>CM024619.1:36250274-36850274 GCA_014182575.1 Eucalyptus decipiens
TGTTCTTGAGAGCTCAAATTGCTTAAGAGAGAAAGCGTCAAGCATCTTCCTTAAGAAATGAGGAAGGGAAAACATGCCACCTGCAGCAGAATGAATATCAGGCATTGACTTCTTCAGTTCACATATGAAAGAGGATGGCTCGACATCATGTTCTTGTTGAAGGCACTCCACCTGTAACAACACAGCTGCCAGCCTTTTCAAATTAACAGTATAGCCGCAGCCTGTCATTAATTTTGATAAATTCAATGTCAAGGAAACACTTGTAAGCTCCAAGAGGTACGACTCATCTTCTTTAGACAACCCTGTGAA
Organism: Eucalyptus decipiens; assembly: GCA_014182575.1. Classification (NCBI taxonomy): domain Eukaryota; kingdom Viridiplantae; phylum Streptophyta; class Magnoliopsida; order Myrtales; family Myrtaceae; genus Eucalyptus; species Eucalyptus decipiens. The sequence continues at coordinate 36,250,584 of CM024619.1, forward strand.
CCTGCACTTCATATCCCTGAGTGTCCTCTCTAGCTTTGCCAGTAGAATGTCCAGCTGACTAACTACTCTACAACACTGACCAACGGTGGAATGAAAATAGGACCAAACGCTAGCAAGGAACTTCAAAGTCCTCATATATTGTAAAGTGAATGCTAATGCTGGAGAATCCGTGCATTTTGTCTCTAGCGTCTCCAGCTCTTCCTCACAAATCCTATGAAAAGACGAAATTTTAAATCATTGTAGCAGGACCACCTCATACATATGCACAACTAGAAGAATTTGAAACATGCATAGGGCAGAGGGGACAGTAAATGATATGATTCAAGTTACGAGAATCAGGAACTCCAAAAGATTACAAGAACTAGGATTATGAATCAACACTGGGAATTTAAGGCAGCTTAGAAAAAGCGAAAATTAATTTTGAAAACAATGTCAATAGAGTAGAATATATTTAAAAGTTGGCCCCAATCAAAATAACATCTTAATATTTTAAATAATGGAAAAACTTCAGAATGACTTTGAAATGAATAGGTATATGTTGGTGAAAATTTGAGTTTCTTGATATTCAACAAAAGTCAAATACAAACATTCTAAGTTAAAGCAGAAAGAAAAAAGTTAGAAGCATAAGTAATACCAAAATACAGACGAAACCAACGTCATTACAGTGGTAGCCAAATAGGACCTGCATCATCACCCAAGGGAAGGCATGCAATCCAACTGCTATGTATTTGACTGAATAATTATATGGAACTTTCATGCATGATCAATTTGATTGGGCACAGAATAATAAAATTTATTCCGTCATGTTTACAATAAATATCTTTCATTTTGGAAAAGAAAAATGATAAGAGACAGAGATCAACAAGGCTCAATCATTATAATGCCCAGACCTTAGAAAGCAGTTCTACAACAATCCAACTCCCAGCCTCTATCAGTTTCCTAATTAATAATCCTCTTAAATATCAACTGCCAAATGATCTTTTATAAAACTCCATTGGTTTTCATGTGGGAAAATAAACAACGAAATAAGCTTAAACTATGATTTTTTTTTGGACCAGCCAAGTAACAACTTGAGTAAGACAGGGAGATGGACATCACAATAAGTAATGATTATCAAGTATTCATGTTCAAGTTTCATCAGACGTCAGCAGTTTTCTTCGGCCAAAATTTTATCAGTAGTATTAACAGGAAAAATTTAATATTGCATCTGAATGCTGGTTGGAGGATATTAATCCAAACAACTTTTGCTGAAACTGCCAACTCAATTTCATAATAGGTGTAAAGAAAGAAAGACCCTGCAATATTACTACCTCAAAATCTTCAGTACTTCATTTGTAAAACCTGCTTTTACCAAAGGCCAGACGGCTTTGACCTTGGTAAAGATACCATTCAGGGACTCGGTTATATCATCATGAATCTGTAGCTGTTTTGCAGTTAACTCTGGTTCCTCATTTGGCTGCCAGAATTTCCGGGCATACATCTTCTTGTGCCCAGAGCTAGCTTCCCCCAGGGGAAACTGATCAAGATCATTTTGGTTGCTAGCTAAACTTGCAGCCCCATCTTTACCCATATTTGCTAATATCTGCTGTCCAAATTCAGAAATGTTATCTTCCATGCAGCTACTGCCCTGAGAAAGATATGCAAAAAGGGCATTTTGACTAGTAATATCCCCAACAGCATGAGAGATCCTCCCCAAAAGGGTAACTGCATAAGAGAAAACTCTCTGAGGAATTTCACCAACATTTTTTTCAGCAAAGGTAGGGGCTGAGATGGATAATACAAGCAAAGCAGCTACTCTGGCACAATCGAAGCTCAACTTGCCATCCGGAGAAGGCTCTATCTGATCCAAGGAACAGAAAAATTAGGTAAAAATTAATAAATCAAGATAGTACAAGGGACTAGAGGATTATATGAAGCTTAAAAGCAGCAAATTAACTGCAAATGAAGATTAAGATTCTTCCAGTTGATGACCAATTCTATCATATGATTTCAACATTTACAAGCCACTCTATTTAGTTGAAGGTTACCCAAAGCTACACACTTCTAATCCAAGCCACAGGAACTTAAAAAAAAAAAAAAATCATATACCAACAGTTTAAATGAATTAAAGCAGTTTTAGATGCACTTGCCAGTTTTAGCCCTCGCTCCTCCCTCCCGCCCTCTCCCTCTCCCTCTCTCACACACACATAGTCACGCCTTTTCAGACCTTTTCCTAGGCTCTAGTGGCCTCATATTGATGTATTCAGAACTCAATAACTGAAAAAAGAAATGCTCCTCAGAGAGAGAGAGAGAGAGAGAGACCCACTAACCTCATGAAAAACTTCATTGATGAAGCAAGCTACGAAGTTCCCATGCCGTTGACCAACATGGAAGAGTACTGAGAATATGTCGACTTCATCCTGGGAGGCATAGAATTTGCAGATTAGAAATTCTTCAAGCCTTAAGTGACAAGAAGATCGAAGCACTAAACTAGAATTAAAAGAATAAATATACAGCACCAACCTTTTCTATTGAAGCTTTGATATGTAAGATGAAACAAAAGATGTAAAATTCATTTAAGACAACAAACCTGAGGATATGTCTCCAGATTCTTTATAAGGCCATTAACAGATAATTTAAGGAGCTCCCGATTGCGCAACTTCACAAATTTCAGTATTTTCCTTATTGCAGCTCGTACCAGTTCATTTTTATCAACAAGAGCTCCAAGGAACTGCAAAATCAATTGAATTTACAATTCAGAAAATTCCGTATGTATAGATCTCAGCTGGCAATGCCTGCAATAGAAATAAAAAGAATGGATTCAGCTCACCATGTGCATGTGCATTACTTCCAAATTAAGATGATCACAGGTTGCCATATGATGCATCGTTTCCAGAGCTTTTAAGCGGACAATCACTGAATCGTCATTTAGCATATCCATCAACAAACTTATAGCTCCAATGGCAAACTCAGAAGAAATCATGCACAACCTTTGCATGGAGTGGCATACAGACCTTCGGACCTTTTGCATTCACCACAAACAGATCCCACTCATTAAAGCAATCACAGAAGAATAATGCTAAAATGCCCACAAAAAAGGGACAGATAGAAAAGAAGCAAATAAAGAAAAATCTATTTGGAAGATGAAATTTGGCATATAACAACATGTATACTTGAGTTGGAAGAAGAAAACTACAGGGTGTTTCTAATGCTCACAGCAGCATAAACAAAGTATTATGCATGTTGACCAGCTTTCTTACCAAATTAAACTTTCTTATGGGAAAAACAACTGAGTTGCTTAATCTCAGTGCCCACAATTCTGAATATTGGATCTGCATATCCATGTCCCCCTTTTTCTGGTTCTTTGCTTTTAATTGTTCTCTTATTTTGTCAGATGTGTTTTATTTACTAAATTACATTAGATTGACATATAGAGCTTGACTACAGCAATATGCATGTTTGCATATCTGGCCTTAAAGGGAATTCTTCCACCAATGTAAATGGTCCCAAATGATCATCCAAACAAAGAAAGATTATTGTTCTTTGATTGCTGTAGAGTTCAATTAAAGAGTTAGATATGCTCTGGATCCATAATATTAGTGTACACGCATAAGAGACCAATCTCAGAGATCATGCTAGTTAAGACCGTAAGTGAATTTTGCACATCAAAGGCATGAAACAGAAGGCATGGATATAATTACGTTTCCATCAATCATGGAAGCTAATAGTATAAGTCTATAGCATTACCCAAAGGACTTAGATAAATACAACTGAATTGTACAATGCAAGAAGGCAGTTCAATTAACATAAAGTGATTTTACATGGAAAAGATATCATTCCTGTACAAATGAAGTCAACAGATTACCTCATAATATTCATCTTCAAAGCCATGCACTAAAGCACCCGCAACACTCGATGCAGACAGTTCAACTGGTCCTGTAGATTGACACACAGATCTGTTCTCTTTCATACTACCTAGGACCTTTTTAGATAAGCTTTGCAACAGATTCTTCAAAGAAACAGTTTGGGTCTTCCCAAGGGCATCAAATGCTTCAACCCTAACCTCCATACTCATATCTCTGACCATTGAACAAAGCTGATGACCACATGATCCAGAAAACTAGTTACACAAGCTATCTTAGAGACCATAATCTTTCATGTAAGTAAAGATAAACATACACTTCAAAATGACAACACCACATTTCAGAAAGCTCAAGCTAGAACATTGTAATATGTGCAGATTAGGTCTTAGCAAGTCAAGCAACTCACCTATCTTGAACATAAGTAGTAGTTCATGTGACCACTTTGACAAGTTCAATTTTGCTCATACTTGACACCAACCCCATGAACCACATGCCTATTTTGAGTACTCCATCCACTACAGTTTACGCCAAGTATGTTCAGCTGTTGTGTCCAACTCAAGTAAAAATAAACACTTCAGCAAAACTCCAACTTTTATTAATAAATAATAGTTGTAGCAAGTATCAACTTCTTGAGTCAAGTGAAATTCACCAATTAACGTTGCTTTTTATCGCAGAATAGACAAAATCGGTCAATTTTATTAATTAATTTAAGGAAAACATGAAGAGAATACAAATGTCAGGAAAAGTGTTATATAAACAAATTAATTTTCAGATTATCATAAGACTAAGCATAAACTGGTCGCATCTCCTTGGCGTTCCAACTGACCATCTGATAACGATAGAAATTACGATCACTTATCAGGAACAACCAGATTAGAAGCAAAAACAGATCTGCACAGGGAGAATTTCAATAAAACCGAGTTTCATAATTAGACATGGTCCCACAAGAAGCCAAACTCACGTGGTAAAGCCACTTCTAAATATGCCCAAAATATTTATTACTCTCAGGAAACACCAGTGAAACTTGAAATGAAGCTCTGAAATGTTGTTTTTGACATTATCTGGGCAACTAATATGCTCCCTATTTGCATAATTATACGCTTGAAGCATACTAGTGCTAAAATGTATATCCCCATGCGTGGTGTTGACCAAGTACACAAGAATGATTACTGATTGCACAGAAAAGAAACATGAAATCTAGAATAGAAAATCTTGATTGCTTGAAGATATGCTTGATTTTGGTTCAGTGGAACCATGTAAATTAATGCTAATAACTCCTATAAGAACACATTGTCCATGCAATATCAGAACACTTGAACAGATAACGCCTGAAGTACACATTTTGCAACTAAAATCTAAAAGCTTTAATTTCAGGAACAAAAATAAGTGCCAAATTCCCAACATCCTCCGCCCCACCTCAAATTGGCAAGTTAATTACTTAAACACATGGCTTACTGTCGAGCAAAATTCCTCCAGCCCCTTTTGCCTTAAGGAAACAACAAGAGCAGAGTATTCGCAAGCCTACCTGAATAAATATTGCATCCGACTGCTCTTTCTTTTCTGTCCCCTGCATAAATGCTACAAGAATGTGCCCCCAGTCACAGACCTAAATAAACACCCAACATGGAATCAATGAGTGGCAACTTGTATATAGTGCAGCAACTAGCAAAGTGATATCCCCATGTAAACTGGGAATCAACTATTTAATGGACAACAAATTCTCATAATGTCAGCACCAAATCATATTCTAGTAAAGATTTATTTAGAAGAACGATAATGGCTGAAGGGCGGCAATGCATCTCCGATTGATGACTTTGGTATGATAAAAAAATTCAGAGCACTAACTCAAAGAGAAATAAATTAAAACAAAATGTCTGAACTTGAGTATATAGGTTTGACATATTCTTTCAATTGGTACTCAGTTTTTACGAAGAATAAGAATGAACTATTTTACTTCCAAAATACATATAGATTCACCATCTAAATCCAGGTCTCAGGTTTCTATCCCAGACGTGTGTGACAATAAGCACTAAGTTCCTCTTATAAACAGTTTTCCAAATAGAACTGTTTTGATCCTTGGAACAAACTACCAAACAGTTAAAGTTTAAATGTCAAGTAGTTTGAGTCTACCTCTTAGTACTGCCATGAAAACTCTGACGATTCCATTACATAGTACTAAACAATCAAAAAGCAAACTTTACACATCCTATTATCTCACCGTTCGAATGGCAGCACACCTTACACAAGCTTCCACATCGCCTAAGAGGTCCAGAGCACGATAATAGCATCCTTCAACAAGGCCACGATCCTCAAAAGCACTCGACTTGCTTAGATTCACCAATCCGTCCAAAGCAGCTTCCCTAACACATGGATACGGATCCTTCGTGAACCCTAAGAACACAGTCACCATCACATGAGGCCGCACGCCGAACCTCTCGGCGTTTTGAAGGAGCCATCGCCGCACAGACACGGAACGATCGAAGCATAGCGAGACGAAGAAACTGTCGAACTGGCCATCCAAGGAAGAAGACAGGGCCTCATCTCGCTCTGCTACCAGCGCGATGGCGTCGAGAGACTCGGCCGCGACGCGGGCCGACTCGGACGAGAGCAGGCGCGAGCGTACGCGGTCGAAGACGACGTGCGAGAGGCCAGGGCGGCGGGAGGCGAGCTCGGAGAGGAGCTTGAGAGCGGGAGGCAGTAGGAGGGAGCCGCGACCGTGCTCGAGATGGCGACTTAGGGCTTCGAAGATGGAGGTGATCAAGGAGACCGGAGTCGAAGGGTTGACGACGAGAGATCTTAGGGAAGCGAGGTTGTGGCGCGAGAGAGGAATACTGGCGAAGCTTGTTAAGGGGTCCACAGAGCATTCGCCGGAGCTGGCCGACGGCGGTTCCATTGGAGTTGGGAGGTGATGCTTGCTTGCTTGCTTTTTGCTCTGCAACTGGGAAGGAGGAGGAAGAAGAACGGCGGGAACCCAAAGGGCTTTTTGCGTGGGCCAGAATTTAATGCGGGCTCTCTGGGCCAATGATCCGGCCCGATTTAGTAAATGGATGGGCGGATCCTTTTCTTGTCGGGTTGAACCGGCCCTTTAGAACGAGCCCGACAATAAATCAAGAGGAAAAAAAAATGGCATGCTTGTATCGCTAAAAATAACTAGTCATTGAATTTTTTTTATTATTATTGATAATAATTTACGTTTATTCATTTTTATAAGTGATATAAATGATCGTTCTTAAAAATATTTTCCAAATTATTACTATCATGTGAAATAAACGGAGCAAAATTTCATTTTGGAATTTTGAGGTGAATATTGGTGGTCTTATGGTCGAGGAGTGAATACTAGATACACGATGTCTTCAGCCTAAGCCAATTAGGTTATTAACACATGTTCAGCCAGCAAGAATGATCCCCTTTAACCCTAATTGCACATTTGGTTTGGAGTTGCCAAATTGCGAAACACATTTACTTGGTTTATTATAACAATGAAAAGGTGGTTGGTGAGTTTTTCCACAATGTAAAATGTGAAGAAGTAATATTCTCGATTTAACCGAGATTAGTGGACTCCGATTGTTAGGATATGGTTCATAGTCCACATCAACTGTGAAGGATCAACACCCTATGACTCTAGAGGTTGAGTTTATATTTTATTGGTAGTTTGGACTCGAACTCATGAATAACTACTTATATATATATTCTAATTGAATGATGTGATAGAGAGGTGCGAGATGTTAATTATAATAGAACCCTCAGCTAGATGTAATCCTAGTCTAAAGGTGAACTAGGATAAAATCTTGTGTCTTAAATTATCTTTCTATTTTTTACTCTTTATTTTTTTCTTTTTTTGTGATTGTACGTGAATCCCAATATTTATAATTTCTAAATTAAACCAGGTTAGGGAAGGGTGTTCTAGTATTGTGTTTTGACTACGAAAGAAGAACAAGCCGATCATCATTGACGAGCAATTCACTTTTGATTAAGTACATGATCTATGCACTCCTTTAGTAGAAATGACTAATGTATTCTGAGCTTATTTCTTATGAAAAATATTTTTCCTTTGTGTGGCTAAAGAGTATGTTTGAATCTCGATATCAAGAATGCAAATTCTTCTCATGTTCTTGCATTGCTCATCAGGATTGGTTTTGTTTTTAGCTCGTCATCAATTCATAGTACGTGAGGAGTCGAGTGATGATTACTTAAAGGCTCATCATTTCATGGAATAGGATTAAGTGTCTCCTACTTTAGTCTCATTTGTCGTCTCCATCATAGAACCGCAACACTAAATCCATCTAAACTCAAATCTCCACTGCACCTGATACAATCCCGCAAGAAAACCCTAATACCCAAGATGGGATAGACCGCATATTATCGTCCTATGCACCGGGACATACAACCATCGCTCTCCTCTCCTCCCCTCTCTCTATCCAAATTCTCCTCCATGTCCGCCAAGCTTTGGAGTTGTTGTCCTCTAGCCAGCTAAAGAAGGCTCACCGCGGTGTTTTGCTCGGCCATGGCAACGAGTCGGATGTCCATTGAGAGAGAGAGAGAGAGAGAGAGAGAGAGATCTGAGGGAGACTCGCCATTAGGGAGCTGGAGCAACAGAGATCGAAGATCGGGAGGGTGGCGGAGGCTATGGTGGCGGTGCGACTGATATAAAAAGAGGAGAGAGTGGGGGGGGATTTTATAATTTTTTATCATGTTTGGGTGACTATAAAAATGAGGTATCCATCTATCATCATCCGAGGTACTAGATAGCCCATGGAAATAGAGGTGGAGACAAGTATATGTGTGCAAATGATTCATATGTTCGATCGATTCTTCGTGCACTTGAGGTATCACCACTGTCCCATATCATTGAACTTTAGTCTTCATTGATTCTCTCTCCAACATATTCTTCTTGTCTGCGTTTTTTCTTCCTTCTATATTCTTCTCTAGAATTGAACCTTGGACTCCACTACCTCTCTCTCTCTCTCTCTCTAGTTGAAAATTTTTTATTGTTTTAATTGGTATATATATGACTAGCAACTCAAAAGACGTACCTAAACCATGCAACTCTTATGACTAGCAAAACTAAATCCTTCGAATGGTAATTATAAAAGCACATATACAAACTCCAGAGTTGATAGAGCCCAAAAGGTCCCTTGTTGACCATTCTCCCCCTACAAGTTGGTAGTTGTAGAACGTGAAAAAGAATAGAAGGTATGGTGTGAGCAAACCATAGCTCATTAGACACTACAAATGCAAACTAGAGCTGCCATTATATATATATGTATGTATGTATGTATGTATGTATGTATGTATGTATGTATGTATGTATGTATGAGTAATGCATTAAAACACACATTTACTCATATCTCATACATTGTGTACATAAGGCAGGCAAGAGATGAGTTTATATCATTTCATTAACTTTGCATGTACAAGAAATACTTGTTTAATCAACAACATCAAAACAAATATAGTGGTTCAATCCATCGATCAATTTAGTGCCGATTGTTAGATCCCTAGCCACACGTAATTTCCCTTAACAAAGTCTACCAAGCTTTCTCTTGTAGCATAGTTCTTTACCTACATTGGCCGTTGATGGCCTAAGTAGGCGCCTTGAACATGTCTTAATTTTCAAAAGAGTGTTCTCAAAATCATAGATACTTTCTTAAAAGCTAATTTTGACTTTTCACAACCAAATATTTTATATGAATGAAAGGACGAAAGTACCTATGTTAGTTTCAAAATTGACCATACATCATTAGTTAACTTGTTATCTAGTTAATTGCACATGCATGTACATCATAATGAGGGCTCATGCATAATTTGCCACACCATAGCATGTAATGCTCAAGGCACACGAAATCAAGCTGGGATGTAAAATGATGTGAAATTTTCTTTCGATTACATCTTCGAAAAAATCAACATTGCATTCAATATAGTAGAAAGTTATTTGATAATTGCATTTTGGGCATTCAACTGAAATTTGTGGTTTAGAAAGGGCATTCTCGAGGTGTTAAACCTTCCCCACATGTAACCAAACTTAGGGATCATAGGTTTTTTTGGGGTCTCGTGAAATTACTATTTTGTTCACATGTGCACCTGCGTCTCCCTTCACCCTAGATTTTAAAAGGAATGGTTGATATTGAATCCATTACAATGTTATTAGTCCAAAACCCTGATTTTCAGATTTTCGATTTTTCCCATCAAAACGCTTTAGCGTTTTACCTTTTCTTCTGACCACGGGCTAGCCGACAGGGAGGCTCTACAACAAAGACTCATTTCTTTCAAAGAAATAGGGGGAAATTTCAAATCATCCCCTCATTTTATTAAATAAATGACTGAAATTGACCATGTCCAAATAAAGGTATAAAGTATCATCATTTTCTTAAATAAAATATTAAAGTAGAATTTGTTTCAAATAAGGATTTGAAGTAGTTATATCAATTTTAAATAAGTGCATGACTTTCTAGTTGGTCGAGGGTATTCTCGTCCTTTATGTTTTTTTGAATTTTTTTCCTTTCTTTTTCAGGTTTTCTCTTCTTCTTCACTCATGGGTTGTCCCGACTATTGGCGATGTCCAAAGAGAGCTGAGCAAGGGTCGCCCTCACTAGTCACATGCGAGGGTATGCCTCGCTTGGGCGAGGTGACCTTTGTCCTAGGTGAGGCAATCCTCGTTGGCCATAGGCGAGACTGGCCCTTGCCAAATATGGGTGAGGGTTGCCTTATCAGCACTAGTGAGGGATGGCCTTGCCTCAACGAGTCGACCCTCGCCCTTCAAAGCTACAGGTGAGGTTGACCCTTGCCAAATCTAAGCAAGGGTCACCTTGCTGGCAACTATGATGTTGCCCGTGCTTCATTGTCGTGTTCGACACATGTCGAAGTGTGTTGGACGCGTCGACACGCTCGGACATGGTTCAACACACGGTCAGCTTTTGCTTGACACGCATGTCCGGAAGACAATGGAGGGTGGAGGTGAGGGCGAGGGAGCAGAGACGAGGCCGCGAGCAACGGCGAGCCTGTGACAGCAAGAGACGGCTAGAGAAAGAGCATAAACTGAGGCAAGGGCCACCGTTGTGATGCTGCGATGGATTGACGACGAGGTCGCAACTACGGGGGAGAAAGGGCCGAAGGTGAGGCGGTAAACGATTGTGATGAGGATTGAGAGCAAGTAGAGATCGAGAGGAAGAGGAGAGGAAGGGGGTCATGCGGCGAGGAGGAGGAGGAGAAGGATCGAGAGGAAGAGGAAAGGAAGGGGTCGTGCGGCGAGCGGCAAGGAATAGGAAGTAAAGGAGCTAGGGTTTTTGATAAGAAATTCAAAAATAATAATAAAAAAAAGGGGGACTCTAATGAGCCAGTAGTGATGGCGTGACTTTTAATTTTAGGGGGAGGGGAAGTGACAACCTGTTTGTTAGGTGGTGGGGAGGGAAATAAAAATAAATTTGGGGGTGAGGGGAAATGGACGAGGGAAAGAAGGGAGTGGGGGTGAACCCTAGTGGAGATTTTTTTTAATCGGAAAAATAAATAAATGAGATTAAAAAATAATTTCGAAAAATAAAAGTACTTAATTTGAATTAAATTAATTAAAAATAAAAATATTCATTTAACATACAACATGTCCCAACGTATCGGAATTCTCTATTTTTGAGAAATGACGTATCATATCGTGTCGTGTCGCGTATTTGTGCTATTTAGGCTAGCAACCAGCGAGGGTTGCAGCCCTCGCCTAATGGCCGGCAAGGTCATTGAGCCCTTGTTGGGGAAAAAAAAAGAGAAGAGAAAAGAGAAAAGAGAAAATAATAATTTAAAATAAAATGGTCTTTTGACAAAAATACCCTTTAACAAATTGGAATACTTAACCAGTTGGTAGCTAATAAGATTAGACCCTTATTTGAAACTACTATAACTACTTCATACACATTTGATACCGATACAGTTATTTCAAATTTATTTGACATAAAGTCCATTTCAAGCTCTTATTTGAAAAATTGTGGCATTTTAGGTTTTTGTTAATTAACTTGATATAATCAAACAATAAAAGCTATATTCTTCATATTTTCTTTTTTTTTTTTGATATCTTTTTTGACTTAGAAAAATCACTTATATATATATATATTCTCCTATGTAAGTTAGACTTCAATTCTCACCCAAAAAAATTTCTGACTAATGATAGTAGAGAGACATTTATATTTCAAACTATGACTCGCACCCTTCAATCTAAGTTATGGCTCCCTGTTGTCCGTGACATTTTGCCTACATGAGTCTACAGACCAGACGTGCATTGGCACAGGATGTCTCTCTCAAAACACCACCGGATAGCTAGTGGAAACAGTGGACAAGACTATAGGAAAACTAGTTCCCGTGGAAAACTAGTTCCTGTGCAGTAGTGAAACCTTTCCACGGTTCTTTTTCAGCTGTCCACTAAAACGTGCACCGTGTGAAAATTGGAAACATCGAAAAGAAACACCTAATGATTGCAAAACTCTTTCAGTGGTTCTTATTTCATGGATGTTTGAGGTGTTCCTATCCTGAAATCTGATAGGAACGTCTCTTAATTCAAATAGACTGATAAGATTCTGTTGTTATTTTAACATGTCGATATTTATATTTCTTGTCCTCCTAATTTTTCTTTATATATTTTTTCTTTCCCGAAAAGAGAAAATACTCTCTAGGTATTTTATGTCTAAAGGTTGCCGAGGTCTGTATATTGTCTCTGACGAAGCAATTTAAAGTCATGATAAAGATCGAGCTGGTGGAAACATAGGATAAGAAAGTAGGAAAACTTGTTCCGGTGCCAAAGGAAAACCTTTTTGTGGCTCTTTTTCAGCCGTCATTTCAAAACTGTAGTGGAACAAAACCGTGCAACATGTGAAAATTGGAGACATCGAAAAGAAAGACCTAATCATTGCAAAACTTTTTCATTGGTTCTTATTTCTCATCTGATGTCCTTCGCTTTCTATTTCTTAGGAGAATGCTTCTTCGTTGTTTCGAATTCTCACGTGTCAACTCAGCAATGAGCCAGTTTGCCAACAATTTCAGCTTTTTATAAGAGATAGTGGACCAAAAGTTCTGGGCAAATGCGCTAAAGCATGTTCCATCCTTTTTCGAAGAGATGGCATTTCTACTGCGCCCAGATACTTAGGTGACATGCTTTTATGGTTTAATAGAAGAAATTGACTCCACAAATGCTACATCATCCATTTCTTCTATTTCTCAAAAGATTATCTTATAACAAATATGCTTAACTTTGGAGAAGATATGTGTATAATTTTTGTTTTCTGCATTGATCCGTTCCATATGACACGAAGGGAACATGTCATACATGCTACGCGGTCCAATCCAAAATTTATAAATCACTTTGACACAGACAAAAACTTTTGCTTTGCACACACATCGATAATTCTAATATCTTTGTGTGTGAACTCATCTGCATATTAAACTATATAGAATGTTATCATCATAAAATATGGGGTGATTGTTGAGAAAACTTCTTGCTTATTTTGAAGGTTACATAATATTCTACAAGAACTAGTATGTATATTTGAGTGTGTAGAAGATAATTTTTTTAACATACGCTAGTTCATACGCCGATAATGTTACAAAAGAGCATCTATGTTAGTGGTAAGCTTCCTTGCTTTGCAAATGGTGAACAAGATGCTTAGTGGAAAGCCTTTGAGTTGAAGGACCCTTGGACTTTGGTAAACAAATAAGGGACATGGGACCAACAAGGTGTTTGGACGAATTAAATAGAAGGAGAACAACTTGGATAACATGAGTGCATCAATATGAAAGTCGAAAGTGAAGGGTGGCCGACTGTATGAAGAGATTTTGAGATTACCTATTTGGTCAATCGGGGAATTATTATACGATAAATTTGAAAGCTCCATCACTTTTTTCTATTTTTTCTTATATTAACAGGTGTTGCGATGGGATTGTTAGGCATATTTTATATATAAAAATTTGTTAATACCACAAAAAATCCTAAACCGGTACATTAGTGATAAATTTTCCCAAAATAGTACACTTGTGACAACTTCATCCTCAATTAGTTTACGTTAAATTTTACCATTAAATTACTTAGTTAGATGGCATGTAACAATTGACGTGTGTACTAGTTTGGAAGTTTTATCCTCTATTTATCACATGTGTATTGGTTTTTAATTTAAATTGAGGGAAACTAACGAAAAGTAAATTTGTTATAAATGTACTATAGTTTGAGATTTTTTGTGGTTGAAAAGTTAGTTTTGGGTAAATTTGTCATATGTGTATTAGTTTGGATTTTAAAAGTCAAGAAATTAGTTTAAAATAAATTTGTCACAATTATACAATTTGAAGTTTTTCGTGGTGTTAACCCTATAATCAAAGAAGTTCCAATATCAAAATGCTGATTACTCATCTAGCATAGAATTTAGTACATTGTCGTAATATTATAAATTTAGTTATCTAACAATTACTAAGAAATGACTCGCTATTCTTTTTATAAAAAAAACAAATGGGGTGAAGAATAAATATATAGTGCTTAGACTGTCCTATTAGACATGTGGCATGTAGATAATCATTGAACGGACTAAGGAAAAAAAGAGTCGGGATCTGACCATCTACATGTTTATACCTCGCAAGCTTGCGCAAGCTAAGATTGTTTGTCTCTTGAAAATTTGTATCAAGAATGAACCAACCGTGGCTAGTCTACTAGCTGAACTCTCAATAAAGCTCCGGTGGAATGTTCATTTTGTCTCGGAGTTACTCAGCGTAATTGGTGATCCGAAAGCAAGAGGTTGATGATCCAGTCACTACTATCACAACGAGGGGTTGGAGTTTCAAAAATTCATCCTCATAAAACCGAGCCTTGGAGTAGTATTTCATACAACTAGCACCACCATGAATCGGCTTAGGATTATTTCAGTAATTACTTGCGATCCGTCATATCAAATTGGGCTTTTACATATATTGTTTTGTTCTTGTATGGATAAGTGCGTGCACGTGTTTTATACTTCTCCGTGTGCGGTGTGCTCGTGAGACCACCAGCCTTATGGCTTTGTCCCTAATCATTCCCTCCGCGGGATGTACCTCGGACACACACATTCAAAGTGGAATTTCACGGTGACGCACTACTCATCGTCCTCTCGCAATCACGACGTTTTGAATTTTAGCGCACGCACTACCCTAAGCAGAGAGATGGTTTCTAAGGGAGCTCCGGACAGAACTATAAAAGAAAACCTCGGGACGGAGCCGAGCATATCTCCGCCACCAAAGAAGAAGCAAAGCCACAAGAGATCGGAGGGAGAGAAGATGCCTTGCCTTTACATCTCCACCAACGTGTGCCTCGACGGGGTAGATACCAACCCTCTCGTCGCGGAAGCCACCAAAGCTTGCGCTTCAATCATAGGCAAACCCGAAAATGTATGCTCTCTCTACTTTACGGCGTACGCTGTCACTATCAGTGCAACGAAAAATGTTTTGCAAGCGGCTTATCCATTATATTAAGGGGCTGTGACTACTCGCACTTTCATTGAACTCCAAATCAATGGTGGGTGAAACGCCTGTGAAATTTTATGCTTACGTTGGTGGTGACTCCTTCATCATTGGCACTGACAAATTACTTCTGGGTGTTTCACTTTTGACTATTGTTATAAAGATAAGCAATGCTAAGTACACTAAATCTGATCTGCAAAAATCATTATACTAATTGATTTGTTGAATTGAAAGCGGATGTCTAAATACATCATCATATCATGTCAAATACCCAGTAGTAATTTGTCACGTATCTTAACGTATCAATTTTATCTAGTGTTGCAGCAAACCCGGCAATGACCTAATTATGCAGATGTATTCAGCAAATTGGTGTTGAAAATGACTTACTTGTTCAAATATCCACTTGCATAAATTATCTCACTTGGAAAGCTAATTTTGTAGATCGATATTTGAAGGCCCACATGACGAAATTTCTGTTTTTCTATTTCTTTGTTTTTTTTCCTTGTAACAAGTTCGAAATAAAAATCCATTTAATAACGCAATTTCATTTTTCTATTTTTAAAACAGATTTCTATTCCATAAATAATTTAGAGCAGAAATCAGAAATTAAAATTTTTAGCTTTTCTATTTCTGGAACAAAAATAAAAAATGAAAACTCTTCTTATTGTTCACTCTCATCACCACCCGCTGCCCACCCGCCGCCCCTAGAAATAGAAATTTTAATATGTTATTAAACAAATTTCTATTCCAAGAAAAAAAAATTTGAGTAGTTATCAAACACATTTCTTTATTCAAAAACTCATCAGAGAATAGAAATTTAGGAATCAAATTATGGCTAGAAATTGATTTTTGTTCTAGAAATTTTGTCCCTAAGTATACCTAGAATTGCCCTCTGTATGTTTTTCCCATTGTGAAGGGATATAAATCATTGTGTAAAGCTTTGACTGCATGCATCCTGTAGTACATAATGGTGATCCTCAAGGGATCGTTGGACATTACGCTCGCGGGCAACAGAGAACCAGCTGCATACGGTGAAATCGTATCCATTGGGGGCATAAACTCGCAAGTGAAGAAGAGGCTGATCGATTCAGTCGCCAGCATCCTCCAGACCAATCTGTCCATTCCAAGGACTCGATTCTTCCTCAAAGTTTACGACACCACAATGGGACGCGTTCCTTCCAAGCTGTGAAGTCTTGTAAGGAAATTGCAGCCACATGTATCACTTGGATCGTGCAGTATGTCGGAATTATCAAGACTGGTGGAGATGCACTAAGCTCTTGATGAAGGAGCATTAAGTATTGGGGCACCACTCTCCTCATTTGTCACAAACCCAAATAAGAAGTGCTGAGTTGTGTTCATTCTTCATCTCTGCATTTGAAGTTTTATCGTTGTTAGTCAATCAAATTAATGAGGTCTACCATATGATGATTTAGTTTAATGTTGTCGCGACCTATTTTTTGGGTGCACCACCTAAAATTAAGTTAATGGACTACTAAGCTTTTAAACTTAGCTCGGGCTCTCCCAAGCCCATACCAAATCGCGACTTAAGTCTAAATATTTAAACATGCAAGAGGTTATTAATTAGGAGTCGCCACTAATCGGTTTATGGTAGGTCGATTAGACACCTGTAAAATAAAGGGAGATTTATTTTACTCCTACGAACCGCAGACTAAGTTGTTACACTAGTTTTTCTAATGCCCTTCTTCATTTCTTTTTAATTTTTCAAAATGTTTTTTTGAAGTTTTATTTTAACCTAAATTACTATCATGCAAATGACCACACGGATGCTCAAACATTTAATAAATAAATTGCATCACACGAAGCAAACAATTCTTTTGGGGTTTTCTTAAAAATTAGAATTCTTTTATAAAAATGCATTTTTTAACTAAATGACTTAATCCTATTAATATGCAAATTCTAATTAAATGGGTCTATTATGCAAATTAATTAATAGGCATCTCATGACCTAACTTCACTAATGAACAAATTTTGATTAAATGATCCTATTATGCAAACTAGTTAACATGCACCTAGTATTTTTGTATTTTTTTTTATTGAAATTCAGAATTTATAAAGATCCTAATTAATCTATCTAAGAAAGGATAATTTTCTAATTTATTCTAGGGATTAATTTGACTTAAACCCTATCCTGTCTTAGAAAAACTATTTTCATTTCTTTTTATTTAAAAAAAGGATAAGAATATGAAAATGTGCTAATTATGTCTAAGACTTCTAAAAAGGCTATTTAAGTCTAATCCTAACTTATTTCTTTTAAAATATCTAAAAAATGCAGTCCTAAAAATATTATCTAAAAATGCAATCCTAGCAATATAATCCTAAAAATTTGATTAATTAAACCTACGTGTCTATATTAAACCTTAATGTCCTATATGCTCATGCAAATTTTTTGAATATTTTGGTTTTTGATTTTTTTGATTTTTTTTTAGTTTCTTTTTAGTTTTTTTTTAAAGCTGAATAATTGTTAAACAAGAGTTAAATCTAAACAATTAATATAATCACTAAATAAAGGATCAAAATAATTGAAAAAAATAACCTGTCGTCTCACAAAGTTAAATTAACAATTATTCTAACCCTAATCATCACAACAATTCGAAATAATTAAAAAATCTGGTCCGAAGTCTTATGGACCAAATTAATTAATTATTATGATTTAATAACTAAGATTGTACCAAAAAAGCCCAAAATTAAAAATAATTAGAAAAGTGATCCGATGTCTCTGGATCAAATTAATAATTATATTAATTTCGGACAAAAATCTCTACGGATAATACATACTAAACTCACAAATATTAACATTTAACTTTACAACTTAAATAGATAAACAAAATAAATAAAAAGAAAAAGCTAAACCACCTAAGGAAAGAGGGCTCGCTGCAGCGTTGATGGTGCAGACGCGGCGTCGGCTAAGGGAGGAGCTCCGGCGCGATGGCGATGCTGCTGTGCGTCAGGGGCAAGTCCGGTGAGGTCAGGAGCGGCGGCTATGCGGGAGTTGGTGATGCCGGGGGGCTCACCGGTGCGGCACGGCGATGATGGCGCGGCGGTGGTGCGGGTTGCTGCGGCGGTGGTGAGCAATGGGCCGAACTCAGCGACGGGGAGCGAGAACGTTGTAGTGGCGTGGCGTCGGCGAGGGCGAGAGTACGGTCGTCGGGCGCTAGGTCGCGGTCGGAGCTCGGACGCGGGCGACGGTGGCGGTGCTCGTGGTTTGCGCGATTCGCGGCTAGAGCAGAAGACGTCGGGTGCGGATTCGTGGGCGTCGGCGAATGGAGGAGACAAGTAACAGTGGACACCGGTGAAGGACTTTCCGTAGAAGATGAACAGTTCCTTTTCCTTTCTTCTTTTTTTCTTTTTTTTTTACCTCATGTCACTTCCCACGTCTCCTCTTGCTGACTTTTCTTTTTTCTTTTCTTTGTACTTCAGTCAGAGAAGAAAAGGAGCTGCCATACTTTAACGAAGGAAAATGTTCCTTCTTTTTTTTCTTTCCCCTCTCACCTGACACTCTCTCTCACTTGTCTCCCTCACTCTCTGCCGAACAACTTCCCCATTCACTTTCTACCACTGTACTTCTTCTCTTTTTCTCTTCAATTTGCCATTTTTTTGGATGAACAATGAAGAGAAGCTTCCCCCTAAACGACAGAATTTTTTTGCTCTGAATTTTTTCGAATTTCTCCCCCCCACTGGTTACGAAAAATGGACTTCTCTTTTATAATCATTCCGAACGGCCACTTTGTATGGCATTTTCCGAGTTTCCATCTTCCGTCGCATTAAATCAGAGCTACAAATTAGAGCGTGATTTCGCAATCGTTTTACTCCGATTTATTCCGTTTACGAAATTCTTGCCCCTTTATTCATTTGATTTTTAAATTGTTTCTCGCATTTAACAAAATCCGGACATCCATCAATTCCATATTTCCTCGCATAATTCAATCAAATCAATTTGCCACATTTTTTTATCTTTTTCCTTTTATTGGTGCCAATGCAATTTTTATTTTCTTTATTTTCCTAGATTTGCTAAAATTAGGTGTCAACAAATGTTATAAAAATGTGATAGGGATATGTATCTTGAGAATATTAAACTATAACTCCGTCCTATATAAGCACTTGATTTTGATAGCACAGAAAGGGACTCGATGAAACCCTAGATAGGGTTTGAAGATGGGCTTTCTCAGGCTTTCAATTTTAAAACCCTTTTTAAGCTAATACAAGATCGGATAAGGGCACACGATAAGTCAACCCAATTTGACTCCTCTACCTAAGTGGAATCAAAGTCGGAGATTACCTTTAGTAGGCGTACTAAAAGAAGAGAGTATTAGAACATATGTCCCAAGCATGAATTTGTAATAAAAGCTAATCCAAATCGAAGTGTGTGGAAGTCCGGTCCACATCGGCGGACATTGAGATATGCTTTGAAAATGGGCTTTTTCAGACATCCAATTTTAATACCCTTTTCGAGCCTGTGACTGGAATTGGGATGCTGGCCTGCAATGTTCGGTCTAGGCTACTTTTACAGGAGAACCTTAGCCTACCGCACCTTTTACACCCTTTCTTCTGATGTGCTGGTAGCGTCAGTGTCCTCATCTCTTCTTGAAGATTCCTCGACCAGAGGTTGCCACCGAAGGGGTTTTGCAACTGTTACTAGTTGACTACAAACAAGTACCTCCATGATCTGTTTATCTTTTCTATGTTATACCTGGTCCATAGAGGCTGAGGAGACATGATCCTGAGCATCGATGATAGTAGATGGAGTTTGTGGGGTCTCCCAGATGGTCTCTTCATCAACTTCTGAAATGTGATGTGGCTCATAAAAGGTATGCCAATAGGGACTGTGTTCCCTTACCTCTGCCCAGAGCCATGGGCCATAAATCATGCTGTCACTTCCTTCCATCTTACTTTCATCGAATGGAAAAATGGAAATTCTTTACAATACGTAGCGTAATGTCCCAATTTGCCACAAGAATAGCAATAGTGAGATAGTCTTTCGTATCGAAAGTCTAACTAGAGATTCTTTCCTTCCACCTTAATTAGAATCCCTATTTTAAGGGGCTACTTGATGTCTAGTTCCACACGGGCCCTTCTTGCTCTAAGGCTAGAACCATCTCTATGCTCTATTTTGACATCTAATACCCTGCCGATGTGACTAGTTGCTGTGCTGATCAAGGATTCAGTACATCATTCAAGAGGTAGTCCAAAGACATGAACCCAAAACGCATAGGAGTTAAAGTTGTAACAGTGCAGCGGTGTGTTTGGTACCCATGATTTTAGAATGACCAGATGATTAGCAAATAACCAAGGTTTGTTATCTAGAACTCTCTGTTTTACTTCCTCTGTTTTACCGTTTTATAGATGGTTGTTGGATTCTTGAGTTTTTTCTTTGAATAATATAAAATTGATTGTTGGATCGAGCACGTAGTTTACTATATGTAGATTTGATTGTTAGTGTTCTTCAAGGAAGCCTTGATTCATGGTAGGTGCTTGAAGAAGAAATTTTTAAAAAAAAAAAAAAGTTGGAAGTATTTAATGAAGAAGAAATTGACATGCAAGATTATGGTGGGCTGTACGAACTGAATGAAAATCTCATCGCTAGCAGATGCGTAGAAAAGAAAGAAGATAGAAGGAAAGTTCGCGGATACTTAGAAATATTTTCTCTCTATTAAATGCTACGTTTGTCTTGGAGCAAGTAGTCATACGGTGCAACAGTTTTTGAATAGTAAAACTTTAGCTATAAATAAAGCATTTGTGATGCATCGTAAGAAAACCACAAAAAGCAGAGTCAGCTTAAAAAGTAGAGAATTGTGGTATGCATAAAAAAGTTCTCTGCCCGGTCTTTATTTGAGCTCTTGTACCAAATTTACAAAGTTATCATTATTCTTTTGGTTTCAATATTTGGTGTTAGACCTAGAAATAACATCCATCAAATTCATTCAATTGTAACTTCCAAAATTTACTAAAAGAATTTATCTACTGATCTGTCTAGATAAAGATTTCCTCAAATCACAAGATTTGTGAGAAGAGAACCTGATGGAAAAATGCTACAACAAAATGGCCAATGCTGAAGCAATTGAGACTTTAAGAGATGGGGAAAAGATTCTTTGGTGAAATCCCAAAATAATGATCATAATGCATTGTATGTGATTTTTCAAACTATAGAGGAAATAATATTTCAAAAATTACCAAAAAAATATTTCAAAAATTACCAGGTTTGTAGGCCACGAAAGCTCTATTCAAGCTATGCAAATCGTCAGAAACCTCAAGCCAAGCAAGGCCTAAATTGCGCAAGCTCCAATCGACCCAGGAAATGGTTGACTAGGCTAAGCTCTAAGGGATCCAAAGAAGCCAATATGAGACCGAGCAAACCAAACTAAATAGTAGTTCAAGAGGCGCATATCTATAAGTCGCCTCCTGAGCACACGGCGACACGCCATCTTCCGATGTGCATGCTTACAAGCACCTTCACCTCCTAGGGCGCACCTTCATAAGTCGCCTTCCAAGACGAAATTTCTGAGAGGGTACTATTGGAATATAATATGCGGAAACGACAGAATCTTGCAATTTATGTTAACGCAAAATCACCAGAGAAATAAACGAGAAATAATAAGGACATCCGAAATTTATGTGGTTCAGTCCGAGTATCGATAGATAGGTTCAGGGGGAGAGCCAGCGGCAAATAATCCACTATAATCTGAGAATCTGAGTTTACAATTGCTCACACGTTTGAGTGTTTCCCACACCTAGATTTAAGTCAAAATCCAAAGTATTATAAATAAACAACTTACTTGAATGTAAACTCACGTCACAAAATCATTACGCGTTCAAACTCAAAACAAAACGCTCTACGTATGTCGAAAACAAGAACTCCAATGTCTTTTTTTTTTTCTCACGTAAGTGTTGCTTTGCATTCTCCTTTTCTTGATTGCATGGGTGGCTTCTCTTCAGCTTAACGTCGTGCGGCTCCTATTTTTCTCTTGTAGAGCTTCAGCAGCACACCTCCTGGAGACGTTCTGCTTTATATTTATATGTGCCCAAGGTCAAAAGTTTGACCTAGGCCCACCACCACCACCTTTAGCCTTCAATGTGAAAAAGCTTTTGTAGAAGGAAAAAAAAAATCTTACTTCATCTTCTATTTATTTCCTATTTTGTCTTGTAGTGATAGGTGAACTTTCTTCTTCTTTTTCCTTGCTTATTTTGCACGTTCGAAAGAAAGTCCAATAAGAAAGACTTCTTCATCTGATTTGTAATTCACTTGGGAATTTTTTTTTATAATAAAATTCAGTTTAGCAAATCGTTATCTAAATTCAAACTCGAGACATTAATTTAATAATTCTCCACATTGGCTTGATATTTGAAGCCAAGTTAGTGCTCATCATCCATGTTGTTCTCCCAACGCCCCGACAAACGCTCACTCTCCACATACGCCAATAAGAGCTTGAGTTTCGCCAAAGGAATATATTTAGTTATCATGTCTATCGAGTTATTTGCTATAGTAATCTTTTTAATAATAACATTACCCTTAGCTAAGACATCTTGGATGAAATGGTACTTAGTGTTGATATGCTTCGTTCGCTCGTGATAAATTGGATTATATGCCAAATATATCGCATAGTGGTTATCACAATGTATATTCACATTTTTCTGTTCTAATCTAAAAATCCGAGAGCAAACTTTGTAATCATATCGCCTCTTTCACTACAAAGGTCAATGCCATGTACTCTGCCTCAATCGAAGACAAAACAATGTGATCTTATAAGGACACTTTCCAACTAACTGTACCACCAGCTAGTGTAAACACGTATCCTGCTAAAGATTTGCGATCATCCAAGTCACCGGCGTTATCCGAATCCACAAAACCAGTGGTTTCACTGCCATTGCTATCCCTTTGGTATACTATACCCACGTCTATTGTCTCTTTCAAATATCTAGGATCCACTTCACAACTTTCCAATGAGCTTTACCAGGACGCTTCATATAATAACTAACCATGCTCACAGCTTGTGAAATATCATACATAGTGCATACTATAGCATACATAATACTACCTATGACAACATTAGAATAAGGACCACGAGACATATGCTCTTCCTCCTCCTCCTTAGTCTGTAGTGATAATTTATCTAAAAGTTTAATGTGTTTTGCTAAAGGTGTACTTACAGATTTTGCCGATTACATATTAAAACGTGTCACAATCTTCTCAATATATTTCTTCTGAGATAAACATAAAACCCCTGCAACCCTATCACGCAAAATCTCTATAACCGATATTTTTATCTCAAATTCAGTATTTAATTGTATCTTCAGCACATCAATATCATACATATTCTTAATTGCCATCAGCATATTATCAACATAAAAAAAAAATAGATAAATCAAATAACCATTCTACAATCTCCTAAAGTAGACATAGCTATCAATCTGACTTTTTGAATAGTCTTGACTAGCCATGAAAGCATCAAAACGTTTATACCACTGCCTAAGAGACTGTTTTAGCCCATACAAATATTTTTTCAACATGCAAACATGATATTCCTTACTTGAAATAGCAAATCCCTCTAGCTGCCACATATAAATTTGCTCCCCCAACTCACCATGAAAAAACATAGTTTTCATGTTTAGTTGCTCTAACTCAAGATCTTGTGAAGCAATCAAGGTAAGTAAAACATGAATAGAAGTATGTCTTACCATAGGAGAGAACACCTTATTGTAGTTAATACCCTCATGCTGTGTATACCCATTCGCTACAAGTCTCACCTTATACCTCGTTGAATGTCATCTTTCCGTTCAAAGACCCATTTATTTCCAACAATCTTTTAGCTTCTAAGTACTTTAACTAGCTTCCATGTTTGATTTTAATTAAGTGATTACATCTCTTCACTCATAGCCTCTAGCCATTGTGATGACTTCAAACTAACCATCACCTTAGAATAAGACGAAGACTCATCTAACTCCACCTCATCACCTTCAGTCAATGTATAAACAATATTTGTATAATCATAACGTACCAGTGATTTTTGTCTTCTCAATCTATTTGTGGCTATAATGTATTGTGCTTTTGCTAGTTGTTCACCTTCACCGACTTCAGGAATTGCGGGCTCATATATAGTCTCAACTTTTGTTACCTTAGAAGTCTCTGAAGTCTCCACCTGAAGCTCTACCTCAGTAATGACACCATGATTTATCTGTTTTGCTGATTGTGTCTCAAAACTCCTCCGTTGAAGTATTGTAGTCTCGTCGAAAATCACATCTTCGTTGATTAGAAAACTGGGTGATCTGGGATCAGTGCACCACAGCCAGTAACCTTTCACCCCATGTGCATAATTCAGAAATATGCACGTCACCTTTGACTCAAGTTTACCATCACTAGCATGAACATACGTAGGATATTCGAATATACATAATCCGGAATAATCAACAAGTTTCCCCAACCATACTTCCTAAGGAGTCTTCCACTCGATAGCAGATGATGGAAATCAATTAACCAAGTAACATGCCATGTTCACAGCTTCGGTCCAAAATTCCTTGCCAAGTTCTACATATGAAAGCATGCATCAAGCTCGCTCAAGCAAAGTTTTGTTCTTCCATTTTGCCACGCCATTCTGTTGTGGTGTCCCAAGTACTCTGTGGTGTCTCACAATACCTTCTTTTTTTCAAAACTTGGTAAAATCTTTACTACAGAACTCAATGCCATTATCAGTTCTTAGGCACTTGATTTATTTATATGACTGCTTCTCAATCAATGCCTTAAATTTCTTGAACCGATCAAACACATTACATTTGTGTTTCAGAAAGTATACCCATACCTTCCTCGAATAATCATCGATAAATGTTAACATATATCAGGCACCTCATTTCGAAGGAACTGAAGACGGGCCCTAAACGTTTGAATGAATGTATTCAACCGGTCCCTTGGTCGAATGAACAGTTGTAATAAACTTAATTCGATGCTGCTTCCTAAAGATGTAGTACTCACATAAATCTAGCTTCCTTGTCTTATGATCCTTCAACAACTCTTTTTCACTCAGTATCGTCATACATACCTCACTCATGTGCCCCAAACACATATACTATAATTGGGTTAAGTTAGAGTCTAACTCACCTGATAAAATTGCAGCGGTTTCGGTCATGGTCTCTCCCAATATATGATAGAGAGTATTCACTTTCTTCCTCTTCATCACTATCATTATACCTCAAGAGATCTTCAGTACTCCACCTTCAGCGGTGTACCTACACCCAATGTCGTCGAATATCCCCAAAGAAATAAGATTCTTCTTGAGCCCCGATCCATGCCTCACATTTGTTAATGTGTGCACCACCCCATCGTGCATATGAATCCAAATTGTCCTTATCCCACAGCCTTACATACTACATTATTCCCCAAAAGAGCTCTACCACCATTTACAGTCTGGTAAGTAGTAAACAAGTTCTTATGAGGCGTTATATGATAAAAACACCTCGAATTTAGCACCACTTCATCTCCTGACGAAGTAATAGTCACACATAAAACAACTTTTGCATCACTAGTTTTTCCCTCGGTAACGTTCGCCACATTGCTTGCGACATTTTACCTATTACCTTTAATCTTCCACTTTGGACAATCTCTCCTAATATGTCCCTCATCGTGACACTCAAAATACTTCACATGTCTCTTGTACTTTCTATGAATTAACTTGAGAATTTGACCGGAGATAGGTCGATTTGACTGAGATATGTGATTAGTGCGTGGGTGGAATTGCAAAATTCTCATCAAACGGCACTAAACCGATTTTTCTGTCATTTATGTACCCGGTGTCCGTAATTGAAATTTTGAGATTTTCATGACAACCGAGAGTCGCCAGTGTCAAAGATGCACATTGTAACTCGAGATAAATTGATCACGGGTCAATTGCACTAAAAATTCCTAAAAGCTACCAGGTAAACTAGGTCACACTAAAATCGCGTCAGATCAAAATTAACCGCGGATTTGAACTCGATTTCAGAAATTGAAAGTTTTTATCGTGTCACAATCATTTTTAGGAATGACAACTCATCTTCCAAAGAATTTTCAGAGACTCCGAGAATTTTATGGAAAATCAACTTGGACGTTGCGGAAAATTAATGAAAATTCGGATGGACTCATTTGAAGGAAATTTGGACTTTTAAGCCAAGCCTTTGAGTGTCGGGGACTTGTAGAAAATTGTACGGGATTTTCTTCAGCGAAATTGGACCTCGATTTGGAGAATTGGGAAAGAAATCTAAGAGTGTTTGAATGAAATTCGGAGCTGGATTTTAGGGCAACAAAATTGGCTTCAATTTAGTTAATTGGTGGGAAATTATTGCAAGAAAGTAATTGGGACAAGAGGATATGCTTGTGGGCTTTTGAGGACCAATTCATGTTGAAATTTGAGATAACTATTGACTTTTCTTTTATTTTTTTCTCATTATTTTCGACCGACTCTTCTCTCTCTCTCTCTCTGTTCACCTCACGCCAGTTTCATCCCCTTCGGTTCTACTTTCATTTCCTCTATATCTTCATTTATTTTTCATCTCCATCGAAACAATTCCCTCTGCTGCCATTTTTCCCTTTTTATTTCCCTCTCTTCGTGTGACAATCCCATTCGGTCAACACCCGACCAACAACTTCACGAGGTTGACCCCACCTTCTCCACTTTCAAGTTTCATTTTCCTGCAATACTCACGGTCAACACTCCCTTCACCGAAGCCTTTCGTCGACCACTTCACCTCCACGTGCAGCCAGCTGCTCCACTCCACCGCCTGTTGCAGCCACGCATCATCCCAGCTTTGACTCCGCCACATCCCATGATGACCTCGCCGTTTGTCTCTTCCCCCAACCAACAACAACGCTGCTTCTCTCTCTTTGCTGCTTCAATCGGCCCAGTTTGCGTATTCTCAACCCACCGATCCTCCTCCATTTCTAGCAAAGGCCTGCAGCTCACACATTTCTTTGGCCCAGCGAATTCGATCCACAAGCCTAGCAGTTGGGCCCGTCTTCAGCCCGCATTAACGGCCTAGCGAATTGAGTCCATCAGCCCACGGTTGGGCCAATTTTTAGCTCAGTTTCACGTCCAGCGAAGCCCATAACTCCAGCTCTTTTGAAGCCCGCGGTTCAACCCGAAGTTGAGTCCACTAATCCAGGCCATAAAGCAACCCAACTTCGGCCCAGCCCAACTCAATAACAAATTTAGTTTGGGCTGAGATTTGTTGGGCCGATTTTAGGCCTAGTCCAAGCCTGTTGATGTTGTCGCGAGCCCAAGTTCGGCCACTATTGCGCTGCCATCGCGATGAACCGGTTTCCGCATTAAACTGGTGAGTTTATGCACTAAACTCTTCTTAGTAGGCTAATGATGTTTAAGGGGTATTTAGATTTATTTAAGTTTAGATTAGTGTAGTTTTAGTTTATTTAATTAATTTAGGTTAGTTAGATTAGTGAATTAGGTTGTTAGAGCTTAAATTTAGTTAGCCCATTGGGTAGCTCTATAGTTAGAATGGTTAGGATAATTTAATTAGCTCAATAGGTGGTTAGATTAGAATTATTTAACCTAAGTTGGCATTTTTAATATTTAAGGTATTTATTTAATTAATTTTTGAAATTATTTAATTATTAAATATTTTCCGGAAATTAGGCCGGAATAGCTAATGACTGAAATTTTGTGCTGATTACAATGGTGTAATTAATTCCTGCAATTGAGTGTTAAATTCTAAATATTTAATTTCCGAAAATTGTGAATTTCAATATTTATTCAGAAACTTACGGGTGTTGGGTTTTAACACCGAAAATGGTTTTTATATACTATATAAACCAGTGGAATTTTAAAAAACAATATTATGAATTTTCCGAGTCCAATTTGACCATGTACTCACACACGACTATTTTTACTGGTGTTTTTAATACAAAGAAAATAGTGTATAGTGTCCTGAGCCGAGATTGAGTGGTCGTGTGTTTGTTAAGAGAAATCGTCCCTGAACTGTGTCAAATAGACGTTACCCTATATTTGATACCCATTTAATGGGATTTGGGTCGCAGTAGAGGCTGGACCTATGCTCCTTTGAGAAAATCATCTTTGAGAGACGTAACCATGCTTAATGAGAGTGAGACGATGATTGGTTACGCCAGTAGACCGCTGAACTTCTAGTAGGTCGTACCCTAAAGTGAGCGTAATTATCAATTGAAACACATGTTAAGTGAAATAGATGTGCTGGATTATGGAACAAAATTATGTGACATGGTATGGAACGTGTCATAACGATTTGGTCATATAATCTGGACCCCTGTGATTTATTAAGTTAGGTAATGCGTTTCAATTGTTGTGTGTATCGATTCTATACATAATGTGTATAAACTTTGCTGACCTGTAGGGTGGAACTGAGGCGAGGTAAGTCTTCTATGCTAAATGCGTGATTGTGTGGTTATGACGCCTTCAGGCGTATTACCCTTCTAATCGGGGTTTAGAGCGTGGACTTGCTGAGATTTATATCTCACCTTGTTGTGAGATAATTTTTCAAGGTCGTCAAGTGGAGGACCTGGAGCTGAAAGGAGGTGATCTGAAGTGTATGTCAGTTAGGATCGTTTCTTTTTGGAAAACCAATCTATGTAGTCTTTTGGTCTTAAACCTTGTAATGACTCTATGTGAATATAAAAGTATATTTGTTTGTGAAATTTTGTCTTGCTTTTTTTATCCCGAGATGATTATTGTCAAGGAATTTATTTTTGCTTTCGCACGTGCAATAAAATGAAAGGGTTGACAACTCGTCTTGGGAAGTCGCAAAATATTATCGACCAGAGAGTATTGGGCACGCGCTCGGGGTTCGGGGCATGACCATTCTAGTATTGTGTTTAGACTACAAAAGAAGAATAAGCCAATCATCATTGACCAGCAATTCACTTGTGATTAAGTACATGATCTACGCACTCTTTTAGTCGGAATGACTAATGTATTCTGAGCTTATTCATTATGAAAAAAGATTTTTCCTTTGTGTGGTTAAAGAGTATGTATAAATCTCGATATCAAAAATGCAAATTCTTCTCATGTTCTTACATTGCTCATCAGGATTGGTTTTGTTTTTAGCTCGACATCAGTTCATAGTATGTGAGGAGTCGAGTGATGATTACTTAAAAGCTCATCGTTTCATGGATGAGGATTCAGTGTCTCCTACTTTAGTCTCATTTGTTGTCTCCATCATAGAATCACAAGACTTAATCCATCTAAACCCTAATCCCCACCACACTCGATCCAATCTCGCAAGGAAACCCTAATACCTAAGATGGAATAGACCACATATCATTGTCTTATGCAATAGGACATATAACCATCGCTCTCCTCCCTCCCCTCTCTCTATCCAGATTCCTCCATGTCCACCAAGCTTTGGAGATGTTTGTTGCGAAAATAACAAGCGATCGAACAATTATATAGACAAAAGAAAAAAATAAATTGGACACTGGATTTACGTGGTTCGGTTGTAAAGACCTACGTCCATGGGGAGAGCAACGACGAATTTCACTATAAATCAAGCGATACAAGGAGCTTACACACTCAAGTCACTCAAACACTCTATGGTGTTTTCAAAGCCCTAATTATATCCAATAACGCCCGCAATATTTAGCCCCGAAATTCCTTGAAATTCCTCAAGAAATAATCTCTCAATCTCACGAAGAAATTACGCGCAAATCTTACTATAAGATTTAATTGACTTGAATACTAAATCTTTCCTGGATGTAATTTATGAACAATAATGACAAAGAAAATCCCTCCCAAGCACTCGACGACAAGACGTCGCTTCAAGAACACTTCTTCATGATCAACACTCTTTCATCCATAGCCACAAGTCTATATATATATATATATAAGTGAGACCCTTATTCCTTTGCTGACTTTCTATTTTCTATCTTGAACTAAAACATATCTCTATATATTTTAAACAAAATCCAAATCCAAGTGAAAGTTGGACTTTTCTATTTTAGTGGCTAAATTCTCCAACGCAGATTCGAATTTTGGGAAGTTGATCTTCGAAATTTCTTTGCTCGATTTCGAATATCCGCAACATATCCAATTTGGAATATTCAAAACTTTCACATTAGGCTTAAACTCGAGACATATCTTAACAATCTCCACCTTGACTCGACGTTTGAGCCAAGTTGCAATCACTTTGCAAAAATTTAAACTCTACCGCTACTCTTCCATAGCCCCCAATGGGCTCAACCGTCACAGATATTATTTAAGTCCAAGCCTCGCTTGAACTTCACCATAATCAAGGACCTCATTAGAATACCAACTCCACATGCACCTTTAACTGTGTCGCAAGGATTTTCCGACGCAACCTCCTTAACCGCAGATAAAGCAAAATCATTGTTACATCTACATCTGTCGGAGATCGAATATGTACCTTGTCAATATCAGTAGTTACAACAACCATTGGTTCTATAGGCTCCACCTCGCTACAAGAGCATTTAGTGTCAATTACTTTGCTAATACTCGTACTCGCTACCTTAGGAGTTTCTAGTCGCAACACCACCTTAAGCTGAACACCGTTCAGATCCGTTTGAATACTCCTATAATCACTTCTAGTCATGTGGTATCCCGGAAATTCAAAGCCAAGCCTTAAGGTGTGTTAAATGTCTTTAATTAGGTGATAGAATTTTATGGCCTATGCTTTAGCCAATTTGTCTTTTAATTTGATGAATTTTGCTTGTGTTGTTGAAATTTAAATTTAATAGATTAATGCTTGGCCATATGATTTAAATTTCAATAATTAAAAATATTCAAGACTTTGGCCAAGATGGAAATTGGAATTTAAAAATATTATAGAAGAAATTTCAAAAAAAAAAAAAAAGAAGAGGAAAAAGGGATCGAAAATTCGAATGGGCCTTGGGCCCATTAGCCTAAAGCTTGGTGGGCCAAGCTAGTCGGCCCACTAGGGCCCAATAGGTGGCTGTCGACCAGCCCAAGGGAGTGGCCGGTTGGGCCTAAGCCCAAGCCCAAGCCCAATTAATTCAAAAACAAAATTTACAAGTGGCAAATGGCAAGACCATGCATTGGCCATTGGAGAGGTGAGGCAATGATTACTAATGATGGGATTAAGGGATATAAAAAGAGAGAGAGAAGAGGAGTGGCCGGTTCCTCTAGCTCCATTCGGCCGAGAGAAGTGAGAGGGAGAGAGAGATTTCGAGAGAAAGGGAGAGGAGAGACCGAGAGAGAGGAGGTGGAGCCGAGTTGCCGCCGCCCGTCCGCCGTACGTCCGCCTAGTCCGACCACTGTACGCCGCCGTTCATCGCTGTTTGTTCATCTTAGAGGCAAGTGGGGTCCTTAACTTCTCTTGCATGTCTATTTTGTTGGTTGCATGTTCGGTTTTAGGTGTGGTTTGGGCGAAGAACCGAGGTAAGGGTTGAATGTGTTCAAGCTATGTGACTGTTTTCGTTCGGTTTGTGGTAGTCAGTACCTTATTCGAGCTTGCATGTGTATTTGAAGTGTGATTTTGGCTTCGGTGTCTTCATGAAAGTTGAAGCTAACATCTTGTAGTATGACATACTAGAATTTCATGGAAAACGATGAAGATTTGAGGGGTCAAAAGCTTTGTTATACGGAGACCTCAGATCTGCGAAATCTTCACTGACCTTTTGTTGATCTCTTGGTTGCATGTTGATTTCTGTTGGAGATCTCACATTGTTGTCTTCATGAAAGTTGTAGGTAACATCCTAAACTACAACATACTCAAATTTGAAGAGAAAAAAATGAGTATAGCTTAGTGAATCGGCTAGATCTTTGAGACGGTTGGTTCTGTTGAAGTGAACCGAGATACCCGAGACTTCAAGGACTTAAAAGAGGATCATACTTTGGTTATTTAACCTAGATCTCTTCATGAAACTTGTAAAGGACACATTGATACATAACATACTCGAATTTCAGAGGAAACGAAATGGATTAGATGGGTCAAACCTAAGTTTTTCGGTGATATGTACTCTGGACGAAACGGTAGAGGTTCCAGAAGCTTCGTGGAGTTGTATAAATTAATCTATGAAGAATTTGGCTTAGAGTTCTTCATGAAAAATTCACGAAAATGTGTTGGTTATCACCCTGTAAAATTTCATAATTTTTGGAGGCCATATGAGTATCTTAATCGAATTAATTTGAAAACTGTGCAATCTGGCCATTTTCCGAATGTTAAGTGCTATTTTGTGGAAAATTGAGAAATTATGTAAAATGCAAATTGGCCATGAATTTTGCATGAAATTGTGATTCTAATTGTTTAGTGATTGCTTGAATATTATGATTTTGGGAAAATCATAAATATTAAATGAAATGTTTATTATAAAAATAATAATAAATTAATATAATAATAATATAATAAAATAATAAAAAAAATAATAATAATGGATTATTTTATTAGCCATGTATTCCATTGAATTTATGATGCATTGTTATGACATCGATGCATGTATGATCATGAATTGTGATGCATGTGCGTGATTCATATGCCATGTAATAATAATAAGATTAAAAGGAAGGTGAATGTGGAAGTGGTATGTGAGTAAGGGGTTGTGGCGGAGGATGATGTCTGGTGGCCCAAAAGGCATAATTCCAGAGATTCCCTGGGAGTTTCAGGATGCCCGGAATGTGGGGGCCGGAAGCCTGTGGAGGTTTCTGCCCGAAGGAGTGACTCGCGATGCCGGGATTGGGGTGCGAGATCCCCGGCTAGAAGGGTAAAGGCCGAAGCCACTCGGAGGTTTCTGCCCGAAGGGAATGCCTCGTGATGCTAGTTGAGATGCGAGATGCCCGGAATGTAGGGGGCCGGAAGCCCAGTGGCCATGAGATGGCTAGAATGCTGGGATCCCTGTCGGAGGTTTCTGCCCGAAGGGATGATGATAATGATAATGATAATAATAATGATATGATGTGACATGCATGGTGATGCATGGTTAATGATGATGTGATATGCATGGTGATGCATGGTTAATGATGATGTGATATGCATGGTGATGCATGGGTAATGATGATGTGATATGCATGGTGATGCATGGTTAATGATGATATGATGTGACATGCATGGTGATGCATGGTTAATGATGATGTGATATGCATGGTGATGCATGGGTAATGATGATGTGATATGCATGGTGATGCATGGTTAATGATGATATGATGTGACATGCATGGTGATGCATGGGTAATGATGATGTGATATGCATGGTGATGCAAGGTTAATGATGATGTGATATGCGTGGTGATGCATGGTTAATGATGATGTGATGATAATGATATATGAGATGCCATGATGATGATATATATATATATACTATGATGATGCATGTATACGCTTGACATCATAAAGGTAAGAAATGCCTGCATTGTATGATGGTATGCATGGTGCACTGAGTTGTTATTGGATTTCCCTATCTGCTGAGTGGTTGTACTCACCCCTTTTGGGGATAACATTTCAGATTAGCACTATGCCGCTACCTGTTTTCGCGTGGGGTATTTTACGGTCTACCGTCTGATGTCGAGGTGGAGTGTACAGAGATAGATTGTCCCTCTGTGCCTGGACTGACGTTTATCCGAGTGCGGTGCTTAGTGATGTATGATATCGGCTTGGCCGAGGGCCTTGTCATACAAGAGTTTTTGTCTGTGCACGTTCGACGGGATGGAGCGATGCGAGGGATGCTGCCGCCGCCACCACCTGACGCACCGGGTTGGGTATGAGACCGCGCGCGAGGAGTAGGAGCTAGATCACTTTTTGATGTAGATAGTTGGCGCTGGTGATGGGAGGGTTTTTGTGTCCATGTGATGTTAAGGGTCGGAGTTCCTTTTTGAGATTTTAGGTAGGACATGGCAGAGTCCTAACCTTTCCGTTTTTTTTTGTACCGACCCGAAGGAAACCCCATCTCGCTACGTGTATGTATGTAAGCAAAGCGTCAACGTTATTTATAAAATCGTGCTGTTAGTTGGTGTGTATTTGTATCATGGATTAGAAGGGAGATAGATGACGATGTGAATTTTGCTTCCGCTATGAGTCGCGCATGGGACCGCTTTAAAAAAAAAAAAAAAATGCCTGTAATCTGGGAAGGCTTAAATTTAGCCAAGAAGAGATGGAGATGGTAAAAGATGTAACATCGGCACTGTTAACAACCTGCGAAGGGTTCGGGATGTTACAAGTCATAAGTACTGGAGACTCATCAAATGTAACTTCTCTACTAATAATAAGTGAAATTAACTTTGAGCACCACAATTGATAACCCCTCTCACCTTATGCATAGCCTAGGAATATGTACTTTCTTACCCTTCCATCGAACTTACCATCACTCACTCGAACCTCACATGGACAACTAAATATTCTAAGAACATAATAATCAGTAACGTTACCTGACCATACTTCTTCAGGAGTCTGATATCCAATCATAGTTGATAGAGATCTATTCATTCATTAGGTAGCACGCCGTACTTAGTGCATCCGCTAAGAATCTTCTAGCCATACCAACACTAGAGATTATTTTATGGGCTGTCTCTAGCAACGTTTTGCTCATCAATTCCATAACATATTGTGGTTCATCAGCATTAGTGCAATGTTTCACTATACATTCCCTCATACATAATTCGTTTAATAGCTTTGAGCAAAACTCCATGCTACTGTTAGTCCGCACATGCTTGATCGTCTTACCAGTCTCCTTTTCGATCAAAGCTATCAACTACTTGATCCTAACAACATCATCAAACTTGTGCCTAAGCACAAATACCCACATCTTCATCGAGTAGTCATCAACAACTGTTAGCATATATTTAGCACTCTTTTTCGAAGGAAACTACGACAACCTATAAACATTCAAGTGAATTAACTCTGCAATTTCTATGTTTTCTTTGACGGTCGTACTGAATTGCACTTTCCGCCGTTGATCTAATCATAGCACTGCATACATTCAGTTCGTTAGGAACAAAACCACATAGCAGATTTCTTTCATTTAAAATCTTTAGGCTTCTCTTACCAATATGCCCCAAACGCATATGCCATAATTTAGACTCTCAAACAAATGCATCCGACGTTTCCATAGCGAAACTTGTTACTATCTCACCTTAAAGCTCATATAAGCCATTGTGCTTGATTTCTTTCATTATTATCAAAGCACCTTGAATAATTTTTAGAATCCCATATTTTGAAATATATCGATACCCAGTTGAATCTAGGGTACTCAAGAAAATTAAGTTCTTCTTCAACTCTGGAATATGCCTTACTCTAGTCAATGTCCTTACAATACCATCATGCATTCTAATTTTAACATTGCTAACATCGATAAGATCTCATTCAACATTGTTCCCCAACTGCACTTTTCCATTATCCATGCATTGATAAGTAGTAAACTAGTTTCTATTTGGTGTAGCATGAAAATAACAAACATAATCCATAAAACATTCATCAAATGATGAATAATCAGTGACAGATAAGATATAATCGGCATTATTTGCTATAGCTGCAACATTATCTATAGAATCAACTATAATTTTCTTACTCTTATCATTCTTCAACTTAAGGCAATTCCTTCTAAGATGCCCCCTCTTGGCACAGCTCCAACAAACAACATCATCAGTCATAGATTGATTACACTTGTTTATATTAGTATTACTCTTACCCACACTTGTTCTAGATCTTTCTCTATTTTCACCTACTAAAGCAGCTAGATACAAGTTCACCAGATTCTCTTCTACAAATGTTCTCACTCAGAATCAAATCTCGAACCCCATCAAACGTCAAACTTGTTAACTCGGAGGAATTACTAATAGTAATAACAATAACTATAAGGCAATATGGATAATAGAATCAAAGCACGTACCTCATCTTCAAAGTTAATCTCAATTGAACTCAATCGATTAACAATCACATTAAATCCATTGATATGATCTGCAACTGACGCACCTTTACTCATCTTCAAATTAAATAGACGTCACATCAAATAGACATTGTTGATCGCAGAGGGCTTGTCGTACATATTTGATAGGGCTTGCATCAAATCAACAGTGGTCTTCTCCTTCAAGATGTTAAATGCAACGTTACAAGCCAATGTTAGCCGAATAACTCCCATAGCTTGTCTATCCAGCAAATCCCAATCAACTTGCTTCATCGACTCTAGTTTCTCCCTAAATAAGGGCAAATGCAATTTCATTTGGTAAATATAATCTTCAATCTGCATCTTCCAAAACCAAAACCATTTTCATTAAATCTGTCGATTCTCACTTTTACTTATTATGTCGCCATTGGTTCGCTTCAACTTAGCCAAACTTGGCTCTGATACCACTTGTTGCGAAAATAACGAGTGATCGAACAATTATATAGACAACAGAAGAAAATAAATCGGACATTGGATTTACATGACTCGGTTGTAAATATCTACGTCCACGGGGAGAGCAACGACAAATTTCACTATAAATCAAGCGATACAAGGAGATTACACACTTTGATCACTCAAACACTCTCTTGGTGTTTCTCAAGTCCTAATTACATCAAATAACGCACGTAGTGTTTAGTCCCGAAATTTCTCAAGAAATAATCTCACAATCATACAAATGAATTACGCGCAAATCTTACTACAAGATTTAATTGGCTTGAACACCAAATCTTTCTTGGATGTAATTCACAAACAATAACGATAAGGAAAATCCCTCCAAAGCACTCGACGACAAGACGACGCTTCAAGAACACTTCTTCATGATCAACACTTTTCCTTCCACAGCCACAAGTCTATATATATATATATATAAGTGAGATCCTTATTCCTTTGCCGACTTCTCATAGGATTATGTTTCCTATCTTGAACCAAAACATATCTTTGTACATTTTAAACAAAATTCAAATCCAAGTGAAAGTTGGACTTCCTATTTTAGCGGCCAAATTCTCCAACGCGGATTTGAATTTTGGGAAGTTGATTTTCGAATCTTCTTTGCTCAATTTTGAATATCCGCAACATATCCAATTCATAATATTCAAAACTTTCACATTGGGCTTAAACTAGAGACATGTCTTAACAATGTTGTCCTCTAGCCAGCTGAAGAGGGCTCACCGCGGTGTTGCGCTTAGCCATGTCAATGAGCTGGATGTCCATTTCGAGAGAGAGAGAGAGAGAGAGAGAGAGAGAGAGAGAGAGATCCAAGGGAGACTCGCCATTAGGGAGCTGGAGCAATAGAGATCGAAGATCGGGAGGGTGGTGGAGGCTACGGTCGCGGTGCAACTGATATAAAAAGAGGAGAGAATGGGGGATTTTATAATTTTTGATCATGTGTGGGTGACTATAAAAATGAGGTATCCACCTATCATCATCCGAGATAGTAGATAGCCCATGGAAATAGAGGTGGAGACAAGTATATGTGTGCAAATGATTCATATGTTCGATCAATTCTTCGTGCACTTGAAGTATCACCACTGTCCCATATCACTAAACTTCGGTCTTCATTGATTCTCTCTCCAACATATTCTTCTTGTCTGCGTTTTTCTTCCTTCTATATTCTTCTCTGGAATTGAACCTTGGACTCCACTACTTCTCTCTCTCTCTCAAGTTGAAAAATTTTAATTGTTTTAATTGGTATAGATATGACTAGCAACTCAAAAGACCTACCTAAACCATGCAACTCCTATGACTGGCAAAACTAAATCCTACGAATAGTAACTATAAAAACACATATTCAAACTCCAGTCAGAGTTGATAGAGCCCAAAAGGTCCCTTATTGACCATTCTCCCCCTACAAGTTGGTAGTTGTAGAACATGAAAAAGAATAAAAGGTATGATACGAGCAAATCATAGCTCATTAAGAACTACAAATGCAAATTAGAGCTACCTTTATATATAACACACATTTACTCATATCTCATACATCGTGTACATAAGGCAGGCAAAAGATGAGTTTATATCATTTCATTGTAACTTTGCATGTACAAGAAATACTTGTTTAATCAACAATATCAAAACAAATATAGTGGTTCAATCCATCGATTAATTTAGTGTTGATTGTTAGATTCCTAGCCACACGTAATTTTCCTTGACAAAGTCTACCAAGCTTTCTCTTGTAGATAGTTCTTTACCTGTGTCGGCAGTCGATGGCCTAAGCAGGTGCCTTGAGCATGTCTTAATTTTCCAAAGAATGTTCTCAAAATCATAGATACTTTTTTAAAAGCTAATTTTGACTTTTCACAACCAAATATTTTATATGAATGAAAGGACGGAAGTACCTGTGTTAGTTTCAAAATTGACCATACATCATTAGTTAACTTGTTATCTAGTTAGTTGCACATGCATGTGTCACGGCCCGAAAGTTAGCATGTCCAAGAGGTTTCCATGGCACGGGCGTGACACGTGATGACCCTCGACCTATGTACCCGAGATGTACAGTATTCTCCTAGGGGCGGGTGATACCGTATTTGTACGCATACGATATAAATGCGAGTAGCTGGTAGTTGTAATTAATGCTGGTAGTTGGTAGATGGGGAGGTGCAATCTCCACCGTTAGATCTAAGGGAGATCTACGGATCCGGTTTGCCTTGTACTTGTATATAAAGGGGTGTCCTCCCCCATTGTATTCTCATTCACAACATATATGAAAAACCAGAGCTTCTCTCTCATCAAGTTTTCTCTCTCTAGAAGTTCGTTGTGAGTCGAGTGTGAAAGGCTTGCTTAGGGGTAAAACCTTAAGGCCGCACGGGTGAATCGAGAGTTGATCGAGAGTTGATCGATCGGCCCGTGACAAGTGGTATCGGGCTGATTTGCGATCCAAGCGCAAGTGCAATGGCTGATCCACGATCGATGAGGCGCTAGTCCCGGTGAGGAATGCGCTGATCGTGGGCGGAACGCCGAGAAGGGCGGCAATAGGGGGAAGAAGACCCGTGGTGGTTCGAAGGAGCCTATGGGGGATCTTGCACAAAGGATGGCGAAACTAGAGTTGTTCGTCTCCGATGTCCAAGGATCGGTCGATGACCTGACCCAGACCGTGGACGGAGTTGACGCCGGAAGGGAGGAGCTGGTTGCGGATGTGCAAGAGCTCAAGACCGGCATGGGAGAACTCCGCCACGAGTTGCTGGGGACCTTGCAGGAAGAACTAGCACAACGGTACGAACCCCTAGAGGCTGCAATGGCGGCCATGCGCGCGGAGATTGCGGAGCTTACGGGTAAGCTCGCGGAAGCACAAGCTGCACGCGTGAACGGTGTCATCACGGTGCAAGGTCCACGGGTGGACACGCCAAAGCCAAAGGAATTCCGTGGCTCACGGGTGGCCAAGGACGTGGACAACTTTCTATGGTACATGGAGCGATACTTCCAGGCCATGGGAATCAACGACGACCAAACACGGGTAAACACTGCATCTATGTACTTAATGGATAGTGCTTTGTTGTGGTGGCGTCGTCGGTCGGATGATAGGTGCGGGAACCCTATCACGACCTGGGTTGGTTTCGTCGAGGAGTTCCGACGGAACTACTTCCCTGCTTATGCGGAGGAGGAAGCTCGTGACGAGCTGAAGCGTCTCGAGCAGAAGGGCGGTGTGCGCGACTACATCAAGCGGTTCTCGGAGTTGCTACTCCAAATCCCCTCGATGAACGAAGTCGAAGCGTTTCACCAGTTCATGGGTGGTCTGAAGCCATGGACGAAGCAAGAGCTAAAGCGGTACAACGTGGGTGATCTCACTACGGCCATGACCGTAGCCGAGTCGCTCGTGGAGTACAAGGCGTCACCTTCCACATCCCGACCGGACACCCGTCCAAGGGACAAAGGCACTAGTGGGGGAGATCGGGGTAGATTCAACAATCGCCCGACTGGAGCTAGACCGCCGAATGGTCCTCACCCTCACCGGGCCAATGCGGGACACAACGGAGGTGGGCAAAGGAAGGTACGCTCATATAGCTGTTTCTTTTGCGACGGTCCGCACATGGCGCGGGATTGCCCGAACAAAGCCAAGCTGGCTGCTCTTTGCAAAGAGGACGAGCCAAGGGAGGAAGCGCGGTTGGGATCACTGCGACTCCTTGGCACGATCAAGGCCAAGAAGGCGAAAGAGCCTAAGGGCTTGATGTTCGCGGACGTGAAGATCGGAGTGACCACGGTGAGTGCACTTGTGGACACGGGAGCATCCGACATCTTCATCTCGGAGGAGGCCGCGAAGAAACTTAACCTACGGGTTGAGAAGGGAGCCGGTTGGCTCAAAACCGTGAACTCGAAGGAAGTCCCCTGCGATCGGGGTTGCAAGGGACGTGGAGCTACACCTCGGGTCATGGAGCGGCAAAGAAACTCTAGAGGTAATTCCACTTGACGACTATGATCTTGTCATTGGAATTAAGTTCCTAGATAGAATCCATGCTGCTGTTATGCCCTTTGCGGAATGCATATGCGTGTTGGACAAGGGTAGCCAATGCGTGATTCCGGTCCATCGTGAGTCGGAGCGTGATCGGAAGATGATCTCGGCCATACGACTCACCAAAGGAGCAAGGAAGGGTGATGTGACCTTCCTGGCAACCTTGAAGGTCGAGGATGGCAAGGGTGAAGGGAAGGAAGTCCCGGCGGAAGCAACCCGGGTCCTCGACTCGTTCAAGGATGTCATGCCTTCGGAGCTGCCAAAGAAGCTACCGCCCAAGAGGGAGGTAGATCACCGGATCGAGCTTGTGCCTGACGCTCGACCGCCTGCCATGGCGCCTTACCGCATGGCACCACCCGAGCTGGAGGAATTGAGGAAGCAACTCAAGGAGCTGCTCGACGCGGGTTATATACGGCCGTCAAAGGCCCCGTTCGGTGCGCCGGTTCTGTTCCAAAAGAAGCACGATGGGTCACTCCGGATGTGCATCGACTACGGGCGCCCGAACAAGGCGACGGTGAAGAACAAGTACCCGATCCCGCTCATTGCGGATCTCTTTGATCAACTTGGGGGAGCTCAATGGTTCACCAAGCTGGATCTCCGATCGGGCTACTACCAAGTTCGGATCGCCGAAGGAGATGAGCCAAAGACCGCCTGCGTGACGCGGTATGGATCCTACGAGTTCCTCGTGATGCCGTTCGGGTTGACCAACGCTCCGGCCACTTTCTGCACAATGATGAACAAGGTACTCCACCCTTTCCTAGATCGGTTTGTAGTGGTTTATCTAGATGACATTGTGGTCTATAGTCGGACGTTGGAAGAGCATGTCGAGCATCGAGGCAAGTCTTCCAAGTCTTGCGCGAGAACGAGCTGTTCGTCAAGCGCGAGAAGTGTGCGTTCGCACAAAAAGAAGTTCCATTCTTGGGGCACATCGTCGGGGGTGGACGTGTGCGGATGGACAAGACAAAGATTCAATCGATCGTTGAATGGGAGCCACCAACCAAGGTACCTGCGTTGAGGTCGTTCTTGGGCCTCACCAACTACTACCGACGGTTCGTGCGGAGCTACTCGAGCATCACCGTGCCACTCACGGACCTGCTGAAGAAAGAAAAGGCGTGGGAGTGGACGGATCGATGCCAAAGAGCCTTCGACCGATTGAAGACGGCCATGACCGAGGAGCCGGTGTTGGCGTTGCCCGACCACACCAAGCCGTACGAGGTGGAGACCGACGCATCGGATTACGCCATAGGAGGAGTCCTCATGCAAGATGGCCATCCGGTGGCGTTTGAGTCTCGAAAGCTGAATGATACCGAGCGCCGATATACCGTGCAAGAGAAGGAGATGACCGCGGTGGTCCATTGCCTTCGGACGTGGAGGCACTATCTCCTAAGGTCGAAGTTCGTCGGAGGACGGACAACGTGGCCACGAGTTATTTTCAGACACAAAAGAAGTTGAGTCCAAAACAAGCTCGATGGCAAGATTTTCTTGTGAAGTTCGACTACACGTTGGAGTACAAGCCAGGGAAGGCCAACTCCGTGGCAGACGCGTTGAGTCGAAGAACGGAGCTGATGAGCCACACGGTGAGTCGACCGAGCTGTCCATGGGTCGACCGCATCAAAGAAGGGCTGGAGCATGATCCAAGAGCCCAAGCTCTCATCGGGTACGCCAAAGAAGGTAAGACCCGACAGTTCTGGTGGGAGGACGAGCTCCTCTACACCAAGGGAAGACGGCTTTATGTGCCCTTCCATGGGAAGCTGAGGAAGGAGATCTTGCGCGAGTGCCACGACTCGAAGTGGGCGGGTCATCCTGGGATCCACCGCACGTTGGCCCTCGTCGAAGATCGGTATTATTGGCCACAAATGCGCGACGACGTAGAGGCATTTGTGAAGACTTGTCTGATTTGCCAACAAGACAAGCTGGAGCAACGGTCGTCGCCGGGCTTGCTGGAGCCACTTCCCGTCCCAACTCGTCCATGGGAAAGCATTTCCATGGACTTCATCGTCAACCTGCCAAAGTCCGAAGGGTGCCGGACGCTGATGGTGGTGGTCGACCGGTTTTCAAAATATGCAACCTTTGTGCCTGCGACAAAGGATTGCCCGGCCGAGGAGGCGGCCAAGTTATTTATGAAGCATGTGGTGAAGTACTGGGGGGTGCCAAGAACGATCGTGAGCGATCGGGATCCCCGCTTCACGGGACGTTTCTGGTCGGAGTTGTTCAAGCTGCTGGGGTCGGAGCTGAACATGTCAACGAGCTTGCATCCCCAAACCGACGGTCAGACGGAGCGGGTCAATGCACTCTTGGAGATCTACCTCCGACACTACGTGAGCACGACGCAAACGAATTGGGCAAAGCTGATCGACGTGGCCCAATTTTCATACAACTTACAGCGGAGTGAGTCGACCGGCCAGAGTCCGTTCGAGGTTGCAACGGGGCAGCAACCGAACACCCCGAGCACGATCGCCTCGGGTTACCGGGGGAGTAGTCCACCCGCGTACAAGTTCGCCAAAAACATGCAAGAAGAGGCGGACTTGGCCCGGGCGTGTCTACACAAAGCCTCCAAGCGCATGAAGAAATGGGCGGACAAGAAGCGACGGCACGTGGAGTTCCAAGTCGGAGACCAAGTGCTGGCCAAGCTGCACGTGGTTCTTCGATACAAGGACGTGCACAAGGGGTTGATCCGTCGCTACGAGGGCCATTTCGAGTGCTACAACGGGTTGGAAAGGTCGCATACAAACTAGAGCTACCACCAAAGCTTAAGGTGCATCCGGTGTTCCACGTAAGTATGCTCAAACCTTTTCAAATTGATGAGGAAGACCCGGATCGAGGGGAGTCGCAACGAGCGCCGCTCGGGGCAAAGACCTCGTATGATCGAGAAGTCGAGAACATCTTGGCGGATCGAGTCATACGGAAGAGGTATTGTGCGCCCAAGCGCGAGTATCTGATCCGATGGAAAGGTCTTCCAGAGAGCGAAGCCAGTTGGGAGCCCGAGGAAAGTCTTTGGCAATTCAAGAAGGCGATAGAAGATTTCCATGCCGAAGACGCGACGAGGGCGTCGCCTGATTAGGTGGGGGAGAATGTCACGGCCCGAAAGTTAGCATGTCCAAGAGGTTTCCATGGCACGGGCGTGACACGTGATGACCCTCGACCTATGTACCCGAGATGTACAAGTATTCTCCTAGGGGCGGGTGATACCGTATTTGTACGCATACGATATAAATGCGAGTAGCTGGTAGTTGTAATTAATGCTGGTAGTTGGTAGATGGGGAGGTGCAATCTCCACCGTTAGATCTAAGGGAGATCTACGGATCCGGTTTGCCTTGTACTTGTATATAAAGGGGTGTCCTCCCCCCATTGTATTCTCATTCACAACATATATGAAAAACCAGAGCTTCTCTCTCATCAAGTTCTCTCTCTCTAGAAGTTCGTTGTGAGTCGAGTGTGAAAGGCTGCTTAGGGGTAAAACCTTAAGGCCGCACGGGTGAATCGAGAGTTGATCGAGAGTTGATCGATCGGCCCGTGACACATGTATATCAGAATGAGGGCTCATGCATAATTTGCCACACCATAGCATGTAATGCTCAAGGCACACGAAATCATGTTGGGATGTAAAATGATGCGAAATTTTCTTTCGATTACGTCTTCAAAAAAATCAACATTGCATTCAATATATTAGAAAGTTATTTGATAATTGCATTTTGAGCATTCAACTGAAATTTGTGGTATAGAAAGGGCATTCTCGAGGTGTTAAACCTTCCCCACACGTAACCAAACTTAGGGACCACAGGTTTTTTTGGTGTCTCATGAAATTACTGTTTTGTTCACATGTGCACCTACATCTCCCTTCATCCTAGATTTTAAAAGGAATGGTTGATATTAAATACATTACAATGTTGTTAGTCCAAAACCCTGATTTTCAGATTTTCGGTTTTTCCCATTAAAACGCTTTAGCGTTTCACCTTTTCTTCTGACCATGGGCTAGCCGATAGGGAGGCTCTACAACAAAGACTCATTTCTTTCATAGAAT
Organism: Eucalyptus decipiens; assembly: GCA_014182575.1. NCBI lineage: Eukaryota > Viridiplantae > Streptophyta > Magnoliopsida > Myrtales > Myrtaceae > Eucalyptus > Eucalyptus decipiens. The sequence goes on from CM024619.1 coordinate 36,295,211, forward strand.
TAGGAAGAAAATTTCAAATCATCCCCTCATTTTGTTAAATAAATGACTGAAATTGACCATGTCCAAATAAAGGTTTAAAATGTCATCATTTTCTCAAATAAGATATTAAAGTAGAATTTATTTCAAATAAGGATTTGAAGTAGTTATATCAATTTTAAATAAGTGCATGACTTTCCAGTTGGTTGAGATATTTTCGTCTTTTACATTTTTTTGAATATTTTTCCTTTCTTTTTCAGGTTTTTTCTTCTTCTTCACTAATGGGTAGTCCCAATTGTTGGTGATGTCCAAAGAGAGTGGAGCAAGGGTCGTCCTCACCAGTCACATGCGAGGGTTGGCCTCGCTTGGGTGAGGTGACCCTTGTCCTAGGTGAGGTCGTCCTCATTGGCCATAGGCAAGACTGGCCCTTACCAAATATGGGTGAGGGTTGTGAGGAATGGCCTTGCCTCGACGAGTCGACCCTTGCCCTCAAAAGCTACAGGTGAGGTTGACCCTTGCCAAATCTAGGCAAGGTCACTGAGCCATTGTCGGCAAAAAAAAAAAAAAGGAAGAGAAAAGAGAAAAGGGAAAATAATAATTTAAAGTCATAATAAAGATCGAGCTAGTGAAAACATTGGATAAGAAGGTAGGAAAACTTGTTCCGGTACAAAAGGAAAACCTTTTCATGGCTCTTTTTCAGCCGTCATTTCAAAACTGTAGTGGAACAAAACCGTGCAACAAGTGAAAATTGGAGACATCGAAAAGAAAGACCTAATCATTGCAAAACTCTTTCATTGGTTCTTATTTCTCGTCTAGTGTCCTTCGCTTTCTGTTTCTTACGAAAATGCTTGTTCGTTGTTTCCAATTCTCACATGTCGACTCAGCAATGAGCCAGTTTGCCAACAATTTCAGCTTTTTATAAGATATAGTTATCTTAGTAGAAAGCCAGGACCAAAAAGGAGTTCTGGGCGAATGCGCTAAAGCATATTCCATCCTTTTTCGAAGAGATAGCATTTCTACCGCGCCAAGATACTTAGGTGACATGTTTTTATGGTTTAACAGAAGAAATTGACTCCACAAATGCTACATCATCCATTTCTTCTATTTCTCAAAAGATTATCTTGTAACAAATATGCTTAACTTTGGAGAAGATATGTGTATAATTTTTGTTTTCTACATTGATCCGTTCCATATGACACGAAGGGAACATGTCATACATGCTACGTGGTCCAATCTGAAATTTATAAATCACTTTGACACAAAGACAAACTTTTACTTTGCACACACATCCATAATTCTAATATCTTTGTGTGCGTGAATGCATCTGTGTATTAAAATATATACAATGTTATCATCATAAAATATGGGGTGATTGTTGAGAAAATTTCTTGTTTATTTTGAAGGTTACATAATATTCTACGAGAACTGGTATGTATATTTGAGTTTGTAGAAGATATTTTTTTTACATACGCTAGTTCATAAGCCGATAATGTTAACAATATAGCATCTATGTTAGTGGTAAGCTTCCTTGCTCTGCAAATGGTGAACAAGATGCTATGTGGAAAGTATTTGAGTTGAAGGACCTTTGGACTTTGGTAAACAAGTGAGGGACATGGGACCAACAAGGTGTTTGGACGAATTAAATAGAAGGAGAATAACTTGGATAACATGAGTGCATCAATATGAAAGTTGAAAGTGAAGGGTGGCCGACTGTATGAAGAGATTTTGAGATTACCTATTTGGTGAATCGGGGAATTATTATGCAATAAATTTGATAGCTCCATCACTTTTTTCTATTTTTTCTTATATTAACAAGTGTTCCGATGGGATTGTTAGACATATTTTATATATAAAAAATTGTTAATATAATGAAAAATCCTAAACCGGTACACCAATGATGAATTTTTCTAAAATAGTACACTTGTGACAAATTTACCCCCAGTTAATTTACATTAAATTACTAAGTTAAATGACATGTAACAATTGACGTGTGTACTAATTTGAGAGTTTTATCCTTTATTTATCATGTGTGTATTGGTTTGTAATTTTTTGCAATATTAATTTAATTTAATGGAAACTAATGAATGGTAAATTTGTTACAAATGTACCACAATTTGAGATTTTTTGTGATTGAAAAATTAGTTTTGGGTAAATTTTTCATATGTGTACTAGTTTGAATTTTATAGGTCAAGAAATTAGTTTATGATAAATTTGTCCAAATTATACAGTTTGAAAGTTTTCGTGGTGCTAACCCTATAATGAAAGAAGTTCCAATATAAAAATGCTGATTACTCATCTAGCATAGAATTTAGTATATTGTCATAATATTCTAAATTTAGTTATTTAACAATTACTAGGAAATGACTCGTTATTCTTTTTATATAAAAAAAAATGGGGTGAAGAATAAATATATAGTGCTTAGACTGTCCCAGTAGATATGTGTGGCATGTAGATAATCACTAAACGAACTAAGGAAAAAAAGAGTCAGGATCTGACCATCAACATGTTTATACCTCGCAAGTTCATGCAAGCTAAGATTGTTTGTCTCTTGAAAATTTGTATCAAGAATGAACCAACTGTGGCTAGTCTACTAGCTGAACTCTCAACGAAGCTCCGGTGAAATGTTTATTTTGTCTATGAGTTACTCGGCGTAATCGGTGATTCGAAAGCAATAGGTTGACGATCCAATCACTACTATCACAACGAGGTGTTGGAGTTTCAAAGATTCATCCTCATAAAACCAAGCCTTGGAGTAGTAGTTCATACAACTAGCACCATCACGAATCAGCTTAAAATTATTTCAGTAGTCACTTACGATCCGTCATATCACTTTACGAATTAACTTTTACACATATTGTTTTGTTTGGATAAGTGCGTGCACATGCTTTGTACTTTCTCCTCGTGCGGTGTGCTTGCGAGACCACCAACCTTATGGCTCTGTCTCTAATCATTCCCTTCACGGGATGTCCCATGGACGCGGGATCATTCAAAGTGGAATTTCATGGTGACGCACTATTCATCGCCCTCTCCACTATTCATCGTCCTCTCGCAATCACGACGTTTTGAATTTTAGCGCACGCGCTACCCTGATCAGAGACATGGTTTCTAAGGGAGCTCCGGACAGAACTATAAAAGAAAACCTCCGGACGGAGCCAAGCATATCTTCGCCACCAAAGAAGAAGCAAAGCCACAAGAGATCGAAGGGAGAGAAGATGCCTTGCCTTTACATCTCCACCAACGTGTGCCTCGACGGGGTAGACACCAACGCTCTCGTCGCGGAAGCCACCAAAGCTTGCGCTTCAATCATAGGCAAACCCGAAAATGTATGCTCTATCTACTTTACGGCGTACGCTGTCACTATCAGTGCAACGAAAAATGTTTTGCAAGCGGCTTATCCATTATATTAAGGGGTTGTGACTACTCGCACTTTCATTGAACTCCAAATCAATGGTGGGTGAAACGCCTGTGAAATTTTATGCTTACGGTGATGGTGTCTCCTTCATCATTGGCACTGACAAATTACTAATGGGTGTTTCACTTTTGACTATTGTTATAAAGATAAGCATTGCTAAGTACACTAAATCTGATCTGCAAAAATCATTATACTAATTGATTTGTTAAATTGAAAGTGGGCGTCTAAATACATTATCATATCATGTCAAACACCCGGTAGTAATTTGTCGCTTATCTTAACATATCGATTTTATCCAGTGTTCCAACAAAGCCCGGCAATGACCTAATTATGCAGATGTATTCAGCAAATTGGTGTTGAAAATGACTTACTTGTTCAAATATCCACTTGCATCAATTATCTCATTTGGAAAGCTAAGTTTGTATATCGATATTTAAGGGCCCATGTGACGAAGTTTCTGTTTTTCTGTTTTTTTTTTTTTTTCTTGAACAGGTTCGGAATGAAAATCCAGTTAATAACACAATTTCATTTTTTCTATTTTTGAAACAGATTTCTATTCCAGAAATAATTTGAAGCATAAATCATAAACTAAAATTTTTAGCTTTTCTATTTCTGAAACAAAAGTAAGAAATAAAAACTATTCTTATCATTCACTCTCATCACCACCTGTCGCCCACCCGCTGCCCCTAGAAATAGAAATTTTATTCTATTATTAAACAAATTTCCATTCCAAGAACAAAAATTTTGAGTGGTTATTAAACGCATTTCTTTACTCATAAACTCATCCAGAGAATAAAAATTGAGGAATCAATTTCTAGTTATAAATTAATTTTTGTTCTAGAAATTTTGTTATGCACACCTTAAGTATACCTAGAATTGCTCTCTGTATGTTTTTCTCATTGTGAAGGGATATAAATCATTGTGTAAAGCTTTGACTGCATGCATGCTGTAGTACATAATGGTGATCCTCAAGGGATCGTTGGACATTACGCTCGCGGGCAACAGAGAACCAGCAGCATACGGTGAAATCGTATCCATTGGGGGCATAAACTCCCAAGTGAAGAAGAGGCTGATCGATTCAGTCGCCAGCATCCTCCAGACCAATCTGTCCATTCCAAGGACTCGATTCTTTCTCAAAGTTTACGACACCACAATGGGACGTGTTCCTTCCAAGCTGTGAAGTCTTGTAAGGAAATTGCAGCCACATGTATCACTTGGATCGTGCAGTTTGTCGGAATTATCAAGACTGGTGGAGATGCACTAAGCTCTTGATGAAGGAGCATTAAGTATTGGGGCACCACTCTCCTCATTTGTCACAAACCCAAATAAGAAGTGCTGAGTTGTGTTCATTCTTCATCTCTGCATTTGAAGTTTTATCGTTGTTAGTCAATCAAATTAATGAGGTCTACCATATGATGATTTAGTTTAATGTTATGGAAATGTGAGAGGGATATGTACTTGAGAATATTAAACTTTAACTCCTTCCTACATAAGCACTTGATTTTAATAGCACGGATAAGTACTCGATGAAACCCTAGATAGGGTTTGAAGATGGGCTTTCTCAGGCTTCCAATTTTAAAACCCTTTTTAAGCTAATACAAGATCGGATAAGGGCACCACGATACGTCAACCCAATCTGACTCCTCTTCCTATGTGGAATGAAAGTCGGATATTACCTTTAGCAGGCGTACTAAAAGAAGAGAGTATTAGAACATATGTCCCAAGCATAAATTTGTAAATAAAAGCTAATCCAAATCGAAGTGTGTGGAAGTCTGGTCCACATCGGCGGACATTGAGATATGCTTTGAAAATGGGCTTTTTCAGACTTCCAATTTTAATACCCTTTTCGAGCCTGTGACTAGGGTTGGGATGCTCGGCCTGCAATATTCGGTCTGGGCTACTTTTACAGGACTTAGCCCACCGCACCTTTTACACCCTAGCTACAGCATTTCGGACATTATGATTTTGTCTTGTGTGTCCATGAGAATTCTGTTGATTTTATCTCGTTCGTCACTGACATTTTACCGTTTGATAGATGGTTGTTGGATTCTTGTGGTTTTTCTTTGAATAATCCAAAATTAATCGTTGGATCGAGCACGTTGGTTACTATATGTAGATTTGATTGTTAGTGTTCTTCAAGAAAGCCTTGATTCATGGTAGGTGCTTGAAGAAGAAATTAAAAAAAAAAGTTGCAAGCAGTAATGAAGAAGAAATTGACATACAAGATTATGGTGGGCTGTATGAACTCAAGAATGAAAATTTCATCCCTAGCAGATGCGTAGAAAAGAAAGAAGACAGAAGGAAACTTCGTGGATACTTAGAAATATTTTCTCTCCATTAAATGCTACGTTTGTCTTTGAGCAAATAGTCATACGGTGCGACAGTTTTTGAATAGTACAACTTTAGCTATAAATAAAGCATTTGTGATGCATCGTAAGTAAACCACAAAAAGCGGAGTCAGCTTAAGAAGTAGAGAGTTGTGGTATGCATAAGAAAGTTCTCTTCCCGGTCTTTTTTTGAGCTCTTGTTCCAAATTTACAAAGTTATCATTATTCTTTTGGTTTCAATATTTGGTGTTAGAGCTAGAAACAACATCCATCAAATTCATTTAATTGCAACTTCCAAAATTTACTAAAAGAGTTTCATCAACTGATCTGTCCAGATGAAGATTTCCTCAAATCGAAAGATTTGTGAGAAGAGAACTTGATGGAAAAATGCTACACCAAAGTGACCGATGCTGAAGCAATCGGGACTTTAAGAAATGGGGGAAAAGATTCTTTGGTGAAATCCCAAAATAGTGATCATAATGCATCGTATGTAATTTTTCAAACTGTAGAGGAAATAATATTTCAAAAGTTACCAGGTTCGCAGGCCACGAAAGCTCCATTCGAGCTATTCAAATCGTCGGAAACCTCAGGCCAAGCAAAGCCTAAATTGCGCAAGCTCCGATCGAGCCAGAAAATGGTTGACTGGGCTAAGCTCCAAGGGATCCAAAGAAGCCAATATGAGGCCGAGCAAACCGAACTAAATAATAGTTCAGGAGGCGCATATCTATAAGTCGCCTCCCGAGGCACACGGCGACACGCCATCTTCCGAAGTGCATGCTTACAAGCCGCCTTCACCTCCCGGGGCGCACCTTCGTAAGTCGCCTTCCAAGACGAAATTTCTGAGGGGGGTACCTTCACACGTCGTCTTCTAAGATAGACCTCCCAAGCTGCCTTGCGAGGCAGAAATTGTAAGCCGGCCCTCTCAAGGCGTGGCCTCGTGATCAGCCTTACAAAGGCATGACCCCAAAAAAAGCGGGAAAAAAAAAGTGATGTTACGTTCATAAATACCACAAAGGATGTCTTCGGCGCACAAGGCCGAGAGTCATCGACTAGCAAATAACACCTTGACTACGATGCCAAGGACGTAATATTAGAGATTAATTCTAAACCTTTTAATGATATCTATTTAGCAATAACCTTTTCACTTAATGCAATTCAATCATAAATCTTTTAATAGTATCAATTTAGTCTTAATTTTTTGAACTTATGCAAATTTAAACTTAGTGTCAATTCAGTCTTTACAATTAATTTTGGCCGAATTTTACTAACGTGAATGCCAGGAAAATGCCCAATTCCATATGAGAGCACTTTGCCTATATCATCAATTGCTTGCAAGCCTATGTGTGTCGGCAAACCAATCCCATCCAAGTTGTCATATCCAATCCCCCCGTGAGGCCCTAAAGACCCAAAGGTCACAACAAAGGCTCCAACTCCAACGCCCAAGTCATAACACCGATGGTATTGGGTTCATTGATAGGATGGCCTACATCAATGCAATCAAATATCAATGGCTGATGTCCATCGTGATAAGGACCCTAGACTTAACTATTTCAAAATAAATTATGACATTATTCTTGATGTGGTCATAAAAGAAGGAGATGTGTTTCTATATAAACATTACCATAATCGAATAGAGCAGAAAGTTAAAATAAAAAGAGTCTACTAGTGTAATTTGCACATCTCATATCATTTTTTGTCATTGTGCTATCATATTTTGATTCTTAATTTGTCTTTGTATCTAAATTATCAAGTCACATCATTATATCATCATATTTTGAAGAGTTAATACCTTAAAAAACTTCAAATTGGTACACGTGTGATAAATTTACCTCAAATTATTTTTTTAATCATGAAAAAAACCCCAAACCGGTACACTTGTGATAAATTTATCCTAATTGACAATAAAAAAAAAAACCCAAACTGACAAATTTATCCAAAACTAATTTATTTGACCGCCAAAAACCCCAAACTGGTACATTCGTGACAAATATATCCTCCGTTAAATTAGATTAATACCACAAAACATAACAAAATTATATAACTGTGACAAACAGAGAGTAAAATCACAATATACCAGTCACTTGTCACGTGCCATTCAACTTAATAATTTGACGGTAAAATTGAACGAAAATTAAGATAGGGTAAATTTATCACAAATGTATCAGTTTGGGATAAATTTATCAAAGGTATACCAGTTTTGGATTTTCGGTGGTCAAAAAATTAATTTTGAATAAATTTGTCATAAATGTACCAGTTTTTGGTTTTTTAGGGTATTAACCATATTTTGAATCATGAGTGTTGCTTGCGTGATTGCCATGTCATACCATTTTTCTATTATGTTTTATAGAAAAGTAGTAATTTATATTTATGCCAATTCAAACTTAGTGTCAATTTAGTCTTTCCAGTTAATTTTGGCCAGATTTTATTGACGTAAATGCCAAGAAAATGCCCAATTCCATATGAGAGCACTTGCCCATATCATCAAGTGCTTGCAAGCCTATGTGCGTCGGCAAGCCAATCCCATCCAAGCTGTCATGTCTAATCCCCTTGCGAGGCCTTAAAGACCCAAAGGTCACGACAAATGCTCCAACTCCAACGTCTAGGTCATAACCGATGGTATTGGGTTCGTTGATAGGATAGCCTACATCAATGCAATCAAATATCAATGGCTGATGTCCATCGCAATAAGGACCATTGACTTAATATTTTAAAATAAATTATGATATTGTTCTTGATGTGGTCATAAAGGAAGGAGATGTGATTCCACATAAACGTTACCATGACTGAATAGAGCATAAAGTTAAAATAAAAAGAGTCTACTAGTGTAATTTGCACATCTCATATTGTTTTTTGTCATTGTGCTATCATATTTTGATTCTTAATTTTTCCTATCATACTTGTATCTAAATTGTTGAGTCACATAATTATATTATCATATTTTGAATCATGATCATGAGCGTTGTTTGTGTGATTGTCACGTCATACCATTTTCCTATTATGTTTTGAAGAAAAATGGTAATTTAATTTTATGTCAATTTAAATTTAGTGTCAATTCAGTCTTTCTAGTTAATTTTAGTCAGATTTTATTGACGTGGATGCCGAGAAAATGCCCAATTCCATATGAGAGCACTTCACCCATATCATCAAGTGCTTGCAAGCCTATGTCTGTCGGTAAACCAATCCCAACCAAGCTGTCATATCCAATCGCTTCATGAGGCCCTAAAGACCCAAAGGTCACAACAAAGGCTTCAACTCCAATGCAAAAAATATCTATTCTAATTCTATCATCAACTATGGGTTTGAATCTAAGATAAATTCTAGAGAATGTTTGCTACCGATGGTGTTAGGTTTGTTAATAGGATAGCCTCCATCAACGCAAATAAATATCAATGGCTAATGTCCATCGCGATATGGATCCTTGACTCAATTATTTCAAAATAAATTATGATATTGTTCTTGATGTGATCATATAGGAAGGAGATGTATTTCTACATAAACATTACCATGACCAAATAAAGCGGAAAGTTAAAATAAAAAGAGTCTACTAATGTAACTTGTAGATCTCATATCATTTTTTGCCATTGTGCTATTCTGTCATTGTGCTATCATATTTTGATTCTTAATTTGTCCTATCATGTTTGTATTTGAATTGTCAAGTTACATCATTATATCATCATATTTTGAATCATGAGCGTTACTTGTGTGATTATGTCATACCATTTTTCTATTTTGTTTTGAAGAAAAATGGCAATTTAAACTTATGCCAATTTAAACTTTTAGTGTCAATTCAATCTTTCCAGTAAATTTTCATTGGATTTTACTAATGTGAATGCCAAGAAAATGCCCAATTCCATATGAGAGCACTTCGCCCACATCATCAAGTACTTGCAAGCCTATGTAGTTGACAAACCAATCCCATCCAAGTTGTCATATTCGAACCCCTCATGAGGCCTTAAGGACCCAAAGGTCACAACAAAGGCTCCAACTCCAACGCCTAGGTCATAACACCGATGGTTTTGGGTTCATTGATAGGATAGCCTCCGTCAATGTAATTAGATATCAATGGCTAATGTCCATCGCAATAAGGACCCCTAACTTAATTATTTCAAAATAAGTTATGATATTGTTCTTGGTGTGGTCATAAAGGAAGGAGATGTATTTCTACGTAAACGTTACCATGACCAAATAAAGTGAAAAGTAAAAATAAAAAGGGTCTACTAGTGTAATTTGCACATCTTATATCATTTTTTGTCGTTGTCCTATCATATTTTCATTTTTAATTTGTCATGTCATGTTTGTGTCTAAACTGTCAAGTCACATCATTATATCATCATATTTTGAATGATGAGTATTGCTTGCATGATTGATGTGTCATACCATTTTTCTATTATGTTTTGAAGAAAAATGGTAATTTAAATTTATGTCAATTTAAACTTAGTGTCAATTCGATCTTTCTAGTTAATTTTGGCCAAATTTTATTGACGTGAATGCCGAGAAAATGTCCAATTCCATATGAGAGCACTTCACCCATATCATCAAATTTTTGCAATCCTATGTGCATTGGCAAACCAATCCCATCCAAGCCGTCATATCCAATCCCCCTGCAATGCCTTAAAGACCCAAATGTCATAACAAAGGCTCCAACTCCAATGCCCAAGTCATAACATCGATGGTATTGGGTTTGTTGATAGGATGGCCTACATCAATGCAATCTTGACTTAATTATTTCAAAATAAATTGTGATATTGTTCTTGATGTGGTCATAAAAGAAGGAGATGTGTTTCTACATAAACGTCATCATGAGCAAATAAAGCAGAAAGTCAAAATAAAAATAGCCTACTAGTGCAATTTGCACATCTCATATCATTTTCTGTCATTGTGCTATTATATTTTGATTTTTAATTTGTCCTGTCATGTTCGTATCTAAATTATCAAGTCACATCAGTATATCATCATATTTTGAATAATGAGCATTGCTTGCATGCTAGCCATGTCATACCATTTTTCTATTATGTTTTGAAGAAAAATGGTAATTTAAATTTATGCCAATTTAAACTTAGTGTTAATTCAATCTTTTCAGTTAATTTTGACTAGATTTTACTGACATGAATGCCAAGAAAAGCCCAATTCAATATGAGAACACTTCACCCATATCATCAAGCGCTTGCAAGCCTATGTGCATCAGCAAGCCAATCCCATTCAAGCGGTCATGTCCAATCCCTTCATGAGGCCTTAAAGGCCCAAAGGTCACAACAAAGGCTCCAACTCCAACCCCTAAGTCATAACACCGATGGTGTTGGGTTCATTGATAGGATAGCTTCCTTTAATACAATTAAATATCAATGGCTGATATCCATCGCAATAAGAACCCTTAACTTAATATTTCCAAATAAATGATGATATTGTTCTTGATGAGGTCATAAAGGAAGGAGATGTGTTTCTACATAAACATTACCATGATCGAATAAAGCGGAAAGTTAAATTAAAAGGAGTCTACTAGTGTAATTTACACATCTTATATCGTTTTCTGTCACTATGCTATCATACTTTGATTCTTAATTTGTGCTGTCATGCCTATATATGAATTTCAAGTCACATCATTATATTATCACATTTTGAATCATGAGCATTACTGGCATGATTTTCATGTCATACCATTTTTCTATTATGTTTTGAAGAAAAATGGTAATTTAAATTTATGTCAATTTAAATTTAGTGTCAATTCAGTCTTTCCCGTTAATTTTGGCCAAATTTTACTGACGTGAATTTCGAGAAAATGCCCAATTCCATATGAGAGCACTTGCCCATATCATCAGGTGCTTGTGAGCCTATGTGCGTTGGCAAACCAATCCCATCCAAGTTGTCATATGCAGTCCCTTCATGAGGCCTTAAAGACCCAAAGGTCACAACAAAGGCTCCAACTCCAACGAACGCCTAGGTCATAACACCGATGGTGTTGAGTTCATTAATAGGATAGCCTCCGTCAATGCAACCAAATATCGATGGTTGATGTCCATCACGATAAGGACCCTTGACTTAATTATTTCAAAATAAATTATGATATTGTTCTTGATGTGATCATAAAGAAAGGATAGGAATTTCTACATAAGCATTACCATGACCGAATAAAGCAGAAAGTTAAAATAAAAAGAGTCTACTAGTGTAATTTGCACATCTCATTTCATTTTCTATCATTGTGCTATTTTGTCATCGCGCTATCATATTTTGATTCTTAATTTGTCCTATCATTTTTGTATCTAAATTGTCAAGTCACATCATTATATCATCATATTTTGAATCATGAGCATTGCTTATGTGTCATACCATTTTTCTATTATGTTTTGAAGAAAATGGTAATTTAAAATTATGCCAATTTAAATTTTTATTGTCAATTCAGTCTTTTCATTTAATTTTAGTTGGATTTCACTAATGTGAATGCTGAGAAAATGCCCAATTCCATATGAGAGCACTTCGCCCATATCATCAAGTATTTGCAAGCCTATGTATATCAACAAACCAATCCCATCTAAGCTGTCATATCCAAACCCCTCGTGAGGCCTTAAGGACCCAAAGGTCACAACAAAGGCTTCAACTCCAACACCTAGGTCATAACACTGATGGTTTTGGGTTTGTTGATAGAATAGTCTCCGTCAATGCAATTAGATATCAATGGCTGATGTCCATCGCGATAAGGACCCTTGACTTAATTATTTCAAAATAAGTTATGATATTATTATTGATGTGGTCATAAAGAAAGGAGATGTGTTTCTACATAAACATTACCATAATCGAATAAAACAAAATGTTAAAATAAAAAGAGTCTATTAGTGCAATTTGTACATCGTATATTGTTTTCTATCATTGTGCCATCATATTTTCATTCTTGATTTGTCCTATGATGTTTGTATCTAAATTGTCAGGTCACATCATTATATCATCATATTTTGAATCATGAGCGTTGCTTGTGTGATTGCCGTGTCATATCATTTTTCTATTATATTTTGAAGAAAAATGGTAATTTAAATTTATGCCAATTTAAACTTAGTGTTAATTCGGTCTTTCTAGTTAATTTTGGTCCGACTTTATTGACGTGAATGCTGAGAAAATGCCCAATTCCATATGAGAGCACTTCACCCATATCATCAAATGCTTGCACCTATGTGTGTCATCAAACCAATCCCATCCAAGCTGTCATCTCAAATCCCCTCGTGAGGCCTTAAAGACCCAAAGGTCACAACAAAGGCTCTAACTCCAACACCTAGGTCATAACACTGGTGGTGTTGAGTTCAATGATAGGATAGCCTCCGTCAATGCAATCATATATCAATGGCTAATGTCCATCACGACAAGGACCTTTGAATTAATTATTTCAAAATAAATTGTGATATTGTTCTTGATGTGGTCATAAAGGAATGAGATGTGTTTCTACATAAAAGTTACCATGACCGAATGAAGCGAAAAGTTAAAATAAAAAGAGTATATAAGTGTAATTTGCACATCTCATATGGTTTTCTAACATTGTGCTACCATATTTTCGTTCTTAATTTGTCCTATCATGTTTGTATTTGAATTGTCAAGTCACATCATTATATCATCATATTTTGAATCATGAGCATTGCTTGCATGCCATTTTTCTATTATGTTTTGAAGAAAAATGGTGATTTAAATTTATGCCAATTTAAACTTAGTATCAATTTAGTCTTTCCAATTAATTTTGGCTAGATTTTACTGATGTGAATGCCGAGAGAATGCCAAATTCCATATGAAAGCACTTCATCATATCATCAAGTGCTTGCAAGCCTATGTGCATCGCCCAACCAATCCCATCCAAGCTGTCATATGCAATCCCCTCATGAGGCCTTAAAGACCCAACGATAAAGGCTCCAATTCCAAATCCTAGGTCATGACACTGATGGTATTGGGTTCGTTGATAGAATAGCCTACATTAATGGCTGATGTCCATCGCGATAAAGATCCTTGACCTAATTATTTCAAAATAAATTATGATATTGTTTTTTGATGTGATCATAAAAGAAGATGTGTCTCTACATAAACGTTACCATGACTGAATAAAGCGGAAAGTTAAAACAAAAGGAGTTTACTAGTGTAATTTGCACATCTCATATCATTTTCTGCCATTGTGCTATCATATTTCCATTCTTAATTTGTCTCCTTATGTTTATATCTGAATTGTCAAGTCACATCATTATATCACTATATTTTGAATCATGAGCGTTGTTTGTGTGGTTGTCATGTCATACCATTTTTCTATTATATTTCTAATCATGAATTTATTAAGTCATGTTCTAAAGCAATATGTCCTTTGCTTTCACACTTTCACACGCATACATGAAGTCACGCCTCAAGGGCCCGAAGAAGTGTTTCCATGGAATTCCAATATTTTAAACAAAAATCACGCATACTTTGTAAATTACTTAGTGAGTGATTTAAGCTTAACCAGAAAAGAAGTTGGAGGATGCTAATCCTATCTGTACGTAATCCAACCCTCAAATCTAAAATCTCTAAGTTTCTTTTGACTTGTTCCTTCACACGAGCACTTAGGCAATTCGGCTTCACTAACCCTACCAGCTACTTTAGGTTTTCAATTGACCTAAGTTTTCTTAAATTGGCCGGTGGCAACTCTAATCTTTTTTTTAATTGTGCAATCATTTACACATCGTAACTAACCCGAACCTAGAATTCGAAAGGATCCTGAAAATGGAGAGATCCCTAACCGACAACCCTCGGTTTGCGCCACGCGAGGTGTATAGTTAAGAGCGGAGTCATTGGACAAATCAACGGTGCTCCGAACGCGGCACTGTTGACTTCAACACTCGGTAATAAACACGGCCAGCTTCGAATCTCGCACCAACAACAGCTCTTCCTCAGAAGCAGGATCTGGACTACCTTGTTGCTTTTCTGGATTCGAATGGAAAGTTTCGTGCCCATCCTGAGCGCCGATAGTGGACCGTGCATTGCACGGGCATTATCTCAGCCATAGGGTCCGCAATATGGCCACGGACGTGGACAGCCCCACAAAAAAAAAGAAAATTATGGTACCCGACAAATCGCAATTATTTGATCATTGCATTTCAGGCAGATTGACCTCTCCGCACTCACGCACTCTTCTTTAAAGTTTAGGGTATCTGTAGACCCCGGAGGGAGGGAGGGAGGCAGAGAGAGAGAGAGAAGCGTGCCATTTTTTTCTATTCCGGCCATCAATTCTCTGCTTCTTCCTCTTTCTCCTCTATCTCTGAAGCTATGATTGCGGTAGGAGATGAAAGTGGACTCGTGCCACGCGCATGATCTAAAGGCTCAGTCGTCGTCGTCGTCGTCTCCCATGATCCGATCCGAGTTCTCTTCGCTGTAAGTGGAGGCATTCGATATATGTTAAGAATGGCATAGCACACATCATCAAGGTGATATTGTTTGTGGGAGAGAAAGGACCAATCATCTGAATCAGATATGCCTTGTCTCTACATCTCAACCAATGTGTGCCTGGACGGAGTCGACGCTGATCCCATCTTCAGCGAAGCGACCAAAGCCGTTGCATCCATCATCGGCAGACCCGAAAATGTCAGACTCTCTCTCTCTCTCTCTCTCTCTCATATTTTTGTTTGATAAATTGCTCGTGATTAAGCTCAGAAAATTATAGTCGTAGTGGCGGTTAAACGAAGAGTGCCGATAATATTTCCGAGGTCATCCTGTGCCTTCTCTTGTCTGTCGCTTAATTTTCCTTGCATAGTCCATGCTTTTGTTTAGTACTCTACGTAGATATATTAAGACAAAACAATAAGCAAAAAATTGCAGATGAGAATAGAGGAGACTCCACGCGAATAAATGCACAGGAGGCAAAGTGGCCGTTGACAAAGTTGGAATTACATCATACATACGGCTTTATCAAAAGGCCAAATCACTCGAATACTGTAACTAAGTTTCAATAAGCAAGCTATTCTCAAACAACCGATGGAGTTTGCCCTAGTGACCATCCTTCCAACTTAGAAGGGAGAGATCTTCTCGAGAGGGTTGGGATTGAGACGATTTAGTTTTAAGAGTAGGTTTCGACTTCCACGCCCTGCAAGGAGGCAGGGCAAAAGTCTGAAAGTGAGTATTATAATAGGAATAGAATAGGACTGACAAAAAAAAAAAAATTATTCTCAAACACCCAACAGAAATATTTTCACAAACATTATCTTATTTCAAAAACTAAAGAATTTGAAAGGCGGAAAGAATAGATCGATGGTGATAATTCTATAGCCCAGTGCTGGTCACAAGTTCTCGGATTGAAGAAGGTATGGAGTTTAGTTGTCGGATTGAAGATTCATCAACCGCAAAGACTGTTTACCAAAAAGGCAGAAACAGATGAGAGAGCTCGTAGTTTAGTGGCTATTATTCAAGTGAGAGACCCACCCCTCTTGAAGTTGCCATAATTGTTTTGGCCTCTCTTGAAAGTGACATTTTGCTGGCTCTTCGTACTGACTTAACGCAAATGAGAAGCACATTAATACCCTAATCCTCTCTTTTATTCGGATGCTTGAATCACACTTCAAAGTTTAGTCAGTTCTCAAGAGTTTCAAGGTTGGTAAATTAAAAGAAAGATTATCCGCTTAATCCCCAGCTTCTCTTTAGACTAATGAATTTCTTCGTGTATTCTCACGTCATTTTTTGGAAAAGACTATCATTTAACTTGAACCCTAGAAATTCTAAATGTTACCAAGGGAAAATT
The DNA here is from genome assembly GCA_014182575.1 of Eucalyptus decipiens. Classification (NCBI taxonomy): domain Eukaryota; kingdom Viridiplantae; phylum Streptophyta; class Magnoliopsida; order Myrtales; family Myrtaceae; genus Eucalyptus; species Eucalyptus decipiens. The sequence continues at coordinate 36,311,652 of CM024619.1, forward strand.
AATTGCCTGTACTATGCCATAGACTGACTTGGTACAACATAAATAAATAGATAAGTAGTTAAGCTACCTACATTATGCCAGAATAGAGTTTGTTATAAGTGGTCATGATTAAGCATCGCGAAAATATTATGGTTTCCTCCATCCTTCCTCTTCGATCTCGGAAGGGAAATCAACCATTTGAATGGATAAAGATGTAATTAGCACAATGGGATTTTACTACGTTAACCTTTGCATTTACTACATTAACCTTTGCATTTTCTCAAAAGCATATAGGCTGCGTACAAGAGTTCATCAATCTAAATTATAACAATATACTCGATACAGATATAATTAGCACAATGGGATTTTACTACATTAACCTTTGCATTTTCTCAAAAGCATATACGCTGCGTACTAGAGTTCATCAATCTAAATTATAACAATATACTTGATAAATAAATATCTATTTCTAAATAGTTTAAAGTTTCTTAGACTGATCGATCATCTAAGTAGCCTTTGAATGACAGGACAATGGTTAAAATATAACCGATCTCTATCACTTTTATTTCGTGTATTAAAATTTAACTTTATATGAAAGGGTCAATACTACTAAGAATCTCAAACTGATAAACTCATGTTATATTAGTATATTTGTGCCGCATTTTCCGAAAACTAATTTTTATGTTACAAAAATTTCAAACTAATACACTCATAATACATGTACCCCAAATTAGTACACTCGTGTCACTTTTATCCCGCTCCCCCAAAAATAAAAAATCTCCCACAATTTTGAATAAATGTGACACATAGATACCAATTTGGGTAGATGTAGACGGATGTACTAGTTAGAGTTTTTTTATGACATTAAAATTAGTTCGAGGCAAATATGTTATTAATTTGCCAGTTTGTTAATTTTTTTTTAACATAAAAATTAGTTTGGAGCAAACGTAGCTCGAGTGTATCATTTTAAAGTTTTTGGTGGTATTAACGTTAAATGTATGGCCGAAATAGTTCGATTTTTTTGAAAATCAACAATCTAAAAATTAATACTGCTAGCGAAATATGTAGATGGAGATAGAGATGGAAGTTGTGAAAACGGCTAACTCCACAGGATTTCGAATAAAAAGTACGCCAACTTTTAGTTGGTGGACAATTTTGGTCTGAACATTTATCGGTCGTATAAAAGACATCGATTTTTACTTGAGAAAACATTTTGATCCCGACTTTCAAGTGCAGCACAAAAGGGCACCAATTTTTATTAGAGATGGTTTTGGCCAAGGTATTCGTACGTGGCATTTGAGGTAACAAAAAGACACTAACATGACAAACAACGAGTGTTGTGTCGGTGAACGTAGCTTCCATAACGGGGGAAAAAACAAGTTCCATAACCATCAAATCACATTATCTCCCTCATCATATCTTATCTTCCCCGACAGCATATCTTATCTTATCTAAATACCAGGGTTTGAAAGCATAGAAAGAGAGAGAGAGGAGCACTTGAATGGGGTTTGGGATTCCTAATAAAATCCAAGCACATTTAGCAAAATTTTTAAAGAATTAATATTACGAAAAATCTTAAATGATATATTTATGATAAATTTATTTTAAATTAATTTTTTAATCACAAAAAAATTTCAAACTTGTACACATATGATAAATTTATCCTATGTTAATTTATGTTAACTTTTATGGTCAAATTTTAAAGTTAAATAACAAATGGCAGTTGACCAATGTTCCAGTTTGGGATTTTTCCTTCCATTTGTAATCGATATATTGATATTGTGATTTTTCATTATATTAATCTAATTTAACAAAAACTAATAGAAAGTAGATTTGTCACAAATGTATCAATTTCAGGTTTTTTATGGTCAAAAAATTAATTTGAGTTAAATTTATCATAAATGTACTAATTTGAAATTTTTCATTATATTAATCCTTTCTTAAAAGACCAAACTTCATGTGGTAATGTGAAGAACACTAATCCTCAACCTCAAAACGCATAGCTCTCTCTAACTCACTCTCACACTTCATTAATTGGCTCTAGAATTGATGTCATCTGACTTGTTAGCGAGAGCAATATCGTTTCATGCAACTTCAGATTATCCTCTTATTAGTTGGAAATGACGTTATTTTTATTACATGTGGAGAAATGTATTTTTCTAATGAAATCCACATTTATTGATATGACACTAACTTTTCATGTTAGCATCTATTCACTACTTCAAATGCCACGTATGCATATCATGATGGAAATTTTAGCACTAGCCAAAATTGTCGTTCACGTAAGACTCTGTGTCTTTTTATTTCGTACTTAAAAGTTTAGGCCAAAATTATTCCTGGGTGAAAGTTTGTGTCTCCTGACACTAGAAAGTTTGGACTGAAATTGTTTTGGATAAAAGTCGGCGCATTTTGATGCTCTGTGAAAACCCTAATCCATGTAAAACGATGTAAACCAAAGCTGGGAAAGCCTTCTTGGCCAAAAACGAGGATAGACAACTCCAGTCTATTAGTCAAATGTACCAAGTTTAGATCGGGAGACCACACACCACCTATTATGTTCATGCAGTCTTCGAACCACCTCGCTTGAGGTACAACCCTCGTCCATAACTCGTCATCCAGCCAATTTCATGCATCTCTCTGCGTATGCTGCAAAAGATAAACCACATTTCTTCTTCAACACGATATGACTCTGTGGTTTTTCTGCAGTTCGTGATGGTCATATTGAAGGGTTCATTAGCCATATCATTCGGAGGCAACAAAGAACCAGCTGCGTACGCGGAGATAATCTCCATGGGAGGCATCGATTCGGAAGTGAAGAAGAAGTTGATCGCCACAATCGGTACCATCTTACAGGAGAAGCTGTCGATCCCAAGGACTCGGTTCATCCTCAAAGTGTACGACATGACCGCCGGACGTAGAGTTTCCAAGTTATGAAGTTTAGGATTTAGCCATTTGGAGGGTGACTTGGGGGGATTCCATAACTTGGTATCCTCTACTCTCCCGTTGTTTGGACGCCTGGTATTTATACGTATTATATAAACAAATGTCTCAAAACACTCATTAAATCAATTTTGTAATGAAGGTTCAAGTTTTAATGCGACAATCTCTAAAAGTAAAAGGAAAAAGATTTAATGTACTGGACTTTGATATGTTTATGTGAGATCTCTAATGGGTTTCAAAGAGTGTTGAGCGAAACCCACTTTCTAAATAACAAGCGTTCAAAAGTTCATTAACAAGATTTGCTTAATATATAATAGTAATAACGAAATTTGCTTTATGTAGACTAGAGTCCCCGTTAAAAATAAAATTTGCATTCTTTTTACGGAAAATAGATAATATAAAAAATAATTCCAAAAAAAGTATCGCTTAAATCAATTATAAAAATTATTTTTATCATCCAAGAAATTATTGAGTCATAAATTGTTATCAGAAATTGAAACATTATTTATTGACTAATTACATCAAGTGATCATATTTTGGGAAAATGTTTTTTAAATTATTTATTTTCCGTGAATCGAACAAAGCGTAAATAGTGTGCAGTAGATTTGGGACCCTTTAAACTTAGAGGGGGAGTTTTTTTTTTTTTTTTTTTTTGAAAACATATTTTTAATCTTGTGATATAGAAAAATGAATCAAGTTTTCGGCTTCGATTTTGAGTAAAGATGGACTCTTTCAAAGACCAGCAAACATCATTCCCCTAAAATAGTTAAGTACATAAACCCTTCGTTGAAAGATTACATGGACCAATTGAATTTGAATTTTGCCACATTAGAGCAAAACTGCCCAAGACTTCTTCTCTCCTTGCGCTCCCTTACCGTTCTATTTAGCCCTCGCCATCGCCATCCGGCATTGTCTGCGCCTCTGGCTAAACGACTAAAGATGATCTAAGACTATCTAAGACTATCTCCCCAGTTCACTACCTTTCTTTCCAGCATCGCCTCTCTCCCTCTCTCCCCGTACAAGTGATAAAGAAGATCAACCGAAGACTTACCGAGGTTGCTCCAGAGCTCTCTTAATGCAGAGAGAAAGAGACGTCTGGACATACGAGGATGACGGACTGTAACGCCGGAGGTGGAAATGATAAACACAAGTCAAATGAGGACGCGAGCAGTGATGCTGATGGTGATATTGGGCGACGGCTATCTTATCTCAAAACTCCCAAGTCCTTGGCACCAGCCCTCGTGTCCCAGCACACAAATTTCCCAAGCAGCCTAAAACTGGACCTTGGCGATGGGACCTAACACCTCAAGCACTAATCCATTTATGAAAAAATGGTTTTAAAACTTTTTCGTTAATAAAATTATAATTGTATTCTTTGAAATATGAAGTGTTCCCTCTCGTGGTTCTTTTCACCTAATTTATGTTTTCAAATATCCGCTTAGAGATGCCGGTGACAAGGAAGATCAAGTCGAGATTCAAGATTTTGAGTACATTGATTGAAATGACATCTATCCATAGATGACAAAGCAACCTACTTTCTATGAGAGCACAGTCCAAATATTTGTTTGGTGAAAGATTAAATCGCTTGTAGGTTCAACCCAAGTGGAAAAGCAACATTGCTAAATGTGTCGTGCACGTTGACGTCAACTAGTCGTTGAAGGATCATAGAGGAAAAAAGATTTGTTGATGAAATTCACATGTAGGCTTAATTCCCTAAAAGAAACCTCTAATTTAAGATATCTTCTCAATTCCATCTAGAAAATTTTTTTGTCCAAAAAAATCACACACTTTCACTAAATTTCAAATTTGCCCATCCATCTTAAAATCAACACTCATAGGTGGCACTCCATTCTCTTTAGCAAACGGTAGAATTGAACCAAGCGTTCTTTCCAACTCTACCAAATCCACCCTATGAAGAACTTCTTCGTACGATTAAAATTTCTTCATAATTATATACATGAGGGTAGGTAAGAGGTTTATTATTAGACACCATGTCTTCATCAACTCTCTCGTCTTTATATAGAATAAGAAGCCATTCTTGATATTGTCAATTTTGAAGAAACTAACAGTGAGTTTTGAAAAGAAGATATAATAGAACTAGAGTCAAAATTGATGATTCTTTTAGATAAAAAGTTAAGGGTAAAATTAGAATTGAACCTAAAGCCAGAATTTTTTTCTTTTTTAGGGAACTAAACCTTCAAATATGAAAGAACTCTTCCTCTTTAACGGGTGCAACTAAAAGTTTGCATCTTCGAACTTAGATTATTCACTAGGTAGCAATTTGTCGGTTGAGAATTCCAATTGGATGGGATCGTACTTGGTGCACATATAGGTAAAAATAGAAGGAAAAAAGATATGAAACTTAATTGACTATATAAATTATGTAGAAATAATAATTTGACCGAATTCACATGAAGACGCGCACCACCCGTACTTAATAGGTTTTGGAGCCAACTCGAAGCACATTTCGTCACCCTTGCCTTGATACGATATATCTATTCAGTTAAACCAATATGGATTGGCATGGTTACCTCTATGCTTAGCGCTTGAGAATATCGAACCATGAATAAAGAAATGTTCGAGAGAAAAGCATATCGAATGGCAATGTAAAGACCTCAATTCTTGACCAGTTGGAGCAACAAGGATCTCTGCCCTCCCATGCCTCGAATGAATAGAGAATGCCGGACCTTTGGGTTACTTCACATTTTCGAAGACGTGTATGCGTCCTAAGCCAATATTTGTCCTTTCCTTAATCATAAACGTAATCTTCCAAAGTACGTACTCACGCCCTATTGTTTTATTCATTTTTCCATCCCTCACATACACATTCTATGATGTTTCATTCCTAAACTACATTTTAGATGCCTGATTTTTCAAAAATGACTACCTCTATTCGTTTCTTACGTTTTATTATCGTGATAGATATTCGAGTGATGCAAATTTCTTTTGTGACGATGATAATCATTGACTTTAATCGAGTTTCTCAAACTCTATTCTCCTCCAATCATAAACCGTATAAGTTTTTTTTTTTTTGGTCGAATAAATATTTCTTTCATTACTATGTAGGAACAGTATGAGGACATTTTCCCAAGTCCAAACATAAAAGAGATAAGAGACAATGAGAAGGATTAGACAACCAATTTGTTGCAAGGGAGTCGTCTCAGCAAGCCTTCGCAATACAATCCGCAGCTCAATTCGTTTCTCGCAAACAAACGACGACAAACACTCCAGCTATAGAGCCCAGCAATTGTTGACTTTAAACAAAAACGGCGCAAAAGCAATCGTGCAAGCTCATAGCACTTGTCCTGAGGACTTCTTATTCATTCAAGGATAACCATTGTATCTATAATCTGAAAAGTTTCACGTCATTAACTGTTGCATTAAGGTTGTAATTTGCCTAATATATATAACAATTTAGCAGTATTAACTTTCAAGGTTAATATCATGAAAAACATAAACTAACACACCACCGATAAATTTACCTAAAATTATTTTTGTTACTATCAAAGATTTCAAATTGATACACCTGTGACTCACAAAAAATCTCAAACCAGTACGTTTATAATAAATTCATCCTTCATGAGTTTTTGTTAAGTTGTACTAATATTACAAAAAACCATAAATCAATACACTAATGATAATTAGAGGATGAAATCTCAAATAGACACATCCGTGAATTTATACATGTAATTCGACTCAGTAATTTGAAAATAAAATTTAATGAAAATTAATGAAGGATAAATTTGTTATAAATTTTCGTGGTGTTAATCTTTATTTTTGCCTTGCAGAGAGTTTTTTTTTTTTTTTTTTCAAAGGGAATGTTGGCAGGGCCACAAGGAACAGGCATTTTGGGCCTGGGCTTGGGGCTCGGGCGATGGGAGTAGGTAAAGCCTCGCGGAAGGACAAAATCGACACTTCGCTCTGGGAAAGGGAAAAAGGCGAGTCGTCCAAGGGCAGTTTCGGTATCGCAGGAAGCTCTGTACTCCCAGCGTACAAACGCTCTTGGATAGAAGAAAGAGAGGAGCGAGAGAGAGAACGAGGGTTTCATTTCCATCGCTGGTTCTGATAAAAGCTCGAAGCAACGAAGTTCCAGAAGACGAAGACGACGACGGCGACATGCCTTGCTTGAACATCTCCACCAACGTCAGCCTCGACGGCGTCGACACCTCCGCCATTCTCTCCGAGGCCACCTCCGGCGTCGCCAAGCTCATCGGCAAGCCCGAGGCCGTACGCTCTCTCTCTCTCTCTCTCTCTCTCTCTGGGTATTGACTGTTGAGGCTAATGGGATCGGTGGGTGTGGTTTTTATCTGGAGATCGATCGATTGCCCATGTCTTGATGCGTCGCCGTAGTGATTTTGGCTCTGCTCCCTGCGATTCTGGTTGTTCCTCCTGGCCCTTACTAGCGGATTATCCCTTCGATGGTCTTCTTGTGAAGGTTCCCTTTTACGAGGTTTCTGATTAGCTTATGCATGTCTTGCTGACTGAATTGGTGTCGGTCGGTCTTGATGTTTAGCTTTTGTATGAGCTGAAGCGACTCCCGTGTGTCGGAACCGGGCCCTGAGCTTTTAATGTGATCCTCGCTTCGAATCGTGCTGAGTTCTTTTGATTAGGCTGCGTAATTGATGAAATGACGCGATTTCTGGTGCATGCATTTGCTGGGCCTTTAAGCTCGCGGCTCGTACTTAGATGACCTGTGTCTCTGCTAGATCGCACGACGGTGGAACTCCTGGAGTATTGTGGCAGTCGAATGTGCACTTCTGCGGATTACTATAGGGAGTTAATGGCAGCAACGATTTTCTTCTCTCTTTGCATTTTTTTCGGTTCTTGAAGTGGCCCGCATAATACAGGAATAATAATCTCTCATATGGCAAATGCAGCATCTTACTGGTTCACCTAAACCTTTGATAAGCAAACTTTGTAGATCTTGTCGGATAGTGGTCTCCGAGATACATCCTTAGACCAAAGAAAGTTTTATTCTTTTCTTGGGATGTTTATTAACCGAAGCTTATTCTCTTGTATTTTGGTTATGTACCAAAACATGATGCATCATGTCTAAGTTTTGATATTTGTAGTTAAGAACATGAATCAACTTATGTTTTGGATGTGGCAGTATGTGATGATTGTGTTGAAGGGGTCGGTCCCCATGGCTTTTGGTGGGACTGAGCAACCTGCTGCCTATGGCGAGTTGGTGTCAATCGGCGGTTTGAACCCCGATGTGAACAAGAAGCTGAGTGCTGCAATTGCTTCAATCCTCGAAACCAAGCTGTCCATCCCCAAGTCGCGGTTCTTCCTGAAATTTTATGATACCAAGGCAAGTTGACCTTAACTTGATACATGTCAAAAAGATGCTGTTGCAATGCACTTTTTGTTTTCTTCTCATTGCATTCTTCTTAATTTGTTTAGGCCAATCAAAGCCAAGAATATGCACAGTGTTTGCATGCTTTACACCAGCACTAGATCATGTAATTAACTCCTGGGTATTATAAGTCAGTGAGCTTAGCACCGTTAGCTTCTGTTTTGTCGCTCCTCTTCTGTCCAGCATCAGATTTTACAGATGCTTTTTTTCTTTTCCAACAGGGTTCCTTCTTTGGATGGAATGGATCCACCTTCTGAGCTGTTGGTCGCATTCTCCTCAGTGTTTACCATGTATTTCGGCCCTAAACTCTACTTCTAGGCCTGTTAAAAGTGTCTTTTTTTAGGTAATTCTACTATTACCCCTCTTAAGTGCATCTTATCAGTAAACATGGAATATCCTGAACTTTGATTATATGCCGGCTCGTGGCTGTGGAAGCACTTCTTTATGTTACCGCCAGCTTCTCAGGTGAATATAAGCTTTGCCCAGTCTGTTCTCTGGGGGATTTGCTTGATGGGTAGTGGCAATCAGATGGTTTTGTCACTTTTGTGCATATTTAAGTGTACATGTCCACGACAGCCCAAAGAGTAGCAATCCGGGTGCACTTTGGAAGGGTGCAAAAGGTTATGCTCTCTGCCTTTACTGGTTGGAAACGGGAAGGATTGTAATGGGTTTGATAGATCATATGAAAAAATGGGGAGGGGTTTTAATATGAAATGCCAAATTCCATTCATTTACTACCAACCTGTGTCAAACCGGCGGTAGTATCTTCAATGATGGAACCATCCTTACGTTCATTGTGAACTGAAATCGGCTTCAAGTAGGACCGTCAAATGAGCGGAGCTGGGTTGGGTGGAAAGTGGTCTGACTCAAATTGACCATTTAATCCATTTTGATGTTCAATATAAATTTAGGAGGAAAGTGGTCCGACCCAAATTGACAATTTAACCTATTTTGATGCCCAATATAAATTTATGTATCCATACTCAACCTGCACCCTTGACCCATATTAGTTAAACACATCCATATTTAATCCAACTTATAAAACCCCCTATCCACTCATTAAGAGTCCACTAAGGCTGCATTTTGGGAATAGCTTTGGAAATAGGTTTTGGACACCCGAAATCCTTTTGGCCAAATATTAGGTGTATTCCCAAACCCTATTAGGGGAAGGTTAGCCTTCTTAAGGTTGAAAGCCCAAGGCTAGTCTTGGGGTGCTTTGGGCTTTCAGCCTCTTGGGTAGACCGATCGTCTTCTCCGTTGAGGGTAATTAGCAGGTTTGCGCAAGGCTGCAAGGGGCCGGCAATGGGCTAGAAAATCACGACCTAGGCAACCATCGTCGAGGGGTCGCGGTAACCTCCACGCCACCTAGGCCGCAGCAACCTCCGTTAGGGGCTGCACAATTTGGGTGTCGTGATCCCGATGAGGGTCGCCCGACCCGCCTGAGATTGTGTAGCCTCAGCAAGGACTGCACTCTTTTGTAAACATAAATCCTCTAAACACCATTTTGCTCAAAAATACTTCATAATAGACTTTTAAAGTACAATTTATCAAAGGCTAATTTGCATTTTGAAATATCTCTTTAACTTAAAGTCATTTACATTTACCTAAAGACGTTTTCCAAAAGTTCAATCAAATGCATCGTAATACCCGTATTTACATTGTAGCTACTTACATTTTTCCTATATTTGTTTTACTCTTATGGTGGAAGAGGTGCCGTGAAGATCTAGGAGTGTGAGCAGTACGAGCTTACATTTTCCTTCTTGAAATTTGGGGAAAAAAACGTCAAAGTAAATGTAATTTTTATTGTGTCTCATAATTATGATTATTTTTAAAAGCTCGCACTATTTTCACTCTTTTTTGGCTTAAAAAATTCTTTATCACATTGAATTGACTATATTATTCCACGTGAGTCATCCTCTTTATTTAAGATGATTTTGTACCTTTTTTTTTTTTTTTTGTTTCAATTTTATTAGAAACAAAATTTCCTAGGCTCATTTCATACAACATTAGTTAAGATTTAATAAAAGATGGGTAAATTATGTATAATGCAATATTGAATCTTTGCATGAATTCTCATAAATTTGTACTAAAAATCGAAGTCAAAAAGTCATGATCATGAGGGTTATCTGGGGATACCAAAAAGGGCGGATGTGACACCCCGAGCCCTTCTCAGGTCGTCACCAGCGCCGATGTTATACTTTCTTTCTCCCTTTCTATCTTGTACTTAAAACAAGCGTCATTGATCACAGACATTTTTTTAAAAAAAAAAAAAAAAAAACGAATCGATCCCAACGCGACTCATAGCGGAAGCAAATTAAACATCACCATCTATCCCCCTACCAATCCATGATACAAATACACACCACTAAATCATCATGATTTAAAAGATAAGCCATGCCACTTTTATTTACATATTAACGTGATGGGTTTTTCACGGGTCGATACAACAAAAAGGAGACCAAGATTTTCAGCCACACTCGGCCTCATCCCAAAAAGATACTACGACCCCTAAGAAAAATCACATGACATCCCCCATCTAACAGTGGCGGCTACTCCTCAAAAAGAGACACCAGCTCTCTACCCTTCACGCAACCATCACACCCATCCAGGTGTATCGGGTGGTGGTGGCGGCAACATCCCCTTAATCACTCCGTCTCGGCGGACATGAACAGACAAAAACTCCTGGATGACTGGGCCCCCAGCCAGGCCCACGTCGTACATAACCAGCACATGTACTCGCACATATGTCAGTCCAGGGATAGTGACACAGTCGATCTCCGTACAATCTACTTCTACATCTGACGGGAGACCGTAGAAGGTGCCTCGCGTGACGGTAGGAAGCGGCATCTTTCTAATCTGAAATGTTATCCCCAAAAGGGGTAAGTACAACTACTCAGCAGATAAGGAAATCCACTAACAACTCAATGCATCATACAATTCATACATACATTGCAGACGTTACTTACCTTGTAACCATGCGCATACCATCATGTATTATCAGGCATATCATCATGCATAGATCATCCTCATCACGCATATCATCATGCATATATCATCCTCATCATGCATACCATCATGCATATATCATCATCATCATCATGCATATCATCATGCATATATCATCCTCATCATGCATACCATCATGCATATCATCATGCATATCATCATCATGTATTATCATGCATGATTTAATTCCAATTTCATCTTGGACCATCATATTTCTCACTCCCGGGACCAATGTTTGCGTCCCCCATGCATCAAGATACAATTTCAGATCATCCGACTCCCCCACTCTCCAAGCATCTCGTACCCCAACTGGCATCACAAGGACCCTCCGGTATCCAGCCATTTAAAGCCACTGGGCAACCGGCCGCACCCTTCAGGCCAGGCATCTCGCACCCAATCCGGCGTCGCGAGGTATCCCTCGGCATAATTACCATGCCAAGCTTCCGGCTCCCCCACTCTCCGGGCATCTCGACACCACTCGGTCTCCCAAGGACCCTCCGGCATTCGGCCACTCATGACCACCGGGCGACCGGCCGTACCCTTCTAGCCAGGCATCCCGATACTCCCGGGGCATCGTCGGCTCACACCTCCGACGGTCTTCTCAATTCACATTATTATGATTCAATTTATCATGGCATATGATGTGATGACAATTCAAGATCATGCTCAACATCGAATACGTACATACATTTCAATTCCATGTCATACATATGCCAAAGCTTCATCACATATGCATTTTAATTTAATGCATGTACAAAGACCTCATCACACATGTGCCACACAAATAAGATTAGATTCATGGTCAAGTAAAAATCTATTTTATTTTATTCTAATTTTTTTATTATTTATTTATTTATTTATTTAATTTAATAACGATAATTTCCAAAATTATCAAAATTCAAGAAATTATTTAAATCAACTCATAGGATGATAATTACTTGTAAAATTCATAGCCAAATTGAATTTTACTAATTCTCACAATTATCCCAAAGTCATCCTAAAATTCTCGGATTTTCCAGATTACACAGTTTCCGAATAAATTCGATTAAAATACTCATAAGGCCTCAAAAAATTACGAAATTTTACAGAGTGATATCCAACACATTTTCGTGCATTTTTCATGAAGAACTTTAAGCCAAATTCTTCATATATTAATTTATACAACTCCACGAAGCTTCTGGAACCTCTACCGTTTCGTCCAGAATACATATCACCGAAAAACTTAGGTTTGACCCATCTAATCCCTTTCATTTCCTCTGAAATTCGATTATGTTATGTATCAATGTGTCCTTTACAAGTTTCATGAAGAGATCTAGGTTAAATAACCAAATTATGATCCTCTTTTAAGTCCTTCAAGTCTCGGGTGTCTCGGTATACTTCTACAGAATCAATCGTCTCAAAGATCTAGCCGATTCACTAGGCTATACTCGTTCATTTCTCTTCAAATTTGAGTATGTTGTAGTTTAAGATGTTACCTACAACTTTCATGAAGACAACAAGGTGAGATCTCCAACAGAAATCAACATGCAACCAAGAAATCAACAAAAGGTCAGTAGGAAATTCGCAGATCTGAAGTCTCCGTGTGATAGGGCTTTTGACCCCTCAAATCTCCACCGTTTTCCATGAAATTCGAGTATGTCATACTACAAGATGTTAGCTTCAACTTTCATGAAGACACCGAAGCCAAAATCGCACTCCAAATAAACATGCAAGCTCGAATAAGGTACTGACTACCACAAACCGAACGAAAACAGTCACATAACTCGAACACATCCAACCCTTACCTCGGTTTTTCTCACAAATAACGCCCAAAATTGAACATGCAACCAACAAAACAGACATGCAAGAGAAGTTAAGGACTCCACTTGCCTCCAAGATGAACAAACAGCGAGCACACGGCGGCGTAGGGTGGTCGGGCACGGCGGCGACGGCGAGACACGGCGGCTCCTCCCTCGACTCCGCCTTCTCTCCCCCTCGGTTTCTCCCTTTCTCTCAAACTCTCTCTCTCTCACACACACCTCTCTTGGCCGAATGAGCAAAAGAACCTGCCACTTCTCTCTCCTCACCCCTTTTATATCCCCTTAATCTCATGATTACTTGCCTCTCAAAGGGACCAATGCATGAGGACTTGTCTTGCCACTTGTCATTTTTATTTTTGAATTTGAATGGGCTTGGGCTTAGGCCCATCCGGCCACTCCCTTGGGCTGGTCGAATTCTTCTCCTTGGGCTCTAATGGGCCGACAAGCTTGATACCAAAAAGGGCGGCTGTGACACCCCGAGCCCTTCTCAGGTCGTCACCAGCGCCGATATTACACTTTCTTTCCCCCTTTCTATCTTGTACTTAAAACAAGCGTCGTTGATCACAGACATTTTTTTTTTTTTTAAAACGAATCGGTCCCAACGCGACTCATAGCGGAAGCAAATTAAACATCACCATCTATCCCCCTACCAATCCATGATACAAATACACACCACTAAATCATCATGATTTAAAAAGATAAGCCATGCCACTTTTATTTACATATTAACGTGATGGGTTTTTCACGGGTCAATACAACAAAAAGGAGACCAAGATTTTCAGCCACACTCGGCCTCATCCCAAAAAGATACTACGACCCCTTTTTCGTTCGGGTTTGTGGTAGTCAGTACTTTATTCGAGCTTGCATGTGTACTTGGAGTGTGATTTTGGCTTCGGTGTCTTCATGAAAGTTGAAGCTAACATATTGTAGTATGACATACTCGAATTTCATGGAAAACGGTGGAGATTTGAGGGGTCAAAAGCCCTATCACACGGAGACTTCAGATCTGCGAATTTCCTACTGACCTTTTGTTGATTTCTTGGTTGCATGTTGATTTCTACAATATGTTAGCTTCAACTTTCATGAAGACACCGAAGCCAAAATCACACTCCAAGTACACATGCAAGCTCGAATAAGGTACTGACTACCACAAACCCGAACGAATAAGGGGTCGTAGTATCTTTTTGGGATGAGGCCGAGTGTGGCTGAAAATCTTGGTCTCCTTTTTGTTGTATCGACCCGTGAAAAACCCATCACGTTAATATGTAAATAAAAGTGGCATGGCTTATCTTTTTAAATCATGATGATTTAGTGGTGTGTATTTGTATCATGGATTGGTAGGGGGATAGATGGTGATGTTTAATTTGCTTCCGCTATGAGTCGCGTTGGGATCGATTCGTTTTTTTTTTTTTTTTTTTTAAATGTATGTGATCAACGACGCTTGTTTTAAGTACAAGATAGAAATGGGGAAAGAAAGTGTAACATCGGCGCTGGTGACGACCTGAGAAGGGCTCGGGGTGTCACAGCCGCCCTTTTTGGTATCAGTGGTGTGTATTTGTATCATGGATTGGTAGGGGGATAGATGGTGATGTTTAATTTGCTTCCGCTATGAGTCGCGTTGGGACCGATTCGTTTTAAAAAAAAAAAATGTCTGTGATCAACGACGCTTGTTTTAAGTACAAGATAGAAAGGGGGAAAGAAAGTGTAACATCGGCGTTGGTGATGACCTGAGAAGGGCTCGGGGTGTCACAGCCGCCCTTTTTGGTATCAAAGCGAATGGTTATAGGTGGAGTGATAAGGAGCCTCATTTGGAAATTGAGGAACATGATGACAATGCACACCATAGAATATAAAATGAAATAATTGAATAACGGGTGATGAGAATTCACTCGTAGATCCCCAGTAGCTTGTCTTGAATTGCCAGTAACATGTATATGTTACTTATGTAGTAGTAGTAGTTGCTTTGAGTGGAGGCAGTGAGTCTCAGATTTTCCTGAGGCAATGCTTGGAAATTGCAGGAGAGTCATGGTGCGAGCTGGAAGTGCTCATCGATCAAGGGCTGAAGCCTCTGCTGCAAGGGCTGAACCCCGAATGGAAGACATCCTGCAGGCATTGGCCAATATTGGAAATCTGATGGAGAGGCAGGCGCAGCAACAGCCCGGAGTAGAACGCCGTACTCAAGGACTAGTGGAACAGTTTTTGAAGCTGAAGCCACTTAAGTTTAATGGAATGGGAAGTCCTGAGGAGGCAGAGCAATGGATTGATGGGATGGAAAGAATTTTCCGGCTGTTGGACTGCACTGATGCTGAGAAAATAGTCTTAGCGGAGTATCAATTGGAGGGAAATGCGAAGTTTTGGTGGAGAGCTTCGAATGACATAATCTTTCCACCAGGTACTGATGTTAACTGGGAGGAGTTTGTTAGGGCTTTCAACAGGAAGCACTTCTCTGATTGTGCTAAGGATAGAAAGATTACTGAATTTGTTCAGTTAGAACAAAAGGAGCTGACGGTAGATCAGTATGAGGCTAGGTTTTCTGAATTGTCTAGATATGCTCCTAGGCTAGTTGAGGACCCAGAAGAGAAAGCTAAGAGATTTCTGAAAGGGCTGAGGACTAATATCAGGAGACAACTAGTGCCGTTGAACATAAGAGATTACAATGAGATTTATGAAAGGGCGCAGTTAGTGGAGCAGGAGTTGATGAGGGAATATTCAGAGGATAAGAAACCATTGTCATTTAGTGATGTGAGAAGGGGTAAGAGACCCTATACAGGTCAAGGTCAGACCTGGGAATCTAAAAAGAAGAGTAATTTTGGGAATTATGGAAGAGGCAAGGGTAGCCTGAGTTTGGGAAGGACACCTTATCAGAATACGGAGTGTCGAATGTGTAATGGGCGACATGGCCCAGGACCTTGCATTGGACAACCAAAGTGCTATGGTTGTGGACAGATAGGCCATATTAAGAGAAACTGCCCTCAGGAGAGATCGCACGCGAGTATGGGCTCGGTGCAGCAACCGTTGCAGAATGCTATTAAGCCAAACTTACCAAGGAATCCCCAGAGGCCACCAGCACAAGGGAGAGTGTATGCGATTACCCAAGAGGAAGCGGAAGCTTCCAAAAATGTTATTTCAGGTATGATCCTTATAAATGATAAAAAGGCATATGCATTATTTGATACGGGTGCTACGCATTCGTTTGTGTCTGAAAGATATAGAAAGTTGAGTAAAATAAAAACTATGCCTCTTGAGATGCCTCTTTGTGTTTCTACGCCTCTAAAGGATATGTTATTGTCTACATTGGTGTGTGGAAATTGTAAGATAACAATGGGAGGAAAGGATATGGAAATAGACTTAGTTGTAATGGCCATGTATGATTTTGATGTTATCATAGGAATGGATTGGCTTCATAAATATCGGGCTCAGATGGATTGTTATAGGGAAGTGATCCAATTTACCTTACTTGATCAGTCTAGTTGTGAATTTCTTGGAGGTCAGACCCACCTACCTGTAGCACTTATTTCGGCAATAGAAGCTTGTAAGTTACTTGACCAAGGATGTCAAGGATATTTGGCCATGGTTAAAGACTATACTAGGGAAGAGCCTGAGATTGATGAAATTCAAGTAGTTAATGAATTTCAAGATGTATTCCCTGAGGAATTGCCTGGATTACCGCCAGAGCGAGAGATTGAATTTGAAATTGAACTAATGCCTGGAATAGGACCAAGATTAAAAGCCCCATATAGAATGGCCTTAGTTGAATTGAAGGAGTTGAAAGTGCAACTGCAAGAATTGCTTGACAAAGGATTCATTAGACCAAGTGCTTCACCTTGGGGTGCACCGGTCTTGTTTGTGAAAAAGAAAGATGGATCGATGTGCTTGTGTATTGACTATAGGCAGTTAAATCAGGTGACCATTAAGAATAAATATCCTTTGCCTAGAATTGATGATTTATTTGATCAACTCCAGGGAAGTTCGGTCTTTTCTAAGATTGATTTGAGGTCGGGATACCATCAGTTGAGAATTAAAAAGGAGGACATTCCTAAGACTGCGTTTAGAACTCGTTATGGGCACTATGAGTTCCTTGTTATGCCATTTGGATTGACTAACGCCCCTGCCGCATTTATGGATTTGATGAATAGAATATTTCGGCCTTATTTAGACCAGTTTGTGATTGTCTTTATTGATGATATTTTGGTGTATTCGAAAGGGCCTAAAGAGCATGAACAACATTTGAGGATAGTTTTGCAGACTCTGAGGGAGCATGAGTTGTATGCTAAGTTTAGTAAGTGTGAATTATGGTTGAATCAGATAATATTTTTAGGACATGTGGTGTCAGGAAAAGGAATTGCGGTAGACCCGGCAAAAGTTGAAATGGTAGTAAATTGGCCGAGACCGGCAACACCTACTGAAATACGAAGTTTCTTAGGACTGGCTGGTTATTATAGAAGGTTCATCGAAGGATTTTCACGACTGGCAGGACCTTTAACTAAATTGACCCGAAAGAATGTGAAATTTGAGTGGAATGGGGAATGTGAAAGGAGTTTCCAAGAGCTTAAAAGGAAATTGACTTCAGCTCCAATCCTGACTATACCTACTGGACCTTATGGTTTTACAGTGTATAGTGATGCATCTCACAAAGGATTAGAATGTGTTTTGATGCAACATGGCAAGGTTGTAGCCTATGCATCCAGACAATTGAAACCTCATGAGCTGAATTACCCGACGCATGATTTAGAACTAGCAGCTATAGTGTTTGCCCTGAAGATATGGAGACACTATTTGTATGGGGAAAAGTTTGAGATTTATACGGATCATAAGAGTTTGAAGTATCTATTCTCACAAAAGGAGTTGAACATGAGACAAAGGAGATGGATGGAGTTGTTGAAGGATTATGACTGTGAGATAAGATATCATCCAGGGAAAGCGAATAGAGTAGCAGATGCTCTTAGTCGTAAGTCGGCTATTTCCATAGCAAGTTTAGAAATAGCTAGTTTGAGAATAGCAGAATGGGAGTTGTTTGAATCTGTAGCAAACTCCGAATTTAAATTGGAAATGGATTGTCTTACTGGCATGCTTAGTGCATTAAGAATAGAACCCGAGATTATTCGAAGGTTAAAATCTTGCAAGAATCTGACCCGAGATTTTGAAAGTGAAAGATGCTGTATCTTTAGGGAAAAGATCAGAATTTCAGATCTCTGATGATGGAATAGTAAGATGTCAAGGGCGACTTTGTATTCCCGACAATGAGGAATTGAGGAAGGAAATTTTGTCAGAAGCACATAAGAGTAATTATAGTATCCACCCAAGTAGTACAAAGATGTACAGAAATTTACGTCAGCAATTCTGGTGGAATGGTATGAAAGCATATACTACTAGACACGTATCTCAATGTTTGACGTGCCAGCAAGTAAAAGCGGAACATCGAAAACCCGCAGGACTTTTAAGACCATTGGACATTCCTGAATGGAAATGGGAACATGTAACGATGGATTTTGTACAAGGATTGCCAAGGACATCAAGGAATCATAATTCAATTTGGGTTGTAGTGGATCGTTTGACTAAGTCGGCACATTTCTTAGCGATTCGCATGGACTACCCAATGGATAAGTATGCGGACATGTATGAAAGTCAAGTGGTATGCTTACATGGTGTTCCAGTGACTATTACTTCAGATCGAGACCCGAGGTTTACGTCGAATTTTTGGAAGAGTCTCCAAGTTGCGTTAGGATCTAAGCTTCGCTTTAGCACGCTTTTCATCCTCGGATCGATGGTCAATCGAAAGAGTAATTCAGATATTGGAGGATATGTTAAGAGCTTGTGTGATTGACTTCAAAGGGAATTGGGATGAAAGATTGTATTTGGTAGAGTTTGCCTATAATAATAGCTTTCAGAAGAGTATAGGCATGGCACCTTATGAAGCATTATATGGACGGAGATGTAGGACTCCTGTTTGTTGGAATGAAGTAGGAGAGAGGAAATTAACAAGACCTGAACTGGTACAAGTTACCACTGAGGCTGTTGATATTATTAGGGAAAGACTTAGAGCAGCTCAGAGTAGACAGAAAGGCTACGCGATAAGCGTAGAAGGCCTTTGGAGTTTAGTGTAGGAGACCACGTATTCCTTAAAGTATCCCCAATGAAAGGAATATCTCGATTCGGGATAAAGGGTAAGTTAAGCCCCAGATTTGTTGGACCTTTTGAGATACTTGAGAAAATAGGAGACGTGGCTTATCGTTTAGCGTTACCTCCTAAGTTAGAAAATCTGCACGACGTGTTTCATGTATCGATGTTGAGGAAGTACCAGCCGGATTCTGGTCACATACTCGATCATGAAGCCATCAAAATGGATGAGAAAATAAGGTACATTGAGGAGCCTGTGCAGATATTAGATCGAAAGGAGCAAATTCTTAGGACCAAAAAGATCCCATTGGTTAAGGTGTTATGGCGACATCATGATGTGGAGGAAGCCACATGGGAAAGTGAGGATCAGATGAGGGGAAAGTACCCTTATTTATTTCAAGAAGGCGCGAGTGATGTCTAATTTCGAGGACGAAATTCTCTAAGGAGGGGAGAATTGTGGCATCCCAAAATTCAAAGCCAAGCCATAAGGTGTGTTAAATGTCTTTAATTAGGTCGTAGAATTTTTATGGCTTATGCTTTAGCCAATTAGTCTTTTTATTTGATGAATTATGCTTGTGATTGTGGGAATTTAAATTTAATAGATTAATGCTTGGCCATATGATTTAAATTTCAATAATCAAAAGTGCCCTAAGACTTTGGCCAAGATAAAAAAAAAATTGGAATTCAAGAATATTTATAAAAGAATTTCAAAAAAAAAATCGAAATGGGCCTTGGGCCCATTTGCCTAAAGCTTGGTGGGCCAAGCTTGTCGGCCATTAGAGCCCAAGGAGAGGAATTCGACCAGCCCAAGGGAGTGGCCGGATGGGCCTAAGCCCAAGCCCATTCAAATTCAAAAATAAAAATGACAAGTGGCAAGACAAGTCCTCATGCATTGGTCCCTTTGAGAGGCAAGTAATCATGAGATTAAGGGGATATAAAAGGGGTGAGGAGAGAGAAGTGGCCGGTTCTTTTGCTCATTCGGCCAAGAGAGGTGTGAGAGAGAGAGAGAGAGTTTGAGAGAAAGGGAGAAACCGAGAGGGAGAGAAGGCGGAGCCGAGGGAGGAGCCGCCGTGTCTCGCCGTCGCCGCCGTGTCCGACCACCCTACGCCGCCGTGTGCTCGCTGTTTGTTCATCTTGGAGGCAAGTGGAGTCCTTAACTTCTCTTGCATGTCTGTTTTGTTGGTTGCATGTTCGGTTTTGGGCGTTATTTGTGAGAAAAACCGAGGTAAGGGTTGGATGTGTTCAAGCTATGTGACTGTTTCCGTTCGGGTTTGTGGTAGTCAGTACCTTATTCGAGCTTGCATGTGTATTTGGAGTATGATTTTGGCTTCGGTGTCTTCATGAAAGTTGAAGCTAACATATTGTAGTATGACATACTCGAATTTCATGGAAAACGGTGGATATTTGAGGGGTCAAAAGCCCTATCACACGGAGACTTCAGATCTGCGAATTTCCTACTGACCTTTTGTTGATTTCTTGGTTGCATGTTGATTTCTGTTGGAGATCTCACCTTGTTGTCTTCATGAAAGTTGTAGGTAACATCCTAAAATACAACATACTCAAATTTTAAGAGAAAAAAATGAGTATAGCTTAGTGAATCGGCTAGATCTTTGAGACGATTGGTTCGGTAGAAGTATACCGAGACACCCGAGACTTCAAGCACTTAAAAGAGGATCATACTTTGGTTATTTAACCTAGATATCTTCATGAAACTTGTAAAGGACACATTGATACATAACATACTCGAATTTCAGAGGAAATGAAAGGGATTAGATGGGTCAAACCTAAGTTTTTCGGTGATATGCATTCTGGACGAAACGGTAGAGGTTCCAGAAGTTTCGTGGAGTTTTATAAATTAATATATGAATAATTTGGCTTAGATTTCTTCATAAAAAAATGCACGAAAATGTGTTGGCTATCATCTTGTAAAATTTCGTAATTTTTGGAGGCCTTATGAGTATTTTAATCGAATTTATTCGGAAACTGTGTAATCTGGAAAATCCGAGAATTTTAGGATGACTTTGGGATAATTGTGAGAATTAGTAAAATTCAATTTGGCTATGAATTTTACAAGTAATTATCATCCTATGAGTTGATTTAAATAATTTCTTGAATTTTGATAATTTTGGAAATTATCGTTATTAAATTAAAATAAATAAATAAATAATAAAAAATTAGAATAAAATAAAATAGATTTTTACTTGACCATGAATCTAATCTTATTTGTGTGGCACATGTGTGATGAGGTCTTTGTACTTGCATTAAATTAAAATGCATATGTGATGAAGCTTTGGCATATGTATGACATGGAATTGAAATGTATGTACGTATTCGATGTTGAGCATGATCTTGAATTGTCATCACATCATATGCCACGATAAATTGAATCATAATAATGTGAATTGAGAAGACCGTCGGAGGTGTGAGCCGACGATGCCCCGGGAGTATCGGGATGCCTGGCTAGAAGGGTACGGTCGGTTGCCCGGTGGTCATGAGTGGCCGAATGCCGAAGGGTCCTCGGGAGACCGAGTGGTGTCGAGATGCCCGGAGAGTGGGGGAGCCGGAAGCTCGGCATGGTAATTATGCCGAGGGATACCTCGCGACGCCGAATTGGGTGCGAGATGCCTGGCCTGAAGGGTGCGGCCGGTTGCCCGGTTGTGTCATGATACATGCCCGAAGGTTTGTGTTGGATGCCCGGTTGTATCATGATGCATGCCCAGAGGGTCCTCGTGATGCCAGTTGGGGTACGAGATGCCCGGAGAGTGGGGAGCCGGATGATCTGAAATTGTATCTTGATGCATGGGGGACGCAAACATTGGTCCCAGGAATGAGAAATATGATGGTTCAAGATGAAATTGGAATTAAATCATGCATGAAAATACATGATGATGATGACATATGCATGATGGTATGCATGATGAGGATGATATATGCATGATGATATGCATGATGATGATGACATATGCATGATGGTATGCATGATGAGGATGATATATGCATGATGATATGCGTGATGAGGATGATCTATGCATGATGATATGCATGATGATATGCCTGATAATACATGATGGTATGCGCATGGTTACAAGGTAAGTAACATCTGCAATGTATGTATGAATTGTATGATGCATTGAGTTGTTAGTGGATTTCCTTCTTTGCTGAGTAGTTGAACTCACCCCTTTTGGGGATAACATTTCAGATTAGAAAGATGCTGCTTCCTACCGTCACGCGAGGCACCTTCTATGGTATCCCGTCAGATGTAGAAGTAGATTGTACGGAGATCGACTGCGTCACTATCCCTGGACTGACATATGTGCGAGTATGTTTGCTGGTTATGTACGACGTGGGCCTGGCTAGGGGCCCAGTCATCCAGGAGTTTTTGTCTGTTCATGTCCGCCGAGATGGAGTGATTAGGGGGATGTTGCCGCCACCACCACTCGATACACCTGGATGGGTGTGATGGTTGCGTGAAGGGTAGAGAGCTGGTGTCTCTTTTTGAGGAGTAGCCGCCACTGTTAGATGGGGGATGTCATGTGATTTTTCTTAGGGGTCGTAGTATCTTTTTGGGATGAGGCCGAGTGTGGCTGAAAATCTTGGTCTCCTTTTTGTTGTATCGACCCGTGAAAAACCCATCACGTTAATATGTAAATAAAAGTGGCATGGCTTACCCTTTAAAATCATTATGATTTAGTGGTGTGTATTTGTATCATGGATTGGTAGGGGGATAGATGGTGATGTTTAATTTGCTTCCGCTATGAGTCGCGTTGGGACCGATTCGTTTTTTTTTTTTTTTTTTTTTTTTTTAAATGTCTGTGATCAACGACGCTTTCTCAGGTCGTCACCAGCGCCGATGTTACACTTTCTTTCCCCCTTTCTATCTTGTACTTAAAACAAGCGTCGTTGATCACAGACATTTTTTTTTTTTTAAACGAATCGGTCCCAACGCGACTCATAGCGGAAGCAAATTAAACATCACCATCTATCCCCCTACCAATCCATGATACAAATACACAACACTAAATCATCATGATTTAAAAGATAAGCCATGCCACTTTTATTTACATATTAACATGATGGGTTTTTCACGGGTCGATAAAACAAAAAGGAGACCAAGATTTTCAGCCACACTCGGCCTCATCCCAAAAAGATACTACGACCCCTAAGAAAAATCACATGACATCCCCCATCTAACAGTGGCGGCTACTCCCCAAAAAGAGACACCAGCTCTCTACCCTTCACGCAACCATCACACCCATCCAGGTGTATCGGGTGGTGGTGGCGGCAACATCCCCCTAATCACTCCGTCTCGACGGACATGAACAGACAAAAACTCTTGGATGATTGGGCCCCCAGCCAGGCCCACGTCGTACATAACCAGCACACATACTCGCACATATGTCAGTCCAGGGATAGTGACGCAGTCGATCTCCGTACAATCTACTTCTACATCTGACGGGAGACCGTAGAAGGCGCCTCGCGTGACGGTAGGAAGCGGCATCTTTCTAATCTGAAATGTTACCCCCAAAAGGGGTGAGTACAACTACTCAGCAGAGAAGGAAATCCACTAACAACTCAATGCATCATACAATTCATACATACATTGCAGACGTTACTTACCTTGTAACCATGCGCATACCATCATGTATTATCAGGCATATCATCATGCATAGATCATCCTCATCACACATATCATAATGCATATATCATCCTCATCATGCATATGTCATCATCATCATGCATATCATCATGCATATCATCATGTATTATCATGCATGATTTAATTCCAATTTCATCTTGGACCATCATATTTCTCATTCCCGGGACCAATGTTTGCGTCCCCCATGCATCAAGATACAATTTCAGATCATTCGGCTCCCCCACTCTCCAGGCATCTCGTACCCCAACTGGCATCACGAGGACCCTCCGGTATCCAGCCATTTAAAGCCACCGGGCAACCGGCCGCACCCTTCAGGCCAGGCATCTCGCACCCAATCCGGCGTCGCGAGGTATCCCTCGGCATAATTACCATGCCGAGCTTCCGGCTCCCCCACTCTCCGGGCATCTCGACACCACTCGGTCTCCCGAGGACCCTCCGGCATTCGGCCACTCATGACCACCGGCGACCGGCCGTACCCTTCTAGCCGCATCCCGATACTCCCGGGGCATCGTCGGCTCACACCTCCGACGGTCTTCTCAATTCACATTATTATGATTCAATTTATCATGGCATATGATGTGATGACAATTCAAGATCATGCTCAACATCGAATACGTACATACATCTCAATTCCATGTCATACATATGCCAAAGCTTCATCACATATGCATTTTAATTTAATGCATGTACAAAGACCTCATCACACATGTGCCACACAAATAAGATTAGATTCATGGTCAAGTAAAAATCTATTTTATTTTATTCTAATTTTTTTATTATTTATTTATTTATTTATTTATTTATTTATTTATTTAATAACGATAATTTCCAAAATTATCAAAATTCAAGAAATTATTTAAATCAACTCATAGGATGATAATTACTTGTAAAATTCATAGCCAAATTGAATTTTACTAATTCTCACAATTATCCCAAAGTCATCCTAAAATTCTCGGATTTTCCAGATTACACAGTTTCCGAATAAATTCGATTAAAATACTCATAAGGCCTCAAAAAATTACGAAATTTTACAGGGTGATATCCAACACATTTTCGTGCATTTTTCATGAAGAACTTTAAGCCAAATTCTTCATAGATTAATTTATACAACTCCACGAATCTTCTGGAACCTCTACCGTTTCGTCCAGAATACATATCACCGAAAAACTTAGGTTTGGCCCATCTAATCCCTTTCATTTCCTCTGAAATTCGAGTATGTTATGTATCAATGTGTCATTTACAAGTTTCATGAAGAGATCTAGGTTAAATAACCAAAGTATGATCCTCTTTTAAGTCCTTGAAGTCTCGGGTGGCTCGGTATACTTCTACAGAATCAATCGTCTCAAAGATCTAGCCGATTCACTAGGCTATACTCGTTCATTTCTCTTCAAATTTGATTATGTTGTAGTTTAAGATGTTACCTACAACTTTCATGAAGACAACAAGGTGAGATCGCTAACATAAATCAACATGCAACCAAGAAATCAACAAAAGGTCAGTAGGAAATTCGCAGATCTGAAGTCTCCGTGTGATAGGGCTTTTGACCCCTCAAATCTCCACCGTTTTCCATGAAATTCGAGTATGTCATACTGCAAGATGTTAGCTTCAACTTTCATGAAGACACCGAAGCAAAAATCGCACTCCAAATAAACATGCAAGCTCGAATAAGGTACTGACTACCACAAACCGAACGAAAACAGTCACATAACTCGAACACATCCAACCCTTACCTCGGTTTTTCTCACAAATAACGCCCAAAACCGAACATGCAACCAACAAAACAGACATGCAAGAGAAGTTAAGGACTCCACTTGCCTCCAAGATGAACAAACAGCGAGCACACGGCGGCGTAGGGTGGTCGGACACGGCGGCGACGGCGAGACACGGCGGCTCCTCCCTCGGCTCCGCCTTCTCTCCCCCTCGGTTTCTCCCTTTCTCTCAAACTCTCTCTCTCTCTCTCTCTCTCTCACACCTCTCTTGGCCGAATGAGCAAAAGAACCGGCCACTTCTCTCTCCTCACCCCTTTTATATCCCCTTAATCTCATGATTACTTGCCTCTCAAAGGGACCAATGCATGAGGACTTGTCTTGCCACTTGTCATTTTTATTTTTGAATTTGAATGGGCTTGGGCTTAGGCCCATCCGGCCACTCCCTTGGGCTGGTCGAATTCCTCTCCTTGGGCTCTAATGGGCCGACAAGCTTGGCCCACCAAGCTTTAGGCAAATGGGCCCAAGGCCCATTTCGATTTATTTTTTTTTTGAAATTCTTTTATAAATATTCTTGAATTCCAATTTTTTTATCTTGGCCAAAGTCTTAGGGTACTTTTGATTATTGAAATTTAAATCATATGGCCAAGCATTAATCTATTAAATTTAAATTCCCACAATCACAAGCATAATTCATCAAATAAAAAGACTAATTGGCTAAAGCATAAGCCATAAAAATTCTACCACCTAATTAAAGACATTTAACACACCTTAAGGCTTGGCTTTGAATTTTGGGATGCCACAATTTAAATTGTAATGGGTGTGGAAAAACAAATTAAGATGAGGAAAAAAAAAAGGTTTTTTGAAAGAGATTTGAGTGAATTTTTTTAATAATATTTAAACAAAATAAAAAGAAGAAAAAGGAAGAATAATCTTAGATCGAAAGTTGAATTTTTAAGGGATAATGTAGTTAATTTAATGTGATTAGGGGTGCCATGATTCAATAAAAGGGTGGAAATAGGTCGGGCCGTTTCAAAATATAAATCTGATGGGTGTGTGTCATTGAGCCTAACTCAGTAGGCTTGCTTGAAAAGCTCATCCACGTGTTACAAGTATGAAGCTCATCAAACCTAACACCCAAACATTATCAGAAAGATAATTGCAATGATTGATATTTACATATTTCCTAGGAGGGACAATAGTTTGTCCAAATAAGTGGAGACGCTTGCAAGGTTGAGCATTTTATCACACGGTTGTGGGGTGTGATGTAGTCCATCCCTAGTAACACAATCTCGAACAAAATTAAGGAAACCAGAAACAATTCATGGAGAAAAATCGCAACAGCAAGCATATCAACAGCACTAACATTAAAAGCACGTTAACAACATCATCGAGCCCAACCAGAATTAACAGCGATTCCTAAAACACTGCAAAGAGAACACTGGCAACAACCAAGCTAAAAAGTCAATTCGTCTTCAACACTGGAACTTCATCAAACCTTGAAAACATCAGAGAACCCCAATAAGATCCCGTCCCAGCCTTTGAACCCGTACAGAGTCGAAGGATAACTCGGCCGGAGAAGGTGGGTACAGCTACGTCTACAGGGGCCGGCTCAAAGATGGTTAGGAGATTGTGGCCAACGTGCGGAAGGGGGACACCGCGCAAGGGTTCGTGGAGTTCAATTCCGAGATACAGGTGCTGGGTTTTGCACGGCTGCAGTCGGCGGAGGCGCATCAGCAAAGAATGCAACAACAATCAGGAAACGCTTCCTCGACGAAGAAGAAGAAGGAAATGTCGACGAATTCCAAGCGAAACGAAGCGAAGATGAAGAGACCCTAATTTGACTTAATGCAGCGTCGACCTTGGATGCAGTCGGCAGTAACGAGTACAGTGGAGGCGTATCGGCCATGGATACAGTAGCTTCCTCGGCAAAGAAGAAGAAGGAAATGATTACTTGTCGAAGCCAAAGGAAGTGAAGAGAAGAGACCTAATTTGCTTATCCGAATTCTTGAGAAGAAAAAAAAAAAACGAGTTAAAATATGTGGGATGGCGTTTGGAAAAATGGGTTAAAATATGAGTAACTAAAGTGGCCATTTATTTCGACCGAAAAGAAAGTGATCCATTCGTGACCTGTTCTTTGGACTTTGAAAAAAATTGGTTAAAATATGGGTTGCTTGTGGAAAAAAAGAGTTAACCATACCGAATTGGGCTTATTAAATTTGAGTCACGAAATGGGTTAACTCATGCACCATCATTTCCTTGAACCACGCCCATGGATTGATTACCTGGGGAAGGCTTTACGGGGATCAGGCGTGCTGACCATTCTTCCCTTAGAGGAAAGTGTGTGGCCAGATCAGCAGTGGGTTAGAATCTTTTTCAAAGCCTAATCCTGCCTTTACGGATGACAGACACGAAGGGTCTCCCACCCTAGGGCGGGTCCCTCCACCTGTTTCTTTTCTTGAGCAATTTAAAGACCTGCTCAAGTCTTCATGACCTGTTTTTAGGTCTTTGAAAAAAATTGGTTAAAATATGGGTTGCTTGTGGAAAAAAAAAGAGTTACCCATACCGAATTGGGCTTATTAAATTTGAGTCACGAAATGGGTTAACTCATTTTTTCAGCCCTAGCTTCAAGTCACAGAAAATTCCAAAGTAGCACCTTCCCCCCTCGGGTATTCCACGAAGATTCTCAAATTACCCCTTCGATGTAGTTCTTTCCCAATTTATCTCTTCAAGCCTCTCTCAATTAGCTCTAGATCTCGTGGGATGTCGAAAAGCAAGGTCTGCGGAATTTTCTCTTTCGACGAATGTGGTCTGTATCAATGACCATCAGACGTGCCATACAATCCGGGAAAGGTTCCAGCCTCTAGAATAGCGAAGATCGATCCGTTGTTTGGTGGAAATCACGTCCACGTCCAGTGATTGTTGAAATGTCACGTAATGTCGATTCTTTTAGAGTTCGAAGGAAACCAGACCCCGAGAGTCATGTTGACAATTCATCCACTTCCCTTTTCCACCTTAAGGAAGAAGCTTTTGCAGGTCCAAAGGGATAAAACTCTTGTCAGATGCGTTATGATTTATTATAGACCGTTCGGAAGTGGTTCGTGGTTTCCTTTCGAGGGCGATTGCAATGCGCCTCCCGCTGTGATGGCGATATCCCAGCATTAAACTCTATTCTTCTCTGCCAGTGTACATCTAGATTTACTTAAACAAGGTAAAAACTGAAAAATTGTTCAAAAAATCCTAAATTAATTATACTTTTGCCGTATTTAATCATAAACCATTTAATTTTTACTATTTTTTTTGTTAGTCATACTTTATTCCTACTCTACATTTACTCTTAGACTTTTGTCATGCCTCTTGCAGGGCGTGGAAGTCGAAACCCACTTCTGAAACTTACGAGTCCCCACCCCATCCCTCCTGAGAAGGTGGAGATTTGAACCCCTCACCTCCCCTGCCATGTTGGAAGGGTGGCCACTGAGGCGAAACCCAGTAATTTTAATTTTTACTAATTGAATGTAAACTTTTTTTACCATTTAAGTATTTTTTTTCCCTTTTTCCTTTTTGTTTTTAACCACGCCGCCACATCAGGCCTTCATACGCTATTGATGAGGGTGAAGCTACCTTGCCCACTGCTGCAATGGCCTCGAGGTCCAACGACCCTTGCTAGTTAGAGTTGTGAAAGAGAAAAAACACACGCACACACATAAAGAAAAAAAAATGAAATTAAAAAATATTATTGAAAATTGTTCACGTCAGCAACTTATGTGTCACGTAAAATGATCGGCATCCATATCGGTGACTTTCTTTTAAAATTAATCGGATGAACTTAATTAGTAAAACATGAAATGATAAACCGAACGAGCAAAAATGCAGTTGGTTTACAATTTTTGGGATAATTTTCTCCAAATAACCCATTGCCCGAGGGTGAAGTCTCTAAGAGATCTGCAGAGAGTGTACGATGGGCTGAGATGAATTAAGGTCCCACGTCCATTTCGTGTTTTGCTCGAGCGAACTTCCGTCAGTAAGCTCGCCACCGCCGTCCTCTCTCATGTCTTACATATCGAATGAAAGGATATGAGCAGCATCGTATGTTTGTTTCTTTTTCTCTTTGTTTTCTCCAAGGACGTACTGGATAATCACATGAAATGCTAAGCTTTTAACAATTCACCAATTAATTGGATTGAGCACGTTTTACATACCTTTCCGGATTTTTTACCATTGGATCAAAAAACAAATTATTACGATCGTCTATACTGAAATATGTTGGACGGCGTTACATTTCAATCCCATCGTGAAAAATTGTGAGGGCACCTTACCGAATAAGGTGAATAACAACTAACATTCTCTACCTAAGACGAAAATAACACAATGTCACGAAAAAAAGCTTTACCTTTCACCCACAAGACAAAAATTACATCCACTATATATGTTATTCATTCTAAACATTAAATTACCACGTGTCACTCTACCTGGCTCACGATGCTAAAATCAACACCACAAACAGCATAATTCTCAATTCATAATCTTCCTTACAAGATTTTATTTATAGTATTTGTTATCAAATTTCTTGCATTTTCTAGCAAAATAGACGTCATTCTCTTAATTATGCTAAATACGGTCCACTGTGAACTCGGTATAGGGGTGACACCTGGCGAGTTAACAGAGAGATGGCAAGGCTTTGTATCCTTTCAATAGCGTGAAAGGTTGGGGCTTTTCTTTTTGAAAGGTTTGAAAAGTCGTGTTTTGTTTTTTTTCCCAGGCAAAAGATTGAGCTCTCCTTTTTGGAATTTGGCCGATAATTAGTCATTTGTTCGCACAATCATCCTACCGGCGAGAGCTATAAATGGACACTTCGTAAAAGGTCATCAAATTGTTTTGTTATTCATATTCCATACTGTGAATACTTTTTAAACTACATCAATATTGAAATTCCTATTCACCGACAATGAACTGAAGATATACCAAATTTATTCAAATTCCATCAATAATAATAATAATAAAGGAATTCTTAGCCGTAACGACGAAGTAAAATCAGTCAACCCTCAATAAAAATAAAAATTTAAGAAAAAGGTTTAAAAACAAAAAATAAAATAAAATAAAAAACGCGAATCCTCACGATAAGTATACCGCTCCAGAAAACGCGTCGCTCCTCCTTCCTCCTCGCTTCCCCTCTCTCCCTCTCTCTCTCTCTCTCTCTTCTGCAACGCCATATATTGACATCTCTCCAGCCTTGCAATCCCAATCCCAATCCGAATCCGAATCCGAATCCGAAGCCCCCTCGAAGATGTCGTCGCCCGCCGTCCTCCCCATCTCCAACCCCCAGTCCGCCGCCGGCGCCGCCGTCCCCGCCGTCCCCGCCGCCAACTCCGGCCAGCCGCAGCCCCCGATCGCCACCCCGGCCTTCCGCGCCCTCATCAACCACCTCTCCAACTCCCTCAACCACGGCCTCTCCCAGCGCCGCCCCTGGGCCGAGCTCGCCGACCGCTCCGCCTTCTCCAAGCCCGAGTCCCTCTCCGACGCCGCCCTCCGCGTCCGCAAGAACTACTCCTACTTCCGCGTCAACTACCTCACCGTCGTCGCCGCCGTCCTCGCCTTCTCCCTCATCACCAACCCCGTCTCCCTCATCTTCCTCGCCGCCCTCCTCGCCGCCTGGCTCTTCGGCTACCTCTTCCGCCCCGCCGACTCCCCGGTCGTCCTCTTCGGCCGCAACTTCTCCGACCGCGAGACCCTCGGCATCCTCATCGTCCTCAGCGTCGTCGTCATCTTCCTCACCAGCGTCGGATCCGTCCTCATCTCCGCCCTCCTCGCCGGGGTGGCCGTCGTCTGCGTCCACGGTGCCTTTAGGGTTCCCGAGGACCTCTTCCTCGACGAGCAGGAGAACGCCTCCACCGGATTCCTCTCCTTCCTCGGCGGCGCCGCCTCCAATGCCGCCGCCGCTGCCGCCCCCGCGGTCGCATCCCGCGTCTGAGGTCGAGATCGTTCGCGATCGGATCAGATCCGATCGGATCGGATCGGATCGGATCGATCGGCTGGGTTTTAGCTTTTACAGTAGATAAAAGAAATAATCGTGTAAGTGAATTTTTTTTTTTTTTTTTTGTGATTTACATTCGTAGATTTGTAGGATCTGGATACTATGTGCGTGGATCTGTTACTTTCATGTTCAAAGCGATTACGTTTTTGTAGGATATGAACTATGAATACTCTGATTCATTCAATTGATAGGCTCAATGTTGGATACTCCATTGTTGTCGTATTAATGCGTTCTCTGTGGTGCATCCGATGAGTTTGATGTGCGGAGTTCTTCATCCAATTGCAGTTGTTTGCATCTATCAAGGGTCGTATCACATCGCGTAGATATGGCTGCCCGATCTGTTTGTTTATATCGGCCTGGGAATTATGGGCTTGCATAAAAAGGGACGACTACGTTCTACATTACTCATCTGCTCACGATGTATTTGTTCTGTGAATTGTCAAAAATCGGGAATGGAAAGTTTTGCTAATATGTCTTTTGAAGATGCATTGGGGTCTCCTTTGATGTCATGTAACTATTATACATGGTAGACTATGTCCTGTTCTAGTTTTCTTCTAGATCCTGTTAATGACTGGTATGGGACCACGACCAAATCATGGCTAAGTTCACCTCGAGGCAACTGTCAAGATATATATTCCTTTTATCAACAACTGCTATTTTTTATCCACATGCTTGTGCATGGTGGCTTTGGTGGAAATAAGAATTTCGGGGATTGTTTGTCCAACAGTTATTCTGCGTGATGGTGGTTGTGATGCTTGTTGAAATAAGATCAAGCAAGTTGATGCTTGTCCAAATGTTGATGCTTTATCGAGCTTTGGTGAAGAGGGAATTTCCCCTTGTCTTGAGTTATGATTAGTTGAGTTCTCTTCAAGTCTCAAACAAATTAGGCTTAGTTCTTAGGACTCACAAGCACTATGTTAGTTCTGAAAAGACTGTTTATCGATTTATGACGTGTATTTGAGCTGTCAATTGATGATGGTCTTTATCTTAATCAAAGCTTGGTAAAAACATCAATATCTGAATAAGCGTCAACATGTTTGATGTTGTGAGGTGGCATCACCACTGGACATTGGAAATGTCACTGTAGAACAGAGTAGAAGATGATATGTATTAATCAAAAATCATCTTTGGGCATATGCAAAATTTATCTCGGATGCACACAATTTGTTCACTTTGTGATAAGGGAGGACCGTATGATTCATTGTGCTGGGAATCTCTGTGTTCTTGTTAGTTGCTATCATGATGAGAAAGGGTGACTCAGGCGAAAGGTTGAGTTAAGATGATATATATCTTCTTGTCCTTCTTTAAGATTAGATGGAGCGATAGCATTCAGGTACATCATTTGGTAGGCTTTTGGTGTCTTCTGACAAGTGTCATGCATAAAAGATTTAGGCTGTATCTATGTGGTCCATGTGAAGGTACCTCAAGCCATCCAACCTTCTTTTATGATCAAGCTACTGCCTACTTATTGTTCAGATTAAACTCAGTGTTGGAAACGTAGGAAGTCGTGGCAGTGTCTCGTCCATAAGTGCATGAAGAGTACATCTATGGGAGGGAGAGGGAGAGTGAGAAGGAGAGAGTTTATAACAGTAATCTGTCTTGTTGAGGATTGTTCAGTTCATGAACTTGATTTGCTTTGAGTGGAAAATGCCTTTTATAACAGTAATCTGTTTTGTTGACTGTTGAGGATTGTTCAGTTCATGAACTTGATTAGCTTTAAGTGGAAAATGCCTTCTCGTTCACGTCCCGTTTCAAGGAAACTAATGCAGGCAGGATATGGTGGATTCTGATGGTGGGCTGAGATACGTCTGCATGTCAATATAGCTGGAATTCAACGAGCTTTGCCTATCGTGCTGCTTATTCATCTATTAACTTTTGGATGATGCTTTCTGTAAATCATTGGCATTGTCTTTTCGTGTCCTTTGAGTGCATTGACTCGGATCCCCTTCAATTTAGAACAAAGTCTATTTCAACTGAAGTGAAATCTTTATCCTCACAAATGGAGAGCCCTTGATGATTGTGTAGTGTATGAATTCTTCCTTTCGCCCAGTTGTTTCTAGTCGAGGTCCTGATGTTAGAGATAAGTATGTGTCCTTACATCAGAAAAGTGAAGCTGGTGATGTGGCTCGCCATGAGAGGCAATTACAATTTCTTGGTAGCGTATTTGTGGATCGGCTCTCATATCTTGTAAGATTTGAGGAGTGATTGCGGTCTAATCACACACTGTGCTTTATCTTCCCTTTCTTCAGGGAGTCGTTATTATTCATACAGGGTGGAGGGTTCCACCGTGAGGTTATGCATGTCTAAGTATTGGGCAAGTTACTAATTAGAAATAACTTCCGACGTCTACATTGAGTTAGATCCCAATCCTTTGGTGTTTTGGAGGAATTACCATGCCGCGCTCTCCCCCGATCCTATTTGCTTGTCTAAGTATTGGCACCTTCTAAACAACAGAAATCGAATAATCTGAATGGAGTCAAAGTAGGGTGTCGTATTGCGGCCGACGCTCAGGACGATAGTCAGAATTTTAGCCCGACCGTATGCTTGAACGTGAATGTAGATATCCAGAAAACCACACTCAATTATATGGCTATGGCTATGGCTATGGCTATGGCTATGGCTATGGCCTCGGCCTCAACGTCAGATCCTAGTAATATAGTCTGCAAATCCTAGGCTCCAAATTTCGTTTCAAGAACTTCAGATCCGAAATCCTCCTTTCCTTTTTACCTTTGCCTTTTCCTCTGCACTAACGCAAGAATTGCAGCATCAGCTTGCAGCGTGTTTCCGAGATTGCTCTTGGAACGGGGAGGCACTCGCAACATAAGGCTTGACGACAAATCATCGGAGCATCATTGATTTTCCGTGCGGCATCCACATTCCTATGCACGTAGCAACGCGTTTCAGAACTCCACCGACACCGCGGACGGTTTCGTTCATATTCCCCGTTCTTCTTCTGCGCATGCCAAACCTTAAGAACCCACTCCACGGAAACCATGCCCATTACCGCGGTAGAATCATCGTATCGTGAAAATATTTTGAACTTGGGCTAAGATTGTGTCACGAAAAATTAATCTTACCTAAAAAATAAATTCGAAACTTTCAAAGATTTCATCTTTCTATGAACGGTTTTTCTTTTTGCACCTTATATGGAAATATTTTTCTGATATTTGTTACAGGAAAATTGCGACAACATTTCAGAGAAAAGTCTCGACTACGATCCTCTAGGTCTAGCGTTTGGACAATGGGGAAAGGGGCACGTCCGCCAGGGTCCCGAGCATTGACTCAACGGTCCTTGAACAGCTAGGCTCCTTGGCCCGCTCTCAAGGTACTGAGACCTAAGTGTAGGAGTCTAATTGCATTTTGCAAAATAATTTCCTATTTTTAAAATAGAACTCGTGACTGACATAAATTTCTTGTTGACTATAAAAAGATTTTTGATCAGCTCATTTTTTGAAGTAACCCAAATGCCCAAAACTGAGAAAATAAATTTTCTTGAAACAAACAAACCCTTAACCTAATGGATTTGGGGAATCGAGACTTTACATCTCGAGAAACGTGAATTTAGCTTATTGAAAATGATTGAGTGACACTTTACATCTTAAAAAATGCGCAGTTCAAGTCATAATGAAGTAATTTTTTGTAAATTTTAGAGTGGCAATGTATTATGAATGGCATGATTACCTTTGACTGAATTGAGAAATAGATTTAACTTGACACTCGAAATCCGACTCGAAAACTATATGGAACCATAACAACCACAACAAAATTTATTGAATATGTTACTTGGAAAAAGCTAAGTCCGTGTCGTTTTTAGAATTGGTCCAAAATTCGTCCATACATTATGTTTTTGCTTAAGAGACCAAAAGGAGCAAAATACCAAAATCTCTTGCAATTATCTTCCCACATTCTATAATGTTAGCATGTGATTACCTTCCCTTTCTCTTTCTATCTTCTCCATTTCTTCATTTTCACCTAAAGTATCACTATTCATTCCGAA
Source organism: Eucalyptus decipiens (assembly GCA_014182575.1). Taxonomy (NCBI): domain Eukaryota; kingdom Viridiplantae; phylum Streptophyta; class Magnoliopsida; order Myrtales; family Myrtaceae; genus Eucalyptus; species Eucalyptus decipiens. The sequence continues at coordinate 36,347,240 of CM024619.1, forward strand.
TGATTCGGGACTTGATTACGCTTAAGTCGCGCCGTGAGAGAAAGTCTACTTGCCGGGAATCTAGCAACTAAACGAAGACACAAGTGGCCCATATAATTTCTTAAGGTGGGGCTCAACGTTACTGTCTGGAAACCCGATCCAAAAATGTTAGTTAAAGACAATGTTTAAGGTCGGGTGGGTCTCGAAGGGACCAGCAACAGCAAGGACCGACCCGGAATATAGCCGTTGATACCATTTGACTCAGCACCAGCACCAAAGGGGCAAACGACCAGGTCTTCCGAGTCCCAACATGACCGTTCGCATAAACACGCACGCATTTACATGTCTCCCTCTGCCGCCGCAGGTGCGAAAGTAGCCGTTGGGGCCTCCTCAGTTCGGAGAGAAAATAGTTTTTGTTTCCGGCAAAACCTAGACACGCGCGCACCCTCCCTCGCTCTCACGTGCTCTGTCAGAGACCTCTCCCCACCCCCAACGACCACTCTTTACTCTCTCTCTCATATACTCACTCCTTTTGCCCTTCTCTCTACCGTGCTTTTCATGTCGTTCTAAAAGAAAAACTCTCGCCTCTCCCTCCCCCCCCACCCTTCTTTTCCCATCGAGAAAACTTTGCCAAAAGAGTAAGAAGCAAGAAAAGGGATTGGCGGGGGTTGAAGGAATCTGAAGAAAGATTTATAGACTTCCACCGTCTCAATCCCCTCCGTTTCTCCTTGCCCCGTTTTCATGGAACGCCACCGCTCCCGACATGATCACGCCCGGCTCTTGCTCTTGCTCTTGCTCTTGCTCTTGCTCTTCTTCCTTGTTCTCGCCGCCGCCGGCCCCTCCCCCGCCGCCGCCTCCGCCCTCTCGGGGCGCGTCCAGTGGGACGGCGTGGTCGTGACGCAGGCCGACTACCAGGCCCTCCGGGCCGTCAAGCACGAGCTCGTCGACTCCCTCGGCGTGCTCCGCAGCTGGAACGACAGCGGCTACGGCGCCTGCTCCGGCGGGTGGGCCGGCATCAAGTGCGTCAAGGGCCAGGTCATCGCCCTCCAGCTCCCCTGGAAGGGCCTCGGCGGCCGGATCTCCGAGAAGATCGGGCAGCTCCGGGCGCTCCGGAAGCTCAGCCTCCACGACAACCTCCTCACCGGCGCCGTCCCTTACTCCCTCGGGTTCCTCCCTGACCTCCGAGGGGTCTACCTGTTCAACAACCGCCTCGCGGGGACTATCCCTCCTTCCCTCGGCAACTGTCCTCTCCTGCAGGCCCTCGACTTGAGCAATAATTTGCTGTCGGGGACCATTCCCCCGAGCCTCGCCAACTCCACCAAGCTGTTGCGGCTCAATTTGAGCTTCAATACCATCTCTGGGCCCATCCCGACCGTCGTCAGCCGGTCCCCTTTGATCGCCATTCTCGCTCTCGACCACAACAACATCTCGGGACCGATCCCGGCCTCCGTCTCCAAGCTGGGCACGCTCCAAATCGTCTCTCTGAGCCACAACCAGATTGGAGGAACCATACCAAGTGACATAGGGGAGCTTTCTCAACTTGAGGAACTGGACTTGTCGTTCAATGCCATCACTGGGAGCTTGCCCTCCAGTCTCTTCAACGCGTCGTCCCTTTCGGTGCTGGACTTGGAGGGAAATCGCTTAGACGGCGAAATCCCCGAGAATTTGGGCGCCATGCGGAACCTTTCCGAGCTCAATTTGAAGAACAATCGCTTGAAGGGCCCGATACCTTCGAGCATCGGTAACATCTCCGGCATTGACCGGCTCGATCTCTCCGAGAATAACTTCACCGGGGAACTCCCGGCTTCGCTGGCCAATTTGCCCAAGCTCACCTCCTTCAATGTGTCCTACAACAACCTGTCCGGTGCCGTCCCGACCGATCTGTCCAGGAGGTTCAACTCGAGCTCCTTTGTAGGGAACCTCCAGCTCTGCGGCTTCAGCAGTTCTGCTCCATGCCCGACCATCTCTCCCCCGCCACAGGGCCCTCCATCTCCATCTCCGGAGCAGTCTAGTCGTCGCCGAGGCCGCCACCTCAGCACCAAGGACATTGTCCTCATTGCGGCCGGGATCCTCCTAGCGATCCTGCTCATCCTCTGCCTCGTCCTGCTCTGCTGCTTGATCAGGAAAAGGGCGGCGTCCAAGAAGAAGAACGGGAAGCCCGAGAAAGCGGCCGGCGGCGGCGGGATCTCCGAGAAGGCGACCGCGTCCCGGGATGTCGAGGCCGGCGACATCGGCGGGAAGCTGGTGCACTTCGACGGGCCATTCGTGTTCACGGCCGACGACCTGCTGTGCGCGACCGCGGAGATCATGGGGAAGAGCGCGTACGGGACCGCCTACAAGGCGTCGCTGGAGGACGGGAACCAGGTGGCGGTGAAGAGGCTGCGGGAGAAGATGACCAAGGGGCAGAAGGAGTTCGAAGCGGAGGCCGGCGCTCTCGGCCGGATTCGGCACCCGAATCTCCTGGCGCTCAGGGCCTACTACTTGGGTCCCAAAGGAGAGAAGCTTCTCGTGTTCGATTACATGCCCATGGGAAGCCTCGCTTCCTTCCTCCACGGTAAGGAATCAGTAATTACTACAGAGGGTAGAGATTAACTAGCACTTGCCTGCTTATTGCTAACTTGGCATCATCGTTTGGTGCGTGCAGCTCGGGGACCTGAGACCACCGTCGACTGGCCGACGAGAATGAGCATTGCCATCGGGGTGTCGCGGGGGCTGCACCACCTCCACGCCCAGGAGAACATCGTCCACGGCAACCTCACCTCCACCAATATCCTCCTCGACGACCGCACCGTCCCCCACATCGCCGACTTCGGCCTCTCCCACCTCATGACCTCCTCCGCCTCCACCACCGTCGTCGCCACCGCCGGCGCCATCGGGTACGCCGCGCCGGAGCTCGCCAAGAACAAGAAGCCCACCCCCAAGACCGACGTCTACAGCCTCGGCGTCGTCTTCCTGGAGCTCCTCACCGGGAAGTCCCCCGGCGAGGGCCCCAACGGCGAGGACCTGCCGCAGTGGGTGGCGTCGATCGTGAAGGAGGAGTGGACCAACGAGGTGTTCGATCTGGAGCTCATGAGGGAGACGCCGACCATCGGCGACGAGCTGCTCAACACCCTGAAGCTGGCCCTCCACTGCGTCGATCCGTCCCCGGCAGCGAGGCCAGACGTGGAGCAGGTTCTGCGGCAGCTGGAGGAGATTAAGCCGGAAGTAGCCGCCGGAGCTAAGGACGACGAAGGGAAGGCCGAATCTCCCGATGAATGACAAGTGGGGTTTCTTTAGTGTAGAAATATAAAAGAAGGAAAATTAAGAGTTTGGTTTTCTGGGGGTTAAGCATTTTCTGTATTTAAGTGATATTTCATTATTCTTTTGTTCTTCGGGTGGACAATAACTTGAGAAGCAGTAATTTATGCTAAATTCTTTTTATTTATTATTTTATTAATTGTTGGTGTCTGTAAATGCAGCCAAATGAAATTGAGATTACAGTCGTTTCAACTAGACAGCTCCAAATTAGCACAAAACCGTTGCGCAATCCTACTCTCTCCTCACTGATAGATCCCCTACCTCCCCCCTTCCCATGGCTTCTTCTTTGAAGAGCGCATTCTTTCTATTACCTTTATTTGTCTCCTACAAAACCATTCGGTCCAATAATGACGTAATGATTATATTATTTCCTATGTGATAATCCATCTTTCAATATTTCATTCACTATTTGTGTTCTCTCGTAATTTTAGTTATCTCTTTTTGGGAAACTTAAGATTTTTAGATTAAATATCTCCTTTCATCCGGCAAACACTTGTCCGAAGAGAGCTTTTATGTAAAAAGAAAAAAAAAAGTGCAAGAGGAAAGCAGTTGTTGGACTTCTTTATCTTCCCTCTTTTCTTTATTTGAGGCATTGAGAGAGCTGCTTAAATCGAATGAAGGACATACGGATGCAAAAGGAAACAACTCCACACCTGCATTGATTCTCTTATCCTTTTGTCGAGGAAGTCCTATTATGTAGTAGTTTCATACAATTAGAAAAAGTTAGAATCTGTTATCAATTCTTCTCTCCTTCTCGTTTTGCTTTATGTGATAAATCATACCTTATTTGAGAAAAACCCAATATCAATATACATTAAAGATAAGGGAATACAATTATAAATCCTAAACTTGTATTCATAATACATTTACCACAATTTTTTTTTTTGAATGATCTAGGGAAACTCGTAAGTTAATAGCCGACGGGCAAACCCTAGGACCCATGGAGAAACCCATCACTCCCGTGAAACGGGGAAGTTCACCTGCGACGAGCTGGGGATTCAAACTTCTCCCCTTCGTGAAGGGGAGAAAACCCGAAGTCAGAAGCGCCACTCAATGTGATGGTTACCACAAATTAATTTTTGTAACACAAAAAATCCCAAATTGGTATTCACGATATATTTAGTCTAAACTAATTTTTTTGTTGCGAAACTGATATCCCATGATACATTTATTTCAAAATGAAATTCATCACAATATGCTAACCCAAATTTAGCATTTTGTCCAATGTCCCATTAAAATGCATATGTGACAAACCACTGAAAAATAGACCTAATGTGGAGAATGGTAGATATAACTAGACTCGTTGAAGTGGATTATAGACACATTTCTTAGCCCATATTTGATGGGTGGGTTATTATATGGGTTAGTTATATTCAATAAATAAATCATAAATGTGTTTAGAATTGTGAAGCCTATAATAATATAGGTATTAAATGGGTTCACAACTCACTTAGAACCAATCCACCCTTGACTCTCCCTTGCCCTTGTTTGATATCATGTTCACTCACTATATGCTCTCAACTTAATTTGAATATAAGTTTTCCCATATTAAGTTAAATATAGAAATGTTTTAATAATATGGGTTGAGATGGGTATATGTTTAGCACAAGTCAGGTCAAACATGAGTCACAAGATTCGTATTAATTAAATAGATCTATTTGGGTTAGATCATTTTTGACCGAACCCACTCGTTCGATGGGTTGAGCTCTAATATGGAAAATCCACGTGTGTTGAATCATACAAAGGTAGATTTCCGTTAGGGTACTAGTTTGAAACGTGTTGTCAAACAAAAATAAGTATGGAGTAAATATTTCGTGACATGTCAATTAGGGGTTTTTCTATGTTATCTAACAATAGGTAATCAATCCTACGAAAAATAATAGGCACCGCATTGGGTAGCGTAAAGAGAGGCGGGTCGGGTCAAGCCCTTAAAAGGAAGCCACTGCCGGATCCGCCCACCGAGGCCCGCTCGATGGGCGGGCCGCGGTAACCATCGGGCCGTCAGATCGCGTCGAATAGACAAAAGAAAACAGCGCGCCTTCGTCCCAAAGAAAACGACGTGGAACGTAGTGGCAGGCAGCTGCATGGGCTTCCGACACGTGTCCCGCATGACGGCAAGGACCACTCGCGCGCCGCCACGTCGTGCGAACAAGCCACAAAAACAAACTTGCCACGAAAGTCGTAACTTCAGCCGGAGAGCCGAGCCGAGTCCACATCGCGTCCTGCCCTGATGCTTCGTCCCCAAGAAAAAGCCAGCTTGTCCCCACCAATCGCCTCGCGTCTGCACCTGCTTCGGCGGCTGATGCATATATTAACAGAGCCGCGACCCCTCTGGAATGCTTTCGATAAACTCTCTCGGGTGGTCCTCTGCTTAAACCCAAAGCCTAAACCCTAGCTCAGCTCAACGTACTTCCAGCAGAAGTCCGAACCCTTTTGGCCAGATTTCGCGGAAGATATGAACTTGAACTTCGCGACCAGCATCGGCATGAACCCCGCCAGGCAGGCCTCCTTTTCCATGGGGGAATTCGGGGACAGGCGCCTCAAGAAGCGGCGCAACGGCTGCGACTCCGTCGAGGACACGCTCGCCCGGTGGAAGGACTACTACGACAGCCAGGCCGGCGTCCCGGAAGAGGAGGGCGAGGGCGGAGGTGGCGCCGTCGTCAGGGCGGCGCGCAGGGTGCCGGCGAAGGGCTCGAAGAAAGGCTGCATGCGAGGGAAAGGCGGGCCCGAGAACTCGGTGTGCAGCTACCGGGGCGTGAGGCAGAGGACGTGGGGCAAGTGGGTGGCCGAGATTCGCGAGCCCATCGACAAGGGGTCCGGAGCGGGGCAGGGCAAAGCCAGCAGGCTCTGGCTCGGGACTTTCTCGACGGCGCGCGAGGCGGCTCTTGCTTACGATGCGGCCGCGCGGGCCATGTACGGCGCTCTGGCGCGAGTGAATTTCCCTGGGAATTCGTCTTCTTCGACGCCGTGTCGCAGCGATTCGTCTGCCAGGAGTGCGTCGTCCTCGGTTGAGAAGTTCGCCACGTTGAGGGAGCCCGATGCGGATGCCTTTGATCCTTCCAGAGTTTTCGTGGTTGATAGCTCAAGTTTGCAACGTGATGATGTCAAGGAAAGTATGACGACCGAGTGCGATTTCCAGCGTGAAGCTCAAGATCCGAACCCGACAAGAACAGAGGAAAACAGAGGAACGGCGTCCCAAACAGTGGAATGTAAAACAGAGAGACATGAGGATGGGCGTGGATCAGTGCTCCGTAGACTAAATCTGAGACCCGGATCTGAAATTTCTGCTCCTGATATTGAGTTCATCGCCACTGGACAAAATTCCCATTCGCAGGACAAAATCAGATGTTCACATGATGTTCGCGATAATTGCAATTGTCCTGAATCGGTGCAGAGCAACGAGGTCGTTGCCAATGGAACTTCTATTGAAATTGAAACTCCATCGTACATCGGAGCCGACATGGATGGAGAATTGCTAACACCGATGGAACTTGCCAACGGTAGCTGTACTGGAATTGAATATAATACAGGACTCAATTCGATTATGTACCCTGTCAGGTTGGAAGTTGAGCCTGGAACTTGGTTCGAGAACCCGAAGCATCATAAAATGAGTGCCATGAATCAACAAGTGAATGATGAAGTAGTGAGGAGTAGGTCATGCGACACATTTGATGATAATTTTGAAGGAATGTGTAACGAATTGCATTGTCAACCCATGAATACGAGCCCAAATGGTAAATCTGACTCCTGGGCTTCGATTCCTGAGGCTGACATGCTCATGCGCATGGCAATGTTACGGGAAACTCAAACAGATAATGCCACAAACTATAGTGGCTGTCCCAGTTTTGATTTCTCGAGAGCGGAGGCACAGAATCTACATTCTTCTCAAGAGATGATTAGCACGGGGACGTGGGACTGGAGAAGACAACCTTTTGAGCCCCTCGCGGTCCACCAGGGATTTCGGGTACCGGCCAGTGGGCGTTGCAGGGCACAGGAGGTGAACAAGATGATGAGTGCGAGCTCGTATCCGATGGAAGAGACGGAAGGAGTTGGCCACAGCTTTGATTTCCTGAAGCCTGATTATGACTATGGACTGTTGGAAGAGCAGAGCTTGCTCAATTTGTGGTTCCCCGATTAAGTTCTTCAAGTCTAGTTTTGGAAAGAAAGAAACAATGAAAAATAAAAATCACCATCAGGACATTTTTGTGCTAGGAATAGGTTGATATTGATAGCTACACATTGTATCATGTCTTGTATCCGCTATTGATGGGAGTTGTGTGATGGACTTGTTAAATTCCTTCTTCCTTTCAGTTGTTCTATTTCATTATCTTCCTTTCCTTCAAATGGCGATGATATTAGGGGTCATTGCGCTGTCAAACAAGTTCATGTCAGCTTCTGGATGTTCGGCGCACTGACGAAGAAGGGTTGATCCATTGCCCATCTGATGGGCTTGCGACCAATTTACGCCGAGAGGACTTTGCATCCATCGATTTGCACATCCACCAAATTAGGCCTGACAAAATGCCGGTTCTGTGGCCGATCTTTTCTGCACCAGTTGAGACTTGAGAACGGATGTGCCGATCAGAAAGCACACGTTAGCAAGGTTAAAATTTCAGAAACGAACCGGCCCGAAAAAGGGGTTAAGCAAAGGACACCCGTTTCGTCCGGGGATAGAGAAACAAAATGCCTCTCTTCTCATCCTAGACATGATCGAACTATGTTAAAGATTCATATCTATGAATAAATCATTTGGGACCATTTCCCAAAATCAACGAAGACTGTTAAAGTGCATCGTGGGCTTGCTATGCGTCTTAGTTTTTATCAAGATAGACTCCTGTTTAATGAAGAAAAATTGCTTTTCAACCAGATGTCAAGTCCCTCTACCTCTTCGGAAACTGCGAGTTCACTGAGTCAAGAAAAACATCCTATCCTCATCGTGCATACAGAGTAAATGACGGCTACGTGAGTTCTAATCAACACAAAATATTACAGTTTCTTCTTTCAACAAAAACATCACTGGTAAAGAACAGAATTATTCTAGAGATGATGTACGAACACTATGAACTTTGTAGGCTCCGGCATGGCAGTTGGTGTGCATAATTGATTCAACCGTGTCCAGGCGAGGAGAGGCAATGTCAGCAATACAACACAAACACCATTGACAGTCATTGCAGCTACCACCATGTCTGTAAACTCGACCAGCATGGATTACAGACAAGAAGTACGCATTTATCGTAGTGCCCACGCATAAGCAAACACGTGCTAACAGCACGAACAACATTGATGAAAGAAGAGCCTTTTCATCATGCAACTATTCAAAAAGAATTCAACACGAACAGCGTAAGCAAACGTTAGGACTATTAGTCAAGGCATGTCACAAGTGCAGAAATCTCTGAACTATTACAGTTCAAATTCAAGATAGTCCAAAACGGGACTCTTCAGATTTCTTGCAGATAGCAAAGTATTGGTGAAATTCACAGCCAGAGAAAGTTATAGACAAATATTTATGGAATGGAATACTCTGTTTTCATGATGATGTCCCTTTAACTGCTTCCGTGATTTCCTGTTTATACCTCAACTGATACTTGGTTCATACTCAAGCAACCACCGCTGTGTTTGACTTTGCTGCATTCAGCTGATTCGTTCTTTGTCCCCTTACAAAGAGTAACAGCGAATCAAAACTATTTCCTATCTAAGGAAAAGTTTATCACTTTTGGGGAACGGATACTCCCCATTTTTATGGTCTTTTATTTCCTGCAGGACCAACATGCTCCGCATTGGTCTTAATTTAATTGTCGCATGAGAAGAATTGATATGCCTAAACAAAAATGTTTAGTGAAATTCTTTGATATCAAGAACCTTTTATGCTATAATCACTCTTATATTTAAAAGCAGAGGAAATTCTTTATCATATGTAAAGCAGTCTTTTATGTGCAAACGCTTCTGCATGACCAGTTTAAGCAAATGCTTTGTCATTACAAAGTTGACCAAACACCGGAATGTATTTTGATTTGAAGGTAACACAATGTTCCCTCTGTTACTAATTCGTTTGTTGACTGATACAGAAATAGCCTTCCCTTCTATAAACAATGAATATGCAGAAAGTGTCAATGACGGGCTTTTCACGAGTAGAAAGTTCGATGATTCTACCAAGGTAGTTCAAGTTCTTGCGTCTCCCTGGACGTTGGAAGATCTTATGTCAGGTGAACAAGGTTCCGTTTGAAAGAAGCTTGGAGGTACCGGTTGAAGATAAGGAGAGATTGGACGAATTTGAGAACACTCTTACCGCATTCAATTTTCTGTGCACAAAGTTGGCAAAAACTCCGTGCGGTTTGATTATATTTCTCAGTAGAGGTTTCATCTTATTCTATTGTATTATTAGAGAAGAATGACAAGTGTGATGAGAGTTACTTCTATGTGTAGAAATAGAAAGCTGCGAGTAGAAGAAAGCATTGTCAAGCACCGTAAATTCTCAAAGATTGAATAGTGGATTCTAGTCTTATTTGGGCTATTAGAGTGGGAAAATGGAGAAGTTTAAGGTTGCGTTTGGTGATCTGGATTCGAATTAGGACAGGATAGGATAGAATAGAAGGGGAATTGAAATTCTTCAAATATCCTTTGGATTGTAGAAATACCCTATTATATATTTGGTGTAACCTAAGACAAGATTTGGAATCTTTAAAAATCTTCAACATAAAATATATCCCATCATCTTCAACAAGCGTTGTCAAGCCTTCCACAGTCGTTAACTCTGTTCTCAGCAATCGTTTCCCCCACTAAATTTCTAATGCTCAGTACTCTATCTCTCTGGAAAATTGTCGAACACTTGGTGAGTGTGGACTTGAAGGTGGAGCTATTGTGGTGGGGGAGGGAGGGGGTGGGGTGGCGTGACGAAGGAGGGCGAGCTACAAAGGAAATGGAGGAGGGCGACCTCTTCCGTTAAGCAAAATTATGTACTGAAGGCAAGGAGGATCTCTCTTTGGCGTTTCATCAAACACTTGGTGAGCGCCTAGTCCAGAGTCAACCAAGAGAGATTGTAGAACAATAGATACCGAGAATGAGTAATCAAAGGTCAAGTTATGATTCGGTGACCAGATTTATTCGGTTCAAAAAACATCATCAAATACTAAATAAGATAATTTGTCGTTATGTCTACACTCAAATTTGGACCACTAAATACAGTCTAAATGAATAAGCCAAACCACTATATATAGCATTCCTCTTCTCCTCTCCTTCATTTTTACTTGGTAGAAAAACTAGTCTCTGTTTAATCACGCAACTTCTACCGCAATAAGCATAGTGTCCAACATTTATCCGCGAAAAGCTTGCAAAGTTTCAATCAATAACCACTTCACAATTCACGCCCTCTTAGTTCTTGTAGTTAGTCCATGTCAGAGCCCACATTACCACGTGGCATAAAGATGATATGACAAAAACGAGAATGACAACCAACAGGCAAGTGATATGGCATGAAGGGAGAAACAATCAAACAAATATAGGTTCCATTCGGCTTTCCTAAGGACCTTAAAACTCCTTGGAAAACATGTGAGGCGTGTCACAAATTTTTTTTAGCACGCTATGACTAAATGCTAACTTCGACAAAGGCTTTTTTTTCCCTTCTCGTTGAAAGCCTTGGCAAAATTTTTAGCCTGCAACAAGTAAGGCTTTCAACATTTTTAAAAGGGAGGTTTGAAGGTTAATGATTTTTGTCCTTTCAAAATTACCTTCAAGTATATTTAATTGTGTTGGAGAAATCTTCTTAAAGTGTTTTGAAGATGACAAAACGCTTCCTCAATCTAGTCTGAAGGTTTTGCAGACTTCTCTTCTTAAAGTCTGAAGATCTCTGGACAGCCAGACTCAAGACTCAAAGTCTATCCTCATTGACAGTCTCTATTCTGTTGAAGAAAGGTTATCCAAATCTGAATGATTCGGAGTTGTCCTTATCAACTGGAGAAGATCTCGTGGTTAGAAAAGACCTAATGGAATTCTTTGATTGATCGAGATTGACTCGATGATTGAAGATTCGATAATTGTCTGGATATTCTTGGAAGGTTCTTCTTATGGAAACTTAGATTCTGCTTGTATGGGCGAACGATTGATGGGCTATCGACACGTTCCTTTAATAGCTTTATTAATCTTCTTAATTGATTCCGTCCAACGGGTAGATTGGAGGAATTCCTTTGGTAAGTGCCAACGGGTATGATGGCATGAAGGAGTATATAAAGAAGACGACCTAAGTTGTTGAAGGGGTGCGCGATAGAAAAATTCCAAAGTCTGAAAGCTTCCTATTGTCTAGACAATCTTTTTGAGCGATTCATTGTATTCAAAAGAGAGTCAATATTTGTAAGAGACCTTGAGGAGGTGTAGTAGAATATCTACGCTGTGGAATCAAGGAAGTACTGTGGTGTAACTTCTCTTTTGATCATAGTGAAATCCAACCTCTAGGTTGTCAGTGCGGAAGAGTGGACATAGGCTTAAACTAAGCCGAACCACTATAAAACTCTGTGTTTAATCTTCTCTTCCCTACTTTCTTTACTTTGATCGTATTTCATTTTGTCCAGAAAGAATTCCCTGTATCTTTTGTCAAGTATTGCTTGCATATCTCGATAAATTGTTTGTACACCTATTCACCCCCCTCTAGGTGCTCATACTAGCTATCTCAATTGGTATCAGAGCTCGTGTACTCACTTTGTTTGAAGTATTTTACTTCAGAATAAAAGATCCATGGCTAGTATGTTGGCTCCAAGGCTTGTAGAAGGGCAAAGCAACACGAGACCACCTTACTTTGATGGAAAGGATTACAACATATGAAAGAACAAGATGAAAACGTTTCTAAGATCAAAAGATCCTCTGGAATGGGACATTGTAGAAAAAGGAATCATTCCTAAAGCTGCACCTGTCTCAGAAAGAGGAAAGGACACTGTTGAGTTTAGCGAAATGAGTCGGGGAGGAGATAATCAAGAGACAGGCTCTTGATGCAAAGGCAATCTATTCTTTATATTGTGCTTTATCACCTACTCGAATATAACGAATATCTTCTTGTGATACAGCCAAAGAAGTATGGGATAGATTACACATTACTTATGAAGGAACCGATCGAGTGAAAGAGACTAGAGTCAATATACTCCTCGATCAATATGAAGCCTTCAGAATGAAAATGGGAGAATCTATAACTGACATGTTTAGTCGTTTTACAGATATTGTGAATGGTCGTGAGAATCAAGGTCAACCAATTTCTGATTCCATGAAAGTAAACAAACTGCTGTGAGGACTTTCTAAGGATTGGAATCACATAAAGACTTCAATCAGGGAGACCCAAAGAATCATGCCATTGTCTGTCGATGAGTTGGTTGGGACCCTTCAATCTTATGAAGTGGAACAAATCAATGAAGACGAAGATCCTAAAGGTAAGAAATCTATTGCATTAAAATTTAATGATGATTCTGATGTAACAGATTCTGAAGACGACATGGATGATGAAGAACTTGCTCTCATGATAAGAAGGTTCAGAAAGCTTAATAGAAAGGGAAGAAGATTCAATGCAAGGAAACAATGTTTTCAAAAGCAACAGAACAAGTCTGCTGAAGATGATGAATCAAACAAAGATATAGTCTGTTTTGAATGCAAGAAAAAGGGACACATCGACCCAACCGTCCTCTTTTGAGGAAGAAGAAAGGAAAAGCCAAAAAGTATCGAAAGGCTCTTAAAGCGAGACACAGGTGACACGGAGTGCGAAGATAGTGATGATGATTATGCCAACATATGTCTAATGGCACAATCAGATTCAGAATCAAACTCCGAGACTGATTCAGATTCATAAAGTGAATTCGAGGTAAGTAATTTCAAAATTCCTATGAAAGTTTCAAAATACATTGATGAATTATGTTTTAGTCTTAAGACCTCTCTTAAAAGAATTTCTGAACTCAAAAAGGAAAATTCTGATTTAAAACATTAAGAGAATATTTTAGAAGAAAAAGTGAAATGTTTAGACCAGAATGTTTCCTCTCTCAATGAAAGTAAAGATAATCTTCTAAAAGAAAATGCATTTTTGAAAAATGAGATTTTAAATATTTCCAAAAGATTTTCTCTGGGATCTGAAAAACTAGAAAAGATACTTTCTATTCAAAGACCTTATTTCAATAAATCTGGTTTAGGAATGACTGCTGAAACTATTCCTTTAATTGATTTTCCTAAAGTAAAAGAAAGAATCAAACAAAGACCCTCAAGAAATGCTTACAAAAATCATTTTGAAAGAACCTTTGTAAAACCAAAAGAGGTCGTAATGCTCTTAGATGTTCAAAATGCAACATGCAGATCATTTTGAGAAAGAATGTCCTATGGTATGGAGACACATCAATAAAGTCAGGCAAAAACCGTTTATCAAACTAACTCAAAAGGACCCAAGAAAATATGGGTACCAAAGAAAGCTTGAGTTTCTTTTTAAATGCGGTCACTATCAAGAGAAAGGTGAAATGGTACCTGGATAGTGGATGCTCGAGACACATGACACGAGATTCAAATTGCTTCATAAAGCTCATTCAAGTAAATGGTGGAAAAGTCTCATTTGGAGGAAACAGCAAAGGAAAAATAGTAGGCTTTGGAACTGTGAAGATTGGGAATCTTACACTAAGCAATGTTTCTTTACTTGAAGGGCTTAATTACTATCTGCTAAGTGTCAGTCAGCTGTGTGATGCCGGTTTTAGGATCAACTTTCAAGAAGGTATTTGTTCAGGAACCAGCAAAGACTCTACTCAGTCATTTATGGGTCGAAGACATGGAAATATCTACCTCTTGGACTTAAAACCAGATGAGTCGCAATGCTTAATCTCAATTCAAGACGAAGCAAGCATGTGGCATAGAAAGCTTGGACATGTTAACATGAAGCGAGATAGCCAAGATCTCGGCAAAGAAGCTTGTTCGTGGTTTACCAAATCTATCATATCAAAAGTCGATCTCTGTACACCATGCATATTGGGAAAACAGGTAAGAAATTCCTTTAAATTAATAAATCAAGTTTCCACTAACCGTGTACTGCAGCTTTTGCATATGGATCTCTTTGGACCAACAAGAACACAGAGCATTGGAGGTAAGAAATATTGCCCAAGTAATTGTGGATGATTACTCACGATTTACTTGGGTATATTTCTTAGCAAGTAAGTCTGAAACTTTCTCTTATTTTAAGAAATTTGCTAAGATGGTTCAAAATGAAAAGGGATATGTTATTTCCAGTATAAAAACAGACCATGGAGGTGAATTTGAAAATCAAGATTTTGCCAAATTTTGTGAGGAATCTGGTTTTCAACACTTATTCTCTTCTCCATATACTCCAGAGCAAAACGGAGTTGTGGAAAGGAAGAATAGATCTCTTCAAGAAATGGCAAGAACCCTCTTAATTGAAAGTAATATCTCTTTACGATTTTGGGCTGAAGCGGTATCAACATCATGTTATATTATCAACGAGTTTTTCTAAGACCTATTCTAGAAAAAACCCCTATGAACTTTTAAAGAAAAGAAGCCTATCGTTTCATACTTTCATGTATTTGGATGCAAATGTTTTATTTTAAAAAATGCAAATGATCGAGTTGGTAAGTTTGAAGAAAAGTCGATGAAGGCATCTTCCTTGGATATTCAACAACGAGCAAGGCATACGAGTTTACAATAAGAAGACTCAAACAAAGGAAGAATCAATTAATGTCAAATTTCAAGATTCTGCTCAAAATGAGTCCGTTCAGACTCATCTCGAATAATCTGAACCTGCTCCAGAATCTACAAATAATATATCTCAAGAAGCATCTCAAACTTTGAAAGACCAGCAACCAGTGATTACTGAAGATTCCAGCGAAGGAAGTAACCATCAATCTGATATTTTAACCAGCAACTTGAAACATAAGTCCAGTCATCCCAAAGATCTTATCATTGGCGACATCAATGAAGGAATTCGCACAAGATCCAAAAGGCAAGAAGAGTCTAGTGCTGTGGCTCTTATTTCTGAAACAGAACTCAAGAGCATAGAAGAAGCTTTATCCGATGAAAGCTGGATTGAAGCTATGCAAGAAGAACTCGAGACAATTCAGAATTAATGATGTCTCTGGGAACTTACTCCAAAGCCAAAAGGTAAATCTGTCATTGGAGCTAAATGGGTATTCGAAACAAGATGGACGAAAAAGGCAAGGTAGTAAGAAACAAAGCAAGACTCGTGGCCAAGGGATACACTCAAGAAGAAGGGATCGACTACGATGAGACCTATGCACCAATAGCAAGGTTAGAAGCAATTCGTTTATTACTTGCATTTGCTTGTTATAAAAATTTCAGATTATTCAAAATGGATGTCAAAAGTGCTTTCTTAAATGGATTTATCCATGAGGAAGTTTATGTGGAACAACCACCTGGATTTGAAGACCCAAGGAAACCAGACTCAGTATTCAAATTAAAAAAGGCCTTATATGGCTTGAAGCAAGCACCTCGAGCCTAGTATGAAAGATTAAGTAAGTTTTTATTATAAAATAGTTTTGTCAAAGGTAAAGTAGACACTACTCTTTTTATTAAAAGAGAAAGCAAAAGTTTTCTGCTTGTTCAAATATATGTGGATGATATTATTTTTGGATCGTCTAATGAAAATATGTGCAAGAAATTTTCTAAGACTATGCAGGATGAATTCGAAATGAGTATGATGGGTGAGTTGACCTTCTTTCTTGGACTTCAAATAAAACAACTGGAGGAAGGAACTTTCATTCATCAAGAAAAATATGCAAATGATCTTGTTAAAAAGTTTGGACTTGGGCAATTGCAAGACAAACATATATCAATGTCAAGTTCCTTGAAGATAGACAAAGATGAAGGAGGAAAGAAAGTCGATCAAAAACTGTACAGGAGTATCATCGATTCACTTCTTTATCTTACTGCTTCTAGACCTGACATTTTGTTTAGTGTTTGCATTTGTGCCGATTTCAATCGACCCAAAAGAATCTCATTTGAATGCTTTGCGAAACGTATTATCAAATATATCTCATCAACTTCAAGTTATGGTCTATGGTATCCAAAAGGGAGACTTTACTCTTCTTGGATATTCAAATGCAGACCTTGCTTGGATGCGAGAATTGATAGAAAGAGTACTTCGGGTACTGTCAACTTCTTGGAGCGGGGACGGTGTCTTGGTTTTCAAGAAAACAAAGTACTATAGCTCTCCATAGCGAAGCGAGAATATATAGCTCTCGGAAGTTGTTGTTCGCAAATTTTGTGGATAAAACAACAGCTAAGAGACTTTGAAGTTAAAGATTCATGCACGGAGATCAACTGTGACAACACAAGCGCTATCAATCTCACAAAAAATCCAATTCTTCACTCAAGAGCAAAGCACATAGAGATTCGACATCATTTTATTAGAGATCATGTTCAAAATGGAGATGTTTCAATTCAATATGTTGATTCAAAGAATCAATTGGCGGATATTTTCACAAAGCCTCGGAGAAAAATCAATTTGAAACCATTCGCTCCGGACTCAACATTTTAAGGTATGAAGAGATCAAAGTCTAAAGGCTCTCAGACTCAGACTTACAAGATCTTATCTGTAAGTAAGTCTTGTACGATCATCAGACTGTAAGTTTATCTCTCTCTCTCGTATTTTATTTTGAAAAGGTACGATTGTCAATCATGTTTATTGTTATCTTTAATCGACGCAATTATTGCATCGTTTCCTTTTCGAAATAGAAGTTATTCTTAGAAATGAATATTTTTCTCGAAGAAAAAGTTAGTTATTTTTAAAAAGGCATCTTTTCACCTTCCATTGTGACAGTTCGCTTATCTCTCTTTATAGTGCTCTGTTTACCCCTCTTTTCTTTACTCTCGAAAACCCTAGAAAGCATCAATCCTCCATTCCCGATTTTCTCACTTGTTTAATCCTCGAAAAAGTTGTCATCTTTCTTGAGAAAAGTCAAGCCGAATCTTCCAAAGACGAGAAAGATGTCTTCCTCAAGAAAGTCATCGAGAATCGCTAATAGGGGACCACGACGAATGGCTGAGGGGCCTACGCACTTCGATCTTACTCAAGAATAAGTTTCTCCTTAACAGCAACCGAGCCCACAACATTCTCGGCGGCGTCAACCATCTAGTCCTCAAGGCGCCGTTCGTCAACAACAGGAAGAAATCATTGAGGATGCGAGATCCCTGTAAGAATTCGAGCCTTTGCTTTTATTTACAAGTCGTATCGTGCTTTAAAAGGAACTCGTACTCCCTTGAACTATGTTGACGCTTTTCTTAAAGATAAAGGATATGTGAACGAATATATCTTTTTGAAAAGAATGGAAAGGTTGGGAATTGCTCGACAAAGGGTTGCTGAGGAAACCCTTGCGAATATTCCAAGTGATCCTTGTGACTGGGGACCGAATCTTGTAGATAGAAATGATGACGACAAATTGTACAGTCAATTCCAACCAAAAATGGGTGTGGCAGTCAATAGTCGAGGAAAAATGGGAGAAGTGTTCAGATCGAAGGAACAAGAGGATTTGTACTTGAAATTGCTGAAGCGTGGGGTTATAAACCCTAGAAGTGTGGACTTTGATTTTCTGGATGCGGTGAAGGTGAACTTGAGGGAGAAACTAAGTTACCTTCAACTTGAGACGTTCTGTTCTGATTCGACAGAGGCCTATTCTGAACTGACTGCCTATTTCTATTCGAATCTTAGCTTTTTGGATGCGGATAGATTTTCTTTCAGTGTCAAGAATCAAGACTATGTTGTGGATATGAATATCTTTGGCGAGATGTGTTAGGAGTTGAAAGAGGGAGATATCAGCCAATCAAAGTTTCTATTGCTCGGGCTACTTTGGAACTTGTGAAGGATAGGAGAACAGATGAGAAGATTACCTATACCAGGATGAATGCATTCAACATCCTGCTTCACAAGATCGTGATCAATTGTCTCAGGCCCAAGTCAACCTCGAAGACTGATGTCTCTAGTTCAGAAGCAAAATTGATATATGCAATTCTCACTGGAAAAAGGTTTTCTCTTCCTCACACTGTCATGTTTCACATGTATAGGGCGATGATGAAGGACAGGGGTCAACTGCCTTATCCAAGCCTTGTAACAAAGTTGTTCAGACATTTGAATATTCAGCCTCCGCAAAACTTTTGTGTTCGATCGTGCGATCATATGGTGGTAGGACTGAAAATGGTGACCAAAATGCGTCTGAAGGAACTGAATAAGGAGTTGGAGAACTTCAAGGAGAAGACTCCAGTCAAATCTCTTCAATCCTCTTCTTCAAAAAGAAAAGGAAAGGAGCCATTGATTGCTTCAAAGCAGAAAAGAAGAGCTCTTATTGTGGATGAAGAAGAAGATGATGATCTCACCATTTCGGCAATAGCTTTGAAAAAGCTAAGTCGTTACTGTTCCGAGACTCAACGAGAACATCGTGAGACAGAAGAAGGAGGAGAAAGAGAAGGCCAAGAGGAAAGAGATGTTGAAGAAGAAGCAAGAGAAGAAGACAGGGAGAAAGAAGAAGAAGCAAGAGAAGGAGACAAAGGAGAGAAGAAGAAGAAAAAGGAGATGAAGAAGAAGAAAGAGCAGCAGAGGAGGAACAACCTGGAAATGAAGGAGAACCTGAGGAACTTTCTTCTCCTGTAGGCATGAAAACAGGGGGAGATCAAGACAAGTGAAGGAGTCAGTCGATCTCCTGCAAATCCAAAGGATGTTTATGCCTCTCAATTTCCAGAAGAAGGTCATGAGGTTTCAACGCCAAATCTGCAAGATTATTCAGACATGCCATCATCTCGCGAACGTGCTTGAAGCTAGTACGCGGGACCGATAACTCAGCCGACTTTCGCAGAATTCTCGATATTCTTTTGGAAATGCGCGGTCAGATTTATGCCTTGGGATGCGAAGTTCAATCTTTGCAGAATGCTGGTCAGGTTTCTTCAGTGTCCTTACAAGATCAAATCCAAGCCCTATCTGTTCAGATTCAAGCAAATGCTAAGGGTGAGGAGATTGCTCAACTGAAGGAAGATTTGAAAAGGCTGGAAGTGATGATACAATCAATGGAAGATTTCCAGCTTGTTCGTGTTCCCAAGAAATCTTGACTTCCTTTCATTTTTTCTCTCAACCTTTTCAATGCTGACAAAAAGGGGGAGAGATGCAAGAGATTTGAACAATTTTATTCTATCTGTTTGGTTTGTTTATTTTGGTTTAATGTTTAACTTTAATGTTTGACTTTAAGAGTCTTTGTGTGTCTGGATTTGTTTTTGGATTATTGCTATTGACTGCTTTTAATATCTTATGGATAGTTTATCATATTCAAGACTAATCTATTTTCTGTGGTTGCAGATTTTAGTGTTAGTCATTTATATCTATAAGATATGCACATATGTTTGAGATATGTTTTGCAGGTCAAAGTTGTCCAAATCTGCAGGAAAGTTTTGTCACCATCAAAAAGGGGGAGATTGTTGGAGAAATCTTCTTAAAGTGTTTTGAAGATGACAAAACGTTTCCTCAGTCTAGTCTGAAGGTTTTGCAGACTTCTCTTCTTAAAGTCTGAAGATCTCTGGACAGCTAGACTCAAGACTCAAAGTCTATCCTCATTGACAGTCTCTATTCCGTTGAAGAAAAGTTATCCAAATCTGAATGATTCGGAGTTGTCCTTATCAACTGGAGAAGATCTCGTGGTTGGAAAAGACCTAACGGAATTCTTTGATTGATCGAGATTGACTCGATGATTGAAGATCCGATAATTGTCTGGATATTCTTGGAAGGTTCTTCTTATGGAAACTTAGATTCTGCTTGTATGGGCGAACAGGATTGATGGGCTATCGACACGTTCCTTTAATAGCTTTATTAATCTTCTTAATTGATTCCGTTCAACGGGTAGATTTGAGGAATTCCTTTGATAAGTGCCAACGGGTATGATAGCTTGAAGGAGTATATAAAGAAGACGACCTAAGTTGTTGAAGGGGTGCGCGATAGAAAAATTCCAAAGTCTGAAAGATTCCTATTGTCTAGACAATCTTTTTGAGCGATTCATTGTATTCAAAATAGAGTCAATATTTGTAAGAGACCTTGAGGAGGTGTAGTAGAATATCTACGCTTGTGGAATCAAGGAAGTACTTGTGGTGTAACTTCTCTTTTGATCATAGTGAAATCCAACCTCTAGGCGTCGGTGCGAAAGAGTGGACGTAGGCTTAAACTAAGCCGAACCACTATAAAACTCTGTGTTTAATCTTCTCTTCCCTACTTTCTTTACTTTGATCGTATTTCATTTTGTCCAGAAAGAATTTCCTGTATCTTTTGTCAAGTATTGCTTGCATATCTCGATAAATTGTTTGTACACCTATTCACCCCCCTCTAGGTGCTCATACTAGCTATCTCAAATTGTTCCAGTCTTGCCCTCACAACTATTCATTTTCAACCTAATTGGTCTGAAAACTATTCATCTTCAACCTAAAAATCTAAGATGGATGGACATCAGCATGGCTCGGAGGAGCTAGAGGAACGTTAATGTGGAGTCGCATGACACCAAAGTTATGTTGCTTTTAGTTGAGCGGCCTCGGCGACCGATCGCCTAGCTTGCATGACGCTAAAGTTAGATTTGATGCTTGGCTTTTACAACGTCAAAGTCCAAATTTGGCTCGACTAAGGTCACACGACCTCAATGTCGCATTGCTAAAGTTGCTCAACCTTAAAGGCCCTCACTTGGGGTTGCAACATTAGTAATGGGCCTTGCCTAGGCTTCATCGACCTTCGTCTTCTAGTGCTTTTGTTGAGCTTAGATCAACGGTGACAAGGGTCGCTAGTCAATGCTTCCCTGGCAAATGATTGTCTCTTGCCACCGCTGATGCTCGCCTATGGTCGACACCAAAAGTTGCCCAAACTCCATGCATTTTTGCCAATGCTTGCAAATGCTTTCCCTCTCTCCTTTTCTTTTTTCAAATTGCTTTACACAAAACGTATAAACCAAAAGATGTTTGCTTTTAGCAAATTCACCTTCATTCCACTCTCTTGAGGAAATTGCAAAGTCATTTCTCCAAAGTTGAACTAGAATAGCCAAAAAATATCATGATGAGGTGGCAATCAAAGAGACAAGCTAATACATGTCAACATGTAGGGTGATGTGGCATGGACATGCATGATGACTTGGAAAAAGCATGACAACTTAAGCGGAATGACACAAGAGCATACATGATAACGAGGCATAGACACTAATGAAGACGTGGCAAATGAGACGACCTAAATTGCATGTAAACAAGTATCATTTGATGGAGAAACATAAAAGGTGGATGGAGGCAAGTAAAGATGAAAGTGCACCAAAAACATGTAAATAATGACGTGACAAGTTATGACATGACAACTAATGATGTCTTCAATGCAGTTTTCATAAAATAGTGCGAAATCGATTTTTAAATGTCGGCTCTAATCGTGCATGGTATCGTTTAAGGGAAAACGCCAATTTGTAGTTGCCTTTCGGCGATTATCAAATGAACAAATAAAAACGGATTTGAACGTGTCTATCTTGACAACGATTCGCATGCATGGGGCCTCCGGTGACGCATTTGGGACGAACGTGTGGCAGTCCGGCTGCCTCGTCCTTCTTTCACGTAGAGGGGTCCTTTCGCGTTTGTTCAGCGGGTTTGTCGGAATGATAACGGGGGTCCTACTACTGGGGACAGAATATGAAAGCGGCAATTAAACGGCTTAGATTACGACGACCTAAATTTAGTATTTTTCTTATTCTAAAGTAGAGAGAAAGAGAGAGAGAGAGAGCGCTAAAGAGACTCATCATTTTGTGAAAATGAGAAGTGATGGGCATCAGTATCATACAGAGTTTTTTTTTAGCACTCCATGGAATTGAGGCGCCACGCCATAGCTTGAGGAGCATGTTCCTCGACCCAAGGTTCCGTTTTCTTTCCGAGGTGATTCCGGGCGTCCGACGTCGGAGTTGCATTCTTTTATGCCGCTGCATAGCTTGGCGAGAAATTTCCAACGAGCCCAATACTGATGGGATAACATCCAAAAGATGGAGGACCCACGAGTCCACGAATCGAGCTTCAATTCGGCAGCCAAAGTTTGTTGAGATCATTAGTAAAAGTAACTAGAAGGTTTAGAAAGTATCGCTCAATTCAAAGACTTCTGATTGTAGTTAAGGATGACCAAGATTTGACGATAGCTTCTTCGTCCGACATCCGTTCGACCCCATCTTTGTTGCGCTACAATGCTTCTTACCTCTATTGTGTGTTGCAAATTGGATGATCGCAAACTCTCTGATGCTACAAACAGTCCCGAGGGCAATAAATTGACGGTCGAATTTGAGTGGCAAGATAAGTCTCAAAAATTTCGAGATCGAAATCATATCTTGGGCCCTTTCGCTCAACGGTTGAACCCCGGTTCACTTTTGGTCAACCTTGTGTCAACTACTTGACTTTTAGAAACGTAAGACGTATTTTGATTTGTCGACACGTTTGCACATTACAAGAGAAAATTCGAAGCAGTGAAGACTGTATAATTTTCTTAACCGATCGCTTGACAAATTGGCTTGGGACAATCATGAACAAAACTACATAAGTTTGATGATCATTCTTTCTTCTCTTCTTTAGCCTTCACTAGTTTGGACTTGCTCGATTGTAGCCTTCATGTACTAGATATTGTTATAGAAGGTATTATTTGCTAACATGGACTTGGCTATCCATGTCTAAATCTAGGCTTTGGGTCTTCAACCATAACTTAAACCTGGCAGGCAATAGTTGCAACGTAATCCATAGAAGGACCTGAACTTTTTTAGTCACGCCCCAACTCCACAAGAACAATGGCAATGGAATTTTTATTTTTTCACTCAAAAGACGTAGCCTCAAATGTAACCATAACTCAACTTGATATTAAAATATATACATCCATATATATTTGATAAAAATGTTATCCGGTTATAATATAAACTTTTTATGATCTATCAAATAGAATATTTACACCTCCAACTTAATTCGACAACCTCAACTCACCCAAAAACCGTTCACTAAATTCATACCCAAAAAATCCAACCCCAAAAGTTCTCGCCAATGGCACTCTCATACTATTAGCCACTAGTTGATGAGCTTGAAAAACATTAAAAATGAATGGAAAGAACAACCACAATCTACTAAGTAATATATCTCTTCCAACCAAATCGAACATCCCTTACACACGTTTAAAACACAAATATATTACTCATTTACACCAAATCCGAATATAACAAACCTTCTAGACCAAACTAAGTTATATATTACTTCGAGATAACTATAGCCATAACATAATACTCTTTTCATCACTAATATCAAAATAAATAATCAATACTCTAGTCCACTAATCAATCTTGTCAAATCACACATCAATGATCGATACTATTGATCAATCTTATGTTTAAGTATCTAATCATGATCATGCAAAAAGCCTGAGGTAAAAGGGACCAAGATTCTCCCATTGATTAGATCTCCACCTATATTGCCAGTGCTTAGTCCACAAGGATATCCATAAACCTCTCGATGGATTCACAAAGATATTGAACATAATCCATCAATCTTAATATCCAATAACCCACAATCAAAATCAGAAACCATATCAATAGTCTAATTCACAAACCAAATCATATATTTTTTTCACAATTCAATATATATCAAAATACCTTTCATAAACCATATTCATAAATCATGAACCTTTAATTGATCCTTTTGTAAAAGGTTTCGCAAAACATTTACATGCAATCAACTCAAATAGGTAATCATCAAATTCTTTTCCATTCCAAATAAACAAAATGGTGGTAAATTCTCGACCTACATTTTGTGCAATAAACATGTCATTTCGTAACTTGTAGTATAGCTAATCCATATCCCTTTTGAAATATGAATTCACAAACTTAAAAAAGAGATAGTACTACTCACCTAAGACAACCGAAAACCAACCTATGATGGACCAATGGTTACTTGAATCAATACATTCATATTCATATCAATTATTCAAAAAATGATATTAAAACTAAGTAATACATTACTTTAATGAACATCTTGACTAATTACGCTTATTAATTGATAAGATAACACCTACATGCTAACGAAGAAACTCGTTTATAGCAAACATTTATTTTTATCTAGTACACATTATATGTTATGTAGAACTCACACAATAAACTTCAAGATTTCATTCTGATCAAACCATAATTCAGAATCAATTTTTGTCAAACCCCACAACTCCACAACTCTATTATCTACCATTTTCACATAAATATGAAGCTCAAGAGCTCCTCAACTGAACCTTGCATTTCAACTTCCATGTAACTCCAAATTTAAAAATTAACTTCAGATATTACTCTGATTAAACGAATAATAGGCTTAAAATACTCACCCAGCATTGCAATTTGGAGATGAATGGACCTCATTGGGGTGTTTGGATCATGAATGTACAAAAATTTCTCTCTTTTCCTCTTTTCTTTTCCTTCTTCACGAACGCACCTCTTCCTCTTGAAATGAAATGTTGGGCTTGGACTTGGGGCTTGTTAGAGAAGTGGGCTGGCCTATTAGGTTTAAGCTAAGGATAACACAAGCAACTAGATACACGAAGTTTCAAGTAACTTGGACAAGAGTCAAAAAGAAGCTCAAAAGGAGATTTGAGCCTAAAGACCGGTATAGATTGATGTTTTATTAGATACAGAAAATGATATAAATGGTCATTAAAATTTAGCCCAATGTGCAATAGCATCCTTACACTTTTAATTTGTTCAATGTGGTTAATGAACTTTACAATAATATAGAATATTGTCCTTGAGCTTTTAACTTGTTCAATGCGGTCCATGAACTTTTGGTACATATTCAATGTAGTTACTAGACTATATAAAAATGTTCAATGTTATCCCTGAACTTGAATCAATTGAAGGACAACATTAGATATTTTTAGATAATCTAACGATTAAATTGAACATGCACCAAAAGTTAATGGATCACATTAAACAATTTAAAATTTCAAGGACAATATTCCACATTAGGCTAAAGTTTAGAAGCCACATTGAACAAATTTATAATTTATAAATGACATTACACATCGAGCTAAAGTTTAGAGATCATCCGTGTCCTTATTCCTATTAGTTATGCAATAGCTTGAAAAGCATAAGACTATAATGAGAATGGAAGAGGGGCTTCATGAAGTAATATAAGATTCATTTGGACAACATGCCAATGACAATGCTCCATAGTCCCATAATGTTGGGGTGTAAGTGGAGGTGTTTGAAAATGTGGAATCCCATGAGACGAAACAAATGTTTTTAATATCCAATATTTGCCACCACAATCAAAGTATTGGATAATGATCCACAAAGATAACATAATAACAAAACGGTATCTTGATTGCACTAGAGGTTGACCCTAAACATCATTGTGAATAAGTTCGAGAGGTTGTCTGCTAGACAATGTCAAAGCACCAAATGGAAGTTTGACTTTCTTTACATTGACACGATTTGCACAAGGATATAAGACATGACTTGGAAGGACAAGGAATTGAATTTGATTTTATAAGATCTTGTGAGACGGAGAACCAAGATGGCAATGCCAATTGCTGGAGGATGCATGGACACCAATCATGGCGGAAGGTGGTGTTATGAGTCACATGGAGTGAAAATGAAAGTTCATGGACATCATTGCTGTTAAAATATGTCTCGAGTTTGAGCCCAATGCAAAATTACAAATATTCTGAATTGGATATGTTGCGGACATTCAAAATCGAGTAAAGAAGATCCAAAAATCAACTTCCCAAATTTGAATCTGCATTTGAGAGTCCGGCCGCTAAAATAGGAAAGTCCAACTTTCACTTGGATTTGGATTTTGTTTAAAACATACAGAGATATGTCTTGGATAAAATCATTTAAGATAGGAAACAAAATCCTATAAGAAGTCGGCAAAAGAATAAGGGTCTCACTTATATATATAGAGACTTGTGGCCATGGGTGGTAGGTTATTGATCATGAAGAAGTGTTCTTGAAGCGCCGTCTTGTCGTCGAGTGATTGAGAGGGATTTTATTTGTCGTTATTGTCCGTGAATTGCATCCAAGAAGATTTAGTATTCAAGCCAATTAAATCTTGTGATAAGATTTGCGTGTAATTCCTTTGTGAGATTAAAAGATTATTTCTTGAGGAATTTTGGAGTTAAATACTGCGTGCGTTATTGAGTGTAATTGGGGCTTGGAAAACACCGAGAGAGTGTTTGAGTGACTCGAGTATGTAATTTCCTTGTATTGCTTGATCTATAGTGAAATTCGTTACTGTTCTTCCTGTGGACATAGGTCTCTACGACCGAATCACATAAATCCGATGTTCGATTTATTTTCTTCTTCTGTTTATATTATCGTTCGATCGATCGTCCTATCGCAACAATTGATATCAGAGCCGGGTTTTACTAAGTTGAAGCGAATCGATGGCGACAGAAGAAGTAAAAGTGAGAATCGACAGATTTGATGGGAAGGATTTTAGTTTATGGAAGATGCAGATTGAAGATTATATTTATCAGATGAAATTGCACTTGCCTTTATCTAGCAAGAAACCAGAGACGATGAAGCAAATTGATTGGGATTTGCTAGATAGACGAGCTATAGGTGTTATTTGGCTAACGTTGGCTCGTAACGTCGTGTTTAACATCCTGAAAGAGAAGACCATTGCTGATTTGATGCCAGCCCTGTCGGATATGTACGAGAAGCCCTTTGCGATCAACAATGTCTATTTGATGCGACATATATTTAATTTGAAAACGAGTGAAGGTGCGTCAATTGCAAATCATATCAATGAATTCAATGTAATTGTTAGTCGATTGAGTTTAGTTGAGATTGACTCTGAAGATGAGGTATGTGCTTTGATTCTGTTATCCTCATTGCCTGATAGTTGGAATATTACTGTTATTGCTATTAGTAATTCCTCTGAGTCAACAAGTTTGACGTTTGATGGGGTTCAAGATTTAATTCTAAGCGAGGACATTCGCAGAAAAGAATTTGGCAAAGCTGTATCTACTACTTTAGTAGGTGAAAATAGAAGAAAATCTAGAACACATGTAGGTAATAGTAGTACTAACATGAACAGGCGTAGCTAGTCTAGGATTGGTGATGTTGTCTGTTGGAGTTATGGCAAGAGAGGGCATCTTAGGAGGAATTGCCTTAAACTGAAAAATGAAAAGGGTAAGAGAATTATAGTTGATTATGTAGATAATGTTGCAGCTGTAGCAGATAATGCCGATTATGTCTTGTCTGTCACTGATTATTCATCGTTTAATAGGTGGATTATGGATTCTGGTTATTCTTTTCATGTCACACCAAATAGAAATTGGTTTACCACTTATCAGTGCACGGGTAGTAATAAAGTCCAGTCAAGGAACAACGCTAAGTGCGATGTTGTTGGTGTTGGTGATGTTAAAATCAGAATGCATAATGGCATTGTGAGAACATTGATTGGAGTAAGACACGTTCCAGAATTGAAAAAAAAAATTAATTTCCTTAAGTGTCATAGATTCAGCTGATTGCAGGTATTCTTCAGAAGGTGGAGTTCTGAAGGTTGTTCGAGGTGCCCTCGTGATAATGAAAGAAATCAAGCACGGAGGCATGTATAAACTTTAAGGTGTGACGGTGACAAGTTTCGGCCCGAAGACATTGGATGCATCTGTTCGAGAGTCTATTAAATGCTCGAGGAAAACCTAGTGTTTATGCCAATGCACAAGTTTAATGCTGATGTCAGGATCACACGGTTGAGAGCTTTGATTGAGACAAAGACTAGTAAGTCAATCAAGTATGTGCGGACTAATAATAGCATGGAGTTCTGCTCAGAGTTGGCAAATAAATTCTTCATGAAAGAGGGCATAATGAAACACCGCACTAGTGTTAGTAAATCACAACAATTTGCAGAATTGATGAGCAGAACATTACTAGAGATGGCCCGAAAAATTATCTCTAATGTTGGTATTGCTAGGAGAATCCTAGTTGATGTGCTTAGTACAATAAGTTACCTGGTGAATAGATCCCCATTAACTGCTATTGAATGGCGGACTCCTGAAGAAGTGTGATCAGGTAACGTTGCTGGTTATTTTATTATTAGAATGTTTGATTGCCCGTGTTATTTTCGAGTGAGTGATAATAAGCTCAATTGGAGGGCAAGGTGCATATTCCATGGCTATG
This sequence comes from Eucalyptus decipiens, assembly GCA_014182575.1. Lineage (NCBI taxonomy): Eukaryota > Viridiplantae > Streptophyta > Magnoliopsida > Myrtales > Myrtaceae > Eucalyptus > Eucalyptus decipiens. Next base: position 36,375,661 of record CM024619.1, read on the forward strand.
CACAAGGTAAGCGGGGTGATAAGTTGTGGTACTCATATATAAATTCACATATTATCAACAGAGAAGTTACCATTGATGAGTCTCTGGTACTTCTGGCTAGGAGTGTTTGTGGCAGTGTTAATACGGATCTGACGGTGTTCAGCTTGAGGTGGAGTTGCGACTAGAAACTCCTAAGGTAGCGAGTACGAGTATTAGCAAAATAATCGACACGGATGGTGCTTGTAGCAATGTGGAGCCTATAGAGCCAATGGTTGCCATAACTGCTAAAATTAATAAGGTACATATTCGATCTCTTGATAGAGATGGATGCAACAATAGTTTTACTTTGTTTGCGGTTAAGAAGGTTGTGTTGGAAAATCCTTGCGGAGTAGTTAAATGTGCATGTGGAGTTGGTATTTTGATGAGGTCATCGGTTATGGCGAAGTTCAAGCGATGCTTAGACTTGGATAATATCTATGGCAGTTGAGTCCATTGAGGGCTATGGGAAAGTAGCGGCAGAATTCAAATTTTTGCGAAGCGATTGTGACTTGGCTCAAATGTCAAGCTAAGGTAAAGATTATTAAAATATGTCTCGAGTTGAGCCCAATGCGAAATTACAAATATTCCAAATTGGATATGTTGCAAACATTCGAAATCGAGCAAAGAAGATCCGAAGATCAACTTCCCAAATATAAATCTACGTTTGAGAGTCTGGCCGTTAAAATAAGAAAGTCCAACTTTCACTTGGATTTGGATTTTGTTTAAAATATACATAGATATGTCTTGGATAAAATCGTTTAAGATAGGAAACAGAATCTTATGAGAAGTCGGCAAAAGAATAAGGGTCTCACTTATATATATAGAGACTTGTGGCCGTGGGTGGTAGGTTGTTGATTATGAAGAAGTGTTTTGAAGCGTCGTCTTGTTGTCGAATGCTTGGGAGGGATTTTCTTTGTTGTTAATGTCCGTGAATTACATCAAAGAAGATTTAGTGTTCAAGCCAATTAAATCTTATGGTAAGATTTGCGTGTAATTCCTTTGTGAGATTGAGAGATTATTTCTTGAGGAATTTCAAGGCTAAACATTGCGTGCATTATTGGGTGTAATTGGGGTTTGGGAAACACCGAAAGAGTGTTTAAGTGACTCAAGTATGTAATATCTTATATTGCTTGATCTATAGTGAAATTACTGCTACTCTCATCGTGGACGTAGGGCTCTATGACCGAAGCACGTAAATTCGATATCCGATTTATTTTCTTCTTTTATCTATATTATTATTTGATTGTTCGTCCTATCGCAACAATTGCTATACATGCCTCATTTTATGGTCACCCCCATGAGTAGATCCTTCACTAGAAATGACCGAGAAAGAACTCCACAAACGTTTGGTCAATCTCACAAAATTTTTCCATCAATATTGAGTATATTTGCTACTATAGGAACACACAAAACATTATAAAAAGAATAAAAAATAATTTGGGAGGAAAGTTTAGTTGAACCTATATGTGTTATTTGCAAACTTGAGCCGTCACCATTGACAATTTAATTAGGACCTTTATAGATTTTCCAAACTTAAAGTAGCATGATGAGACACTCCAAAGTCCATGAGACATCCTTGCTTGGCTTGGCGAGACATCATTGTGCTGAGTCACCTTGATCCTTGCTTGGCTTGGCGAGACATCATTGTGCTGAGTCACCTCGATTTGAAGTAGGACGTTCATTGGTGCTTTCGTGGAAAAACTCTTTTGGCAAGATTCGTGGTGAAAAAAGTTGATTCACCCTAGCTTTCTTCATGTTTCAAGTATTGCTCAAAGTTAACGAGGTTTTCATGGAATTCTCAAAGAAAATGGGTGATTCACTTGCTCTGATGGTGACAGAAATTTCCTTGACTTCAAAATCAAGTCCATTTAGAACATGCAATATCAAATCATTATCATTAATGGGAGGTCGAATTGATGGTGGCAAGTTTGTCTGCAATTCCTTTGACAACTTGTAGGCAATTGATTGGGCTTTGTGTTTGGTGAAGATTAAACACTACTTGAGACTCATAATGCGCTAACGTGTCTTGTTGCAAGGAGACGAGAAGAGATGAGAGTTTGTTTCAAGCTTAGCATGCTATTTTGGCAAAAGTAATGAGAGGCATGATTAAGTTCGCAAGTGAAAACTATGATTGCATAAAGCAATAGTTAATCTTGGCCTGTACCCAATGAAAGTAAAGATGAAATGGAAGTTGTTTGGCCATCAATTGTAATGGTTTTACACAGTCACAAATACAATTCCATCTACATACTCCATTAGATCGCAAACCCACAAGCAAAGAACAAAACTGAACTAATCATGAAGGATGATTCATTGATATTAATTGAGGGGTAATCGCACAACTACATTAATGGACCCATGCATGGTGGTGTTAGTTGAAGAGAGGCCAGTGACTATCATAAGTACACTGGTGTTTGAAGATTCTTCTACCATTGAAGAAAAAATTGAATGACATAGTTATGCGCAGTAGGCTTCGATACCATAAACAAATTAGACAAGATGATCTTCACTGTTATTTCTTACGTGTATTTATAGCACAGCATAGCTGATGATTTTGGAAAGATATTAACCGGAATAAAAGTAATAAAATAACTTTTATGAATCACAGGCTCTACACAAAGAAAAAAAATCTGTGTAAATGGAAAGATAAAATAAGTCTGTCATCTTTAGAACATCCCCTACTGCCCCTGCCAAGGACGCGGGAATCGCCCGGCTGATCTTTGATTTGACCAGAGAGCTGTTGATATTTTCTCCGAAAAAGCTTTGCCTGGATCACATACTTTTTTTTCTACAGTTGTTCACCCTGCTTTTATTAAAAGTTGGGAGGGGGAGGGACAAGTAGATGGGGGATTCACGTGCGAAGATAAACGCAAGCATCGTACGGAGTGATCCGGGTCCAATGGTCAGAGGAGGACCTATTATAAACCGAAAGCTCAAAAAGGACTCCTTTGGGAAAGGGAAGGAAGGGAGGGGTAGGGGGCCTCGGACATGATGAGAGCGCTCTTTTCCGTATATCTAAAACGAGCTCAACAGAAAAAAGTCGGAGGGGGGCTCAGGTTTTAGGGGTCCTTTTCTTACCGGGAAATGGCAATACACTTTGCAGGTTGGCTTTCTGATCGAAAGTCGCGTCCTCATCAATTTCCAAGACGTCCTTCCCCCCCTTTCCTGCGCCAGTGCTCTGGATAATATAAAACATTCATCAAATAGTCGATTATAAACCTTTTTCTGATCCTCAACGCGCTTGTTATCTTAATACTTGTGCATATTTTGTCTTATAAAAATCGAAAAATTTCTTAGACACGCTTGATAATCACCTAGAGAGCACTCGATCATCATCACGGCCCTTTCAGGTACATCTGCATCAAGGATTCTTTGTCGTTCATTACGAAAATCTTCTACTTCGAAAGTAGACGATATTCGTTCCAGGGGTGTGTTTTGTGGACTACAAGACCGCCCGTCCACTAGGGAGATAGAGTAGTATTCTTTGAGTTCCGCCGTATCCAATATCACCTGCTAAAGTTCAGCCGCATATATGTCATTCATTTATTAAAAAACTATTTCAGTGGGCAAACTAATGATGCTTCCTGGAAACATTTGTCCATGGTGGAAATATAGCGTGGGGTATTCTTCAATTTCTGCCGTTAAACCCCAAAAGTCTCCTTAATGTAAAATGTGCGAAGCCTAAGAAAAGTCTTCGTGATGACTCACTGCTTTTTGATTCATCCATCTCCATTCCACCAGGCCACAACCCCGTTGGCTCGTAGCAGATTTTGGGTCAAATTCTATTGTTTCTTTTCTATAGTTTCAAATCAAGTTTCTAGTGAATTATCTAAGGGGTAATTAAGCACATCGATTGAAAAGGCCCATATTGGCCAGAAGTTTGACTTCAAATCCACGTTAGCTAAACACAATCATTAGTGGATGGGAGTGTTAGGTAGGTACGGACATTTGGGTTTCCAATTCTTAATTCTCCTTCTCCTTCTTCTTCATTCCATGTCCAATATATTACAAAATTGATTTGTTGACTTTTTGCTAGCAATGCACGAGACCACATTGCGGGAATAGAGGAAATTTCGGGTCATGTTATTATGAAGGTGAGAAGAAATTTCGCACCATACAAAAGCTAGACAGATACCAAACATTGTCATGAAAGCCGTGATTTGAAAAGAACAAGACAATAGAAGACGATAAAGTTTTCACCGAAATGTATAACTTAGATTAGTCACATCTAGATAAGCCATGTTACCAATGATCAATCACACATAGCTTTAACAATTCAATAATTTTTCCTCGTGCAACTTGCAAAATGATAGAAGTTAAGCACCTAGAAATAATAGGAAGATCCTAATTTTATTTCAATAACAAAGTTAAAACAATAATTTTCTTAACATAATTAACATATTTTTTGGCTCAATCTCTTTTTATCAAAGAAATTTTCTTTAATCAGGCTTTTGCTTGATTGATATATATTTTTGCAGATTTTATTAGGTCTAACGTCTATGTAAAGAAAATACAAAAATATAGATAAATAAAAGACGCAGCCCCTCTAAAACACACTGTAGGCTTCACATGTTTACAATATTTTTGTACAACACTAATAATTAGTGTTGAAGATTGATGGAAAAGGTGAAGCAACGATAAAGCAAGGAAGAGATTAATTGACTTTTCATGATAAAGATACAAATAATTGACAAATAGACATGGTAAAAAGAGAAGTTAATTGTCCTAAGCAAGACCTTAAAAGGCTTTGACAGCTCGGAAGTAGATGGGCTAGAGGATGGTTGTCCCTTCGAAAAAAGTAGACAACCCGTAGGCTTACCCGCCACAACCCCCTTCTTGGGGGTAGGGAAGCCACCTTGATCCAAGCGGGCTTCCCCAATGAAACATCCGGGCACGCAGCACAGGAAATGAAGGGGTGCCCCGAAAGGGGCACTGTGGCGGCGATAGACATGGTAAAAAGAGAAGTTAATGTGGATTAATGCAAATATTTAATAGAGAAATGACTAGTGGATAAATTATTGTTTAATATTATTTTATCAAGTCACTTATAAACTTTCGCCATACATTTTTATAGAAGTATATGAGATTAACCTCATAATCAAAACTAAAAGTTTCTACCCTCAATTCCTCTTGAAAATGTGACGAATCGAACTCCCTACTCCTTCCCACCTTTCTCTAAAGGTGGCCATTGGAGCAACACTAGTGGTTGTTTAATATTAGTCAAGTTGTAACTTTTGCCTATTACCTAACTTAGCTTATGTCGCCATAAATAGCAGCGGCAATGTGTGATGCTAATAATGGAATCCACTTTAACAGACACTTGGACCTTATGTATCATGGAGGCTTGTGTCTATATAGTGTATAAGTATTAGTTTTTCTTTTCCCCACCAAATATAAATATTAGTTCAACTCCCGCCATTTATCATCTCTAATTGGTTACCACACAATTGAGTAAAATTGCAAGAGACACAGACGTGCATCATTCATCGGTTTGTGCCTAGGATTGACGTCCCAACATTATCACCATTAGGAGAAAAATGAATTGAACGAGTACAAATCTAATGCCTGTGAAGTGAACCCTTCAACAAGTTTAAAAGGCCATAGCTTTTACAATAGTCGTTGAAATTGGACTTGTACATATACAAAAGACAGGAAACCCCGAAAGCATACGTGATGTGTCATATTTAATTACCTAGAAAAATGGGTATTATATAACATTGACCTTTTGAAGAAGATTGATTTTACCAAATCGAAAAAGAATTATTTGTTATTTTAATTCTATCATATATAAAGTGTTACTAGGATTGTTATTTGCAATTTTGAGTAGTATGTTTTTGGAGAGAGATAAAATTTGATTTCTTGAGAATTAAAGACCCTTTGCTAGATTAATTATAGTCCATCTCGCTTTTATTTTGCTTCAAGCGGTATCAGAGCCTCGCTACCAATTTGACAGTAGTCAGCAATTGTGGTGGCGATAACCACGATGACAAACATCCTAACGATGTAGACTGCAGGGTGCAGGCCTTTTTGGTGGGGTTGTACAACAAGAGGAGGGTGTGACCCTTGAAATCCAAGCGACTCGTGACATGCTCACTATCCTGGTTTTGGATGCCGACAGGGTTTATGAAGAAGGTAGGACTAACCAAGACGGAGGTTACGCTCATGGCCAATCTGTTGATCGCCGTGATCCTACGAATCAAGAAAGATGAAATGCTTATGGTAACAACAACGAAGATGAAGATGAACTGGAGGAGTTTTCGAACAATCGTGGAGGCAGTCAGTTCGAGGGTGGTGTATAAACGAACAGATCCGACCCACTAATGCCATAGGTTAGTCTACCAAGAAGACTCGGGAGATGAAGAGGATAGAAATAGAGGCTATCACGCAAGAAGAATCGACATAGGAGAAGATTACGCATGAAGGATGGGCTGTTGAGTGGTGGGGTACGCTTCAAAATAATCCACGACGGCAAGGAAAAACTCTCGCGAGGACAAAGAGAAAGACCAAACTAGCAACTACTAAAGTAATATAAGATATGTAGAATGTGACTTTAGTTCTTCTGTGGCAGGCTTCCCAGTACACCAATAATCTTTTACCTCGTTCCTTAGTCAAGCTTCATTATTTGTCTTGAAAATCACCATAAACAAACGAATATACTGTTCAAATTTCGCCATGAATAAAATGATGTTATGCTTATTTTTAAAATTGAAAATTAACCATTGATTCTGAGAAGGCCACTTCTATGAAATGCAATTTATACTTCTCATTCCATCTAAATAAAAAATAATCTATTGCCATTTGTGATGGAATAAAGGCTTTAGGTTAGATTTTCAAATAGTGTGAGAGTATGATATAAAATATGGGAAAGTGATCCAAACTTTATGAAATCCTTATCAAGAGAAAGGATAACCTTATCCATCCATATCCATCTCATATATAAATCTCCTTTAATAAATAGCAAAACATGGGGGAAATTATTAAATGAGTCATAAATTCATTTTATGGATATCAATTCAGTTTTATTTTTTCAATTTTGTTAGTGTAATTCTAAATATTTTCTTGAAATAAATGAAATCGTTTTGCTTAATCTCTTGAATTTTATGGACTCCTTGTTCTCCTTTTCTTCTTCTTCTTTTATTTATTTTTCTTTTTTTTTTTGTCTTTGTTCGTCTTCTTTCTCTCTAACCGTCAAATTTCCAATGTAGATCGATGACAGCCTCGACTTGCCAAATTGTTCATGTGTATGAAAAGTGCCTTAAATAGAGCCCGGTTTGTCTCGAGGTTGTATTTCATGGTTGTAGGTATGACATATGGAGAATTGGGAACCACACAGTTCATACGCATCATGTAGAATGACACCAATCAAAGTCGTCAGCTTTCTGTGAACCAAAAAATCCTCGAGAAGAGTGGCAAAAGTTGGAGTAATGTTTGAAGATTGTAAAAGCTTATCAGATTCTACTTCTAGTACTATGCAAACAAAAGTAGGATATATCTCAATTCTAAATATTCTCGTGCGAAGCTTGGTATACCTTTGGCGTTAAAGGCTTAGAAAGTATTCCCTCTCTCTAGAAAAGAAAATGATGTAAAGAAAATTTAGGACGTGAGACGTCCAAGTACTGGCATATAAAAATAAAGGAATGCATCCATGAAATCTGTCATCCCTATATATCAAATGGATAAGCCATAGAGGCCCTCGTAAGAGCGAATACTCCCTTCCTTGGTGAGCTAACCCTTTAAACACAACCAAATTTGGAAGTAATGCCAAAATATTGTAAAACCTTACTAGGTTTTGCTTCAGGTATTGTGTGGAGAAAAGTAGGATACATCCTTAAATCAATGAGAAGTTCCAAATCTAATTACAAGCAAAAAGGATCTCGAGAAAAATCTCCCGAACAAGCACATCAACCTCATAGCCATGGCTTCGTAGAAAGGCATAGATATCCCAATCCCTATCTTTGCTCTCAATGCTTGGAGCTTCTGCTTTTCTCTTCTTCCTCTTTTTCTCTCTCTTTCTATACTTGTCCCGGCCCCTCCCCTGCCGTTCATGCACCTTTGGCGACCATCAACTAAGGCTAATATGTAGCCACTGACCCTGGTGGTCTTGAATCACCTCACTTAGAGGTTGCATGAGAGAGAGAGAGTGAGCAACAATGCTTGATAGAGAGGGAGGGAGACGTGGGGTGGTTATGTAACGGCTCGGTCTAACGAGAGTGTAAAGTGTTCATAGAGGTCAAAGGGCTCGAATAGGAGCGACTCTTAATAGACTTTTTAAGATAGCAAAATGGCATGAATAAACTTAATTGTGCACCAAACTGGAAATGAGCCTTCATTTATAAAATTGAATTAACTCACAAGATGCACTTTTTAACGTGACAATAACATGTAGCATTGAAACTCCAATCTTAAGCGTGCCGGGTAAGAGCATTACCATGTCGGATAACCTATTGGAAGGGCACCTACTTTTACCTTAAAGGACAAAATTACAAGACTTTGTATGGAACAAGTTAAGATGGATAATATATTGAGCAAGTTAATATAGGGCTATAGCAATATGATATTAGAGCATGACTCCTCTAGTAGACATGTTTGAAGACAAACCACGTAAAAGCTAGCGAGCCTATAATAACCTGATTCAATAAGGGTGGGGGATGTTAGCTAGGACCAAAGGGTTAAGACAAGGAGGGGATCCTAATAGGCTCCTAGGATGACGAATAGGACAACAATGAATCGAATTATGTACCAAATAAGGTAGACCATTCCTAAGAGATATACGAGTGAAACTAGAATTAATTCACAAGAGTTGTGTTTGAACGCAATAGCAATGTTTAGCATTGAAACTCCAATGTCAAGCATGTTTAGGTGAGAGCACTACGGATGTGTAGCCTCTTGAAAAAAGCCTACCCATACGTCAAATGACAAAACCATAAAGCTTGGTATGGGATGGCCCAAACAACAATATTTTGAGTGAGTTAGTTAGCGAATATCACGGGCTAAGGGGTTCCAAGGGCACAAAAAAAAAGGATAAAAAGAAAAAAAAATTGAAAATTTAAGATATCAAACAAAACAACACAATCTTAACCGAATACGTCTATGTCAAATGCTACCCTAGCGATAACTAGACTGCCTTTTCAACATCTCAAGTGAAAATTGACTGAAAAGATTACAATGAAATTTTATGACGAGACTTAAGACAACATTAGCAAAATTGAAAAAAATTATGATCAAATTGACATGTGCACAATAAATTTAGGCCCGATTTGGTAGTCTTTCCTAAAATGTTCAATGGTACATCTCTGATTAAGATTTTAGTAAGTAAAGTGTGATATTAGAAAAAGGAAAAGTGAAAAAGTAAAATATCCTCAACATGCCTCATCACTTCTTCGCTATTTAAATGCAATTATTATATATATTTTAAAATATTTTCTCAAAGACAATAGTTTATCCTAGGTCAGGTGAAAGGAACTATGGAGTTAAAAAATGAAAAAAATTACTAAATCATTGCAAATTTCTGGAGAAGCTACACCACCATTTCCCTATTCATATCTCCAATCACTTTAATATATACAACGCATGTGTTGTAACTCACCAGTCAAAAGATTAGTTGGAGAAAATTTTACTAAGAAAAATTGAAGGTAAAACATTGACCCTGATATGTATAGGGTCACTTTTTCCACTATATCTAATTGGAGGAAACTTTCTCCAACTAGTCTTTTATTGGTTATTATATATATAAACGTCAGCTACATTTACATTTACTTAAATTTCCTTGTGATGATGTTCATAACCTTTAATCCTCCAATCAATAATCAAAAGCATGGTCGGAGGATGCTTCCTCCAACTAGAGATGCAAAAAAAGTATAGCCACGAGCTAAATGGCTACATCTTCATTTGGAGAAGATTCATCCAACTAATTAATGTGCTATAAACTATAGACAACACTCGGTTTTAACTCGTTGTAGATTATTTAAATATTTAATTTGTCTTGCAGTCCTAAATTAGAAGCTGGTGACATCAAAATACATAACATACTAATCTAAGCAATGGTTCAAGGAAAACGTGCCCCATTTTCAGGAGCTCACGTTGAAGCACTAATTGAGTAAGAAGAGGGTTGATGCGTGAAGAAGGAAAATACTCGTATTGTACGAGAACGCAGCGTCAAGACGAGGGTTCGCAGGGAAATCTACATCGTAGTCGGCAAGGGCACGAAAAAGAGCAGTGATAAGTTAATGACTCCGTGGCTTTTGGGGTTGGCGTGGAGGTGAAAACGACTGGATCCACTCTGTCGTGGTCATATGTCTAACCCATCCCCAGTCAAATCCCCCTTCTTCCTCCCAGCAATTAAGTACTCCTGACTACCTCAGCCCCCCTGCTATTTCCCACGTTCTCTCTCTCTCTCTCGCTCTCGCTCTCGCTCTCGCTGCGTCTATAAATACATTTCACTTCCCCAAGCGATTCAAGGAAAAAACCCTCTTAACCATTCTTCATAACTCTCCTAAATGCTTCTTTGAGCTTTTTCTCTCCGACTACTAGGCTCTGCACGGAAGAATCTGTCAAGCTCAGGAGGGATAGCGCCTTTAGATTCGACAGCCGTCGGTCTCAAGTTTCCGGCGCTATCCATCCTGAGTTTTATGGCTTCTTCTTGCTTGCTCGCCCGGCTTTCGCCAGGAGGACAGCGGCTCCGACAGTCAGTGGGGTAAGGATCAGAGATCTCATTTCTGCTTTCGGAATACAAGATCGGTTTATAGGGTTTCATAAACTATGAATTGATATATGCCTCAAATCTTTGTTTTCACTCGTTGTTGGCCAGTTAAGTCGGGTTGATTTTCGTTTAGATCACTCACAAAACATCGAGCGACACTCACTGCGCGGATCTTAGTCGTTTGATTTTGGTCTTTCTTGGCATTTTTCTTCCCTTTTATTTCCACTCGCGTCTTCCAAAATCTTCATAAATCTGGGTTGAACGTTCACAGAGGATCGGTTTTAGTATATCGAGGCTTGCGGAAGCGACAGATCAAAAAGGGACTTAATCAGCCAACGCTTTTTTTCACCGGAAAGATGAGTGATTTGTTATCTGCTCCTATATTTGTCACACAAGGTCAAGTGGAATTTCATGAACTTATATGATGATCAGAATCTGATGGAACGAGAGTTGAGAACCTTTGCTTTCTGCTTCCAAGGACGAAGTTCTCCCTCTTTCTTATGTAAATGAGTAGTTCCATCAGCACCATCGAAAACATACCATGTTTCAGACTTCTTGGTCAAGTGCTAATCCTCCAACAAGCAGAAATTAATTGTATTTCTGTATTCTTGGTTTAGCAAGGATTTGACTTTGCAAGATTCTGGTCTTCCACAAACACTGGAAAATTAACTGAATAAGAAAAATTTTCATTTAACAAGATGTTGTTTATTGTGGTGTGTGCAATTTCTACCTTCTCGGATGGGCTGAAGATGTTGTGACGCGTGTTATTAGGGTACTCTTAATCTTGACTTTGACTTCTATTTGATAGAAAACTTCTGGTTCGTGAGTATTATGTTAATTTCAATGAGGTAGCATTCACTGTCAAGGAATTTCCAAGATCTTTTGCAGGGTATCATCAGGTGACCATCCATAGTGGTAGATCAAACCAGTAATGGAGATATGAGATCTCATAAGATCGTTTCAAAGATTGATATGAGCCACTTAATGCTTAGTTAAGGGTTCATAGAAAGCTCCTTCACGGTTATGGAAACGAATCATGCTACAATTGAGAAAATATTACAATGTTCTTTGCAATAGATTTTTTCTTTTTCTTTTTTTGGTAAAATGTGTTATGGGTAATTTGAAATGGATGTGACTATTTCCACATATGTTCAAGTTAAGTGAATTAATCGTATTACCCTTAAAACATAATTTTTGCTACAAGATCTCTCTCTCTCTCTCTCTCTCTCTCTCTCTCTCTCTAATTCAACATCTCTCTCCTTCGACTCAGAAGTGTCCTTTTGAATCACAATGGTATCATTGAAAGGTTAGTAATTTACTTACATGAATTCGAGTCGTGAATCACCTCTCAGGAAGTTAATGTTTTCGAGCAAAACCGCTTTTCAAAGTTGCAAGACTATGCTTATTGTTAATGTTATTTTGTTGGTTTTAATAGTTAGAAAAATCGCTTCTTTATGCTTTTATATAAGCTTTACATGATGTTGATGGAAGTCCAATCCGTAGTGTCCGAATCTTCAAATTTGATTTCATAATTCTTCAGGAGGAAAATTCCTGGGAATATAGCTCACACTATGTATGCCATCACTACAAGATGAGGGATTATAACTATATTGATGACCATTTTGTAATAGTTATCTTATCTTGGTATTTATCTTCTAAGAATGGAAGAGACAAACAAGTTGAATCCTAGATTGAGTTACTAGCTAAACACACAATCAATGTTTTCTTTGTGTTAGATGCAAGAAAGGATACAGAGGGAAAAATCTTCAAGTACATGAGATGAAAAGAAAAAATGAAAAAAGTGATATAACTCATAAACCATAAGTTTGCCTTAAAAAAAGATGTCAGCAAATGTCAATGCATAGATAAACAAATCTAGGGTTTGGAGGGTAACTTAGAGTAACTTAAATGGTTTTCTGAAACCAAAAAGGCTAAAAAAGAGTGGAATTAGCAAAAGCTGTTTTGCAAATTGCGAATTTCTTTTCAGCTCTTCAGATAGCTTTAAAACCTTAAATTTAAATTGTCCAAAATAACCCTTACTGAGGGCTCATTAAAAATTAGATTTGACGAAATAGGAATAATATATCTGTAATGTAGATCAATCAATCTAGTAATTTTTTATCAACTTTTTGCAAACCGTTTTTTTTCTTCTTTTTTAATATTCAAATCGGAGAAGTTTACATATTTGTTACTTTTTTATGAATCATTTAAGATTCAGTTATTTAATAAATATAATAATCAGATTCGATTTAGAAGAATATTTATAAAGTCCATTTACTTAAAGTCTCTTCAAAGTTCAATCTCTAATACAGACCCATAGAAAAAAAAAGGTTCAATCTCTAACAAGTGATGGTAATGTTCAATTCTCTAGTTCAATTTTTTTAGGAGAATTCTTTAATTAAAATTTTGAACTCTTTATGATAATAATTTGTATTTAAGAAATGTTAAATTGACAAAGAATATCAACAATAGTCATTGCCAAAAAATTTCTTTCTAGAAACTAGCATGAGAATATTAATAAATAGAAGATTGGAAATGAAATTTGCATAAAAACAAACTAGAAAGTAACATGACATGGTGGAAAAACATATGATTATTATGATCAATACGGGCAGAGTCTTGTATTACCATGATGATGTGCAACTTTTGCATTTTCAATAGATAGCAACTCTTGCTCTTTCCATTCATAATTATGATTAATCAGTTTTCTTGAGATTATTTTCGATAAGTGAATAAGTTAGAAAGTGTAGTTATTTAGAACATGAAAATAGCGTGAACCTTTTTTCTCCGAGTTCTTTTGGCATTTACCCTATCGAAATTTGTCCATCTTCCCAGTGTAGTTCCTAAAAGTAAAGGTTTGACATTTGGGTTCCGAAAGCATTTAGCATGCCTCTAATACCAAGTAGCCCTTCTATAGCTTTCTGCCTATAGAGAATCCTAAAGCCAGATGTAGGACAACTGGACAACGTCCAATTAGTATATTGTATTTCCTCGTAACTAAAAACAAAAATGCTGTAGTATTTTTTTTTTTTTTTAAATTTTACTAATCCAAGACAAATGCAAAATTGCATAAAACAGGAGTCTCGTGGTTTAGTGCCGAGTTGAACAAAATTCGATTTTGCTGTATTTTCCTCCATTCATGATTCGAGGAAGTTTCTTTCGGCTAAATTTTAAATCGAATAAGTTGCGAATGTCAATATCACCTGCATATGACTTTACTAAAAATAAACGGTGGTGCTGGAAGGTAACCAATCGAAGTCTTAGTTGGAGCAGGTTTACATCTAATCCAATCTTGTGTGTCCATCAGACCACCTCACGATTCTTGTCTAGGGCTTTGGTGCAATAGTACGAAAAGCACAGTGCGGGAAAGATTCTGGGCACTTCTGACATTTGACCTTGAAGCGTACAGAACATCCCAACCCCACAATCCTTAGTCGGGCCAATCTGTGACCATTATTTCGAGCCCATCCCCTTTATCTGAATCCAGATGAGCCTCTGCCATCGATGCCAGCGATGGGAAGATAACAATGAACAAAAATGGCACGAAGATAGATAAAGATAGGGAGGGAAGGAAGGAAGGAAGGGAGGAAAGACGGATTACATCGTGAATTATTTTATTGGTCGATATCAGGTTTATACCCATCCGATGAATGATGGGAAGGGGGGGCATGTTGTTGACCGGCTTTTGCACGTGAGTGCGTTACAACTACGTGCAAGTCACGGCCTGTGTCCTTCGGTCATGATTCATGTGTTTCCAAGGTGGTCCATCCCCCTAAATTCATGCAACATGCCGCGCAACCTTGTCGCCCCACCCCTACCGTACGGTTGTCGCTTTTCTCGATATTTTGTTCCCCCCCCCCGGCTAATTATATCTCCACGCTTCCCTCTTCCCTTCCTCTAGTTGCTCCATTCGGACCACGGACGGATTTTTCGCCCTGAGTCAGGTTGCACGGCAGCGTGTTCATGTCAAATCAAATTGGGGTTTCAATTATCTATTTTTTCAGAAAATAAACTAGGCCGACACAGGAGAACTGCGGACCTTGGATTCAATCATATGTGGAGAGGGGTTAACGTCTGACGACGCTCTTTTTGTGCTGCTTCTTTTAATCAAGTAATTAGGTGTAATTCTTGAAATGATTTCCTAAAATTATAATGCGATTTTGATTTTCCAGAAAACGTAATTATTGGCAAGTAATTTTTGACCTGAGGTTTCGCCAAAGTTGACCGGGAGTATTGCTAACTTAAAAGTCTGATTAAATGGTACGATTGGATTAGGTAGGCATATTGAGAGCTTTCTAATTACATCCGGTTTGCTCAAATCGGATAGCAAATCTCAAAATATCTCAATTTTTAGTCATGATGAAGTGTCGGGAGTTTTATGATGTCTAAGTCTACCTCTAAGTCAGATGATAAGCTTTCGAATTACACGAGAATCATGGCGATTGGATATTTAACGAGGAAAATATCATTTTTTTTTATTAAGAACGTCCCTTTGTTCCAATTCTTGGAAAGCCATGATAGTAAAACTTTCCCGGAGATTGAGTCACGTCATTTAAAATTACCGGTCACGAGCTTTCCATGGGCGCGTGATTTGGATCAAGCGGACACCGAATGAGAGAGAAACAGACGATCAAACCATTTTTAATAATAAAAGAAAGGGATGTGCAGCGGTCAAGTCTGGCCAACCTGCAATTGCCACGTGCCAGTCATAGAGTAGCTAGGCTGTGCGGCATAATTTGACTTGGGCCATGTGACATCCAAAATTTTATATGCCAGGAAATAATATTTAAGGTCATCCGAATCTAAGCATATCTTTAAACTGCTTCACTCTGAATCGGACATCTTGCCCAGTTAGCCCAATTTATTGGAGTTTAACTGGGATTACGGGATAAAATCCCTATTGAGCTCCCCGCCAACCCCTCCAAGGGAGGGGAGCCCATCTCGGATCCCCGTGAAGCCCTTCTCCTATCATAGTAGGTTGGGTTTAGGGAAATGAAGAGGTCTGGCCAACCCCCCATCGTGAGCGGGTTGGCCAAATGAGTCATCAATTTTATGAGATTTGAAAGTACATATGGATTCTTTTGCGGCTCAAAGTTTGATGAGATAGTTATTAACATGTATGTTGACGGTGTCGAGTGATGGTAATCATTTTATCACCATATGAGTTGTAATCCTCAAATTATTTATTTGATGATATTCAAGTTTTAAATTTATTAAATTGAAATTCTTTTAGCATTCGATATCTTTCACTAATAATTTTAGTGAGGTCAATTTTTTTTTTTTAGATTTATCGATATTTAAAATGAATATTGGTTTCTTCCTTTTTGTAATGATTTACTAAATATCGCGGTGACTTGACAAGATATTTGCTTTGGAATGAACCTTTAGTTTATTTTTAATTGTTATGCACCACTTTTTATTTTTCTACTTGATATTTTGAAAATTCATATGTTTTTTTTTGGGGATATTGGACTTAGTCTAATAGTGATGTCATGTATTATATCACCTATTCAACTTTAGCCCATTAATGCTTTGATGACTTGTTCATTCTACTAAGCTAATAAGCTTTTTCTCATAATATTTTCTTGTTACTACTCTTATCGGTCCATTTTAGGCTTTTGTATTGAAACACCAATGCCTCTATCTACACATAGCTGAAGGCCATTATTACTTTAACCTTGGTTATTTGCCAAAGCAAAACAAATGTGACCATGTGAGAGATTTTTTTGTCACATTCCATCTGATCTTCATCATGCGTCTTTTAAACTCAAAGTAATCGTTTCTCTTAGCCTTGGTTACTTGACCTCATCTCTCTCAAAGTCATGTATCTCACTAACTTCCAATTTCCAACTTTCTTTTTCTACTTTCGTTTTCAAATTTTGCAAATAAAACCAAAAGTCCCACACTTGTGTTATTAAAGTTCCTATCTCAAGTCTGTCAAGTGTGGACAAGGTGAATTATTGGATTCCATGACTTTCTACCAATGAGTTTTGTCGTTTTAGAGACAAAAATTGTTAACTTTCTATTTTGTTTATTTTTACTTGAAGGTAATTAAGGCTTTGAGATGCTCAAGTCATTATTAAGGCAAGTGAAAACTTTAGAAGTTAGGTTAGATAAATACACTTAGGGTGCGCATGGTAACACTTCTCGGCCGGGGAACAGTTTCTTTTCAAAAATAATTATTTTCTATTTTTATTTCGAAGAACAATTTATGAGTAAAATAACGTGTTTGGTAACTACACAAAATTTATATTCTTGAAATAGATAAATAATATAAATGTGTTTGGTACGCTTTTTTATTTTTTATTCTTGCTCACGGATCGCTGACCGTCGCTCGTCACCTGTCGTCGCCACCACAGGTTTGTTGGCCGCTGACCGTCGCCGTCAATTGCCGCCCATAGCCCACTGGCTACCACCGACCGGGGCCGCCCATTCGCCTCCAGCGGCCGGTGGGCTATGGGCGGCCAGTGACAAGCCCTTAGTATTCTTGATTTGGTTGATTGAAATTTGTTAATTTAGTTTTAATTGAATTTGATGGTAAGCATGAGCAAGTCTCGGTAGTGACAAATTGAAATATTGTGTCAATTTGACTAGTTTCAATGAATTTTTGCATGCTTAAAAGTGTTTAATTGATTTTCTTAAGAAGTGATAGCATGTTGTGTGGGAAAATGATGACACTAGACTTGAAAGCGTTATTTTCATAAATTATATTCATCATCTGTTGCTCGTACTCATCCTATAATCATCGGCCTATGATTATATTCACCTTATAATTCACCTTATAATCCATCCACTGATCATGTTCATCTTATATTCACAACTTGCCGGTGATATTCATCTCATATTATCCTATCGTTGATCATACTCACCTTATAATCATCCGTCGCTGATTTTATTCACCTTACACTCTCATATCTACCTTATGAGTATGACCACTCACTGCTCGTATTTACTCGATGAGTATTACCACAAACTACTCATATCCACTTTTCGAGCATTATCATTTACTACTCATATTTACTTTCTAAACATATTGTTCATATTTATTTGTTGAGTATAACATATTACCAAGAGGTGCTTGTTGAGTATTACAAACTTTTATGTCTTGACTATTGAGATTATTGTCGATTTCATCTTTTTGTGATCGTTAGTCCAAGAAAGTGAACGTAAATCAAGTGAAAGCTGAATTACTATAAATTTACTCGGAATTTCCTCCGTGCCTTTTTTTTTTCTTTCTATTTGTTAGATAAAATGCTTGCATTTGCACGATGGATTTTCATTCTACAAAAAAATTTCTGCAAGTCTTCGACCAAAAAAAAAAAAAATTAAATTTTGTTACGACAACAAATCAACCCATCCTCAGTTACTATGTTAGCCTTATAAACTTTATTATCACGAGTTTCATTTAATTAATAATACGATTAGGAATTTATTTTAAGATATTTTTGCACGATGTATCTTTTTCGAATTTCTAATAAGAAAGAGAACATTTCAAATCATATATTAGGCCATTTCATGATGCGCTACGCTTTCCAAGTCCCTCCACTCCTTTTCCTTTCCCGCCACTCCCAAAAAAAAAAAAAAAAAAAAAAAAAAACACAAAACGAACAGAGCGAGCTCGCGCGGCGAAAATCCCCATTTCCATCCTCCGTCGAAACCCCTAAACACCACTTCTCCCGGCGGAAACCGACCTCCGCCGGCGAAATGTCCGCGTGGCAGATACTCCCCGGCGGCGGCGGCGGCGGCGGCGACGGCGGCGATTACCGGTGGGAGCCGTGCGGCGGCCACTCTGGGGCCGCGCTCGAGAACGAACCGAATGGAGCTCCGACCGATCAGCGTCTGCCCAATTCTCGTCTCCCTTCGATGTCCGATCTCTTGCTTCAAGGTTTGCGCGATTTTCTTTCTCCGTTTTTGACACAGTTTTGGGCTCGTCAATTGGAGTGGTCGCATATCGAATTGCCTCGTCAACCTCGAAAACAATTGACCCGTAAGTGAGAGAGTGAACGCCCTTTTCGATGACTTTTTTGGTTGCGTAGGACGTTCGAAGCTTCTGGAGAATGGTGATGCTGCTTCGCGGAGCTTGCCGAAGTTCCAGACTGGGTCGGGCAAATCAGTGGCTCTGAAACAGTCTTCTATAGCCAAAGCTTTGTCTGTTCTGGGCGATGAAGATGGTGATGATTTCCCTGATCCTGGTGAGCACCGAGCAGTCTCTGTTCCGTAATTCTTGCACTAAATTCTTAATTTTAGCTTGGTCACTAGAAGTTAGTGATTATCCGAAATGGCATGTTTTTGTGAACTTTTCTAGTTTTGAGGTGATCCCTTGGATTCTCCCTTGTTCCAAGTATTACTCTAATTGTAGCGTTTGCACCTTGAATTGCTTTGTCAACTTCAAAAACAATTGACCTGTAACCGAGAGACCGAACACCCTTTCTGGTGACTTTCTGGTTATGTAGGATGTTCGAGGCTTCTAGAGAATGGTGATGCTGCTTTGCAAAGCTTGCCGATGTTCCAGACTGGGTCGGGCAAATCAATGGCTCTGAAACAGTCTTCTATAGCCAAAGCTTTGTCTGTTCTGGGCGATGAAGATGGTGATGATTTCCCTGATCCTGGTGAGCTTTTAGCAGTCTCTGTTCCCAAATTCCCCCACGAAATTCTTGATTTGGTCACTAGAAGCTAGTAATTATCCGAAATGGCATGTTTTTGTAAATTTATCTAGTTTTGAGGCGATCCTTTGGATTCTCCCTCTGTTCCAAATATTACTCTAATTGTAGTGTTCGCATCTTGAATTGCTTTGTCAACCTTGAAAGCAATTGACCCGTAACTGAGAGACCGAACACCCTTTCTGGTGACTTTCTGGTTACGTAGGATGTTTGAGGCTTCTAGAGAATGGTGATGCTGCTTTGCAGAGCTTGCCGATGTTCCAGACTGGGTCAGGCAAATCAGTGGCTCTGAAACAGTCTTCTATAGCCAAAGCTTTGTCTGTTCTGGGCGATGAAGATGGTGATGATTTCCCTGATCCTGGTGAGCTTTTAGCTGTCTTTGTTCCCAAATTCCCACACAAAATTCTTGATTTGGTCACTAGAAGCTAGTAATTATCCGGAATGGTATGTTTTTGTAAATTTATCTAGTTTTGAGGTGATCCTTTGGATTCTCCCTCTGTTCCAAATATTACTCTAATTGTAGTGTTTGCATCTTGAATTGCTTTGTCAACCTTGAAAACAATTGACCCGTAAGTGAGAGACTGAACACTCTTTTTGGTGACATTTTGGTTATGTAGGATGTTCGAAGCTTCTAGAGAATGGTGATGCTGCTTCGCGGAGCTTGCCGATGTTCCGACTGGGTCGGGCAAATCAGTGGCTCTGAAAAAGTCTTCTATAGCCAAAGCTTTGTCCATTCTGGGCGACGAAAATGGTGATGATTTCCCCGATCCTGGTGAGCACCGAGCATTCTCTGTTCCCAAATTCTCGACAAAATTCTTAATTTGGTCACTAGAAGCTACTAATTATCCGAAATGGCATATTTTTGTAAATTTGTCTAGTTTTGAGGTGATCCCTTGGATTCTCCCTATGTTCCAAATATTACTCCAAGTGACAGCACAATCTTTACTTAAAGAAAAAGGACTGGTCTGTTCTTAACCTTACATAGCTTCAGTCTCTGCTCTAAATTCGTCAGAGAAACATTTCCCTGCATCCTTGGCAGCAGCGAACTACCTGCTGCCCAGTTGACTGCAGTCAATCAGCAGCCTGTTCACTATTACTGCACTGCCAATGTTGCTGTGGCTCGATCATGCAGATACTCTGCAAAAAACCAGTCAGAATGCATATGATGGGGACTCTATACCAGGGCGTCTGTATGGGATAGAAATGTTTTCTGGTCAATGCATTTGTTGGAATATGAAGAAAGAAATACATGTAGAGAAAAGAAGACAGCTTGTTTGGCGATTAATCCAGGCTTAGATTGTGGATTAGTTCATCACTTAATCTCTGAAGAACAAACTTCTAATATGGCTGCTGCCTGGTTTGTAGCTAACTATTTCTGTTTCCCCAACAATTTTTCTGAGGAAAGTTCGAAGAGCAGATCTGAACAAATGAGGTTCTGATAAAGTTTATATTTCTCTTCACAGTTTCCATATGTTTCCGGCTAAATTTGCTCCACATGTATGTAATATTTTGGTCGAGAATGTTGAAAATTGTGTATAACTTCAAAATGCTTGCAGGTAGTATTTATTCCATGAAAAACCTTTCTTTGCATTTATGCCTCAAACACCTCAGTGTTATAATAAATGAAGCCCTGATATTGACATGGACTTCTTGTGTAGGACAAGCACATGTTCAAGATTTTAGGCCCGACAGATCTAGTTTTCTTTTCCAGACTGGGTCTGGGAAAGTGGTTAGTGTATCTCCTACAGGTATGGAAAGAACCAAGACGTTGTTGGGGCTGGAAGAAGGTACCGATCAACACGATTTCGCAGGCTTACGACCCACAAGAAGGCCACCCATTGTCAATAACACTAATAGGTGTCAACTTGCATCACATTTGGACAGAAAAGAAGGTTTGGTTCATGCTGATGCCCTGCGCTCTATATCTGCTCCGAGCATCTCATTTACTTGTGGAACTAGTTTAGTAGAAACTAAACTGAAGGACTCTGGAAATTGTAGTGATATGCAAACAAAGATGTGTGATATACCTTCTAAACCAGCTCCAATCAAGTTCCAAACAGCTGGTGGGAGATCTATATCAATTTCTGGTGATGCCCTTAAACGTGCCAGGAGTCTTCTTGGTGATCCAGAACTGGGAGACTTCTTGAATGAGGGGAACTTTGACAGCAGGCCATTTTCTTTCTTGAATGAGAGAGAGACTGGGGATAATTCATCAAACAAAGAAAATGATTCTTCGATGTCCTTTCTCTGTCAAGGAACACCGAAGAGGAACCACATGCCCAATGGTTTCATAACTCCTTTGCGATCAACCTCTAATAAAGCGTGTTACTCAAAAGTGTTGGAAAAACCATCTTTTGGGGATAACTTGATCAACAAGTTTGATGCAGCTGTCTGTGACAGCACAGATAGGTCCAGTTTTGATGTGGCTTGTCTGCAGAAGCCCTTAACTACTAGGTCACATTCCTCTAGCCCTGTAATTGGCAAGTCCTTGGCAAATGGAATCGGTCCAGGGATGAATCCACATGTAAGATTGTCAGGTGGTTCACTGATGGACATCTCCAACAGAATTGACATCACTTGTTCAGGCGCTGGAAAAGTTGAAACGAGGAGACTCAAAAAAGCAAGTTTCGTTTCCCCTTTCAAGAGGCCACGGAGTTCTGCATTCTCATCCCCATTGAAAAGTGATCGCTTATTCTCTTCCAGTGGTAACTTCCTAAGCCAACCAACTTGTTTTGCCAAACATAGCATGAGGAGTCTGATATGAAAAATTTCTGTCTTGACAGGCTTATCCACTTCATTGGCTAAGCAATCCCTCCATAAAGGAAAGGTGTCATCTCGATACCCATCTCAGATTCCAAGAGTATATGTGAGTGACTACTTTGCGGGGCCTCCACGAGAGCAGAACACGGTAAATCAACTCTTTCTTTTTTCAGTTTGACTAGCGGCTTTCGTCTTATTCCTGATTGTACTTAGGTGCAGCATATTCCAGACCAGTTGAGAAGGATCAAACCAGATAATGCCCACAAATTTGTGTTTACTAATGAATCTGGCTTGAACGGCATTGGGGCAGAAGCGTTCCATCACATGCTGGTCCAGTCTGGAGCATCTACACAGCACATTTCTAAAGGGTACTGTCTTTAACGATTTCTTGTGATTTGCCGTTCTAATCTCAAAGAATAATTTCAGAGGATTTGCGGAATGACAGATACATTATTTGTGCCGGTATCTGATGGTGTTTTTTGAGTTATAAGAAGTATGTCACTAGATGTATTGGGGCCTGGGAATATCATATTCTCTTCGGCTTTGTAGCATATTAGCTTTAAACATGCGAAATATGCCTGCTCCAATAATGGTAAAGGGGTTCCCCAGATGTTCTGATCATGCTCACTAATTTTTTATCCTTGGATTTAGTATCTTTTGCATCATTCGCTTTCTCAAACAATCCGCTCAGTTCTTTTCACATTGTCCAGATGGGTCACAAATCACTATAGGTGGATTATTTGGAAGCTTGCCTCTTATGAGAGATATTACCCAGCTACAACTGGAAAGTTTCTTACCACCACAAATGTGCTAGAGGAACTGAAGTATAGGTATTTAATTATGTTGATCTCTACGTTTGTTCATGGCTGAGAGAGGCAGGCTTGAAATTTTCATGATAAATTTATTTAGATATGAAAGGGAAATCAATCATGGCCACCGTTCTGCAATTAAGAGAATTCTTGAAGGAGATGCCTCCCCCGCCGCAATGCTTGTGCTGTGTGTTTCAGCTATCCATGCCGATGACAACCTTAAGACTCCAAGCTCAACCACACCATTAAATGGGACACTAAGCAACAGTGCCATGCGATTGGAGCTAACTGATGGCTGGTAAGAGGTGTGTTAATTTGACCATATGGTCCTTTTCTCCGAGCTGTTGAAAACTAAGGTTGTTTTGCAGGTACTCTGTAGATGCCCTTTTAGATGATTTGCTGTCAAAGCATCTTATGGAAAAGAAAATCTACATTGGCCAAAAAATTCGAGTAATGCATCACAAGCTCAGAATTTTTTTTTTTTTTTTTTTTTAACTTTTTATATTTATTCATGAGAAATTAGGAATCGCACATTAATCATGGTTTAAAATGATCCTCTGAAGATCTGGGGAGCAAGATTAGGTGGCTGGGCTGCACCTGTTTCACCGCTTGAGGTTCCTCTCTTTAACTTATATGTCCTGCTTTCAACAGTTTCCACCACACACTGTACTTATACCATGAGGTGTCAGTTTTTTTCCTTACCAATCCTACGGGCCAAATAAAGAACTTCCTCATTCTAGCTTTATTTTCAGGAAACAAGAACGGTTTCTTTATTATTGCATGCAAATGGAACATATAGAACTCATTGGGCTGATCGACTGGGTTTTTGTAAGCATTATTGGGTTTACCAACTTTCTGACAATAACTTACACAATTAGCATAGCCCTGAAATCATCATTCTGTAGGCAAGGGTGCTGGGGCTCCATTGGCATTCAGATGTATCAAGAGTAATGGAGGTCCAATCCCCATGACTTTAGTTGGAGTTACACGAATATACCCTATTCTCTACAGGGAGAGGTAATCCAACTTTCATTCCATCTTCATGAGTCAGGTGTAGTGGAAATTCTGCTTTATTTGATGGGAGTTATCGATTTTAGGTTTTGTAGTGGAGATTCCCTTGTCAGATCAGAGAGGATGGAGATGAAAATCAGGCAGTTGTACAATCAGAGGTGGGTCCTACAGTACCAGAGAAATTCAACTGTCATTACTAATATGGACATTACCTGTTGTATTAGTTGATGGCATATTTGCTGAAATTCTTCTGGAACAATGCTTGAAACATCCCCATACAAGCTATGTGTTTCATTCTGAAGTTATGATATAATCTTGCTTAGATGGAAGATAATCATTCTGAATGGGGCAACATGTAAGTGATCTCCTACTGTGTCTTGTCTCCGAATGCTTGGCTGAATTGCACAAGAAAAGATTTTTTGGAAGAAAGAAGTCTACAACCTGAGTTTCAGTGAAGATGTCCATCCTGATAAGGGTTAAAATGTAATAAGATTGTAAAGATTGTCTAATAGTTATGAAGGGGAAAATGACCTTGGCAATTTTGCAGTTTCACAGGATTGTTAAGTACTGCGGTTATCTTCGAAAATGGCATGTGAATGTTTTCCAATAACTTCAAAAGATGCATTACGAATGTTCTGATGGTCATATGAATAGTGGTCCTGACATTTGAGAATAGTAGAGCTCTAAGGAGAGAACGGCATTAATGTTGTATAATCTTCACAGCAACCTGCATCAAAATCTTAATCCTAGTTCTGGAATTGTCTTTGATCTCACTGACTTGTATGGCTGCAGGCGTTCCTTGGTCATTGAAGGTGCCATTTCAGAATTTCAACGAAGTACCAAAGACTTTCACCTTTCTAATGACAGTGATAGTGAGGAGGGAGCAAAAATATTGAAGTTACTTGAGATGTCTGCTGAACCTGAAGTTCTTATGGCCGAGATGAGTCCTGATCAGCTGAATTCTTTTGCTGCTTATCGATCGAGATTGGAAGTAGGTCTCAGATTCTTGCTTTCCCTATTAGATACTAGCAATAATTATTGATGGTATGTCTGTCTCAGGTGACTAGGCAATCTGACATGGAGAAATCTATTGAGAAAGCTCTGCAAGATGCTGGTTTAACTGAAAGAGAAGTCACTGCATTTATGAGGGTGAGGGTGGTAGGGCTAAAAAGAACTTACCATGGAAAAAGTAGTCATGAAGAGGGATTTATAACAATTTGGAACCCAACTGAGAAGCAGGTAAATTTTAGTTATATATTACGGTGCTTTAGGCAAGCTAGCAGGGTTTGTGCTTTGCATTTTGATTTCATTGCAAGTGAATTTTTGGTTGTTGCCACAGCAAAATGATTTAATTGAGGGGCAGGCATATGCTATCACTGGGCTTGTTCCAGCGAAGTCCAATTCAGATACCATCTACCTACAGGCAAGAGGACCCACTACAAAATGGCAGCATCTATCTTCTCGAGAAGTTGAAAATTTCGAGTGAGACCCTTTTCGAAATGTTCTGTTCCTTAAGACAGTTTAGAATTCCAACCTCAAAGCTATTCACTGCAGGCCATTCTTCAGTCCTCGCAAAGCCATTTCTCTATCGAATTTGGGTGAAATTCCGCTTTCCAGGTATGTATATCTTATCAAGGTTAAAATTATACAAGCTTAATTTTCCCGCAGATCAACAAGATTGGTCTTTGGATGCTTCAGTGAATTCGATATTGCTGCTTTCGTTCTTTACGTGGGTGAGGTTTACACAACGGCCAACCAAAAAAGGCAGTGGATCTTTGTGACAGATGGTTCTAAAGTTGAGATGCAGGCTGGCGAATATGACACTTCTTTACTTGCCATCAGCTTCTTCTTCCCTCCAACTGATGATAATTCGTTTGTCCCAATCAATCACAACCTTGTGGGATCGACGGTAAGCACCATTCAATTAAGTCTAATGCAATCAACTCCAGATGAAGGTTAAACTTTGGATTTATAACATGCTGTTTTGATAGTGCTTAGGTGAGAAAACCAAGAGAGTAAAGAACGTACTTAATTGCAGTAGACAAGGTCCAAATTTTTCTCTTAAAATACATTGTCATGACTCCGGACAAAATATTTATTAAGGAGAGTTTCATCAAGTACTAGAGATGGCTGACACAAGGTAATTGCACCAATGCAAAATCAAGGTTCTAATGGCCACTGGAAAGCATTTTGGCATAACCTAGATGTAGTTACTCTCTTTCAGGTGTTTTTTGTTTTCAATTACGAAATCCAGATAATTTCCTGTCCATTTTGGTATTGTCTATCTTGAATTAAGGGTTTTCATCCTGTATGTGTATGACTTACAATGTTCTTGTCAATATGACAGGTTCCATGTCAGCAAATCTGTTCCCATAGTTCTACATTCTGATTAGAGTTCTTATTGGTCCTCTTTGCATGGTTTTGCAGGTTGGGTTCTGTAATCTTATTAAAAGAGCAAAAGACCAAATGAATCATCTCTGGGTAGCAGAAGCAACAGAAAATTCAAACTACTTTCTTAGCTTCGACCCTCCCCATTTTTGTCACCTTAAAGAAGCTGCCCTGTCTACTCACGGATGGGCAAAAGTCTCTGAGTTGGTATGGAGTTCAAAATTTCATGGCAACAATTTGGCATTGGTGACAATGATTTCTATAAAATAATCTCTGCATTTACCTTGAAACAGATAATTGATGAGCTAAAGGAGAGGGTGTTATTTATTACTGGGGGTTGCGAAAACTAGATGGTAAAGGTGACGATGCAACCTTGATTGTAAGTTTACTCATTATATAGCCTCTTTCACTCTCACCTTTTGGTTGTAATGGAACCCATGCCACTGGCAATGGTACCAAATGCTTAAGACACAGAATAGCTACTCTAGTTGTACACTTTGCTGCTGCATTCTTAATTGTCATTTTGGTGAGAACTTATGGTGACATTGGGTTCACTCTGTAATCTCATGTTATAGGTGGCAGTTTCAATGTGCTTCACATCATTAAGATTCTATACCGTTTTACGGGGATTGGCAAGTCGGGTTAACATGTCATAATCGTGTTTGTAATTCGTGTTAGTCATGTCAAAACATTTAATCATGATGAAAATCGTTTCAATTTGTGTAGAGATATATAATTAGTGTGTCGCGCTGTGTCATATTCAGGTTCTCTTTGTAATTCATGTTTTGCCTCATCTCATGTCAGCATCCTGCAAACGGGTTGTGTCCAGCATTGTCAGCCCCATTTATATTAATGATCATTATGGATCACTTATGTATATGATGTCAGTAAGTTGCTTTGTCCACATTTCATTAGTAGTTGGCTAATCCTTGGATATGTACTACATCGATTCACTTGCAGAAAGAACGTGCAATTCAAGTTGATGCATGATGCTAGTTCGGGATGGGCAGTGCTTGAAGGAGCAGCATCGATTTCGTTGGTCAGTTGAAAAGCATTCAATGCAACTAAAGTTCTTAGATATTCGGTTTCCATTGGCACAAAGTTGGTGCTGATCTCGGAGTTTGCTTCCATTTTGCAGATGTTTCACTGTACATTGTTCACATCTTCCTGAAGAAAGGATCAACCGTGACACAATCTTCCATTTCTTGTTGTTAAGTAGAGCTCAGTTGTATAGACATTTGTGGTCAAATCTTGAGTTCCTACTAGTGTTGTAAGGTTTTTGGTTACGCGAAGAGTACATTATGACAAAAGTTTAAATTCTCTTCTTTACTGCCTGTGTATATTGGGTGTTAGATTTGCTAGGAGCGAGACTCCATGCGCATCCTGTACAATGTATTGATGATAACTAACCTTCAAGTTGCATTTGGCACCGAAACTTTTACAGATTGAGAATAGGAAGTTGAGTTCGTCTTAGGAGGTAAAGTGGATCAACACTTGAGTCTTGCATGGATTCGGTTCATGAGCCCAAAACAATCACAGGGGCTTGCATGGATAATAGTCACGATGCACGCGGGTCCAGGCAAGAATTTGCCATGATGACCAGCCCTGCACATCTAGATCAACTGTCCCAAGCATATAGTGCCAAGTTGTAAGCGTTACCCTTCTCTTTCTTTGTTTCTCTACCATTGCAATCTGAGAACTTGGTCTGATTAAACATGGCATTGTCTTACTTTGAATGAAATCTTCCGTTTGCGGGCTGTTCTTTATGATTTCAAGCATGCCAATCGGTGTCTCTGATTTCACTAAAAAGCATGTTCCCCAGGAGAGTCACACTCCTGGAGTGATCCCATGCTTTTAATCCAAAAAGCTCCTATTTACGCTCGGTTCCATACTATTCCGACAGGTGTACAGATGGTATTGGAGTCTCAGACTCTCAGTCGGTGCCTTCCTTGGAGGACAATGACAATCTTTGTTTCCCATCTGCTTTGCCTGGTCGGAAGCTCGTGGTCCTCAAACCAAAATCTGCATGGACTACGACCCGATATCACGGCAAGAGACACAACCTGAACCTGCGAAACAAACAAATCCTAACGGTCGCATAAAATCTTTTTTCTTTTTTATTGACACCTCTCGAGCAAAAAAGTAGGTTCCCAGAATATTTTTTAGCTTGAAACCATGCTATAGGACAAGTTGTACTCACGCATAATTTACTGTAAATCATTGTCGGATCATGGAAAAAGCATTGAAGACTGTTGTGCATATCCCCTATTTTTTGTCTACTGCTTCCAACTCTATAAATGGACCAGCTTCTTACATGAAAGTAGTCCAATACAAGGGCAAGTTAGCATGGCCGAGCAACAGAAAAGTGAACTAAGAGGGTGCATCAAGACCTCTACAGGCCCTTGGATAGTCCACAAAGCTGGGAAAGATGGAAGCCTTGTCACACGATATAGATTCCCTTCAGAGACTGAACGTCAAAACAACAAAAGCAGGGAGTGCAAGCGACGAGCCTTGGCCCGAAAAATATTTGCTGGCCTTCGAGCTCATGGAAATTATAAACTGCCTAAACATGCTGATTCCAATGACTTGCTGAAGGCTCTTTGTGAAGAAGCAGGTTGGCACGTCGAAGAGGATGGAACCATTTCCAGAAAAGTAAGTCTTCTTAACGCTGTCTCAATCACTGTGCTGCTACTAAACTTTCTATTCTTTTTATACTTGTTTTGTTTTGTGTTGTTAGAAAAGTAGAAGCTTTGGTTTCATCATGATGAACAAGCATGATTACATGTGTATTTACAAATGATGCCGCAGAATGTTCCCTCGGACAAGCCAAGCTCAAGTTCTCCAATGGTGTCACTTGACGGTCTTGATTATTGCGCTTGTGGTGATCGTGAAAATGTAGATCATGCCAACTGCTTTGCCTTGGAAAAAGTCTCTTCAGCCATGGTGCCTGTTCATGAAGAAAATACTGACCTCACATTGTCATTGTAATAATTAGGGTCATATCATAAATAATTTTAGATAATAGATCGAGAAGAGTAGCGTACATCTACATCTTTGTGAATATACTATAGCTATATGGAGATATTTAGAATGAACTAAAAAGTTTCCTCAAGGGCTGGGTTTGTGGTTGAAGGTTAAAAAAGTAGTGCCATGTATTAATTACGTTCCTTTAGCTGCTTATAACTTCAAAAGAAATGTTGAAATCGTATCCTATATATCCACTTGGAATGAGTATTTCTTTTTCTAATCATACTTTTCTTTCACTTTTTATCAATACGATAGAAAGTACAGTTGTCAAACTAGAGAGTGAACCTTTACCAGAATTATAATCCATATTAATTTGACTAGTGCATGGTTGTTCCTGCTTTTTATATTCGGGGTGGAGGGTTACTCAACTAAAAATTCCCATCACATTACTGCACATCGAAAAAGATAAAAATGGTGGAAAAAAAAGAAAAAAGAAAAAGAAAAAGCAATCAAGGCACACTTTGTACATTCTTTCTTCTTTCAAGACAATTTTTGGCGGTGTGGTGAGGGGTGAATCCATCCCAGCTTCACTTAATTGTGGTCAAACCTCAAGTTAAGAAAAAGTAAGAAATAAGAAGTTATCTGAATCACGATCCTTCGACTCTATTCTCTAATCTTTGTGTCCGATTTTGGAAAATGTGGGCGTAAAGAAGCTCGTTCCACACATCTGGCACTCCGGGCAAGCACCAATGGAAGCAATCTGCATAGCTAGTTGGCTTTGCCTTCTGCTCTTCGGTTAAGGGTTCCCACTGTCGCCTATGTATGGTCGGGTGTGCTTCTTTCCGGTAATCTGAGAGCTGAGTGATGTTAAGGATTTGAACCCCAAGGCCTCTCGCCTTCAACTGGTCGATCACGGACTCGACGACCCGCATCATTCCTGGGTCCGACCCACTTCCCCAGTACCCTTCTTTAGCGATAGGTTCGGTTTCCGCGTAGCAGTTTTGGCCTTCGTCCCCATCCCATTCCTCGGCTCTACGACATAGAAAAGAGCGTTGTCTTGCTTATTCCTTCGTAAACGAATCTTGCAGCCAAAAGGGGTGCATCGATGTTATGAAAAGATCATACCTTTCATGAGTTGGAGACATGCTAACAAAGAAGACTTGGGTCTTGGACCTATTCACATGCACTTCCAACCAATCCGACCATGTGTTGAGGGCCATCTCATAGGCCCGCGGCATCATCACATATTTGTAAATTCCATCCGGACTTCCGAACGAGCCCCACCTAAATTAAGAATAATTGCCACACGACATTAAGGTTTAATTAGGAGTTATTAGCTCCTTTTTATTGAGAAAATGTTGGACATAATTTTCATTTTTAAATGAAGTACTTACAAGACTTTCATTTGGGATCCCCTCCACCAAAGATACGAATCGAAAATGAGAATGTCGGCGTCGGACCAATGCCTTGCATGCTTCTCGATGGCTTGAACCCGGACGAACCGATCGGGCAATCGGTGGTTGATTGGGTAGTCCGAGTTGGATTCCACTAGCAATGGTGCCCAATAGTACTCAATAGTCGCATTGTATTCCTAATTTTGTTGATACCAAAACCATTAAATTCCTGAAATCGATCCGGAAAGTAGCTAGGCATCTCAAATTTTCGAGACAAAAAGATATTGACCTTTAAATCATTTGAAATTACATAGCGTTAAAACTTGGATTACAACGAAAACATCATAATGATATCAATTTCACAAATGGCCGCTTGAACTACATATAAAAGATACGATTTTAGCTTTTGATAAAACTTTATCATCTTATATTGCATCAATTCAAATTTAATTTGAATGTCACTTGCTGCATTGTTTCTGACATAATTCGATATGACAGCTCGTTGGATACCATTATTAATGATTTTTGAGGGGTGAGTTCAATTGAGGACAAGGCTAAAATTAAAATTATTGTGCTAGTTTCCAGTGATAAACTGGTTTATAATTAATGATGGGTTTTTATTATATACAGAACTTGTAAACCGGTTGATTTGCATGAATGCCACGTACATTTAAAAGATATGTTTAGGGATGTGGAGGAATCGTGATTCTCCTTTTTCTGCTGCATTATATTCAAAGTCGAAAGCTTTCTTCCTCACCTAAATTGTTGAAAAAAATGTCGTAAATCCATAGAAAAGTTCAATGTCGTAGATAAAAACAATGTACAATTGCCAACGTTGTTACGCTGTCTCCCATGAGAAAGAGTTTCAAGAGGGCAAGATAGAGATGTTGACTTACAGAGGCCTTGAAGATGCGCAAGGAGTTGTTGTGCTTGGACGACATGGATTTGAGGTTCGGAGGGATGGCCGACTCGACCAGGCAAACCATGGAGACCCATTGGCCTCGATTCAGCGAGTCACCCACGTACACGAGCCTCTTGTTCCTCAACCTCTCTAACAATGCTGTGGCATTGAACCTACCCTTGTTACCACCAGACACACAGCCACAACACTCAACTCATAAACCCTAATCAATTTCAGAAGCACATCAAAACTCAACATGGGTATAGTGGACATTCAAATAATGAGTCGGCTTCTCTCTCTCTCTACATCAAAACACAAGAGTCGTGTTCGATACTTAATGACAATCGTAACATATTACCCAATTTCGCAAATTAGTCTTGATATACCTAAAGTTACTTTCAAGAAAAATCGTTATGCGTATATATACCTAGGAAGGTCACATCCATGGGGTTGCCACCTCCATTGCTGATACCTCAAGTCCCTCCGGCCGAACTTCTCGCAAGCCAATTGATCCAACATGTACGTGCACTCTTTCTCCTTGTAGAGAGGGTATGACACATTGTCGAACACTCACTGCCCAGAGAACAAGTTGCACTCCCGCTCTGTTGTCGACGTCGATGTGGACGGTGCTGGTGTCGGTGAAGCCGTTTTGGCCGAGTTTTGGAGGATTGCTGCTCTATCTTCATCTAGCAGTGGCTGCTCTGCATTGCGGATGAGGTAGACGACACCGATGACGGCGCCGGCGACGAGGAAAGCCACCAGGGAGTGGAAGCTGGTCTTGATTCCCCACGAGGCAGCCGCTATTTGGGCTTTGTTTGCCATTGGCAAGAATTTTTTTTTTGGGTGCGCTAGGGTAGCTTGTTGCGGGAGTTATATGCTATGAAGCATGGACACATTACATGTGCTTCCGTGTCGTGTCTGACACGTTTCGGAGTGTGTCGATGTCATAGTCTGAAAAGAGGCCGCGAGCGATGGCGAGCCCGCAACGGCGAGAGACGGCGAGAGACTGAGGTGAGGTAGTGAACGATTTTGATGAGGACAGAGAGCAAGCACACATCGAGAGGAAGAGGAGAGGAAGGGGGTTGTGCGGCGAGGAGGAGGGGAAGGAGGGCGTTGCTAGGGTTTTGAGAAGGAAACTAAAAGAATAAAAAGTGGATTTGGCGTGTTGGAGGGGAGAAGGAGGGAAAAGTGAAGAAAAGTGAAAAAAATTTAGGGGTGGGGGAAAGAGACAAGGGAGAGAAGGGAGTGGGGGTTGGGGTTGGATCTCTCGAGGGGACTTTTTATTTAATCGAAAAAATAATTAAATAAAATTAAAAAGGTAATTTCGAAAGATAAAAGTATTGATTATTAAATGATGATAAATTTTGGTCATTGTAGAAGATCATGGATTTATTTAAATAAGTTGATTCTAATTTTTTGTTAATCATTAATTTCATCAATAATTTTTGTCAATTTATTAATATTATTAGTGTAAATTCATTGTAACTTTTGTCAATTTATTAATACTATTAGTGTAAATTCATTGTAACTCTTTTTTAGTTAATTAATTATTTATAAATTTGAATCAAATTAATTAAAAATAAAAATATTCATTTAATATATAACATGTCTCAAAGTGTCGAAATTTTCTATTTTTGAGAAATGACGTATCAACGTGACGTGTCGTGTTGTGTCGTGTCGTGTGTCCGTGTCACGTGTTGATAACTTATATGTGAGTGGTTTGCTTGTCTTGTTACTGAGGAGGCTGCTACTTTCTTATGGGGTAGTTAACTCGGGGAGGCGATATTGATCGAGATCGTATTCTGATGCATCTATACTTCGAACTTTCAAAGAGGGAACAAAGAGTCCACCCTGGTGCTATGGAAGAAATATTTAAAAAGATGGACAACTTAAAAAATATGTAACTGCCCCGGAAATTAGTTAATATTTGAATGCATCTAATTATTCAATTTGAAGACTCAAAAGTAAATAAGTTCAGTTTAGTCTCCCCAGATGATTAGTTTATTTTTCTTTGTTTTTAACGTTCTTGGTCAACCAAAGAAAATAATTGAATGACCACTTGCAAAGCAACCGCTTTAAGCACGAGAGTTATTTTTATACATTTTGTAGCAGGAGGCGTTAGACATTTCAAAAGTATAGATTCCCTTCTCTCATGTGGTGGTTGTATTCGGGATTTACAATGGAGAAAACTGCACTCTGTTAGCAAGAGGACAAGATGCCATACATGTGCTAAGATATCGCAATCTTTTTAAAAATGATAAATTAATTAGAGTTATTATACCGTTCACAAGACGTGAAATCTGTCTTCCACCGTTAGGCAATATCTATAAAAACTTCGATTTGAGTTGCTATAATTATTTAAAAATTAATAATAAACATAGATTGCGCAACATATTGACATTTGCAAATTAGAGATTTTCATGTTTAAGAAAATCACATCGGCACATTATTGTCCAATTTATAAATGAGAGGAGTTGAAAGGAAAATGGAGAAAGTTTCTTCTGTATTAATTGATTGTATCCAAGTACAAAGGTACATTTATAATGTAAGAATGAAAGAAAAAAAAAGGAAATAATATGCAATGAATTATAAATTTCCTAATTACTGAATCAATCACACAAATCACTCTCTCTATATCAAACGAGCAGATCAGAATCTTTGATACTATCTCCAACACTCCCCCTCAAGCTGGCGGCCTATATATATCAAGGACACCTAGTTTGCTCAATAAATATTTGTGCTATCTTTGACATAGCGGTTTAGTGAAGATATTTGCAGGTTGATCCATAGTTCCAATTCCTTTAGTTACAAGAACTCCTTCTCTGATCTTATCTCGGGTAAGTGGCAATCAACTTCTATATGTTTTGTTCTTTCGTGAAAAACTGGATTTGCTGCCAATTTGAGTGTAGCATCATTATCACAAAAAAAATAAGTTGGTCCACTGACCTGTAATCCAAGATTTGAGAGCAATCCTCGTATCCAAACCACTTCGCAGGTAATCTTTGCCATGGCTTGATACTCTGATTCAGTTGATGACAATAATACGGTTGACTGCTTCTTCGTTTTTCACGAGATTAATGACTTTCCCAATTTAATGCAGAATCCAGTAATAGATTTTCTGGTCATTTGGCAAGTAGCATAATCTGTATCACAGAAAGCTGTCATCTTCATGTTGCAATCACGAGATAAAAATATTCCAAACCTTGGACATCCCTTCAAATATTTCACAACCTTCAAAGCTACATTCATATGTGATTGTTTTGGGTTATGCATGAATTGACTGAGTATCTGCACTGCATAACATATATCAGGCTTTTTCATGGTAATTTATATTAACTTTCCCACAAGTTGCTGATATCTAGATGGGTCCTTGAGTAATGCATCTTTATTAGATGAAGAGGAATTCAAGTCATACTCATAAGTAGTCAGCTTGGTATTATGCTCAATTGGCATGACCGTTGGTTTGCATCCAGATAATCCCACTTCAAAAATGATTTCTAGGATAAACTTCCTTTGACTAAGGTTGATACCTTTCTCAGATCACACAATCTCAATACCAAGAAAATATTTGGGAGGTCCCAAATCCTTGATATGGAAAGTAGAGTGCAAGTATTCTTTGAACTTTGCAACATGAGAGTCATTGTTTCCCATAACAAGTATATCATCAACGTATATCAACAAATAGATTGATGAATTACCTGAATTCCATGTAAATAGGGCATAGTTGTGCTTAGAGTGTTGAAATCCTGCACTAGTTAACGCAGCAGTGAACTTGGCATACCATTGCCTAGATGCCTATTTTAATCCATATAGGGATTTGTGTAGACGACATACCTGAGACTCCCCTTGTCTGCGTAATCCCTGTGGAAGTTTCATATAAATCTCTTCACTAAGATCACCATGGAGGAAAGCGTTGTGAATATCCATTTGATGTAGTGACCAGCTGCGAATAGATGCGATGGAGAAGAATGAATAGACAGTGATCTCTTTAGCAACGGGAGAGAAGGTTTCATGATAATCAAAACCTTCTCGTTAGGTGAATCCTTAAGCCACTAGCCGAGCTTTATAGCGTTTAACTGAATCGTCTACCTTAAACTTGATTTTATATACCCATTTGCATTCGATTGGTTTTCGGTGTGGAGGAAGTGGGACAATATCCCAAGTATGATTCTCTATCAATGCTGTAAGTTTTGATTCCATTGCGCGTTGGCACTGGGGATCACATGATGCTTCATGGAATGAGGAAGGCTCCTGCTCTTCTAAAAGGCGGCTGATGCAACACATATGTCCTTGTGATAGCCGATTAGAGGAGATGTATGAAGAGATAGGATACTTGATACCTGGAAAGCGCGATGCATAACAAATGTAGTCTTTTGTCCATGTAGGTAGACGAGTTTGCCGTCCAAAACGTCGAGGCTGCTCAGCTACTATTTCATTAGGTACTGGGAGAGATTCAGATGCAGTTATGGAGGGAGCCATAGCCGGAGAAGCTTCACATAATTCTGGAGATAATTCTGGTAATTCCCTTTTAGAAATTTTTGTTTCCTCTGGAATAGAGATGGATGGTTTTGGAGCAACAAATAGGTATTGCATAGTCATAGATAAATCTTCTTCAGATAGAAAAAGTCTGTGGCTTTCTGTTGATGAAGTGGATGAAGATATCATATCTTTGAATGGAAAGACATCTTCATGAAAGGTGACATCCCTGCTTATGAAAAAATGCCCTGTAGAAATCTCCATAACTCGGTATCCTTTCTGGGCTGTAGGATATCCCATGAAGACACATTGTGTGGCACGAGAACCCATCTTATCCAAATGACCCACATCTGTTGCATAACATAAACAACCAAACACTCGGAGGTGATTACTTTATGGTTGTTTCTTGTAAAGTATTTCAA
This sequence comes from Eucalyptus decipiens, assembly GCA_014182575.1. NCBI lineage: Eukaryota > Viridiplantae > Streptophyta > Magnoliopsida > Myrtales > Myrtaceae > Eucalyptus > Eucalyptus decipiens. The sequence goes on from CM024619.1 coordinate 36,412,166, forward strand.
AAGGAGTTTTTCCATCTAATATTCGACTAGGCATGCGGTTAATCAAGTATGCTGCTGTGACGACACAATCTCCCCAAAAAGCCTCAGGAAGCTTGGTATTTTAATGCACGAGCTACTTCCAAGAGATGTCTATGCTTGTGCTCAACAATTCCATTTTGTTGTGGAGTATAGGTGCAAGAGCTTTCATGAATTATCCCATGGGAAGATAGAAACTTTGTACAATCAAAAGTGAAAAATTCCCGCCCATTATCTGTATGAATTTGTTGCATAGATCTTTCGAATTGATTCTTAATCAAGGAAATGAAATTCGAAAGATGTGTAAATGTTTGACTTTTGGATTGCATGAGATAAACCCAAGTTGCCCGTGTATAATCATCAACAATTGTTAGAAAGAAACGGACCCATCACGATGAGGAGTGTGATAAGGACCCCAAAAATCCATATGAAGTAAGGAAAAAGCTCTGTGCTCGAGATGTACTTATTGGAAAAGATGCTTGAGACTACTTAGCCAGAGGACATTTTGGGCATTTAGGATAAGGGAAAGAAGCACTATGACCCAATCTTTGATGAAAAATGAGATTTTTATTTCGACTAATAGCATCACAAGAAACACTTTTATTCAATAATTCTAAATCTCCTGGGGAATCAATCTAGAAATATAGTTCTTCAGTTTCCCAGTCAGATGGTCCTAAAAGAAACAATTGTCGGAATTGAATATGGCACGACACAAATTATCGAGGCAAACTTTTGAGACAGAGAGTAGGTTGAATTCAAAATTAGGAATGCACAGAACATTTCTGAGAACAAAATTTGGGCCAAGATGTACAGTTCCAGTCTTAGTAACATAGGTGACGTTTCCATTTGGAAGTCGTACCGATATGGGAGATTGTGATCCTTTGTCAACATGAGAAAATAGATGCTCATTGCATATTATATGATCACTAGCCCCTGAGTCGATTATCCATGTATTTACTAGAAAATAATTCTCCTTGTAAAAGAAAGTACCCGAGAATCTTGCACTTTTGTCCTCGACTTTCAGTTGATTAAGAATTTTCACGATATTTTGGTACTGATCCTGAGTAATCGTCTGTTGTGCTCCATCAATCCTTTGTGTGGAGACCTGATAAGTTGAAGATTCCTTTTCTTTTTTATTTTTATCAGTGGGCTTTCCATGTAATTTCCAACAACTATCAATAGTATGATGTGGGCGTTTGCAAAAATCACAATATTTATTTTTGAATTTACCATTTTGCCCAGTCCCTTTCCCTGATGACGTGGCACCTCGTGAGCCATTGGATCCTCTATAAACCGGAGCAGACGTGGCTTGATATAGGTCGTCCGATCAAGCTGAGATGATGGGCGCTCGAGGGCCGTCTGATCCGCCGCAAAATCCACAGCCGTTTGATCCTTCCTGCAAATTCTAGTCGTCCACTCCTTTGCGATGATCCTGGCCGTCCATTAGTCTGCATTGATGCCAGTCGTTCAAGACAAAAGAGCTAAGGTTTCCTTCACTTTTTCTTGTTGCAGCAGCTGCACGAGCAGGAGTTCCAGAGCCTTTGAAGACTCCACCAGCTCCGATCAAGGCGCCACTGCTTTTGACCACCATCTTCCTGGCACTGCTACTTGTCGGAAAAGCAACAAGGCTCAAGCTTTCTCCTACTCAAGCGTGTCCAGTGGTGGCGAGTCGTTGATTTTCTTCCTGGACAACCAATTGATGCACTCGGCCGAGCAATAGCGGAGGCTCCATTGCAAGGATTTGAGATCGAAACGCCGAGTAAGATTCGTTGAGAATGAGTAAAAATCTCGTAGCTTTTTCTCTATCCCTAATTTCCTTGTATTGTCTCGGTGTATTTTCGAGTCCCTCTAGGTGTTCCTTTGCCGATTTGAGTTCGTTCCAAAGGGCGGAGAGACGGTTGAAGCAAGCGGTAACCGAAATTCAACTCCGTCAAAGCTTGAGTAATGCTGAAGAGTCTCGTTGGATCGAGATGTCCATATATTTCGCGGATGTTATCCCAGATCCGCTTAGAGTCTTCGGTCGACGGAAGTCTAGCGGTGACATCTAGCGCAAGAGTGTTGTCGATCCAAGTGTGAACCAACTGGTTGCACTTCCGCCAATGCAACTGAAGTCCTTTGTCGGCCGGAAAGGGGATGGGTCCGTCGAGGAATTCGTCCTTATCTTTGGTGACAAGAGCCCGCCGGAGGTCCCGAGCCCAGGAGGAGTAATTGTTCGGTCCGCTGAGTTGAAGACTAATGAGGCACAGTTTGAGTCCGTCTGCCGTCAATGTGTACAGGGGATCGCTAGGCTCGGGATGGTTGTGGCTGCCGATCGGGAGAGCCATCGGCATGAAACCAGGTTGAAGAGCCGGGTAGGGATTCGTGCCTTGACCCGGCATGGATCCGAGCCTTTGACTTGGATTCGCCTCAGGTAAGTCGGTTGGGTCGGATTCCTTTGAATTGCGCTTATTGCTGTTGGGCTGAGCACCAGGGCCTGAGAAGTTTTCTCCAATAGGTGGATACTGAGCCCACACATGTCCCAGTCCAGCAGCCCATTGGTACCAGTTGAATGGTGGAAATGAGGGAGCCCATTGAACTGGACTAGGAATTTGGATCGAAGCAGGGGGAAGTCTGGCTAGGTTGTCGCTCTATTGATGCTGAACAGAAGACCCCTCCTCTCCAGATAGTGTTGGAGAAAACTTCATTATCTGTTTTGAAGTTGACAAAACATTTCCATCAGTTTAGTCGGAAGACTTGCAGATTCTATCGTCAAAGTCTGCCCTCATTGATAACTTCCAGACTGACGAAGAAAAGTATTATCCGTTGAAGAAGACTTATCTAGATGCAGGTATATCTTTAAGGATTTGATTTGTGCGGATGAAGAAGATCTCAGGGCTGGAGATGGCACCTTGAGATTTATTATTCGTATTGAAATTAATTCGAGTATGTTAGATCCGTTGATTGGCGAAGTATACTTGGAAGGTTCTACTTATGGAAACCTAGATTCTGATTGTATGGATGAGTAGGATTGGTGGGCTATCATCACATTCCTTAAATAACTCGAGATGTTCCAAATTGATTCTGTCCAACGGGTTGATTGGAAGAACTCCTTTGGAAGGTGCCAACGGTTATGAAGGCATGAAGGAGTATATAAGGAGGACGCTCAAGTTATTCGAGTGTGTGCGTGAAAGAAAAATTCCAAAGTCTGAAGCTCCTAGTTCTTCACTATTTCGACTGTTGAGCTTTTTTTTTGTATTCAAAAGAGAGATTAAATACTTGTGAGACTTTGAGGAAGTGTAGTAGAGTCTTTATATTGTGAAATCAAGGATAAGAGACTGTAAAATCTCTTTTGATTCATAGTGGAATCTAGCCAGTGGGCTGTTAGTGCGGGAGAGTGGACATACGCTTGGTCTAACTCGAACCACTATAAACTTTGTGTCTGAATTCTATTTCCCTTATCTCCTTACTTTAAAATTGCAACTTCATACTTCTGCTTTTAGTTCTTTACGCCTTTAGCTTGTTACACTTAAAAATTATTTTTGTTAAAGATTCACAAAGATTTCTTTGATCACCTATTCACCCCTCCTCTAGGTGCTCGTACTAGCCCTATCAATTGGTATCAGAGCCTGTGTGCTCATTTGTTTGAAGTGTTTTTACTTCTGAGTTATAGATTCATGACTAGTATGTTGGCTCCAGGTTTGGTTGAAGGCCAAAGCAACACCAGACCACTTTATTTCGATGGAAAGAAATACAACATATGAAAAAACAAGATGAAGGCATTCTTAAGATCGAAAGACCCTTTGGAATGAGATGTGTTAGAAAAAGGAATTGTTCCTAAAGTTACATCAGTCTCAGAGAGGGGAAAAAAAGTTGCAGTGGCTAGTGAGATGACTCAAGAAGAAATAACTAAGAGACAAGCCCTTGATGCAAAAGCAATTTACTATTTATATTGTGCATTGTCTTCTACTGAATATAACAGAATATCTTCTTGTGAAACAGCCAAAGAAGTCTGGGACAGGTTGCACATTACGTATGAAGGAATTGACCGAGTAAAAGAGACAATGATCAATATTCTACTCGGACAGTATGAAGCCTTTAAGATGAAGCCATGAGAATCTATTATTGACATGTTTAGTCATTTTACAGAAATTGTAAATGGTCTAGAGTATCAGGAACAACCAATCTCAGAACCCATGAAGGTTAACAAGTTGTTTCGTGGACTCTCCAAAGATTGGAATCACGTAAAGACCTCGATAATGGAAACACAAAGGATCATGCCACTTTTTGTAGACGAATTGGTTGGCACACTTCAGTCCTATGAAGTGGAGCAAATCAATGAAGAAGAAAATTCCAAAGGTAAGAAATTAATTGCTTGGAGATATTAACGATGATTCTGATGTTATAGACTCTGAAGATGACATGGATGATGAAGAGCTAGCCCTTATGATAAAAATGTTTAGGAAACTGAACAAAAAGGGAAGAAGATTCAACTGAAAGAAACAAAGCAGTCAAAAGTCTCAAAACAAATCAACTGAGGATGATGAATCCAATAAAGATGTGATTTGTTTTGAATGCAAGAAAAATGGACACATCAAACCTAACTATCCCATGTTGAAGAAAAAGAAAGGAAAAGCTGAGAAATACAGGAAGGCTCTCAAGGTAGAGACATGGAGTGATACTGAATGTGAAGAAAGTGACGAAGATTATGCCAATATTTGTCTAATGGCAAAATTAGAATCAGACTCAGACTTCGAAATAGATACAAACTCAGACTCAGATAGCGAAATCGAGGTAAGTAATTTTAAAATTCCTACTAAAGTCTCTAAATATATTGATGAACTGTGTCTTAGTCTCAAAACCTCTCTCAAGAGGATTTCTGAGTTAAAAAGGGAGAATTATGCACTGAAGCAACAAGAAATTTTATGGAAAGAAAAGTTTGAAAATTTAGATAAAAACTTTGTTGCATTAAAAGAAAATGCAGACTCTCTTTCAAAAGAAAATACGTTTTTGAAAAATGACATTTCAAATATTTCAAAGAGATTTTCAATAGGATCGAGAAATTGGAAAATATTTTTTTAGTACAAAGACCTTATTTTAACAAATCAGGTTTGGGAATGACTTCTGAAACTATTCCTCTAATTGATTTTCCAAAAGTAAAAGAAAGAATTAAACAAAGGCTAACAAAAACTTTTTATAGAAATCATTTTCAAAAAGTCTTTGTAAAACCTGTTGGCCGAAGTGCTATTAAATGTTCTAAGTGCAATAGCTCAGAACACTTTGAAAAAGAATGTCCTATGGCTTGGATACCTGTTAAGAAGGAATGTGCAAAGACTGCTTATTGCACTAACTCATCTGGATCCAAGAAAATGTGGGTATTAAAGAAAGCTTGAGTTTCTTTTTTAATTACAGGTCACTATCAAGAAAAATGTCAAATGGTATTTAGATAGTTGCTGTTCAAGGCATATGACTGGAGATTCAAGCTATTTTATAAAAACTATACAAGTTAATGGTGGAAAAGTCTTTTTTGGTGGAAATAACAAAGGAAGAAATGTTGGATGCGGAACAATAAAGATTGGAGATCTCACAATCAATAATGTTTCCTTGGTGGAAGGACTAAACTACAATCTACTCAGCATAAGCCAACTATGTGACACTGGGTTCAAAATCAATTTTCAGGAAGGAACATGTTCAAGAACCAGTAAAGACCACTATCAATCTTTTACTGAGCGTAGACATGGGAATATTTATCTTCTGGATATAAAACCAGAAAGACCTCAATGCCTGATATCAATACAAGACGAAGCGAATCTTTGGCATCGAAAGCTTGGCCATGTCAATATGAAGCAGATTGCCAAGATCTCTTCTAAGAATCTTGTTCGAGGGCTACCCAACCTGAAGTTTGAAAAATTTGACTTATGCACACCATGTGTATTGGGAAAACATGTTAGAAGTTCTTTTAAACCATTGAATCAGGTTTCTACTAATCGCGTTTTGCAACTCTTGCATATGGATCTCTTTGGACCAACCAGAACTAGAAGTATAGGTGGAAAGAGATACTGTCTAGTAATCGTTGATGATTATTCACAATTCACCTAGGTTTACTTTCTAGCAAGTAAGTCTGAAGCTTTTTCTTACTTTTCAAAGTTTGCTAAGAAAGTTCAGAACTAGAAAGGATATGTTATTTTAAGCATACGGACAGACTATTGAGGTGAGTTTGAAAATCAGGTTTTCAGCATGTTTTTTCTTCTCTATACACTCTAGAACAGAATGAAATTGTGAAAAGAAAGAATAGATCTTTACAGGAGATGGCAATGACTCTTCTAATAGAAAGTAGTATTTTCTCTCATTTAAAAAGCGGTTTCTACAAAGATGTTATATTATTAACAGAGTCTTTTTAAGGCTTATTCTGGAGAAAACTCCTTATGAGTTATTCAAAGGAAAGAAGCTAATTATTTCATAATTTCATGTATTTGGTTGCAAATGTTTTGTTTTGAAAAAAACAAATGATCGAGCTGGTAAGTTTGAAGAGAAATCAGACGAAGGAATCTTCCTTGGATATTCAACCACTAGCAAAGCTTACAGAGTATTCAACAAAAAAACTCAGTCTGTGGAAGAATTTACGAATGTCAAATTCCAAGACTCTTTGTAGAATCAACTGATTTAGACTCATTCTGAAGAATCTGAACCTGCTCCAAACTCCACAAAGTCTACCTCCCCTAAAGCAGCTCAGACCTCTGAAAATCAGCAAAAGGAAGTTGAAGAATCAACTAAAGTAGAAGAATAGCTTCCTGCTAGACCATCAAGTAATTTGAAGCACAAATCTAGTCATCTCAAAGAACTCATCATTGGTGATATCAATGAAGGAATTTGCACTAGATCCAAAAGGCAAGAAGAATCTAGCACCGTGGCACTTAATTCTGAAATAGAACCTAAAAGCATAGAAGAAGCTTTAACTGACGAAAGCTGGATTGAAGTAATGCAAGAAGAACTTAGACAATTCAGCATTAATGATGTTTGGGAATTAACTCTTAAACCAAAAGGTAAATCCATTATTAGAGCTAAATGGGTTTTCAGGAACAAGTTGGACGAAAAAGGAAAAGTGATCAGGAACAAAGCAAGACTCATGGCCAAAGGATATATGCAAGAAGAAGGGATATACTATGATGAAACTTACACTCCAGGAAGCAATTAGATTATTATTTGCTTTTGCCTATTATAAAAAATTCAGGTTATTCCAAATGGACGTTAAGAGTGCATTCTTGAATGGATTCATCCAAGAAGAAGTCTATGCGGCACAACCTCCTGGATTTGAAGATCCAAAGAGACTAGACTCAGTATTCAGATTGAAAAGGGCTCTCTATGGTTTAAAACAGGTACCTCGAGCTTGGTACGACATGTTAAATAAGTTTTTAATGCAAAATGGTTTTGTCAAAGGAAAAATGGAAACTACTTTGTTTATTAAAAGGGAAGGTAAAAACTTTCTACTTGTTCAAATTTATGTTGATGATATTATATTTGGATCATCTAACGAAAACCTGTGCAAGAAGTTTTCTAAGTCTATGCAGGATGAATTTGAGATGAGCATGATGGGTGAATTATCATTCTTTCTTGGATTACAAGTAAAATAATTGAAGGAAGGAATCTTCATTCACCAAGAGAAATATGCAAAAGAACTTGTTAAAAAGTTCGGATTGGAGAATTGCAAAAAGGCCAAGATACCAATGTCTAGTTCTTTGAAGCTGGATAAAGATGAAGGAGGAAAGAAAGTTGACCAGAAACTTTACAGGAGTATTATTGGTTCACTTCTTTATCTTATTGCTTCTAGACCTGACATTTTTTTAGTGTTTGTATTTGTGCTAGATTTCAAAAGAGTCTCACCTAAGCACTGCAAAACGCATCATCAAATACATTGCAACTACTTCAAATTTAGGTCTGTGGTATCCCAAAGAAGGAGAATTTACATTCCTTGGATATTCAGACGCAGATTTAGCATGTTGCAGAGTTGATAGGAAGAATACATCTGGTACGTGCCAAGTGTTGGGAAACAGGTTAGTATCTTGGTTCTCAAGGAAGCAAAGCACTGTAGCTCTTTCAACAGCAGAAGCAGAGTATGTGGCTCTTGGAAGTTGCTGTTTTCAAATCTTATGGATAAAACAAAAACTGAAAGACTTTGGAATCAAAGACTCTTACACTGAGATTAAATGTGACAACACTAGCGCAATTAACCTCACAAGGAATCCAATTCTTCATTTAAGAGCAAAGTATATAGATATTCAACATCATTTTATTAGAGATCATGTTCAAAATGGAGAAGTTATGATTCAATTCATTGACTCAAAGAATCAACTGGCGGACATATTTACAAAGCCTCTGGAGAAAAGCCTATTTGAATCTATTTGTACCAGACTGAACATTATATCTCTTATTCAGTAAAGTTTGGATGTACTCAAGACTCAAAGGTAAAGTTTAAAGGTATTCAGACTCAGAAGACCAATAGTTACGACTGTAAGTTGTTTCTATATTTTAAATTTGAAAATGTACGATTATTTATTAATTGCTAATTGATTGAAATTATCTTTCCAAGTTTCTCTTTTTAAGAAAGGCAGTTATCAAGCACCGGCTGCGAAGGCTCCGCTGGCAAAGTCTTCCCTATTGTGGGGGGACCCATTGACCCCTTCTCGGAGGGCGAGGGTTCGACTCGCCACGGAGACGCTTGGCGTCTTACTAGTTCCATAGGGGTGGTGGGTCCTCCCGTGGGGCCCCAGGGTTTACCCCAGTCGCTCGCGGCTTACGGGGCTTCCCTAGGTCATAAAAAAAAAGGGGCAGTTATCAATTTTGAAAAGAAAGTTATTTTCAAAAACGGAAAGTTATTCGCTTTGAAAATGTATTTTTATTTTTCCTTTTACGACATTTCGTTTCACTTGCTTTATATACTGCTGAGACTCATCTTCTTTGTTTTTACACTGAAATCCTAGAATACAAAATTCTTATTTACTTTCACTTTCACTCTCGATCTGTTCAAAATTTTTCACATTTTTCGAGCAAGTTTGTGAATTCCTCCCTTGGAAGAGATAATGTCTTCGAGAAAGTCATCAAAGATTGCAAGCAGGGGACCACAACATATGCCCAAGGGTCCTACCCACTTCGACTTGACCGAAGAAGAAGTTTTTACTCCTCAACAACAACAAAATCAGCAACAACCTTCTCAGCAGTGTCAAACTCCTCCACCGACTCATCCAGAAGAGGAAGTTTTGGAAGAAGTGGAACCTGTAAGAACATTAACTCCTAAAGTCGCTTTCAAGCTTTATTCTAATCTGAAAAGAGGTGGAACTCCTATGACATTGATTGATGAATACTTGAAAGAGAGGGGGTATAAGAACGAGACTCTATTTTTGCTCAACTTGGAAAAGATGGGTATTGCCGAAAAGGGTTCGGTTGAAAAAGCCTTTGCTAATTTTCCTAGTGACCCACGAATAGGGACTGCTAATCAACCTCAAGGACTGGATGACGATGAAAGAATGTTTTCCCATTTTCAGCCTAGAATTGGAGTGGCTGCAAATATTACTGATGGTTCTAATCTGTTTAGATCAAAGAACCACAAAAAGGTTTATCCGAATCTGTTGAAGAGAGGGATTATGCACCCAAGGAATGTTGATTTTGATTTCCTTGATTAAGTGAAAGTGAATCTGCGAAAGAAGTTTGCTGCCCTACAGTTGGAGCACTTTTGTTCTGAATCCACTGCTGCTTATACTGAACTCACTGCATACTTTTATTTGAACTTATCATTTGTGGATGCAAATAGCTTCTCTTTTACTGTGAGAGACAATGCGTTTTTGGTGGATATGAATACTTTGGTTGATCTAATTGGGGGTGGAAAGAGGATGTTTCCGACCATTTGGTGTACCTTTTGCTCATGCTACTCAGTCATTAGTGAAAGACAAAGATGCTGAAGGCAAAACATCCTATTTTAGGATGAATGCCACCAACATCTTGTTACACAAAATTGTGATCAACTGCAATAGGCCAAAGTCGACATCCAAGACTGATGTGTCTCGGTCTGAAGCGAAACTGATGCATGCCATCATTTTCGGATACAAATTTTCCCTGCCTATTATGTTTCACATGTACAGAACAGTTGTGAAAGATAAGGGACAACTCCCTTATTCTGCTCTTATCATGCGTTTTTTTAGACATTTTAAAATTCATATCCCTGCTCCATTAAGTTTGTCAACAATTTCTCCATTGGTGATTGGATTCAAAATGGTTAAAAAGATGCGCTTGCAAGAGCTAAGTAAGGTATTGGAACGCATGGAAGAGAAGTCTCCTGTAAAAGCAAAACAAGACTCTACAGCAGCAAAAAGGAAATGCAAGGAGCCCATGGCTACTCCCGTGAAAAGGAAAAGAATTATCATCTTGCAGGATGAAGAGGATGAGGATGAAATGACTCTTTCAGCCTTACGTAATTTGAAGAGTTTTGTTAATTTTGAAGAGACTCAAGCAGAGCCAGCAGAAGGAGAAAAAGAGAGAAGAGACAGAGAAGGGAGAGGTTGAACAGAGGAGGACAGAGGAAGAAAGAAGAGAAGAGGAAGAAGAAGAAGAAGAGGAAGAGAAAGAAGGAGAACAAGATCAGGGTCAAGGAGACTCTTTCGAGCCAACTTTGGCTGTCTCCCTGTCAAGTGATTTTGAGATGGCAGGAACTGTTGACATTCATCACTCTGAAGCTGAAGTTGAAAAAGAAGAAAACTTATCTACTCCACCCGAAGGCAACAAAACATGGGGAGCTGTTGGACCAAAATGTATTTCTTCACCTTTATTTGCTAGTGATGTAAGCCTTTTTGCAGCAGACCCAGAGGATTTATATGCCTCGCATTACCCAGAAGACAGTCGTGGTGATCAATCTGCTGAAGTTCCATCCATTCTCAAAATTTCTGGAATTGACTTAGCTGGACCTAGTTTTGCAATAGCTCAAATAACAGACTTTTCGAGATTGCTGGAAATTCTATTCGACGTCAAGAAACAGCAATATGCTTTGGGATATGAGATGCAGGATCTCAAGAATGCTTTTAAGGTCACTTCAGTGACTCTGCACGATCAGTTACAAGCCCTGAAGACTCAAGTTCAGTCCACTGTGCAGGGTGAAGATTTTCAGTCACTGAAGTAGAATTTTGATCGGCTTGAGAGGACAGTGCATTCTATGGGAGAATTCGAGCTTGTTCGCATTCCCAAAAAGCCATGATTTTGACTCCATTTTCAACCAACTCTTTTTATTTATTCTCCACTTTTTACTGTTGACAAAACGGGGGAGAGGTTTTATGTAGATTTGATGATCTTTTTGTTTTGGACTGTTTTGGACTTTATCCTTTGTCTGGTGTGGTTATGACTTGGATTGGTTTGGACTGACAATGCTTGTAAGTAACTTAAGCTATGTTATTGATAACGATAGTTGCTCTTACAGAACTAACTTGTTTTCTGTGGTTGCAGAATTGCTACTATCCTTATCCTAATCTAATTATCTTTTATAAGAAATCTTGGTTTGCGTAAGTGTTGTTTTGCAAAGCAAAGTGTCCAAATCTGCGAGAAAGTTTTGTCATAATAAAAAATGGGGAGATTGTTGGAGAAAACTTCTTTATCTGTTTTGAAGTTGACAAAACGTTTCCATCAGTCTAGTTGGAAGACTTGCAAACTCTATCGTCAAAGTTTGAAGACCTCTAGACTCAAGATTTAAAGTCTGCCCTCATTGACAGCTTCCAGACCGACGAAGAAAAGTATTATCCGTTGAAGAAGACTTATCCAGATGCAGGTATATCTTTAAGGATTTGATTCATGCGGATGAAGAAGATCTCACGGCTAGAGATGGCACCTCGAGATCTATTATTCGTATTGAAATTAATCGAGTATGTTAGATTCGTTGATTGGCGAAGTATACTTGGAAAGTTCTACTTATGGAAATCTAGATCCTGATTGTATGGGCGAGTAGGATTGGTGGGCTATCATCACATTTCTTAAATAATTCGAGATCTTTCTAATTGATTCTGTCCAATGGGTTGATTGGAAGAACTCCTTTGGAAGGTGCCAACGGTTATGAAGGCATGAAGGTGTATATAAGGAGGACGCTTAAGTTATTCGAGTGTGTGCGTGAAAGAAAAATTTCAAAGTCTAAAACTCCTAGTTCTTCACTATTTCGGCCGTTGAGCTTTTCTTGTATTCAAAAGAGAGATTAAATACTTGTGAGACCTTGAGGAAGTGTAGTAGAGTCTTTATACTGTGGAATCAATGACGTGAGACTGTAAAATCTCTTTTGATTCATAGTGGAATTCAGCTAGTGGGCTGTCAGCGCGGGAGAATGGACGTAGGCTTGGTCTAAGTCGAACCACTATAAACTTTGTGTCTGAATTCTCTTTCCCTTATCTTCTTACTTTAAAATTGCAACTTCATACTTCTGCTTTTAGTTCTTTACGCCTTTAGCTTGTTACGCTTAAAAATTATTTTTGTTAAAGATTCACAAAGATTTCTTTGATCACCTATTCACCCCTCCTCTAGGTGCTCGTACTAGCTCTATCAGATAAAACATTCGGATTCGACGGTGGAGGATTTTGATTTTGAGGTGAGTTGGGCGTCTCTGGTATCTCCTCTGTTGAAGAACTCTTTGCGTGTTTATTTTTTGTCATGGTAAAAAATTTTGAATTCCTAATCGACCCACTAAATTGTTTTGCAGGATGAGGACTTGCAATAACTATCCAGAAAGAAGAACGCAGGCAATTCTAAAAATGCGGAAGCTAGGTCAAGATGAACTGCTTTGATACCATGACAAGAGTTGAAAGGAAAATGGAGAAAGTTTCTTCTGTATTAATTGATTGTATACAAGTATAAAGTTACATTTATAATGTAAGAATGAAAGAAAAAAAGAAATAATGTACAATGAATATAAATTTCCCACTTACTGAATCAATCACACAAATCACTCTCTCTAAATCAAACCAGCAGATCAGAATCTTTGATACTATCTCCAACAATAAATTTTCATGCTTTTGGCTTGTTACGTGCTATCAATCTTTATTAGAATTTCAACACAATGTGCGACATCTGAAATTTCATCCGACAAAATAACGAGTCCCGAATACTTGATGAACCACGCCACATGATCAAGCCCGTCATCAAGCTGTACCGATAACACTACTGCGAAGACTTGCAACCCCGTTTGTTTCCGTCATTACCAAGTCGCCTAAATTTTGATGACAATGCCATCGTGATCGATGCACCCTCGACGACACATTCTCACCACTGCCACCGCCTGTTTTCGCCAACTTAGCACCGCGGCCCTGTCGTCGCTCCACGACGTCGCCAAATCAGTGCCACCTACCCCCAAGCGATGCCACGTTCCCCTCTCGCCGAGTTAGCCCGGAAGACAGCAACGTGCGCCCTCCCATCTAGTTCCTCAAGTGGGCGACAACGCAGCAACGATGTTGAGTCAACAAATTACCGCCCACAGTGAGGACAGCTTTGACCGTAGGAGGAGAGATGAGCAGACAGAGAGAGAGAGACACCGCTTGCTTCATGTTTCACCGCCCCAGGACTCACCCCATTTCTTCACCTCACTTGGCTGCACCACCACCAGAAGCTTGAGGCCAACAACGAAGCAGAGATCCGGCCACCTCTTTGTGAATATACTATAGCTACATGGAGATAGTTAGAATGAACTAAAAAAGGTTTCCTCAAGGGCTGGGTTTGTGGTTGAAGGTTACAAGAGTAGTGCCATGTATTAATTACGTTTCTTTAGCTGCTTATAACTTCAAAAGAAATGTTGAAATCGTATTCTATATATTCACTTGAAATGAGTATTTCTTTTTCTAATCATACTTTTCGTTCACTTTTTATCAATATGATACAAGATACGGTTGTCAAACTAGAGAGTGAACTTTACCAGAATTATAATCCACATTGTTTGTCATCATTTCCAGATATTAATTTGACTAGTGTATGTGTTGGGATTGTCGGATTCCTAAAAACCGGATTCGACACTAAATCGAATTCCTAAAACGAATGCGGAAGATAAGCCTGGGAAAATCACGTATCACCTATCCTAAAGCACACCACGGAATCGAGCGTACCTTGTTAGCCACAGATTAAACACCAACGTTGAAGATGAAGAGAATTTGGCTCTGTTTGATCCGATGACGTCGATTAGCCTTGAAGGGAAGACGTCGTCGCCTTAAGTGCTTGGAGGGAAAGAGAGAGAGAGGAACGTACGTTATAATTGCCAAAGGGTGTCATCGTCTCTCTCTGTCCTCCCTTATATACGTTCCCTCAAAAATAGAAACGTACCCCTTCATCCATGGGCCCTAATATTGTGGGCCGGGCTTTCAAGCCCAACATGGGCGGACGGGCCTTAAGCCCATCACATAAAACCATCATCTCCCACTCGCACATGGTGGGCCGAATATGATTCTCTTTACCTCTCTTCAACATTCATAACCGGTGAATAATCCGTGCGACCAGCATACTTTGAGAGCTCGTTGCTATATATCTGTTAGGAATATATAGCAACTCATAATGGGCATCACATCCTGAGTAGATTTAGTATGCAGTTCCCTAGATCGATCGATCACATTTATATCTCTCTTGATCTCTTTTAAACAATGATATATATATATATATATTGTATTCACAATTATGATTATCACAAAGACAGTCATAATTGGTTAACCGGTGAATACAAAACTACAATGTAATTCTCCAAATTCGATTTTCCTCTTTCCTTCAAACTCTCAATTTCAGTTTAGCTTGCTTTTCTAGAAATGTCCCATTAGATCGAATCATCTCATGACCATTAGCAACATCCTAAGATAGCAAACACTAAATAGAAACCTTGAGAATAAGTAAGAGTTATAAGGGGACTACAAAGTTGAGGAACTCTTTTCCTCAAGAGTCTCACACGACATAAAAGTTGAGATCAAACTTTTTGTCACTTTTATTGGTCGTCTCATGTCTACGTAGTATGAAATACGTATTACGGTATTAACTCCTTTCCCATAGAGCGTATGTCTACACCTTCAATACCGTACAGATGATAGTTCAGATATACCCAATGTCTAACTTGAGTTCACGTATTTACTTATTCACAAGATTCATCAGAACTCACATCTGGCATCATAGACAGATAAAGTAAAATATGTGGGGCATTTTACTTTCGGACATCGTAAATATTATGTCCTCATCTTAATACTCAGTTAAGACGACATATGTATTTTAAGCTTGAGCTCTCGATTATCACTTAGATAATAAGCTTAAATACAGTCTCATCTCTATTTATCACACAATAAATAGAGGCGATTACCCGTGTGAGTGGGCTAATCTTATATCTGTCCGACATACTTTCTCAATTTAAAGTAATGCACTGAGAATTAAGATGCATAAAGATCAAATAAAGATTCATAGGCATTAATGATGAAAAAACACAAATTCATCAAATGTGAACACTTCAAGGAAATTACAATCCAGTACATCAGATTCTACGCAATCATAGAGATTTCATATGACCACAAAAACACATATCTAGGTACTAGCTTTATCATAGGATCTGCTACCATTCTATGCGTAATATGTACTCTAAGTTCACATCTTTTCGTGCAATCATATCCTTGACAAAAGTTATACTTGGTATCTATAGGTTTGGTCTTGCCATGATATTTTGGATCTTTGGTGTACACTTTTGCTGCTTGGCTATCACAGTTAACCAACAATGAATTTGCAGCACTTTCAATAACACCTAAATGATCCAATAATCTCTTAAGCCAAACATCTTCTTATACTGCTGTTGATAATGCCACGGACACAACTTACATTGTGGACAAGACCATATACTTTTGTTTCTTACTGCCCCAACATATGGTGCCATTATCCGGTAAGAAAACAAACCCAGAGGTAGATTTCTTTTCATCTAAATCTCCTTCATAATCAATATCAGAATAGCCTTAGAGTTGCAGATCCTTTCCTTAATAACTCAACGTATAATCAGCAGTCCCCTTTAGATACCTAAGTATTCTCTTAACGGCTTTCCAATGTGCTGGACCTGGATTGGATTGGTACCTACTCACCATTCCAACTGCAAAACATATGTCAGGTCTTGTACACATCATAGCATACATCAAGCTTCCAACATCACTAGCATAAGGAACATGTTTCATTTGTTTCTTCCTTTGTGGAGTTCTTGGACATAGTCTATGGCTCAATCCTTCACCTTTTGCAATAGGAGTGTCTATGGGTTTACAATCTTGCATACGAAATCGTTCAAGAACCTTATTTATATATGTTTCTTGCGAAAGAGACAACGATCTCTTTGAACGATCTCTTGAAATCTTAACTCCAAGAGTGTATGCAGCCTCACCCATATCCTTCATCTCAAAGTTGGAAGACAACCAACTCTTGACAGTATTAACAAACTCCATATTGCTTCTAGCAATTAGTATATCATCAACATATAATGATATGATCACAAATTGATCATTGGATCTTTTGATATATACACAATGATCCTCATCAATCATTGTAAAGTCATATGCCATTATGGCATTATGAAAACGTATATACCATTGTCTCAATGACTGCTTAAGGTCGTATATCGATCCCAAAAGTCGATATACCTTTTCTTCTTGGCCTTTCATTATGAAACCAGTAGGTTGTTCCATATATTTCTTCCTCTAATTCTCCATTGAGGAAAGCAGTCATTACATCCACTTGATGTAACTCAAGATCCATACTTGTTACTATTGCCAGAATAATGCGAATTGAGGTAAACCTCACTACAGGAGAAAATGTATCTTCATAATCAATTCATTCCTGTTGATTATACCCCTTCGCCACAAGGCGAGCCTTATGCATTTCTATCGAGCCATCAGCCTTTCGCTTTATTTTGAGAACCCACTTGTTCCCAATAGCTTTGTGTCCTTTTGGAAAATCAACCAGTTCCCAGACTTGGTTTGATTTCATTGACTCCATTTCCTCTTTCATTGCACGAATCCATTTTTCCTTACAAGGGCAATTCAGAGCCTCATTAATATTTCTTGGCTCATCCTTATCTTGTGGAGTAATCATAAAACTTTCCCCTTCAATGTCAAAACGTCGACGGGGAATACTCTGGCGACTTGTTCACCGTATGGGAGATTGTACACTTAGCACATCATTCCCCATAATGCTCCCACTAGGATTAGATAATGATGTTGTCTCATCATGTGGTTGCAATTGAGAATGAATTAAATTAAATTCATCACTTCTTATATTACTCCCACTTGGACGAACTCCAATAATATCATTATCTTGATCCAAGGTTTCAAATAGGGAGTAATTTACCCATATTTCGCCATTCTTAGGAAATTCATCCTCTAAGAATGTGACATCCCGTGATTCAAATTCAGTTATACTTCCACTTTCCTGCTCACCAATGAACACATACCCTTTCGAGTGTTCGCAGTATCTCATGAAAATACTCTTATTTCCTTTGGGATCCAATTTCCCAAATTTGTGAGAGGACTCATGAGTATAGGCAGCACAACCCCATGGCTTAAGAAAAGTTAAGTTCGGTTTTCTACTTGTCCATAACTCATATGGAGTGGAAGTAACTAATTTGGAAGGCATCTAGTTAAGTATATAGGCAGCAGTTAACAACGCATCACTCCAAAAAGTGATAGGTAAGTTAGCATGCGTCATCATGGACCTAACCATATCCATTAGGGTTCTGTTTCTTCTCTCCGCAACACCATTTTGTTGAGGAGTATATGGAATAGATAACTATCTTTCTATTTATTTTTCATCACATAATTTTCTAAACTCATCAGATAAATATTCTCGACTTCAATTGGATCTCAATGCTTTTATTTTCTTGTCTAATTGATTTTCTACCAAGTTCATAAACCTTTTGAAACAACTCAATGCTTCAGATTTATGAGAAATCAAATAGACATATCCGAATCGAGTATAATCATCTATAAAAGTGATGAAATAAACAGCCCCATGCATTCCTCTCACATTCATTGAACCACATGCGTCAGAATGGATTAAATGCAGAGGAAATTCAGCTCTTTTACCTTTTCCAAATGGTTTCCTTGTCGTTTTCCCTACTAGGCAATGCTCACATATTGGCAAATCGACTTTTTCAATGTTGCCCAACAAGCCCTCTTTGACTAGTCTATTCATATGTTGTTGGCCAATATGACCAAGTCTAGCATGCCACATAATCACATTATTATCATATTAAGTAGAAGACATGAAACAAGGGAATAACAAATATTGACATCACCACAGTCAACATCTAGTACAATAAAACCATCCAGAAAGTAACCACAACCATAGTAGTTTGTATCCAAATACAAATCTACACCGCTATTATGGAAGTTCACACTAAAACCAAGCTTAACCAACACCAAGACAGACACTAAATTTCAACGAATTTCCGGAGCATTTAGAACATCATGTAGAAACAAAGTGCGTTCACCACGCATGTTCAATTAGCAGGTGCCAATCTCTTTAACTTCAGCTCTGGAGTTGTTTCCTACATAGATGCACTTAGTTTCAGCTGGTACTCGTCAAAATTCCACGAATGATTCTCTATCCTTCGCTACATGGTCTGTCGCTCCTGAATCTACAGTCCACAAAGGATTGGATTCAGCCAATAATACAGAGCTTGACACATAAGCAAAGTTCTCAAATGTACAAGAGGTGTTTACCTTTTTCGGCTCACAACAATTGCGAGCATAGTGACCCTTCTTGTCACAATTGTAACACCTCACCCTTGACATTTTCTTCACTTGAGGACGTTTTCCTCTCTTGTGTTGGTTAACTCTTGATTTCTTGCAATAAGGACTTGATCATTTACATTCCCACATATTGAACGAATCAATACGCTTGCGTTTAGAGCTCAAAGCTCTTTTTGAGCTAGAACCAGCATTGTAAATGTCTATTTTCGGCTCAAATGCCGTTAGGCGGTCCTCTGCTAGCTCAAGGTGGCGCATGGCATCCTCAAGATATTCCATAACATGGTCAAGAGCTTCTAGTGCTTCTTGCTTTTCCAGCACATATTGAATATTCATATTCAATATTTCACAATTGTTGCCGTTCATATCAGCAATTACGTTCTTAGTTGCTGAAAACATCGATTTGAACACATCAGACATACATGCACGAATAATTAATGCCTATCATTTATGCATCCACTTTGCACAGACCCATCATATTAATGAATAATTTCAAGTAAGGTTTCAGAATCAAAATGTCACTATGTTTCCAATCATCCTCCAAAAATCCTAACTCAAAATTATTATTAATATAATTGTCTTATGCAAAATAAATTTTATGAAGTTACAAAAACTTCTATAAACTACCCACATCAGTTAACAATAATAGAAATCAAATAATATTTTACATTCAACAGAATAATAATGCTTTCACATAATACAACTATACATTACACTAAGCAATATATATAGAGAAAAATATCAACATGGAAAGAGATATTTACACCCATAAAACATCTCATAATTAATTTAAGAAATAAATAGGGAATGTCCCTTCTAATCCATCAGTCAAAACATCTGAGAAAACTGAAAGCACATTTGTCAACCATGGAAAAACTTTTGGAGAACTTTCATGTTGCCACCAATGCGCATTTACTCTATGCCATGTGGCGCTCAATCTAATGGTTGAATTTTTGGCCAACTCAATCCTATAGTACTCTCTTACAAAAGCTTCCACTAGCCTCCTATAACCCGGGACCACGTTGACCTCCCATAGCTGATCTAACACTGCTTGCCATTCAAGTGGAAGAGTGTTCATCAAAGCCGGCACCTTCTCAAAATCCAGCATAAGATAACCATTCTAGATGATTTCTTGTATCATCTGATTGACCCTGACCACATGTGATACTAAATCACTGTCATGCCACCGATAATCAGCTAACTCTGTCATCAGCCTTTTAAGTCTTGCACTTCCCTCGTCCGTTCTCGGGATTGTAGGTATCCATGCATAACGCATCATAGTTCCTGCAACAAATGCAGAACTAAAAATGGATTACTTATAATCCATAATGTACATGAGGGAAAATACATAATTTTTTATGATTCATGCAACAAATGCATAATAAATAATGGATTACATATAACCCACATAGATATAATTGAAAAAAGAAACAAATTCCTTTTTTTTTTTTGGGTCAACGGTCAACGGTCGTCGGTCAAATGGTCAATGGGTCGGGTCCACGGGCGTGCGGGTCGGACCGGTCGAGTAGGTCGGACCGGCCGGGCCGGGTTGGACGAACCGACCGGCACGTGCCGCGCGCGTGCGTGGGCTGACGTCACGCAGACGTCAGCCGGCACATGCGCGGCATGCGCCAGGCTTCCATGCGGGTCGGGTTGGGTCTCTGTCGGGTTGGGTCGCCAGTTGGTGACCTGCCGGCCAATGGTCGTCGGCGATGACGTCATCCCAGCGGTTACTGTGACGTCAGCACGCGCCGGTTCACCGGCGCGCATGTGCCGGTTCACCACCGACGCGTGGCTCCCACGCGTAGCACCTTCTGGCCATGCATGTGGGTGCATCCGGCGTCGCCCGGCGGCGCACGACATATCGTCGGACTCGTCTCGACGAGATCTTTCACCCAATGCTTTCAAAAATCGATTTTGACTTACAGAAACTCAAAAAAATAGACGAACAGTGCTCGGGTGTCGGGATTTCTCGCCCCGATCCGTGTCGGCCGAATATTTTCGCGAAAAATCAATCAAAAAACATGAAATGGGTCGGGAAAACATGAACTAGGGCTCTGATACCAATGTTGGGATTGTCGGATTCCCAAAAATCGGATTCGACACTAAATCGAATCCCTAAAACGAATGCGGAAGATAAGCCCGGGAAAATCACGTATCACCGATCCTAAAGTACACCACGGAATCGAGCGTACCTTGTTAGCCATAGATTAAACACCAACGCTGAAGATGAAGAGAATTTGGCCATGTTTGATCCGATGACGTCGATTAGCCTTGAAGGGAAGACGGCGTCGCCTTAAGCGCTTGGAGGGAAAGAGAGAGAGAGGAACGTACGTTATAATTGCCAAAGGGTGTCTTCGTCTCTCTTTGTCCTCCCTTATATACGTTCCCTCAAAAATAAAAACGTACCCCTTCATCCATGGGCCCTAATATTGTGGGCCGGACTTTCAGGCCCAACATGGGCGGACGGGCCTTAAGCCCATCACATAAAACCATAAGTATGGTTGTTCCTGCTTTTTATATTTGGGGTGGAGGGTTACTCAACTAAAAAATCCCCATCACATTACTGCACATTGAAAAAGATAAAAATGGTGGAAAAAAAGCAAAAAAAGAAAAAGCAATCAAGGCACACTTTGTACATTCTTTCTTCTTTCAAGACAATTTTTGGCTTGTGGTGTGGTGAGGGGTGAATTCATCCCAGCTTCACTTAATTGTGGTCAAACCTCAAGTTAAGAAAAAGTAAGAAATAAGAAGTTATCTGAATCACAATCCTTCAACTCTATTCTCTAATCTTTGTGTCCGATTTTGGAAAATGTGGGCGTAAAGAAGCTCGTTCCACACATCTGGCACTCCGGGCAAGCACCAATGGAAGCAATCTGCATAGCTAGTTGGCTTTGCCTTCTGCTCTTCGGTTAAGGGTTCCCATTGTCGCCTATGTATGGTCGGGTGTGCTTCTTTCCGGTACTCTGAGAGCTGAGTGATGTTAAGGATTTGAACCCCAAGGCCTCTCGCCTTCAGCTGGTCGATCACGGACTCGACGACCCGCATCATTCCTGGGTCCGACCCACTTCCCCAGTACCCTTCTTTAGCGATAGGTTCGGTTTCCGCGTAGCAGTTTTGGCCTTCGTCCCCATCCCATTCCTTGGCTCTACGACATAGAAAAGAGCGTTGTCTTGCTTATTCCTTTGTAAACGAATCTTGCAGCCAAAAGGGATGCATCGATGCTATGAAAAGATCATACCTTTCATGAGTTGGAGACATGCTAACAAAGAAGACTTGGGTCTTGGACCTATTCACATGCACTTCCAACCAATCCGACCATGTGTTGAGAGCCATCTCATAGGCCCGTGGCATCATCACATCTTTGTAAATTCCATCCGGACTTCCGAACGAGCCCCACCTAAATTAAGAATAATTGCCACACGAAATTAAGGTTTAATTAGGAGTTTTTTTATCTCCTTTTTATTGAGAAAATGTTGGACATAATTTTCATTTATAGATGAAGTACTTACAAGACTTTCATTCGGGATCTCCTCCACCAAAGATACGAATCGAAAATGAGAATGTCGGCGTCAGACCAATGCCTCGCATGCTTCTCAATGGCTTGAACCCGGACAATCCGATCGGGCACTCGGTGGTTGACTGGGTCGTCCGAGTTGGATTCCACTAGCAATGGTGCCCAATAGTACTCAATAGTCGCATTGCATTCCTAATTTTGTTGATACCAAAACCATTAAATTCCTGAAATCGATCCTGAAAGTAGCTAGACATCTCAAATTTTCGAGACTAAAAGGTTTGACATTTTAATCATTTGAAATTACATAGCGTTAAAACTTGGATTACAATGAAAACATCATAATGATATCAATTTCACAAATGGCCGCTTGAACTCCATATAAAAGATATGATTTTAGCTTTTGATAGAACTTTATCATCTTATATTGCATCAATTCAAACTTAATTTGAATGTCACTTGATGCATTGTTTCTGACATAATTTGATATGACAACTCGTTGGATACCATTATTAATGATTTTCGAGGGGTGAGTTTAATTGAGGACAAGGCCAAAATTAAAATTATTGTTCTAGTTTCCAGCGATAAACTGGTTTTTAATTAATGATGGGTTTTAATTATATGCAGAACTTGTAAACCGGTTGATTTGCATGAATGCCATGTACATTTAAAGATATGTTTAGGGATGTGGAAGAATCTTGATTCTCCTTTTGCTGCTGCATTATATTCAAAGTCGAAAGCTTTCTTCCTCACCTAAAATGTTGAAAAAAATGTCGTAAATCCGTAGAAAAGTCCAACGTCGTAGATAAAAACAATGTACAATTGCCAACGTTGTTGCGCTGTCTCCCATGAGAAAGAGTTTTAAGAGGGCAAGAAAGAGATGTTGACTTACAGAGGCCTTGAAGATGAGCAAGGAATTGTTGTGCTTGGACGACATGGATTTGAGGTTTGGAGGGATGGCCGACTCGACCAGGCAAACCATGGAGACCCATTGGCCTCGATTCAGCGAGTCACCCACGTACACGAGCCTCTTGTTCCTCAACCTCTCCAACAATGCTGTGGCATTGAACCTACCCTTGTTACCACCAGACACAGCCACAACACTCAACTCATAAACCCTAATCAATTTCAGAAGCACATCAAAACTCAACATGGGTATACTGGACATTCAAATAATGAGTCGGCTTCTCTCTCTCTACATCAAAACACAAGAGTCGTGTTCGATACTTAATGACAATCGTAACATATCACCCAATTTAGTAAATTAGTCTCAATATACCTAAAGTTACTTTCAAGAAAAATCGTTGATGCGTATATATACCTAGGAAGGTCACATCCATGGGGTTGCCACCTCCATTGCTGATACCTGAAGTCCGTCCGGCCGAACTTCTCGCAAGCCAATTGATCGGACATGTACGTGCACTCTTTCTCCTTGTAGAGAGGGTATGACACATTGTCGAACACCCATTGCCCTGAGAACAAGTTGCACTCCCGCTCTGTTGTCAACGTTGATGTGGACGGTGCTGGTGCCGGTGAAGCCGTTTCGGCCGAGTTATGGAGGATTGCTGCTCTATCTTCATCCAGCAGTGGCTGCTCTGCGTCGCGGGTGAGGTAGACGACTCCGATGAGGACGCCGGTGACGAGGAGAGCCAACAGGGAGTGGAAGCTGGTCTTGATCCCCCACGACGCAGCCGCTATTTGGGCTTTGTTTGCCATTGCCAATAATTTTTTTTTTTGGGTGTGCTTGGGTAGCTTACTGCGGGAGTTATATGTGAGTGGTTCGCTTGTCATTGAAGTTGTTCAAGAGGAAGGAAATGATATCTTTTTGAGCGGGTTTGGTTTGGCTTCCCCTGAATTAGAGTAAGTGGAAACAGCTTTCTTGGGTAGTTTGAGGAAAGCAATTGATTGGGAAGGTTTGTCTGCTTCGGTTAGTCAATTGATCCCATTTTTTTCCCCTTTCTAAATTATGTTTCCTACATCATCATCATGGACTTGGTTTTATCCACTTCGGATACCGAACCCTATTCAAGAAAATGTCACTTTCCAGGCGCTCCTATCTAATCTATCTAACAAATTTAATTGGTTGCTTTATGGTTTCTTTAACCAATGCTGAGTTCTCGAATCTCTGGCAGTCAATTGGCTCATTGCATACTTTATCGACCAAATCTTTTCCACCGTGCTATTATTGATTGACAAGACTCGTTTTACTATTCTTACGCTAAACTACTCACACCCATAAAAGGGCGGGTGCCACACGGCATTCCACAAAGCTTGCACGTAATTAGCTCAAAGAGAATTTTACGGTGCCAATGAAAAAAGACATTATTGAGAACCTAATAGAATAAAAATATTTTCAATTATTATTATTATTATTATTCGTATCTTGTCATTTGGCCTCAAATAGACCTTATAAACTAATAATTCCAATCGATGCTCTTGAATCTTCCGGTAATTTCATCTCGTGTTAAGGTAAAAAGACGGCTTGAGTTGGTCGGGGGATCAGTTGAGGGGTAATAGCGGTATGTAGCAAAAGGCAGGAAGCTAGTTGCCCAAAAAAAAAAAAAAAAAAAGGCAGACAGCTATCTTAACCCAAGAATAAAGAACAGCAAAAAAGCTAGCTGTGTTGCAATTTCTCTGATTCTTTTCAAAACTTCAATATAATCAAAACAAGAAAAGGCGAATTAGGTTTCGGAGTGGTTGGCACTTCCACGTCTCGATTCGGTGTCTTGGAAGTCACCTCAAGAAGAAAACCGTTCCCAGAGGGAATGGCAGGTGGGGAAAATTTTATATTGATTAAAATAAACATTTTTTGTGTTTATAATATGTCTACTTGAATATGGTCGCTGGATATTAAAGTATCAATGCCCAAAGGTACACGGGACTGCTTAATTAATTGGAATGAACATATAGAATCGGTTGCACACCCAATCATCTGTTAATGTTTAAAGAACAAAGATAGCATTACCAGAATTTATCTCCTCCAAATTGAAAGAGTCATGTCCTTTACAAAGTCAATGCTTTTTCACGTGCATGTTTGGATTTCATATTCATAGAAGTTGTCCGAGGTTATCTTGTATAGATGTAATCGTAATGATAGTGATTGTTATGAGAGACTATAACCTAGAATAACTTGCAACTAGAAAGTGTAAATTGGGCATGATACTTAGAGCAAAGTTGTTGCGTTTTGCACTAATATAGATACTATCAGTGAATATACATATATTTGTGGATGACAAAAGTTGAACTGGACCAACCCAGATAATCTCTTGGGCTTGTTAAGGGTCGATTTGAGAAAGAAACTTTATAAGCGATATTTATAAAGTCTTTTGACCTGAAGGTCTTCTTTACTTTTATACAAGCAGTCCCATTACTTTGATTCGTCAATTGGTCATACCTTAATACAAGGTAAACCTCGGCATGCCGGCTCATGTGAGTAATTTATGGAGAGTATTAAGTACCTTGGGATCCATCACTTCTAATGGTAGAGGAGAGTGTCTAAAATTGCATCTTTTGACTAACCAAAAAACCAGCCGGTCTATTCAAACATTTTTTTACTGTAAATTATGCTGTTAGTAAGTTTTTTTTCATCTAAATTCTTTCATGGTCGAGAGGATAGAGATGCACATACTCAATGAACTGCAGAGAATCGTGTGATAGACCTCTACGAGTATTTATGAACTATTGGCTGATGGAAGGAATTGTATTAATAAATCACTATCGGATACTCATTTATAATCTCTACCTCGTTGGGTGAAATTACAATTTGTTAAAGTACATAATTACTTATTGTCCACATGAATAGAGATTTATCTTGCCAAATATTATATTCATATAATTGAAAAAAATATGAATCTTCCATTCACAATTAACGGCACAGAGACGATAAAAATACTTGTTATTATTATTTTTTAAATCTTTGCGAATCATGTTTTGCAATCTGAACCGCCTGGTCCATTTAACCAATTAATCAATTAATGTCTTAATGTATCATGAATTTAAGCTAGCCATTCGCTATCGTCTTGCTCTTCTTTTGACTCAAAGGTTCAATTTCGAAGAAGGTAGGCACAAAGAAGCTAGTTCCAAACGTAGGCGTCAATGACCGCAATCTGCATAGTTCTTGGGATTAGCTATCTGGTCTTCGGTCAGGGCATGCCATCGTCTTCTGCAAATGGTTGGGTGTGCTTCCTTGCAATACTTGGAGAGCTGGGTAATGTTGAGGTTGTGAACAGTGAGGCCTCTCGTTTTGGGATTGAACTCTGCAAATACAAACATTGGCGATTAGTAAGTCCCTTGGCATATCGTGTTAGAATTTTTCTTTATATTGTTATCTTTTTTGAATTTTATCATATCACTCTTTGACGGCTTAAAAGAGGAGAAAAGTAATAAAAAAATCCCCAATCTATTGCATTGGTATCAATTCGATTATAAACCTTTCAATCGGACTAATTTAATCTTAAATCTTTTCACATTGATACAAATTTAGTCAATCTAATTAATTTTGGTTGGTTGGCGTTAACGTGGATATCGGCTAATGTCGGCCGTCCGACCAATGCTGGTGTGGCAATTTTCCTTTTCTTTTTCTATTCTTCTTCCTTGGGCTTCTTCTCTTGCAGTGGCTGGCTCGCCCCACCTAGATCTGGGCGAGGCCAGCCTCACCATGGCCTTATTGTGGGTGAAGGCGGCCTCGCCTGCGGTCAGTGAGGCCATGGCAGCCTTCACCCCTTGGGAGAGGCCAGGTGAGGGTTGCAACCCTTGCTGGCGGCTAGTAAAGGCTTCCCGGCCCTCGCCTAGTGGTCGGTGAGCCTTGTCGGAGCCTCACTGGCCACTGCAGGAAAAGCACAAGGAAGAAGAAGAGAAAAAAGAACAGGAAAAAAAAAAAATATTAATAAAAAATAGATAAAATAAAATAAATTGTTTGAAAATTGCCATGTTAGCGTCTAGCTACCAGCCGGCATCCATGTTAGTATCAGCTGGTTAAAATTGATCGAATGAACTTAATTAGTATTAATGTAAAAAGATTTAGAACTAAATTGATTTAATTAAAAAGTTTAGAACTGAATTGGTACCAATACAATAAGTTTTGAACTTTTTTAGTACTTTTTCCCCTAAAAGAGGGTGACCTTTTTACACTCTTTTCATAGTCATTGGAATGTACATATTTTTGATCTGAAGAGAATCTTTTGTGTGAATATATTTGACATTCGATTTGAATGTAAATCTTTCGAGTAACTGTTGAATATGCCAAAACGTAGATTTCTAGTATTAGTCTTTGTATCGCACAAGGATATCATATAAGTTTTAAATGATTTTGGTATGGTCCATGTGTGTGAATATGCTAATGACCACAAGGAATCATGTGTCCCATAAGTGACATCGATCACATGGAGCAATAGATATATTCAGTCGGCTCATCACTTAATGATTTAAACTATAGAGTAAACATGAATCCAATTGCATATGTTAATGGACTCAAATTTAGGTTCACTCTCGGTAATCTCTCTAACTAAGACGAGGTCCCAAACTTTTACTGCATCTCATTCTCAGATTTGTTGATGCTTGGTGTTACCAATGGTAACCAAGTGGAGTAAAGACTTTGGAATCAATTAACTAATGGAGGAGATAATGCTCCTATATGTTCGAAAGAGGGAGTCTACTTTTGGTTATGGCGATGGTGGAGATTCAATGCGAGTTGAAATTCGTCGGGGACTCCTGAATTAAGCGACTGACGGAGTGGAAATGCTTCTGTGTATTCAGGATAGAGTTTGTGCTTGCTTGTGGTCACATCAGATAAGTGATGCGGTACGGAGCGTTCCATCGTCGGCTGATAACTAAGGGTGCGAATAGTAACGTTTCTGTTCTTTTTTTGTTACAGGGAACAGAAATAAAAAAAAATATTTTTGTTCCGGGGAACAATTTTTGACCAGAAAAATGCGTTTGATAAATTTATTCCGGAAATAAAAAATGAATAGAAACACGTTTGGTAAATTTTATTCTTTTTTGTTTCTTTTAATTTTTTAATATTTTTATTTTATTTTTCATTTTTTCCTTTCATTTTTATTTTTCTTCTTTTGGCTGGTCCCCGCCTCCGGTGACCGGCCGACGAGGTTGGCGCCTAGCCACGGCGAGGCTCGGCCTCGCCGGGGGCCGGCGACGCTCTGGCGAGGTCGCCGACCCTCGACAGCCGGTCGCCGGCCATGGCCAAGGCCGATGACCGGTCAAAGGAAAAAGAAGAAAAAAAAGAAGAAAAGAAAAGAAAAGAAAGAGAGAGAGAGAGAGAGAGAGATGATGAAGTGTTTCTTCAAAATTGTTTAAGAACAAGAAGTAACTTTTTGTGTTTCTTTTTTTTGCTCCAATTTTGTTCCGGGAACAAAAAAACAAAATATCTGTTCCAGGAACACTTTTGAGAAACATTACCATGCAGGGCCTAAATGACTTTTTAAGCTTTTGAGTGAAAAATTTAATTGAATAAGCTAACAGGTCATGAATAAATGAAGTACTTGTTCGTGAAGACGAGGAATGGGACCTTTTTATGCGCACCTCGAACATATTTAGTAACATATATGGCCTTTAATATATAAAACATTAGATGTCAAAATTTTCAATCTGATCGTCTAAGAAATGTCAAAGTCAATAAGAATCTTAAAATGCAGCAATGGGGACTTAGGAAACATTGAATGTGTTTGAGTGACTTGAGTGTGCAATTTTCATTGTATCGCTTGATTTAGGGAAAATTGTCCAAAAAGTTCTAAATCTATTGCAGTTTTGCCAATTCAGTCCTAAACCTTTTAATCTTGCCGATTGAGTCATAAACCTTTTGTCAGTTTGCTAATTGAGTCCATCTGGCCAATTTTGGCCTGAAAATGCTGACGTGGATGCCAGTGGTGCCACGTAGGAGTGTCAGCGCTGGCGTGGACAATTTTTAATAATATTTTAATAATATTTTAATTTTTTTGATTTTATGTTTTTTTACTTTTTTTTTTTACTTTTTGGCTTTTTCCTTGGTTTTTCCGGTGGCCGGCCACCCCACAGCGACGGCCGGCCACCGGCCACGGCCCGCCGATTGGCCTCACCGGATCCGGTGCGGCGAGGCCGACGCCGCCCGGGCGGGCTCCCCGCGAGGGCTCCGCCGCGGCGAGGCCCCTCGCCGGGGCCGGGGGTGGCCTCGCTCGCCACGTTCTTGCCGGCCGGCGGGCCTTGCAACGCGGGCGAGGCCGCCCCGGCCCGGCGAGGGCCGGCCTCGCCCCGGATCCGGCAAGGGGAGCCCTCACCGAGGCTCGCCCATGCCCAAGCGGCGTCGGCCTTGCCCGGACCCGGATCCGGCGAGGCGGCCCTCGCCCCGGCCGGCCGGGCGTCGGCTTGTGGCTGGTGGCCGCGTCGCTCACCGGCCGGGGCCAAGGCCGATGCTCGCCCGGGCGGGGCGACCCTCGGCGAGGGCTCCCTCACCAAATCTGGCGAGGCCGGCCCTCGCCGGGCCGGGGTGGCCTCGCCGGCGTCGCCGTCGCCGGCCGGGCCTCGCCCGTGGCGAGTGAGGCCCGCCGGTGGCCGGCCATCGGAAAAGGTCAAGGAAAAAGCCAAAAAAGAAAAAAAAAAAAAAAAAAAAAAGGAAAAAAATTTAAAAAAAAAAGAAAAATTTTAAAATATAAAATATTATTAAAAATTGTCCACGCCACGCCGATCTTACGTGGCACCATCGGCGTCCCACGTCAGCATTTTCCGGCCAAAATTGGCAACCGACAAAAGGTTTAGGACTCAATCGGAAAGATTGAAAGGTTTATAACTGAATTGGCAAAATTGCAATAGGTTTAGGATTTTTTGGACAATTCTCCCCTTGATTTATAATAAAATATAGTAAAATTCATCTCTATTTTCTCATGTGGACGTAGGCGAATTACGTAAAATTTAATGTTTGATTTGTTTTCTTATTTTATTTATTAAATTGTTCTATTGCTAGCTTTCAGCAATGCAACCTCCATCTCTGATACTTCAAGTCCTTCCTCCCGTACGCCTGGCATGTGATCTCCGACGACATGTACTGGCGTTGCTTCTCCTTGTACGGTTGGTACGATACGTTGTCGCACGCCCACCTCCGGGAGAACAAGTCGCATTGACGGGTCGGTAGACTCGGTACCCTTGTGGCTGCGATAGGTAGAAAGCGGAGACGACAAGGACGGCGACGAGCAGTGCCACCAGTGAGTGGAAGCTGCCGGCAACTGAAGATGCCCATGTGGGGGGGTGCGATTGCAGCCACCTGGGATCTATTTGCCATATTGTTGTTGCTCTCGTTCTCTCTTTCTCTCTCCCCTCTCTTTTCTTCAACCTTCTTCTTGTCTTGTTGCTGAGGAGGCTGCTACTTTCTTCTGGGGTAGTTAACTGGGGAGGCGATATTGACCGAGATCGGATTCTGATGCATCTGTACTTCAAACTTTCAAAGAGGAGAGAACAAAGAATACACCCTGGTGCTATGGAAAAAAATATTTAAGAAGATGGACAACTTAAAAAATATGTAACTGCCCCGGAAATTAGGAGTTATTTTTTTTGTGACACGTGAATGCTTCTAATTATTCAATTTGAAGACTCAAAAGTAAATAAATTCAGTTTAGTCTCCCCAGATGATTAGTTTATTTTTCTTTGTTTTTAATGTTCTTGGTCAACAAAAGGAAATAATTGAATGACCACTTGCAAAGCAACCGCATTAAGCCCGACAGTTATTTTTATACATTTTGCAGCAGGAGGCATTAGATATTTCAAAAGTATAGATTCCCTTCTCTCATGTGGTGGTTGCAACTTGCAAGTGGGATTTACAATGGATAAAACTGCACCCTGCTAGCAAGAGGACAAGACGCTATACATGTAATGAGACGTTGTAATCTTTTTAAAAATGATAACTTAATTAGAGTTATTATACCGTTCACAAGACATGAAATCTGTTTTCCACCGTCAGGCAATATCTATAAAAACTTCGATTTGAGTTGCTATAATTATTTAAAAATTAATACTAAACATAGATTGCACAATATATTGACTTACGGAATTTCGTGTTTAAGAAAATCATGTCGGCACATTATTGTCCAATTTATAAATTTTCATGCTTTTAGCTCGTTGTGTACTATCAATCTTTATTAGAATTTCAGCGCAACATACGACGTATCCGAATATTATGCTAGAGTTGCGGTGGTCTTTGCCATTACCCGGTAGCATGAAACCATGTGCCCTCTAGACTGTCCAACCATCGCCGGCCTACGCTCTTTATGTGAGGTTATTTGTGAATTAGAGTTAGCGAAGAGAGTTAAGCATTGTTTATAGAGTTTTAAGTCACGAGCTCTCTCATCAAAAGTTGGGCTTTACTCGGCTTATACAAGCTAACTTTATATTAGACTAATTGAGAATCTTTATATCTCATCTTATTATAATAATCCTGTAAAACGGTAAATTATAATATCAATTATTAGATTAAGTTAGTACAAGAATTGTATGGAAACTTGTGCTTTTTGGTGGCACTCAGTATAGCCTCACATTATCTTCAAACATAATTTGACTAGGTCTAGTTGATTTAGTTTATGTAATATCTCGTCTAGTAATGGACTCATATCTTGACATCAACTGTGCTTTTTTTAGGAAAAATTAACATGGACGTCGCTTTTTCTCATGCACCCTAATCAAAATAATTGATAGTGGTAATGAAAGGTCGAGGGGTCAAACCCCAGGGGAAGCATCGGCGTCTTAAGTGTGATGTCAGGGTGGTGGGTCCTCTGCTAGCATCACTCCAGGGTTTACTTGGCGGCTATGTACCGCTGCAAGGCGACGAACGGCTGACGGGGTTCCCTGGGTATCAAAAAAAAAAAATTGATAGTGGTAATGTCCATAAACACTAAGAAAATTCACTTTTTGCCCATTCAGCATCCCAATTTAATTTCAAAATCAATTTTGATTGAAGGTCATTGTAGAAAATGTGCGAGAGGGGTTTATATATCCAAACATAAAACAATAACTGTGACTAGTATGCATAAATCCCAGAAGGCCAGCAATTGATTGAGTAGCTTTTCCTTAAGAGCCTAGAAAAAGAGAGAGAATCATCGAATGACGTGTAAGAGGAGAGCACCTAGATGGACCCCGAAGACCATAAAGGAGCCGTTGTGGCGATACAACTAGGATTTAAGGGTGGGAGGGATTTCGAACTCGACAATACGACATGAAATGGGGTATGTCTTCAATTGTAATCGGAGTGAAACTAGCCCACCTTTTTTATAGATTGATTTGTCCCCATTCTATCACTATGAATAATATATAGAAAAACAAAAAGGTAAAAGTATAAGCAATGGCATAACTAATATTTGGAATTTGCCCTAGGTGTGTATATAACGGAAAATGTAAGTGTAGAGAAGTTCGTTCCACACATCTGGCACTCCAGGGAGGCACCAGTGGAGGCAATCCGCATAGCTAATCGGATCTGCAAGCTGTTCTTTAGTTAGGGGATGCCACTGTTTCCTGTAGATGGCGGGGTGCGCTTCCTTGCGATACTCTGAGAGTTGGGTGATATTGAGGACGTGGATCGTGACGCCTCTTGTTTTGAGTTTCTCGATCACGCTCTCCACCACACGCATCATCGCAGGAACCGACCCATTACCCCAATACCCTTCTCGGGTAATTGGTTCGGTTTCCCCTAAACAGTTTCTGCCAGGGACCCCGCCCCATTCCTCTGCTCTGCCATATAGAAAAAGACCAACGCCATATGTATCAAGAAATTTGTAGAAGTTGGCTTAAAACAAGAGGTGTTGGGCTCGTTTTAATCACCAATAAAGGCCTAGTGCATGATTTGGTACCTCGAGTTTAGTAAATCCTTTTAGTTGTATCGAATTAAATGTAACAGGAAATTGCAAAATTTCAAGAAAAACAATGCATTGCATAAAGATGTTTTAGTCAATCAACCTACGAACCTTTTCTGTTGTTTTCGACTTTAGACTTTGTTAATTCATTATTAAGCAGATCGAAGAGCTCTTGGAAAAACGAAATGTAGGCTTCAATGATCCTAACGATTTGCTTTAAGAAAAAAGAGGTATTGCCAGACAAAGAGGCATGTGGTAAAGACTTACTCCTTGTGAGTCGGAGACATGCTAACGAAGATTAATTGAGTCTTTGATTTATTGACATGCATCTCCAACCAGTCCGACCAGGTATTGAGAGCCATCTCATATGCACGAGTCATTTTCACCATTTTGTGTATTGCATCTGGACTTTGGAATGATCCCCACCTGATCAAGATATTAAAAATCACATTCTCATTGAAAGAAGAACAAATCGAAGTAGAAAGATCAGCTTCAATTTGAGAACTATTTACCTTACGGTGAGCTCAGCACTGACCTTAAGAGTTTCTTATGTGTATCCAACTCTTGCGTCTTCAAGAAATTTCAATTGAGACTTAGCTTTATATTGAACTATATAGCTCTCTCATATTATTATAGAATTTACACAAAAGAGTCTCAATTTAGGAGACTGGATTTCTCTAAATTTAGGGGATAAATCCTCGATTATCAAACATTTAATGTGTTGATGTGTCCTCTTCTCGAGGTATTAAGTTTACAATTGGAAATTTATATAAGGATGTCTCTATCTTATATTTATTCCCGTAGGAGGTAGCCACGTCGTTGCCAAGTCTCGTGACCACCTCTCAAACTCTAGACATTATGACAAGTTTGTCATTCTCATAAAGTGAAAAATCTACTACTTCGTTTTTTGTTCAAAAGTTCTCTCCAAGTTAATGTGTTAGCTTGTATCCTGATGAATCGAAGAAGTCAATTTACTTATAGATAGAGGGATCCATATCCTTTAATTCAAATCATTCAATTTATTTTTTGAAGTTTAACATTTCCATGAGTAGAAGAAGTCAATTTACATATAGATTAAGGGATCCGAATCCTTTAATTAAGTAATTCAATTTACATTTTTAAGTTTAACATTTTCACGAGCATCTCTCTGTCTTAATTATAATTTTTATTTAGAGTGGGAAATAGGATTTGAAACGCTACATTTCGGACTCGGATAAAGAAAGTAGAGATAAATAGTCAATCAAGAAGTAGAAATGGATATTTCAAAGGGCTATATTAGCATAACAGTTTATTGTAAGTCACAAATTTTTAAAGAAGTGGGTTTCACAAAAATTATAGATTTTTTTTATTAATCAGAATAGACTGTTATCCTCACAGTACATTAAAGATTATCATACAATTAATTTTTTTTATTTCAAATTACCAATCACTTAAACTTAGAAAAGACACTCTTGTCAACATTGGAGGGATCATTGTGCAACTGGAAAAACCTCTATAATATTAGAAAATCAAAATTAAGGGGGTAAAAGTATATTTTCTTTCTTATAACCGAATTCAGTTAACAAAAATTTTACGGCACTTGTTAAGTAGTTAAATAAAAGCAATGTTATAGTTTTTAAATTGGTGATGACTTATTTTTTAAAATGCTAGTATTTAATATTTTTGAAATTGAAACTTTTCTCATTAAATTTATGCTTAATAAATACTCTTGAGACACTTGTAAAAACATAATTTCTAATGGTACATACTCACAAGAGT
Source organism: Eucalyptus decipiens (assembly GCA_014182575.1). Taxonomy (NCBI): domain Eukaryota; kingdom Viridiplantae; phylum Streptophyta; class Magnoliopsida; order Myrtales; family Myrtaceae; genus Eucalyptus; species Eucalyptus decipiens. The sequence continues at coordinate 36,447,001 of CM024619.1, forward strand.
TCAATCTCGGGTGACCTCCACCAGAGGTAGCAGTCGAAGATGAGGAAATCTGCATCATTCCAACGCCTGCCATGTTTTTCAATAGCCTGAGCTCGAGCGATGCGATGATCAGCCGGGTGGGTCACTGCGTTATCGCAATTAGACTCCACAAGCATTGGCGCCCAGTAGTACTCAATCGTCGCATTATATTCCTTCACATCCATGAAACGTGGTAATTACCAAAAATCAAATGAATCAAAGTTCAGACATCAAATTATACATCATTTGGCTAGCAAGAAAAAAATGATTTATACAAGGTACATCGGCAGTGTGGATTTTTTTTTACACAGGTAGTCGTGAGATGAAAACCCCATCTGCTCATGGAATGAATTCATTTGCCAAAATCAAAAATATTGCATGATGTATCAGCGTCAGAACTTTGCTTGCCTAATAACTTTTTTACACTACCGGTGTCCAAAAACAAAAGTACAAATTCTTTTCTACCTGTGACGGGTGGGTTTTCTAACGAGCATTTGAAATAAAAAAATAAAAAATTTGGATGCGTCGGCTTCTGCTAAGTTCTCGAAGAAGCATCCATCATTTAATTGTTGATACCGTTATCTTTTCATTTGTTTACACAGATTTTCTGCGGCTCGAGGATCCATAGTCATGGGAAACCTCACTTCACGTGCGACTTACGGAAAAGGAGCATTGGAAGCTCCACAATGTTACCTCTCTAATTATGAGCAAATATTCGACCCAAAAAAAAAGAGCAAATAAAGAAAGAGTGAAGAATTTTCAATCGTACATTGACAAAAGTCTTTGCACAAACACTATGTGTCGTCGAAAAATGTCGGCAATCATGAAACTGCTTCGAAGAGAAAACTAAAAGTACTAAGATTAGAGATAACTCCGGCCAATCATGTAAAAATATTGAAAATGTAAAGATATATCAGATGAGAACAGTGATAAAAGTGAGCAGCTGGTGTTTCTTTATTGACTGACGGTTTTTTATTCGAATTACGATCGTAATACTTATCGCGCCTACCAATGGATGCAAAAGAAGGCAAACGCATCCTACATGATTCCTAGAATTCATCAACATTTGTCCAACACCTGAAAGTTACTCCTGCGGTTTCACTTCATGACAGTAACAACAACCGATATTCCCCGGCCACTACAGCGAGTGGCTTCCAAAACTAGTGGCTTCATGATCTGATGATTGTGTTGGTCTAACAATTGCGTTAGTCTTCACTAGTGCTTTCAAGGTTGCCAGCTCCATAACTAATTGACTTATTTCTAATTCACCGCAAATCGCTTTGATCGAGACTCTCTTGTCGGCCTAACTAAACTTCATTCACCAACACCCATACCTTAGGAGTTGGTAATTTCTTTTAGCTTTTACAGTCGACAACTATTTAGTTGTTTTGTTGACTGTCTATATCTGCCAACTAAAAGCTCTCGACACTCGGTGAATTTTACTTCTGCAAAGTCTTGTGCTGGACCTCTTCTACTTCGAGTCGATGGCCAGGGAGTTGCAATTTTTGGTGTAAACACACTCTAGAGACCACACGACATCATATTCCTAAGGGATTACTTAATATGGATCTAAATCCTCTGTGTCACATGATGCTTTCTTTGGTGCCTCAAACAGTTCTCAACTATTGATCTACAATATTGTACGTGAATGAGGTACGCATCAACAGTCAGGATAGATGGAGACACCATGACATGGAAGATCTATATCCTAGTGGTAGAATGAAACAGTACAAGAATTGTAGGAAGACTTGTGTATTTGAGTGACACCCATATGCGAGTCTCATATATTCTTAAAATGTGATTTGACTAGGTCTAGTGGGTTTGGTTTTCGTAATATCTGGCCGAGTAATACACTCATAACTTTGATTTGAACAGAGGTTTTTTCTACAAGCGCCTAATAAAAAATAATCTATACCGGTACTGTTGATAAACACTAACATATTTCATTTTTTTAAAAAACCAATGTCCCTTTGAGGTCATTTTGGTAAATGTGCAAGATGGGTCAATATATATACATATATATAACTATAAATAAATAACCGTGACTACTAAATGCATAAATGTCAGTAGGAGAGAGGGAGAAGAATAATAATCATTTAATGACTGTGTTGGAGGAGAGCACTTACATGGGCCCTGAAGACGACTAAGGAGGCGTTGTAATGATACGACAGGGATTTGAGGTCGGGAGGGATTGCGGACTGGACCATGCAAACCATGGAATCCCATTGGTTTCTATTCAAGGAGTCGCCCACGTACATAAATCTCTTGTTCCTCAGCCTCTCCAGCAACGCCGTGGCATTGAACCTGAACCCCATTTTCAGTGACGGAAGCAGAAATTTCATTCGGGAGATCTCATAAAGAAAAGGGGGTTTTGCGCTGCCGAACTTAGTGAGAAGTAGAGGATGAAGCAGAAAAGCAGAGTGGAGCAGACGTGCATCAACGCCGTGGCATTGAACCTGAACCCCATTTTCAGTGACGGAAGCAGAAATCTCATTCGGGAGATCTCATAAAGAAAAGGGGGTTTTGCGCTGCCGAACTTAGTGAGAAGTAGAGGATGAAGCAGAAAAGCAGAGTGGAGCAGATGCGCATCATTATACCTGGGAAGATCACAGCCGTGGGGTTGCCACCGCCATTGCTGGTACCTCAAGTCCTTCCTCCCGTACGCCTCGCACGCGTGCTGCTCCGACATGTACGAGCATTCCTTCACCTTGTACAATGGGTATGATACGTTGTCGTACACCCACCTCCCGGAGAACAAGTCGCATCGGGAGGACCGTCCGGTGGGGGTCGGGCTCCGGAGTTGTGGCTGTTCGCTCGAGAGGTAGACGGCGGAAATGACAAGAGCGGTGACGAGCAAAGCCACGACGAAGTGGAAGCTGCCGGTGACTGAAGATGCCCATGTGGGTGGCGCAACTGCAACCACTTGGGATTTGTTTGCCATTCTATTGATGCTCTCTCTCTCTCTCTCTCTCTTAGCCTTCTCTCACTTTCTTCTGGGGTAGTTAACTGTGGGGAAGCAGTATTGACCTGGGTTGGATCCTGATGCCTCGTTCTTCAAAGGGGAGAAAAAAGCAAAAAGGGAGTCCACCTTGGTGTTATGGGAGGAATATTATAATGGACTGCAGCTCAGCCTGCCTAGCTGCATGCATTTATATATTCAATTTGAAGATTCAAAAGTTAAATAATAGTAGTTGGACTAAAGATGGCAAGTGATGGATTTGCCGCCCCAGACTCCCTTGATTAGTATCCCCAGAAGATTAGTTTTTCAATGTTCTTGGTATGCAAAATAATTTATAGTAGAAGCGCCATCTGTCTGAATATTAACATAAATTGGCGTCCATGTAGCTTCCAATCACACATGGCCATCTGTTTCGTATTATCTACTCCCAAGAAAGATCAATATAAATATATATGCAGTGCCCGTGATGATCTGTGGTTTGTCCTAAGATGGGTAGACAACATTAAAGCGAAGAAAAATGTTGTCCTTATGAAGGGAAAGTGTAAAATCAGTCTTTAGACTTATTGTGTGATATCAATTTATCATAAAATTTTTAATTATATTAATTTAGTACCGACCCTTTGCATGAAATCTCATTATAACCATTTCGATTAATTTACGTCGGAAATTGCCGATGTAACGATTTGATTATTGTTGGTCACCGCGTTAACAATTTCTGGCGAGAATTGGCTAGAAGGAGTACATTGGGAATTAAATTAAAAAGTTTAAAATTAAATTAGCATATGTAAAATAGATTTTAGACCAATTGAGTGATATCCGCTGATAAGAGGACTTATCAAGGTTCCTTCAAAAAAATAAATTAAATGAACTTATATGGGAGAGGAGGGACTCAGCTTAAAATTTGACTTAATATTTGTTATTATCATATGAAAGAAAACGCCGCATAATCGAGCAATCTTCAATATAGAAAAGTGTAACAAAAAAAAAAAAATTCCTGTTTTTGACTGAAGATAAAAATGCTAAACAGTTTCATTGGAATATTCTCACTTAGTTTTGCTTCTAAGTTTATTTTCATCCCGTTCGAAGACACTAAAAATCAATAGTCACATTTTTATTTGACTGAAAATAAGAGAAGTTTCACCAGTGTCTCGAATTCTACCAGTATAAACTATAAATTATTATATTTTGAGAAATGACTATTACCTATCTTATGACAAGAAGTAAATAAAGTGTTTTTATAGACTTGCCTAGATGTATAAGATGTTCATCTTTTTCCTCTACAATGCCAATATAAATGCCATTAGAAAAGATTTGGTTTATCAAATGTGGATTAAAACTATACCCTCTGTGAGGAAAAAGTGAATTGCGTACGATTGATGAGATTGATAGTATCGCTTATGAATAAAGATCCATCATAGAACAAAAAATCATTGTTTTGTGAAGTTATTCACATCATATGAATTTGTATGATATTTATTGATATGTAATAACCAGAGCAGCAATTTGTGTTATTTGACTATTAATTCTTTTTTGGCCTTCATGTGGTCCATTCATATTGGTAATTTTAGTCGTTCCTTAAACATGCTTAATGGGTCAATTTATTCTTTCTATATATGGGCAATAGATGTTTTGTCTATTTTTTTTTGTAAGTATAGTTCACGAACCAAAGTTCCATTTGTAATGCCCCTATTGTGGAATTCAGATTCCATCCATGATCGATGGTCTAATGACTCAATTAAGAAATGTATTTGTTAGGATAATGACACTACAGGCACTAAAATTAGCGTTGGTTCAAACTCAACTCTAATTTTTTTCTAGTGTATTTAGGTTCTAAAACTCATAAGCTCTGTACATTTTAGAACTTCCCTTTAAGTCCATGTCTTCTGGTAGGGAAAATCTCAAGCGGCACCTGTTATAAATTATTAATCCCGTGCGGCAGACCTTTTTTTATTTGTTTGTCAAAACAAGTTCCATTTTCATTCATTCATTCAAAGCAATACGAAACAAGTGTTGTCATAGTAAATCTCAAAGAGGTTGGGGGTGGCTTAGACAGCTAATTAATGGAAGGTATCGCTTTCTGAAGGACCTTGACGGTCCAATTTGCGACTTGGTCGGCTTCCCGTGAGGAGTGGGCTAAGGAAACACCTTTTAATTGGGCTAGGAAATCTTTGCAATCCTCAAAGGAGCTCCTCAGGGCCCATGGCCTTTGGCTCGGTTCAGTAGAGAATTCAACAGATTCACTTCCTGGCGGGACTTCCACGTGCGGTACAGAAATTTGCTTTGGCCGCGTACCCTCCGCCAGCCACGACAAGGCCTCCTTCAACGCTAGGGCTTCGATCTCAGGGGCGGAAGAATCTGCGATCTTCTTTGCGAAGCCAGCCGCGATCGCTCCCCACTGATCTCGAGACACTACAACCGCCGACCCAGCCATCGATCCAGGATCCATCTACATTGAATCTTCATGCCCCTTTTGCTCGTGACAACCATCACTCATGTGGCGGAGCTTATCTAACACAATACAATATTCCTTCACTGTTACCACTATAGATACATTTTTTTTAAAAAAAATTGAGGTTAACAAAATTCCAATCGAAAATCAGCCCTTGTGAAAATTACGATTGAATGATGTGATTGAATCCTGCTCTCCAAGAGCTTTCCAACGGCATCTAATTTGCTTGAATAGGATTTTCTGATCACCGAATATCCCGGCTTTTAATTGTGGCCATCCAATCTTGACTGAGTTGATAAAGTTGTAGTTTTCTAGATCATGTAGATTTGATCATAAGATTTTGGATGTCTTGAGAATCATCTCAATCAAAGTTTTCTCGAGAAAGATAGCATTACTTTCTATTTCAACTATCTGTTTGGCCTAATTTGTGAAAATCCTTAATCCCAACATTTTCTCGAAAACCATATCGTATTTTTGGAAAGTTCAAGTCATGAGCTTTCCATGAGCCCTCAAATCAATCAATTGGATGTTGGATGATCGTAAGATTTTGGATGTCTTGAGAATCATCTCAATCAAAGTTTTCAAAAGATAGCATTACTTTCTATTTCAACTATCTGTTTGGCCTAATTTGAAAATCCTTAATCCCAACATTTTCTCGAAAACCATATCGTATTTTTGGAAAGTTCAAGTCATGAGCTTTCCATGAGCCCTCAAATCAATCAATTGGATGTTGGATGATCGTAAGATTTTGGATGTCTTGAGAATCATCTCAATCAAAGTTTTCTCGAGAAAGATAGCATTACTTTCTATTTCAACTATTTGTTTGGCCTAATTTGTGAAAATCCTCAATCCCAACATTTTCTCGAAAACCATATCGTATTTTTGGAAAGTTCAAGTCATGAGCTTTCCATGAGCCCTCAAATCAATCAATTGGATGTTGGATGAGAGAAATGAATGATCTAGGATTGGTCAAAGTCTTGAAAAAATTATGTGGACATCTTGTGGCCTATGTTAATGTCATTTGGTAAGCTGTCACCTATCGACGACATGACATGACACGCATCTGAACATTGTATCGGCACCTCGCTGGTATCCACTGGTGCACGGCTGACACGAAGCCACGGGGTTTCCAGGCTGCGCAGGCATCATTGGGATCTTAGCTGGAAAAATAAATTTCTCCTTCTCCCTCTAACTTTCAACTATCTGCCAAAATTAGCTCACGAAAGTCACAAGTACTTTGTCACTTTCCCACTCCTTCATTTCCTAACATGGACTCCGGTTTCGGAGAATATAGGCATAGAGGAGCTCGTTCCACACGTCGGAGACTCCCGGGAGACACCAGTGGAAGCAATCGGCGTAGCTTATCGGATCGGCCAGCTGCTCTCGACTCAGGGGATGCCACTGCCTTTTGTAAATGGAAGGGTGCGCGTCTTTGCGATACTCCGACAGCTGCGTAATGTTCAGGATTCGAACGCCAAGGCCCCTTGCTCGGAGTCTGTCGATAACCGCCTCCACAGCTCGCGTCAGCTCGGGCCTTGACCCGCTTCCTGAATACCCCTCTCTGGTGATGGGTTCAGTTTCTTGGTAGCAATTGTGACCGTCGAGTCCACCCCAATCCTCGGCTCTGCATTATAGAAGAGCTACGGATGAACCGATGCAACATAAGATTACGAGTAATTGCTAAAAAAAAAAAAAAATAGGCTGTACATTGCGAGGGAAATGGTCACCTGTCATGGGTTGGGGACATGCTGACGAAGAACACTTGGGTCTTGGATCTGTTGATGTGAACCTCTAGCCAATCTGACCATGTATTCAGGGCCATTTCATACACACGAGGCGCTTGTTCCATCTTGTATATTCCATCAGGACTCCCAAATGATCCCCACCTAAATTCAAACATGTAGTGTTTCTTACATTCGGTTTGAGTGAAACCATTCACTAAAACTTGTCTTTCAATGCAGAGAGCAATTGTAGTTAATATTTCAACAGCTAAACTGAAGACTGTTCTTTCTCTTTTAAGAACAAAATGAAGGACTTGATCTTCTTTCTCTTTAAGGGATAGATTGAGTGGTCAAGTGCTTAGTTTAGATTTGATAGATCTTACGATAGAATTGAATTGTATGCCACAAAGTAAACTTGAGGTATGCTCATGATCTTAGGGACTAGTCGAGAAAGAATAATTTAATGATGGTGGTTGAATGTCTAATCAACTTACTTTAATTCTAAATTGAATAGTGACAACTCTAGTTTGGATTTATAGATGAAATCATAATTTTAACAAGTTGCCCAAACCTAGGATTTCAAATGATTTTAGTAATCTAAGGCACTACAAACGGGCGACCTAAGTTTTAAAATGGTGCTCCAATTGCTACCAGATCTCTTTTTCAAACTCACTTCTTTTAGTCCAAAAATATTCTTATTTCGTCTGCCTTAACATTTTCATTCATAAATGCTTGTATACTCTCCAATCTATATCACTAGTAATGCAATATGCAACTTGTTTATAGCCAGGTAATATCCTCAATTGTCCTATTATGTTGTGAATAGTTTAGGTTACAGGAAAATTAGATATCATCTTCTTTCATAATGATTTGTATTGTCTTAATGATCTTTCTACAATATTACCCTATGTAAAATCTATTTTAAGCAAAATACCGAACTTTATAAAATGTTTAAATATTACAAAAAACCACATGCATATCTACATGTTGTTATATGTATGTTTTTTTCTTAACATTTTTAAGTGTTCATGTTACACAAAAGTGAAAAGTTGAAGAAGAGAAAGTTAAAAGTAAATTTCGCTGAAAACAGAAAGATAGAGTTTGAAAAGTTCTCAACTTAAAGATGCATTAGAGCCTAGTGAAGAGACTTACAAAACTTTAATCTCAGGTCTCAGCCACCAGAGGTAGGAATTGAATACGAGAATGTCCGCATCCGACCAAACGCTTGCATGCTTTTCAATGGCCTGAACTCGAACGACTCGCTCGGGTAAACGATGATTATAGGGATGGTCACTATTGGATTCCACTAGCATTGGTGCCCAGTAGAACTCAATCGTCGTGTTGTATTCCTAAGTTCATTCATTAACCCCAACATTATCAACAAATGTCCAGACTAAGGCACTGGGATTGATTAAAGTTAGAATAGAGATTGTTACTCGTTCGCATGCATTGGCTCGCGCCCAACTTCTCTCTCATCCCCTTCTAAACACCCTCGTGCCCAAGTTCTCACCAATTTAAATATGTGGCACTTTCTCTTGTAATTGTCTTCCCCGAGCATCCCCCAAAACAAAGCCTAAATAGATGGATCGACTGCTGCAGTCAATTCGAAAGAGACAAGTACTCGTTCCTAGGATCATCTCCTAGCATTGATACTGGCGAAAAGGAAAAAGAAAGTTGTCGATGGGGGGGGGGGGGCGAGCTTGACATGTGCCCGGAAAGAATATGTCCAAAGCCCCCAATCCAATTAAAGCACCTAAAAAATATTATGGGTAGGCTTAGTCGGGCCAGGCGAAATGTATTTGAAATCTCTGATTTGTGTAAGGGGACTCCTCAATCTTGTTCGGCTCCTAGCAGATTCAGAATAAGTCATTGGTGGCTCTAATCTCACTTAGTTGATTATGGAAAATCAAGTTAGATTCAGCAAAGGTTTGGAAGAGTCCCTGCAAAAGCATAAGGCGCCACTTCGCAAGGGATATTTGCATCCTTGAGGTTCATTGGGAGGGGCACGACCGGTAAGAATAGCGTTCAATTGTAATCCAACACAAGAGATAGAGGGAACTCTGTTTTTTTATGTGCACAGTATCACTGTAATAGCAAGGAAATATTAGAGTGATAGGGCAATACCTATGAACATGGAAAAAAAGTTATCGGCATAGTGATAGTAAGAGTGCCAAAACTTTCATATGACGTTCACTTAATTTTTTTTTTTTTTTCGTTTACTTGAGTGTCACATTATAGAAAAATTGATTACTTGAGTGCCAAATGTCTTACATGAAATTTTTTTTTGAATTTTTATATTTATTTGTATTTTGTATTTTGTTTTTGTTTTTTTCTTTAGGACCACCTCACCGCCTCACCTAGATTGGGTGAGGCCCCAATGGCCTCGCCGAGAGCCTTCGTGGCAAGATCTGGGTGATGCGACTGCGACCAGCGAGGGTCGCTGGTTACCCTCGCCGACCCTAAAGAAAAAAAAAGCAAAATATAAAAATAAAATAAAAAATTCAAAAATATAATATTAAACATATTTAAAAATATTTTCGGGGGCCACGTTAGCTTTTTTGACGGGGTAAATTGGAAGTGGTACTCAAGTGATCGATTTTTCAATTTGTGGCACTCAAATGAGCCAAAAAAAGGGGTTGGTACTCAAGTGAGCACCATGCAAAAGTATTGTCACTTATACTGTTCTTATCCTAAAAGTTATCAATGAGAGCTTGCAGTTAACCATGCGCGTGTTTTATTTTAAGATATTATATATATTTTTAAGCCAAAACACTCTCTTGTCTCACTTTTATTTTTCCAATTATTATTGCATCAGAGTTGAATCTACCCACTATGCCACCACTTTCTCTTTCATCAAGTTGCCATCTTATTTACACATAATGAATAACATAATAATAATTACATATTACACATACCAGTAATTAAATAATTATTCAATTCCTCCATAAGTCTTTCTTCATTTCATGGAAAATAACATATAAGAAAACGTTTTCAGGATTTTACTGTAATTTGTTTATGGAAAATAAACTAGTAAATTTTTTTTTCCTCTATTAGGAAAAATACCTTCAAAGGTGGGGAAAATGTTCTCCATTTTTCAAAAATAGAAAAACATTTTCCATAACTTTTTTTACCTCACTTTCTTTCACCAAACACAATATCCTTTTATTTTTATGTTTTATGTTTTATTTTTTATTCTTTTTAAAAATCGGGCTTTTAATTATTATTTTTTTCCTTTTCTTTCCTTTTTCTTCTTTCTCAGTTGGTTGCCAGGCACGGCGGTGGCTAGCGACTGATAATTTGATCACTGGGTAGCTCAAGCATTACCTTAGGCTAGAGAGGCTCGAGCTTGCTAGTTACTCGGCCCGGCTCAAGGTCATTGACTAGTGGTGAGGCGGCGAGATCGAGCACGCCCAAGGCTCCAATCTAGCTAGCTTGGTGGGGCTCAAGCCTCGCCCAACTCATCGGATTTGGTGAGGCCACTTTAGGCAAACTTGAGCTTACCGACTTGCGTTGTGGCTGGTCACGCTAGGCAGTTGGCCATTGCCAAGGAACGCGGTGGCAGACGGAGGAGGAAGAAGGAAGAAGGAAGAAGGAGGAAGGAAAAGAAAAAGAAAAAAAAAAAAAATAAAAAAATAAAAAAATTAATTTTAAAAAATAAAATAATTTAAAATTCAATTTTTTTAAAAAATATAAAAATTAAATTAATTTTTTTGGTTGATTAAAAAATTAAAATTCAATTTTTTTTAGCAATTTTTCCTAGAAAATCAAATTAAATACCGAATGGTGGAAAGTATTTTCAACTTTATTTTTAGGTTTCGATCAAATATTGAAAAATATCATCATTTTTCTAGAAAATGGCTTTTTAGAAAATATTTTCTGGAAATGTGATATTTCCTACGAAATGAACGGAGTCAAAAAATGATTCATTTCTCTTCATGCATAGCCCACCTACGGTCATGCACGCCCTTCAACCCGAGTTCTAATTGTGCCTAGAATTATGTCATATATGAGGAATGATTTTGTTTGTAAGTTGTAAAAGGGAATTTGGAAAACATACTCTACTTACGATCAATTGAAACTTTGTAATTTTCTGGATTCATAATGGATTTCTTCTTGGTTATGTCTCCTCACAAAGTAAGTACAAATACTTGCTGGGATAGCGCACTAGAAGTCCGCCATGTTCACTTGGGATATTGCCAATGAAGTCCGAACCCGTCCATATATCAAGTTGAATCCCATTTTAACTCAAAAGCTTAAATTAATGAGTTATGGGTCAACTTAAATTTAATAATCACTCTTTGTCACACCAATTCTATGACGTAGAACTTTTCTAAAAAATTCACATGTATATCTTCATAGTCTCCCCCTTTAAATGTGAGCTTAGTATTAGGTTTGTTCTCTTTTAACTAAAATGTCTTTCAGCATCAGCATGTTCTCTTTTTCCAGACTAAACCTCTTTTTTTATAGATTGAACCATGCAAGTTGCCATTGAGACCGTGTTACTACTTCAGAGCGCCCACCTTCACCTCAGCCTTTTTCACCAAACCAAACTATTAAGGCTATTAGCTACTATGGGGATTGTGTTGCCACACCACAATGCCCACTTTTGCCGTAGGTCTCTATCGTTAGACCATACCATGAAGGCTGCCTGGAAATTGCGTTGAAAGATATTCATCATACACCAATACACTTTTTAAGTGAGCCACCAATCAACCACCAGGTTTGATACTATTTTCCAGGAATGCACAAAAAAAATTTGATACTTTCACTTGGAAGATTGCCAATGGGGAACCCAAGTACGACCCCATTAACATAACCAATGGGACTTACTTTCATTTAAAAGTTTAGGTTAATTAGCTATGACTAAGTAGGATATATTAATTACTCTACACCATAGCGTTACTCTGATAAGAGGCTTTTCTAACACAACTCACAGGCATTTTTATAACACTCAGCCCAGGCCATATAAATCTTTGATATCTTTATTATTATTATTATTTTTTTTTGGTAAGGTTGATTCTTTATTATTCATTGTTGATTTCTTCGGTAATTTCGTTTTCTCGTATTTGACATTGAATTGCAAGATTCATTAACTTCTGAGTTAACTTTACAGCCCAAGGCGGGTAGTAATTTCAGGTGAAGGTCACAATCATCAAAATAACTATAGTTCACAACGAGTTAACTTTACAGCCCAAAGCGCATAGTAATTTCAGGTGAAGGTCACAATCATCAAAATAACTATAGTTCACAAAGTACCGGCAATTCGAGCAAAACGCGCAACCAGAAAGGGAATTAATAATATCCGAGGAAAGATTTCGCGTCACCAACAATTAACATAATAATATACTTGAAGAGGAAAAAGAAGAACGAAGGAGATAACTTACCATGGCATTGAAGGCGATTAACGAGTGATTATGGCGATAAGATATCCATTTGAGGTTGGGAGCGATGGCGGACTCCACGAGGCAAATCATGGACACCCATTGTCCTCTGTTCAGAGAGTCCCCAACGTACACCATCCTCTTGTTCCTCAATCTCTCCAGCAACCACGTCGCATTGAACCTGCACCTCATTAGGCCAACATCAATAGAAGCTTTATATCTATATTCTGGGAAGAAATTCTCTTCAGGAGTGTAATAAATACAGTGGAAAAGACAAATGTTCAATATTGAAGTCTCACGGGAAAGCTTGCTGTGCAAAGGAACTACACAATGAGTAGAGAAATTACACGATGATCTAAATCGCTAGATCTGGGTGGGATTTACAGTCGATGCGATTTATCGGAGGTAATGGCGAGTTAGGATGGACACCATCTTATAGCAATTCCTTTCATTGCAGTTATGCATTAGAACAGCGAGAGATGCATATACCTGGGAATGTCACAGCCATGAGGTTGCCACCTCCAATGGCGATACCCCAAGTCCTTCCGTCCGAACTTCTCGCATGCCACCTGGTCCGACATGAACGCGCACTGCTTCTCCTCGTACAACGGATAAGACGCGTTGTCGTACACCCACCTTCCCGAGAACAGATCGCACGACGTCGTCGCGCCGGCTGCGCTCGGAAGTGAGGCGCCATCGTCCGGCAGCGGCCGAAACAGAGAGCCGTCGCGCACGAGGGAGAGGACGGCAACAACGACAGAGGCGACCAGCAAGGCGACGAGGGAGTGGAAGCTGCTCCTGACACCCCATGTGGCTGGAGTTATTTCGGTCTTGTTCACCATTATTGTTCCCTCCTGCGAACGCTCTATTTAATCTTCTGCATCTTTTTTTGCACTTATATGTACCGAGGGGGACCTCATGGGCTAGACGGGTGACCCACGCCTCGTGTCCTTATCTACTTTCTTGTCTGGAGCAATTATTTTTCTCCATGATTGATTCTATCATGTAAATTTGAAGAAGTAAATAAAAAAAAAAAAAAAAAAAACATTTCATGAGTCCATTTTGTATAAGTTCAGGATCTCGATATCTTGTAGGGTTTATCTGATCTTGTGCTTAAAACGTATAGGATATACATACTTATATACATAGTATTGTTAATCATTTATGATGGTTTTATGAGATGGGCTTAAGGCCCGTCCGCCCATGTTGGGCCTAAAAGCCCGGCCCATAAGATTAGGGCCCATGGATGAAGGGGTACGTTCTATTTTAGAGGGGACGTATATAAGGGAGGAAAGAGAGGGAGAAGGCACCCTTTGGCATAACGTACGTACGTTCCTCTCCCTCTCTCCCTCCAAAAAAAGAAAGACAAATGCTAAAGGCGACGCCGTCTTCCCTTCAAGGCTGATCAACGTCATCGGATTGAATGAGATCAGTTTTCTCTTCCTCTTATCGGCGTTGGTGTTTAATCTGTGGCTAACAAGGTACGCTCGAATCCGTGGTATGCTTTTGGATCGGTGATACGTGTTTTTTCCCGGGCTTATTTTCCGCATTCGTTTTAGGGGTTCGATTTAGTGTTGAATCCAGTTTTTGGGAATCCGATAATCCCAACATTAGTATCAGAGCCCTAGTTCATGTTTTCCCGACCCTTTTCATGTTTTTTCATTGATTTTTCGTGAAAATAATCGATCGACACGGATCGGGCGAAAATCTCGACACCAGAGCACTGTTCATTCACTTTTTCGAGTTTCTGTAAGTTGAAATCAAATTCTGAAAGCATAGGGTGAAAGAGCTCGTTGAGACGAGTCCGTCGACATGTCGTGCGTCGCCGGGAGACGCCGGACGCGCCCACACGCGCGGCCAGAAGCCGCTGCGCGTGGGCGCCACGCGCCTGAAGCGCTGGCTCGGCCAGTGCGTGTGCCACACGCGTCGGTCGGCGAACCGGCACGTGCGCACCACTGGCCGGCGAACCGGCACGCGCCGGTCGGCGAACCGACACATGCTGACGTCACCGTGACGTCACCAAACGGTCGGTAACCGCTGGGATGACGTCATCGCCGACGACCGTTGGCCGGTCGGCGACCCGACCGGCAACTCGACCCGAACCGACATGCGCAGAAGCCTGGTGCGTGCCGCGCATGCGCTGGCTGACGTTTGCGTGACGTCAGCCCGCGCACGCACGCGGCACATGCCGGTCGATTCGTCCGACTTGGCCCGACCGGCCCGACTCGCCGCCCGTTGACACGTTGACCGTTGACCGATGACCGTTGACCCAAAAAAAAATAAGAATTTGTTTCTTTTTCAATTATGTATATTGTGGGTTATTAGTAATCCATTTTTTATTCTGCATTTGTTGCATGAATCATGAAAAATTATGTATTTTCCCTTATATTTATTATGGATTATAAGTGATCCATTTTTAGTTCTGCATTTGTTACTGGAACTATGATGCGTTATGCACGGATACTTGCAATCCCGAGAACGGACGAGGGAAGTGCAAGACTTAAAAGGCTGATGACAGAGTTAGCTAATTATCGATGGCATGACGGTGATTTAGTATCACATGTGGTCAGGGTCAATCAGATGATACAGGAAATCATCTAAAATGGTTATCTTATGCCGGATTTTGAGAAGGTGCTGGCTTTGATGAACACTTTTCCACCTGAATGGCAAGCATTGTTAGATCGGCTATGGGAGGTCAACGTGGTCTCGGGTTATAGGAGGCTAGTGGTAGCTTTTGTTAGAGAGTACTATAGGATTGAGTTAACCAAAACTTCAACCCTTAGATTGAGCGCCACTTGGCGTCGAGTGAATGCGCCTTGGAGGCGACATGAAAGTTCTCCAAAAGTTTTTCCATGGTTGACAAATGTGCCTTCAAATTTCTCAGATATTTTGATTGATAGATTAGAAGAGATATTCCTTATTTATTTCTTAGATTAGTTTGAGATGTTTTTGAATGTGAATATCTCTTTCTATGTTGATATTTTTCCTCTGTATATATTACTTAGTGTAATGGATAGTTGTATTATGTGAAAGCATTATTATTCTATTGGATGTCAAATATTATTTGCTTTCTGTTATTGTTGACTGCTGTGGGTAGTTTATAGAAGATTTTGTAACTTCATAGAATTTATTTTGCATAAGATAATTATATTAATAATATTTTTAAGTTAGGGTTTTTGGAAGATGATTGGAAACATAGTGACATTTTGATTATGAAACCTTACTTAAAATTGTTCATTGATATGATGGGTCTGTGCAAAATGGATGCATAAATGATAGGCATTAATTATTCGTGCATATATGCATGATGTGTTCAGATCGATGGTTTCAGCAACTAAGAACGTAATTGCTGATATGAACGGCAACAATTGTGAAATATTGAATATGAAGATTCAATATGTGCTGGAAAAGCAAGAAGCACTAGAAGCTCTTGACCATATTATGGAAGATCTAGAGGATGCTGTGCGCTACCTTGAGCTAGTAGAGGACTGCCTATCGGCATTTGAGCCGAAAATAGACATTGGCAATGTTGGTTCTAGCTCAGAAAGGGCTTTGAGCTCTAAGCGCAAACGTATTGATTAGTTCAATATGTGGGAATGCAAAGGATCAAGTCCTTGTTGCAAGAAATCAAGAGTTAACCAACACAAGAGAGGAAAACGTCATCAAGTGAAGAAAATATCTAGGGTGATGTGTTACAATTGTGACAAGAAGGTTCACTATGCTCGAAATTGTTGTGAGCCGAAAAAGGTAAACACCTCTTGTACATTTGAGAACTTTGCTTATGTGTCAAGTTTTGCATTATTGGCCGAATCCAATCTTTTGTGGACTGTAGATTCAGGAGCGACAGACCATGTAGTGAAGGATAGAGAACCTTTCGTGGAATTCCGACGATACCAACTGGAACTAAGTAGATCTATGTAGGAAATAACTCTAGAGCTGAAATTAAAGGGATTTGCACCTGCCAATTAAACATGCGTGGTGGACGCACCTTGTTCTTACATGATGTTCTCTATACTCCAGAGATTCGTTGAAATTTAGTGTCTGTTTTGGTGTTTGTTAAACTTGTTTTTATATGAACTTCCATAATAGAGGTGTAGAATTGTATTTGGATACAAACTACTATGGTTGTGGTCATTTTCTAGATGGTTTTATTGTACTAAATGTTGATAGTGGTGATATCAATATTAGTTATTCCCTTCTTACATCTCCTAATTTATATGATAATGATGTGAATGTGTGGCATGCTAGAATTGGTCATATTGGCTAACAACGTATGAATAGATTAGCCAAATTGGGCTTGTTGGGCAACATTAAAAAAGTCGATTTGCCCATATGTGAGCATTGCCTAGTAAGGAAAACGACAAGGAAACCATTTAGAAAATATAAAATAGCTTAATTTCCTCTGCATTTAATCCATTCTGACGTCTGTGGTTCAATGATTGTGAGAAGAAGGCATTGAGCTGTTTATTTCATCACTTTTGTAGATGATTATACTCGATTCGGATATGTCTATTTGATTTCTCATAAATCTGAAGCATTAAGTTGTTTAAAAAGGTTTATGAACTTAGTAGAAAATCAATTAGATAAGAAAATAAAAGTATTGAGATCCAATCGAGGTCGAGAATTTTTATCTGATGAGTTCAGAAAATTATGTGATGAAAAAGGAATAGAAAGACAGTTGTCTATTCTATATACTCCTCAACAAAATGGTGTTGCGGAGAGAAGAAACAGAACCCTACTGGAAATGGTTAGGTCTATGATGGAGAATGCTAACTTACCCATCACTTTTTGGAGTGATGCGTTGTTAACTGCTGTCTATATACTTAATCGGGTGCCTTTCAAATCAGTTACTTCCACTCCATATGAGTTATGAATAGGTAGAAAATCGGACTTAAGTTTTCTTAAGCCATGGGGTTATGCTGCCTATACTCATAAGTCCTCTCACAAATTTGGGAAATTGAGTCCAAAAGAAAAGAAGAGTATTTTAATGAGATACTCCAATCACTCGAAATAGTATGTGTTCATAGGTGAGCAGGAAAGTGGGAGTATAGCTGAATTTGAATCACGGGATGTCACATTCTTAGTGGATGAATTTCCTAAGAAGGGCAAAATAGGAGAACATTACTCCCTATTTGAAACCTTGGATAAAGATAATGATATTAATAGAGTTCGTCCAAGTGGGAGTAATATGAGAAGTGATAAATTGAATTCAACTCATTCTCAATTACAACCACATGATGAGACGACATGATCATTATCTAATCCAAGTGGGAGCATAATGGGGAATGATGTGCAAAGTGTACAATCTCCCATACGGCGAACAAGTCGTCAAAGTATTCCCCGTCGACGTTTTGACATTGAAGGGGAAACTTTTATGATTGCTCCGCAAGATGAGGATGAACCAAGAAATATTAAGAGATTTTTGGATCATTCAGGTGTTATTGGAAGTGCTGCAGATTCATTGTTGGTTAATTGTGATAGCCAAGCAGCAAAAGTGTACACCAAAGATCCAAAATATCATGGCAAGACCAAACATATAAATACCAAATATAATCTTGTAAATGATATGATTGCACGAAAAGATGTGAACTAAGAGTACATACTACGCATAGAATGGTAGCAGATTCTATGACAAAGCCAATACCTAGAGATGTGTTTTGTGGCCATATGAAATCTCTAGGATTGCTTAGAGGCTGATGTACTAAATATTGTAATTTCCCTAAGTGTTCACATTTGATGAATTTGTGTTTTCATCATTTATGCCTATGAATTTTTGTTTGATTTTTATGCATCTTAATGCTTAGTGCATTACTTTAAGTTGAGAAAGTATGTCGGACAGATATAAGATTAGTCCACTCGCACGGGTAATCGCCTCTATTTACTGTGTGATAAATAGAGATGAAACTGTTTTTAAGCTTATTATCTAGGTGATAATCGAGAGCTCAAGCTTAAAATACGTATGTCGCCTTAACTGAGTGTTAAGATGAGGACATAATATTTACTATGTCCGAAAGTAAAATAACCCACATATTTTACTTTATCTGTCTATGATGCTAGATATGAGTTCTGATGAATTTTGTGAATGAGTAGATACGTGAACTCAAGTTAGACATTGGGTATGTCTGAACTGTCATCTGTACGGTATTGAATGTGTAGACATACGCTCCATGGGAAATGAGTTAATACCGTAATACGTATTTCATATTACGTATGTATGAGACGACCAATAAGAGTGGCAAAAGTTTGATTTCAACTTTTTATGTCGTGTGAGACTCTTGAGGAAAATAGTTCCTCAATTTTTAGTCCCTTCATGACTCTTACTTATTCTCAAGATATCTATTTAGTGTTTGCTATCTTAGGATGTTGCCAATGGTCATGAGTTGATTCGATCTAATGGGACATTTCTAGAAAATCAAGCTGAACTGAAATTGAGAGTTTGAAGGAAAGAGGAAGATCGAATTTGAAGAATCACATTGTAGTTTTGTATTCACTGGTTAACCAATTATGACTGTCTTTGGGATAATCATAATTGTGAATACAATATATATATCATTGTTTAAAAGAGATCAAGAAAGATATAAATGTGATCGATCGATCTAGGCAACTGCATACTAAATCTACTCAGAGTGTGATGCCCATTATGAGCTGTTATATATTCCTAACAGATGTATAGTAACGAGCTCTCAAAGTATGCTGGTCGCACAGATTATTCACCGGTATGAATGTTGAAGAGAGGTAAAGAGAATCCTATTCGGCCCACCATGTGCGAGTGAGAGATGATGGTTTTTTGAGATGGGCTTAAGGCGCGTCTGCCCATGTTGGGCCTAAAAGCCCGGCCCATAAGATTAGGGCCCATGGATGAAGGGGTACGTTTCTATTTTGGAGGGGACGTATATAAGGGAGGAAAGAGAGGGAGAAGGCACCCTTTGGCATAACATACGTACGTTCCTCTCTCTCTTTCCCTCCAAAAAAAGAAAGACAAACGCTAAAGGCGACGCCGTCTTCCCTTCAAGGCTAATCAACGTCATCGGATTGAACGGGATCGGTTTTCTCTTCCCCTTATCGGCGTTGGTGTTTAATATGTGGCTAACAAGGTACGCTCGAATCCGTGGTTGCTTTAGGATCGGTGATACGTGTTTTTTCCCGGGCTTATCTTCCGCATTCGTTTTAGGGGTTCGATTTAGTGTCTAATCCGGTTTTTGGGAATCCGATAATTCCAATTATTTATTAATCAACTAGACCTTCGGATCGATTTGAAACTCTAACTTCTTGCAATATGAAAGAGTCAGAATCTAAAATTTAAGATATTATTTCGGAAAGAAAATTATCGTATCGTCGTAAATCTATTGTAATTGTGCTAATTTAGTCTTAAATTTTATTTTTTTTAAAGATAAATGGAGTCCTAAACTTTTGACAATCAAGGCAAGCCCCTTCATTCCATTTAAAACTTTTGACTTTAGCATTTTTTGGAATGCAAGTTCCGGGGTTTAATGAAATTCTCTTTCCAATCTTGCCTTCAGTTATAAGTATTCATGTTTTACACTTGCTTTGTGCCTTTTCTTTCTTTGCTCAATCCCTTCCCTACCAATCTCTTCCATCACAAACTCATCTCTTTCTCTACTCACTCGTCGACCAAATTCCTCGGCCGTCGCTATTGCCATAAATGAGGAATACTGGATGAGACTGAGAGGCGACGGTGATGAGCCGGGGTGTACGTGTCGACCCTAGTAGGGCTTGACTGAGCCTTAGATTTAGAGCTTCGTTCAGCCTCACATCTTCATCGACATGAGGTCGATGGCTTGGGGCATCCCTAATTCGAGATTGAGCGGCAGTGGCGACTTGACTGCGGCTACATGACCCCAGCGAGGAAGCTGCGCCACCAAGACGACGGGCATGAGGGGATTGACGCAAGGGATCAAGTGAGCTGAGGACAAAGGAAGGGTTGGCATCACCGCCGAGCTTTGGGTGACGCCACATCGAGTCTCGCTGGTGGCTGGTGAGGCTGGTCCACGCTGGATTCGACCTTCCCAACCTTGAGTCGACTGACTACGTAGACAGAGGTACACACACAAAGTATGGAGTTCGACTTTTGATCTGTTTTGAACAAGTCAAAATCTCGTGGTGAATTAGAGGAGCTGAAGAGAAAAGCTAGAGCAGAGAGGTGTGCTTTCTTCACTTGCTAGTGCATGTTTGATCCTGTCCGTTTTACATGATAAATTCACTGTTTGATCTTCATATCCTCCTCTGTTTCTCAGGTTTAGCACTTCGGTCTCATAATATAAAATCAAAATGCCAAAACACTCCAAAATGCACCGTTTGTCACTATAATCTGACCTAAGGTGATTAAATCATGATTTTGTCACTTTAGGTCTCACGTAAGGTGATAAAAATCATACTTATTACCGTAGGTTCTAAATTGTCCCAACTTTGTTTATATCAATGGCAACAAAGAACAAATTTCGTCGCTTAAAGTTCAACAACACTATAAATTTGTCACCTTTGATTGATTCTAACGTGACAAACCTAACAATTTGTCATCTTTGGATAGCCTAAGGCATGTGGCAAAAATTTCTGTCGGGTGTTTTTCTAAAAGTGATTAGAAACTTACCAGCATTTCAGAAATCTACCAACTACCAAAGATTTGCCAGATTTTTTCTTCTTGACGGGACCATGGACTGTCGTTACTAATTAATACGTGAACTAGAGTTAAAAGATGGGTTTAGAGATAGGCAATCAGATGACTATGAGCAGGCGCCTAGGCGACAAAGGAGATATCAACTGACTTCTAAGCTGCAAGTTTTAGCCCCTTTATGGCGTTAACGACGTCGAGAAACTTAATTTTCGTAATTTTTCAAAAGAAAAGTCCATGCTAAAGCGCAAACCTCATCGATTCATTCAGTCATGACTTGACAATAGATGTGTTAAATGGGTTGTGCAACCCATTTATAGTTAAATGGGTCATTAATGGGTCAAGCTTTATTTCATAAAGCACCTATAATGAGTTTTAATGGGTCAAAACTAAGATATATGGATTTTAAAAGGGTCAGCTTTCTGACCCGTTTATGACCAATTTATCAACTTATTAAAAATGAACCCATTTATTTCACTCAAAACCTCACTATCTCTCTCTTCTCTTTAACTTTACATTTTATTTATTTATTTATAAAAGCTGAAATTATAATTATTTTTCTTTCTTCTTTTTTTTTTTCTTTCTTCTTCCTCCGATCGCCAAGCACGGCGATGGTTGGCGACCGGTCAGGCGAGCCTCGAGCCTCGCCGATCTAGCAAGACTCGAACTCGCCGATGTCGGGTGAGGGGCGAGCTCGAGCTCGCCGGCGTCGTGTGAGCTCGAGCTTGCTGGATTTGGCGAGGCGGAGGCCTTGCCGACGCCCGGCGAGGCTTGAGCCTCGCCGATCTGGCGAGATGCGAACTCGCCGGCGTCGGGCGAGGCTCGAGCCTCGTCGATCTGGTGAGACGCGAACTCGACGGAGTCGGGCGACGCTCCAGCCTCGCTAGATCTAGTGAGGGGTGAGCTCGAGCTCGCCGGATCTGGCGAGGCGGAGGCCTCGTCGACGTCCACTGAGGTTCGAGCGTCGCTGATCAGGCGAGACTCAAACTCGCGGGTGTCGGGCGAGGGCGAGCTCGAGCTCGCCGGCATTGGCAAGCCGGGCGAGCCAACTCGCCTATGGCCGGTTGTCGGCCGTCGTTATAGCCGGTGGCCGGCCAAAAGAAGAGGAAGAAGAAAAATGAAAAAAAAAAAAAAAAAAAAGAAAAAGAAAATTAAAAATTAAAAATAATTAAAAATTTAATTTTTAAAAAATAAAAAATAATTATTTTAAAATTATAAAAATTATCCATTAAATTTGTATTGTATAAAATCATGTTATCAATACCATTTTAAGATATATATATATATATATATATATATATATATAAGCTTTTTTAGGTTTCGTTAAATGGGTTGGGTATGGGTCAGGTATGGGTCGGGTTGGGTCAGGTCGGGTATGGGTCAAAAAATTTGCATTACAATAAATGGGTTAAATTGGGTTGACTTGGATCAGACCATTTATGACCCGACCCAAAACTGATCTGACCCACCCGTTTAACGAGTCTACTTGACAAGCATGTAAGCGAATAAATAATGAAAACCATAATCTATAGTTCTCACAAATCGGATGACATGAAATCTTCTGATTTAGGACAATACAGATTGATTGTAATGTGGGACAAGGATAGAGTCTTAAAGTTACAGCCTACTGAAGCCAAGTTAATTGAGTAACGTCGACTGGGACCATATTCAAAATAGTTCACGACCTATTAAATAATTGATCTATTTCTTATGTTTAGGAGTCTAATTATGTAAAATGTAGGCATACAAGAGCTCATTCCACACATCCGGCAGTCCGGGAAGGCACCAATGGAAGCAATCTGCGTAGGTGACAGGGTTTGCCATTTGATGTTGAGTGAGGTTTTTGGTTTGCTTTTTATAAATGGATGAGTGCGCGTCCTTGCGATACTCCGAGAGCTTCGTGATGTCGAGCACGTGTACGTCGAGGCCTCTTTTCTGGAGCTTGTTGACTGCCTTCCGGAGTGTGTGCATCATCCCGCGAGTCGACCTTCTTACCCTATACCCTCCTTCAGTGATCGGTTCTGTTTCTTCGAAGCAGTTGTGATCCACAATCCCACCCCAATCCTCGGCTCTGCAAAGAGTTGGTATGTTTGGAAGATAAAACTTTGAACTGTGCTAAATAAAATAAAATTTCGCAACAAAGTGTGATTACTATGACCGAGTTTGGTAATCAGTATTAGACGAATAATTCAACATGAGAGAACTGTAGTAGGTTTCTTTCCATGTGATTATCAACAGATCGGTAAACCTAGATTTAAGCAGTTAATATCGAAGTTCGTTTCCAGTTTCTATGAGTTAAGTCTACCTTTCATGAGTTGCAGACATGCCAATGAAGAACACCTGGGTCTTCGAACTGTTTACATGAACTTGGATCCAATCTGACCAAGTGTTTAAAGCGATCTTGTATGCTCGGAGCATTTTCATCATCTCATAATTTTTGTCGGGCCCGACAAATGATTCCCATCTGGTTGCCAAAATTCAAGAAAGAAGGATGTTAGCAGACATCCAAAAAACAGATGGGATGATATTGTTCTAATTTTATCACATATTATGTATACATTGATGATCTTCCCTAGTTATAGCGTACAAGACGACAGACTAAAGTATCAAGTCTCTTATCCTTATTAGCATTGCAACATCAAACATTTGAACTTAACAAGAGGAAAATTACGTAAATAGCCTTTGCACTTTTCGTAAACATCAAATGACTTCCACCCCAGATCTTTAAAATTGGCCAAATGAAGGGCATCATCTGTCTTACATGTTGTGTTGTTAACGGACCGCTTAAATTTTATTTTGGTCTCTCTGTGTGTTGCAATTGGAAACTAAGTTGCCCCTACATATCATTAGCTCTTTCTACACTATCACTGCGGAGTTTGCATTATGCTTAATCGGAGGCTTGTGTTAAGCCAACTTTTGGAATTAGTGATGTTATTGAACGTTCACCAAAAGTTTAATATGTAAGATGTCATTACCCATTTTAGTGAGAAGCTAAAAAAGAGAACGAACTAAAGAGTTGTCCCTCTCTCAACATCTATAAAGTAGCAACTAGAAACTTGGGGGTCAAATTGCAAACTTTAGATTTTCCAGGATGCATGATTTTCTAATACCGAGGAAAACTTACTATACCACGGTATGCTCAACATGCATATACTTACGAAACTTTGATCTCGGGACTTTCCCTCCACCAAAGATAGGAATTGAAGATGAGGATGTCCACGTCGGACCAATGCCTTGCGTGCTTTCCAATGGCCCCAACTCGAACGATCCGGTTGTCTAGGTGATGGTTCATTGGATCGTCACAGTTGGATTCCACCAGCAACGGTGCCCAATAGAATTCAATGGTCGCATTATAGTCCTAATCAATGTCATCCGGTGACCAGTTAATCAGTTCCAAAAGTCAAGCCCGGACATAACTTAATGCACCCAAGAAGAGCACCTAGTCGGTCAACTTCACCATTGCACCTGCTCATGTTTTCTAAAGTTCTTATTTAAGCATCTTAAAGATATCTGTTAACAGGATCCATTTGGTATTGATGAAATCTTTTGCTAGATCATCAATTGAAAACATGGTTTAGTACTCAAAATTCGACATTCCTCATTAATCGATATAGCTTGTTAGTTTGAAACTGAAAGATATAACTTAGCATTGAGAAAGCATCTCCTTTGAGATATTAGAGGTCGTTGTCTCATATTACTTTCTTATACTAGACCTAGCTCTTTGTCCTTTGCAAACTAGATTATAGAACTTTAGGTACTTTGTATGCAATAATGTGACCGCAACTCAACCAATCACTACGACCGCACGTTTGATTAGGTGAAAGATGCAAACATATTTAAAAATTTGTCCCTTCTTCCAAGTTCAGTGTGCCTAAATCTAATGTTATTTGGCACGGCATTTTGAGGAAAATATAAGGACTGAATCTCCAAAACTATAAACAAAAAAATAAAAAAAAATCAGGAAAATGTTGTATTTCATTGACCAGCGGCTATTCTTTTTCAAATCTTCCTAGAGTAGGCACATTTCGTGCCGCGAAGGCGCACTGAGAAGAAAACGAAGTTAGAAACTTTCGTTTGAAGCACCGTGGTAAATGCGTCTTGTTAAACGTACCCAATGAGGCCTACTGCACATGTATCGGGATAACCAAAGTTTTATATAATTAGAAAACGCGAACAATTTCTTCCCTTTTTTTTGGGAAAATATTGAAGGCAGAGAACTCAGAAGAGACTTACAAGGGCATTGAAGACGATGCTAGCAGGGCGACGGCTCGAGAAGGATCTTCGCTTCTTAGGGATAGACGACTCAACCATGCAAACGAGAGAAACCCATTGACCTCGATTGAGAGAGTCCCCCACGAACATCAATCTCTTGTTCCTTAGCATCTCTAGCAGCGCCGTGGCATTGAACCTTCGGTAATGTCACCATCCACACTGTCAAAAACCCTAACCAAAATTTCCTCTAAAGAAGACGGCAATGCATTAAAATGCCGCCTCAAATTCTTTAATTATCGATTCTAGAAAGTAAGAACGCAGGAACTCGGTTATGTTCTATGGCGGCGTGATGAATGCTAAAAACCATGCCTTAGAAGAAGGCACTGCATCTGAGCGGTGATTCAATGACCTGTCGACTCTTCGCCCTCGACGCAGCACGAGTGCTCTCAAAGGTGCAAACGTACTCCAGTGTATCCTAATGGAGAAAGAGAGATCATGGAGAGTCGTAAATGTGTGTGCATATTATTAGCTGGGGAAAATACCTGGGAAGGTCACAACCATGGGGTTGCCACCTCCATTGCTGGTACTTCAAGTCCTTCCGCCCGAACTTCCCGCAAGCCTGTTGGCCCAACATGTATTTGCACTGTCCCTCCTTGTATAGGGGGCGCGACACATTGTCGAATACCCAACTTCCCGAGAACACATCGCACAGCGACAATGTTGCCGGCGATGGTGCAATATCGGTCAGGTTCGAGAAGAGCGGCTCTCTATCTCTGCCCAGCAAGAATGATAGCTGCTTCTCGCACAACGATGTCGCCGGCGATGGTGCAATGTCGGTCAGGTTTGAGAAGAGCGGCTCTCTATCTCTGCCCAGCAAGAATGATAGCTGCTTCTCTCCGTAATGTGCGGGGTATATGGCGGCGAGGATGATGGTGCCGATGAGCAGAGCCACTAGGGAAGGGAAGATGCTCCTGAGTCCCCACCGTGTGGCAGCTGTCTGGGCTTTGTGTGCCATCTGATTTGGTTCTCTAGTGCCATTCGATTTGATTCTCTCATCATGCATTTTATGTTCTCCGCTTGGAAGATTGAAAGGGAAAGCTGAAGATTGATTGCAACTTGTGCAGAGAAAGTTTTGGTGATCGGTTCTTATATGACAGGAAGAGGAGATTCTGCACTGGTATTTTTAAAAAATTATGAAAAATAAAACCTCTACTTCTTTGATTCAAACCGTCCCCAGACATCCTCTCTCTCTTTTTATTTTATTTTTTATTAGCTGGATCATTGATGTCTGACTGTCCGGTCACGACGGAACCTCGATAGACAGTAGGTATTTTATGTTACCATGCTGGGCCCACTCCGCCAGTTAGGTAATCCTAGTAAACTTAGAGGACCGCATTTCTTATTTTACCTCGCCGATGCTCGCATGCCCAACACCCCTAAGTTCCCTTCTATATATTTTTCTTTTCCAAGAGGAGGGTTTCTTTTGGAGGAGGGAATATCCTCTTGGTACTTTACATCCTGATTGTCTTGAGGTCTAGATTGAATTAGGATAAAGTCTTTTAATGACTTGCTTAGATTCATAAATTTATACCATCCTGAACTTCATCCATATTAAATGGAAAGGATTATCATTATGTGCACCTTTTGCGAACAATGTTTTACACACAAACGTTAATACATATGGGCTCGTAGTTTGTGCTAGCATGACTTGATCATTTTTGGAATTGTGTCGATCTAAAATATATAATTTTGTTCCTACATGCCAAATAACTTAATCATGATGACAATGTATTAATTCGTGCAAATTCTTATCAATGTATAAATTGAATGTGTTGTGTCATATTCGGATTTCTTTTTATAATTCTTATCTCGTATCATATTTATATTGTGCGAAGACAGGCCGTACATAACATAGCTAGCCCCAAATACATGTAAAATTGACCGAAAAGAAAAAAAAAATGATTCAAATTGCTAAACCAAGCAAATCAAATTGTTTTGTAGTTTTGTTAGCCTGAAAAGGTTTTTTTTTTTTTTTTTTTTTTTAAACTGTCCTTATTATTATATCAAGCTATAGTGAAGGCTTACCGTAGAAAAAGTGGCTATATTTTTAACCGAAATCATCTAATTGGTGGCTTACAAATTAGGGAAATTTGTCCACTTAGTCTTAAATCTATTGCACGGATGTCAATTTAGTCCTAATTTTTTCAATTTTGTCAATTTAGTCATAAATTTTTGCACAAAATCCTAATGTAATCCTTCCTGCAAATTTTACTGAAAATTGCGGACGTGGCAATGTGTTATGTAGGATGACTGGTGATGATTGAATCATCATGTCAACGATTTTCGGTAAATATTGATAAAAACTATATTATAATTTTGCATAAAATTTTATGACTAAATCGGTAAAATTTAAAAATTTTAGAATAGAATTAACATTAGTACAATAGGATCACAAATTATTAACACCATCCACATGTAAACTTAAGTGAAAGTAAAAGTGGTTGATGTCATTTTTGTGATTAATAAATAAAAGGCATGGTTAAGGGAAATATTTCGAACTAGGGACAGAGGGAAACTTTATTCCGGGGACTCAACCAATGGCTAAAATAACCAGTGTAATAACAAGAAAAATGGACTCTATTCAAATTTATTAACTGTCACAAGAGTATTAAAAAAATGAATTTGTCATAGTTGTTTTTAACTATAAATCAAGCATTTATTAAGCGTCTCTCACACACATATAATGCCACTTTATATTTTTATTTGACGCAAGGTCCATTGTGATTTTTTTTTTTTTGGAAAAAATGAGGACACTTCAAACTTTTATTTGAAATTTTCTCTTTATTAATTGGTCCAAATCCTTTTAAAATGTACATAAGTATAACAAATGTGGATGAGATTTGTCATTTTCTACTTCAGATTAATTGGCTCAATCGCATGTGTTAACATGTAAGAATTTTAGCCAACCGAAAGATAGATTCGGATCAAATGTATTATTTTAATATTTTTTATATGACAAAACTCAACTTGGTTCAAATTCGAGATTTTTAATGATATTAATCCAATGCGTCTTTAATGTCGATTGTCGAACAATTATTCCACGTGACAAGAAATCTGAAGTTAGAGGGGTCGACTGATTGCGGAGAGAAGGGTAGCAAAAACAGTTTTACGTTGTCGTATAAAAAGACAGCAAATAAAAACAAAAGAAAAATAGGTGGTCCGAATTTTTGGGGAAAACGAGAAAATTGACATCCTCTCTGTCTCTCCACTCTCTCTCTCTCTCACGCAGGTGGTGTGCTCGAGGAGGAGGGTGGAGAGGCGAGATCTGAGGGAGAGAGCGATTTAGATTAAAGAAAGAAGGCAAAAAGACGCGGCCTTTAATTCGGTGAAGATGGATCAGGTGCTCAACAAGGTGGGCACGTATTGGTTCAGCAAGAAGGCCAACAAGGAGATCAACTCCGTCGGCGATGACATCAATGTACGTCCCTCTCCTTCTCTCGCATTCGCATTCCTCCGTCTCCACATGATGTTAGTTGGTGTGGTTTCGGTGGAGCAAATGTTGTTCATGAGCCCGATTTCGTGTTAATTTTTCCTTTTTGCGGCGAGATTGGGGTTGGCTCGGTGATGGGTCGGTGCGATGTTGGGAGATGGGTTTCCAATTGATCGTGCGGCGCGGCGCGATGTGGTTTTGATTACGTGATTGTGACGTTTGAGATGCAGCTGCGATGGCCAATTTTGTGAGGATTGGGAGAATGATGCTTGTAAGAGGGCGGTCGGTCGTTTTTCTGCATTTTCGAGAACTGGGTTTTCTTCCCACGTTATTTCTGGCAATTTAGTGCCGTTGTTCCTGTTTAACCTGTAAATTGGTATTGCCCATCGAAGTCCAGGACGACGGGCAATGTCTCATTCTATGATCATGTTGATTGGTGTGCTAGGTTGGGCTCTCTCTTTTATGATGGTCGATGATGATTTTAATCTTAGTATTGTGATCATGGTTGTTTGAATGCATTACATGGTTTTTCCTGTGCTGGCGTCATCTCAAATTTTATTTAGGTGCGGTTGTAATTTGGTAAGTGCGCGAGTGTGCCAATAGAGGGAAAGTTCTGACCGTGTACTATAGCATCCATATGTGACGTGCCCTCTTGATATTGGATATTGGCGAATTTCGGTGTGCCGTCTAGGTCAAGGAGTATAGAAATTAGAATCCCTGGATCACTTTCGAATGCGAATGGGAACTGGAAAAATGGTTTGTCATCTATCTAAAGCAAGACAGATGTGAGAACCATAAGAGTGCTACTATTTTGCTTAATCTGTGTTAGTCATATTTAAGCAGTCCCTTCCTATTATACTGGAAAATTCTTTTTCTACAATTAGATGTGGTGGCGCTTTTCAATATTTTTCTGGTGCGCATACTGTATACAGATGGGTATGTTGTCAAAGTGGTAGATGTTGACTGATCAATTCGAATGTTGAACTCTCTTGGCAATGTGCAAGGCTAATTTGTTTAGATTACCAACATTTTGCTTCAATTTGTTATGACAATTACCAACATTTTGCTTCAGATTATTATGATGACTTGGTTTGACTTGCAGCTTGATTTGATTACCCACTGTAGTTTCATAGTCTGGTGTCTGAAACTATATATGCCAAATTCAAAGTATCCAAATTCTTTGAAGTATATTAAGGACATGGCATTTGATTAGCATGAAAAAACTTGTGTTATGTGGCCTTATATTCCTGGTATTTTTGGGTCAGCTCAACAGTAAGATGCACTAGATGTTCGATGGCTTTAGGTTCTCCCTTTTCTCATGGTAAACTTTCTTAGAAGTTAAAATTTACATCACTAGAACACTTGATCTACAAATCTCAAGGTGACAGTGTAAATTAATCTGAAACGTACTCAATGGCTGTATAGATCCCTTGCAACTTCATTCTCAAGAAACATCCATTAAGGGCACCCTTTCTCTTCTAATAAATCCTCATTTCAGATGTACGAATGAGACATATCATGGACTCTATTTATACTTTGTACTTTGGCTTCTTTCATTAAATAATGTTTCTGGTATGCTGACATATCTATTTATTCTCTGATAGTCATTGTCCAGCAGCATCGAAGGAGGAGCAAAATGGTTGGTTAACAAAATCAAAGGTTTGGTTAAACTGCAATCTGCAACTTATACGTCATATGCTTTGGTTGCTCATTATATGCTTACTGCTATCCCTATGGCTTAAGTTTTCTTGTATCTTTGGAATTTCCATCTAGCGTGTACAGTAGTAATCTCTTGAGGATGGATGCAGAAGTTTTAAATTATTCTGCAACTTATCATCAAGTTGGTTGTCGATTTGGTGCTATAACTTGCCCAGATTTTTAAATTGAAAATGTGCCATAATAGTCTACCTTGACCAAAAGAAAAAATCATGGTTTTCTTATGGTTCTCTCTTCCCTAGCAAGAACTTATAGCGAAATTAAGGATTGTGGATGCTAGTAGAACTTGTTACTGATTTTCTGCAAAAAATGTAGCTATGAGACATAAACTTGTGACTTCTCAGACCCATCGGCATTCTTTAATGCATGAAGTTTTCATCAACTGTGCTAGGCTAATTGCATCCTGGTGCTTGTGGGCGTGGTCAAGTTAATTGCATGGAACTTCTTGGTATGATCTGGGTGCATGACACAGTTGAGATGACAGTCATCATAAATCCATTGAGTATCATAAGTATAGGCAGTTAGTGGTCTTGAGAAACATTTACCGCCACTGGAGTTGTTTTAAGGCATTTCTCCTTTGTCTTTCTTTCCATTCTTCTATAAATGTCTAAATTACAAATCTGATCTGCGGCAGAGTGGGAGATTTCAGCCGTCGTAGTGATGTGGACATTGTCCTTAATAGGGAATAATTGACTTTCCATCGATGCCCTTTTCTGCAGGGAAGATGCAAAAACCACTTCCAGAACTCCTAAAGGAATATGACCTGCCAGTTGGGATATTTCCTCGTGACGCAACAAACTATGAATTTAATGAAGAGACAGGAAAGCTCACAGTCTTCATACCCACAATCTGCGAAGTGGGCTACAAGGACTCTTCGGTTTTACGCTTTTTCACCACAGTTACTGGATATCTTGAGAAAGGGAAACTGGCAGACATAGAAGGGATGAAAACAAAGGTGATGATTTGGGTGAAGGTGACGGTGATATCAGCTGAAGGATCAAAGCTTCATTTCACTGCTGGGATGAAGAAAACCCGGAGCAGAGATGCTTATGAGGCTCTCAGAGATGGAATAATTGTAGATAAGTTCTAAAACACGCGAAGCTTGTATTTGTTTACTTGGTACTGTTCTGATGAGCTTCTGTTCTTACGATGCTTTGAAGCGATGTGGCTTGGTTAACTACTAGTGCGAGAACTTTCAAGTGTATGTAATCTTCATCTGTTCTAAATGTTTCTATCATGGTGTTAGCCTAATCTCAAGATCTGTTCTTGTCAGAATTCAATGACTTTTGGGTAATTTGCATGAATTTGCAACCATAAGCAGAGTCGTCTGCCATTTTATTGAGGAATCAAAAGCTAGAGAGAGGGGCACATCGAATTGTGGATTGAATATGCCATTAAATTCTTCCGCTGTGAACTGTCAAGTACTTGTTTTTCTGAAGCTTTCTCATCTTGGAAAGCAACGTCGTGCATTTTGTGATGCTTACTGTAACATTTAAGAATAATGTAGAACTTCTGTTCTGTTCAGAAATCAAGTTATGGAAACCTCGCCAACTACATTACTGGCAATTGGACTGTCCAGGAAGGATAAGCAATGGATCCATTCCTCAGATGGGACCATCTCTTAACTCAAATTTGCACGACCTTATTTTATTACAAATTAGATCCATCTTTAAATTGAATCCAAAACAATAGATTTATCCCAAAACTCTTTGTAAAAGTAAGTGAAAAAACATTTTAAAACGATTTAACTTGTGTTAATTTTACCGATGCAACTAATATAGTTGCTTTCGTTCAAAATAAATTGCTTTTAGGGGAACAAATACTATTTGAAGGAATTAATGAATCAACCTACTATAATATGTGCAGAAATTTAATTATGCGATCAACTAATCGAACATAAAAGTTATCGACAGTATAATTGATATATCATCTTACAGTTTATTTTCCAGTCTTTTTAATATAAATTTAAAAATGAAGACTTATCAAATAGTTTGGCATAGTCAAATTTGCCATAAATGTTCCTGCGAGTTAAAAGGTTTTATTCAAACTCATATGGACGATTTTATGAAAACATATAGCTTAAGGTATTGTATTTCTAATTAATTTTAGGCCCCGTAAGCTAGTTTTCTTTCAACTTAATTTGGTGGCGTAGTTCTTATTTATCGAAGGAAGGAATCAATGAAGTGAATGGCAAGGGAGGCAGCAAAGCTTCGATGGGATGTGAAATAACAGTGACATTGAACAAGTCAATACTTACTAGGCACTCTTTTTCTTTAGCAAAGTTACTTGATGAGCGCTCAACCTGGGTTGGTCCTCCAGCCGCAAGCAGATCCTACGAGGGACGACTCCATTTGTGACCCAAGCAGTGAATTGTTATACGGAACACCGATGGATTGCAAAATGCAAAACGAGGAAATTGTACCTGCCGATTCTCTTCTATGAAGTTTGTCTGTGCAAAGCAGGCTAAAGATCGCACCACTCGCAGGCGAATTTCCAAACTCCGGTTGCTTGTGCCTGTGTAGCCTATACCACAGAGATAATGTATGTAATCTCGGGTTGGATGTCATATATCAGTTCCAGATCAATGGCCTATCCTGGATTGACATGGCCAACCCCGGTGGTGAAGATATCTGCAGGTTGAAGTATATCATCCATGGAAAGTTTTGTTTGTCTACGAAGTTCGATTTTCGAGCAGAAGTCATGATGGCAGACTTAATAACGGCCTCAGGTGTCCAGTGGGGATGAGGTCTATTTACCAAAGCCGCGACTCCGCTGGGGTGAGGGCAACGCACTGAAGTGCCAGACATCCCATCTTTATCGGTCAAATTCTGATTTTTGTATCATTGCTGAGAGGAAATTGTGATGCTGCTAACATGCTACGACTGAGATCAACAATGTCTGGCTTCAGAAGTCCCGGTCTAGCCAAGCTGGGCCACCTGAGGAGGAGGCAATTGCAGGAGCAGTAGGGTGTTGCAGCACGGTTCCTTTGAGCAGGATCATAACAGGAGGAGTTTTTGCTGAGAAACGTATGCTTTGATCTTCTGGCCGCCAAGGACACCAAGATGAGACTAGGAGTTACTGAGCAGAGCAGCTGACGAGGATCCTGATTCTGAATGGCTGCAAATGAGCCTATGGCAATCATGTAACCGAGAAGTTGAGCAGAGTGACCTATGATCAGGACATAAACATTCGATACTATTCACGATTGCAGCCTCAACCCTGCTAGTGAGTTCGCACAAGAACAAACTTAAAATTTTTCTCACAATTGATAGAGGTGTTCTTCAGGTGCCATGCCAACTGCTATGCCTATAGCATGCCCAAGCGCATGTGCACGCTCCACAAAAGCACCATCAGTCGTGCCAGCCGTGTGAGTGCCCTACCCGATATCGTTGATTGGCAGAGTATCTTATTTTCCAAGCTGAGAGATGAGAAGAATCAGCACCAGTCAACTAGTCGTTACATTCAGAAATTTTGTAATCGCACCCTGCTTTCCATTCAGCCCCTGGAGGCGTCATCGGGGTACCAAATGCATGGCGGTTGGGCCATCGTCCTCGGTCCATCTGCGAGTCGTTTAGAGAAAAAAAGAAAAGAAAAAGAGTTCTCCCGGGACAGTACGGTCTGACACAGATCCTAGCTTCTGGTGGCATCGACTTCATTTGGATCCGGTCTTGCTGCATAACGATCATCACGTGTTGGTCAATAATGTAAGTTCGAAGGTTGCTGCTTGCTGGATCATTGGCAAGAGCAAACTGGACATGGACAATGGGCGACGAGACAATCCGGTAATGGAAGGGAAGCATTTACGGTCGTCTGTGCTACGGTAAATCGAGAGCTCTAGCGTCCGAAATTATGTTCTGTTTTGAAGAGACTGACCAGGGCATCTACTTTGCTGGTTACAGCACAACCTAGGTTGGTCCTCCGCAATAATTTGTTTCTATTAACTTCTGTACTTAAGTTCAGAACTCGCTTAACTTGGTTTAATGATTATCCTAAGATCGCATGAGTCAAAACAAAAGTTTAAAAAGACGATTTTCAACTGAATATAATACAAATTTCACCTAATATAGCTCTAATATTTGGTTCTTTGAGAAGATTCACATGACTTCGATATACTTGATCGATGAATTTTTTCCTGGGCAAATAATATCCAATAATTTAACAATTGTAGTTGAGCTCTTCACTTTGATTTGCTACTCTTAAATAAAACGAGAAAAATCGTCCTCAATCTTTTGGTATTTTTATATAATAAAAATTTGAAACTTGCAAAGTGAGCCTCCCTTTTCTTTCTTTTTTTTTGGTCGAAAGTGAGCCTCCCTTTTCCGTTGTCAAAATTTGTGGCTGAGGCACGGATATGCAAGCATTTTCTAATTCAGATTGTGGACGACACTCTTTCATATATCGTTTGGACTTTCTTTCTGCCTGAATTCACAGTTGTCAAATCAAAATATAAATTGTAAATCAAAGTATCAAATTTATGATTGGTGAGTAGATAATCCGATTGAAATGTAAGATTCGTCAAAAAAAATAAAGCAACATTAGTTTCCGTTGACTTACACATACGAAAGTTTGAGTAAAGCTGTAGGTTTATAAGTTTCAAATAATATAAACAGTGTTTATGTGTCATTTTATTCTTGTAATACTATGAAATTATCAAAATATTTTATATAACACGGAATTCGACAAAAATTACCCCATTTGAATCGAGAGACTTGAATTCAATTCTGGGTCAAGAGATCTGACGACTAAATATTATATCAAATTGAACACCAGTGTATTTATCAGTTAAAACTTAATGAATCAAATCATACGACACAAAGGCCCTGTTTGTTAACGTTCTTTTTTTTCTGTTTATGAACAAAAATCCTGTTTTTTTGTTCCAGGGAACAAAAAAAGAATAGAAACGCATTTGTTTGCATTTTTGTTCCAAATCTATGTTTTTGTTCCCAGGAATACATTTGGAATAGAAACAAGAAACAAGAAAAAGATGTTTCCTGTTTCTGGAACAATTTTTAAGAACAAATTTTCTCTCTCATCTCTTTTTCTTCTTTTATTTTTCTTTTTTCTTTGGCCGGTCGTTGGCTTCGGCCATGGCCGGCGACCGGCTGTCGAGGGCCGGCGATGATGTCGAGGTCCGGCGAACTCGGGCTGGCCCAGATCCGGCAAGCTTGAGCTCGCCTAGCCACCGGCGAGGCTCGTTGGCTTGGCGGTGGCCCGGTGAGGCCGAGCCTCGCTGGTGCGGGGCAAGGTTGAGCGAGGTCGGGCTCGCCGGATCTAGGCGAGCCCGAGCTCACCCAGCCAAGGCGAGGCCGGGCCTCGCTCAACCATGGCGAGGCTCGGCTTGGCCGGGGGCTGGCGAACCTCGCTGTGGCTGGGCAAGGCCGTCGGCCCTCATCGGCCAGTCGCTGACCATGGCCGAGGCCGGCGACCGGCCAAAAGAAGAAAAAAAGAAAAAAGAAAAAAGAAAAAAGAAAGAAACAAAATAAAAAAATAAAAAATTTAAAAGAAACAAAAAAAGAACACAAATTTACCAAACGCGTGTTTTACGTTCATTTTTTTTTTCGCTTCTTATTAAAAATTGTTTCCTGAAAATAGTTTTTTCTATTTCTGTTCCTAGGAACAATTTTTGAATAGAAACGTTACGAAATGCGCCCAAATCGAATACAGAACTATATTGATAACTATACCTGGAATATCAAAGAAGAATACACTTTGAGAGCACCTAGAATCTTTTCACGATAGAAAGCATCTAAAGATTGTCGATGAATTGAGGAAGAAGACATTTTTGGGCTAGAATACGGACCACCTAGGACGATTCTCTACGTAACACCGCAATGTAGACAAAGCATGGAAAGCGGCCATCCACTTCCGTCGAGAGAGAGACCATGTCGACCTCTCCATAATATCTAAAGCTCTTGACATTAATCGAAGAGAGAACGAGAAATGGCAGAGAGTGGCATCTCCTGCATGCCTTAGCCAAAAGAAAGGAAAAAAGAAGATAAAACATAATTTATTACAGTTCAGGACAAATGTATTGTACGTCGTATGTGAAGGCAGAGTACTTCGTTTCCAATGGTTCCACGAAAGCACAACACCAGTTCTTCGTCATCATCTTTGAACTTGCACCAGAGAGAGGTCGAACACCGATTCGACTGCTCATTCGCTTATCGCAGTATTATTTGATACCCACTTATTGCCCTTAATCCTATATTTAGCAGCCACGTGGTCTTCTTCTTTAAATTTATGGATAAGTGCACTAGAAATCCTAAAACTTGTCATAAAAATATAATTGAGTCCTAAAATTTTCAATAAATATCATTGAGTCCTAAAATATGTTACGGAAGTGTAATAAAGTCTTAATACTTTTAAGAAGTGTAATCAAAGTCTAAAACTTATTAAATTGATCTAATCAAGTCCTTTCGTTAATTGTATATTTTAAAATTTTTAAGACTCGATTGCATCTTCGTGACAAGTTTCAAGACTTCCATTGTACTTTTTGAAAGATTTAAGACTTGATTACATTTTCGTGACAAGTTTTGAAATTCGATCGCAATTTTTGAAAATTTTAGGATTTCATTATACTTTCTTGACAAATTTTAGGACTTTCAGTGCATTTATTCCCTAGATTTAGAATAGTCCATCCTTGAAGTCGCTGATACAACTCTTACTGCGAAATCCAAAATACAGCTGTACGTATTGGCTGGATTCCGTTGGCTCCTGGTGCTTCGCATGCATTAGTAACCTCGGCTTTTACTGTCGTTGAGCCGTTGGAAGAAGGACTTCGAGGTCTCGTAGGTCGACCAACAGATCGCGGCGGCCGGTGCGTGGAAGAGCATCCTCGGAATCCATCCTCTCATGAGCCCACGATACCCGTCTTTGTTCAC
Source organism: Eucalyptus decipiens (assembly GCA_014182575.1). NCBI lineage: Eukaryota > Viridiplantae > Streptophyta > Magnoliopsida > Myrtales > Myrtaceae > Eucalyptus > Eucalyptus decipiens. Next base: position 36,484,457 of record CM024619.1, read on the forward strand.
CACAGCTCGAATGACATCCCTGATCGAACTGCTTGAGAATCTATCGCAACCGCAGACTCCCTGCACATTTATAGTGAAGAACAATAGTTTTCGTTTTGTCCTAAAACTACCGATAGCGCTAAAGCTGTAATCGGAGCAACGTAAAAAACAAACCAGAGCACGGATAACAGTGGTTGTAAATGATATGAACCCGAGATGCTCAGACAGCTGAGGAAACTCAATGAATGTAACTGTCAAACGGAGAGGGACAAGTAACGACACTAGAGAAAACTCAACTGACGAGTCACTATTCACTCTCCTCTGACCGAAAATTTCAAAGGAGCATACGAATGGTTCAGGGCCAAAATGGATGGATAGCATGTTCTGCTAGTGCTATACAACTAAACATGCTTCTGATCACTGCATCAAGACCAACTAAAAGATCTTCAGGCTTTGTTTCTGGAGACAGCATTCGCTAATGTCCACATATCAGAAGAAACTTTCTTACTTGTGGCTTTGCTGTATTATGACTCTGTCAACAACAACTCCGTTTGGCATGATAGAAGACTACCATTCATGTACTTCAGGAACCAGGAGAACAGAGCATGACCACTTTTAGGGTATGTTTATTTCATAGAAAACTCAAGATTTGAAAAATATTTTTCAAAAAATGATCGCTTATATCGTTTACAAAATTGAACAAATGCAAAATATTTTCATTGCTCATGAAAATAGTTAGATTTAAATTGTCAGTGATAATAAAATTTTTTCCATTAACTAATTTTTCTAAACTATATAACTAGTCATTTTTTCTAAATCTCAAGTTTTCCATAAAATAAACGTGGCCTAATTTCTACGTGGAGGTGTAAGCAATTAGCACACTGGCACTAAACAAGAGCACACATTTAACACAATAAAAACAGAACTTCGATAACGATACCGATAGACACTCTTCCTTGGGTTGAGTCATTTGTCATTACCTGGCATTGCAGCCGTGTCTTGACCACGTCGAGCGGAGTCGTGACTGCAGCCGCCAACGCCCCTGCTGCCGCCCCGGCCGTCGCGTGCACCACCAGGCTCTCGTCACTTGCTGATTTCACCAAGAATGCCTCCATCAGACCCCGCTTTGCGGCCTCATATGTTGCGAAGTGCACCGCCGTGAAGGGCGCGTTCATCACGACAGTCGTCCGGTACGATGCATAGAACGCCCCGATCCCTTCCTCCACCAGGACCCGCCTCACGCAATCGCCCACCCCCCGGTACGGGCTCCTCTCCAGCTGCAGCCGCTGCTTCACCATGTCCAATGGGGTGATCACCGCATCGCTTGCCACGGTCGCGCACACCCCGGCCGCGGCGTGGGCCACGGGGTTGTTCGGGTCACCAGAAGAGAGGGACTCCTTGAAGAGCTCGTAGATGGAGAAGTAGACTGCGTGGGCAGGCCCGGCTCCAAGACCCATCGCGCCGATGCCCCTGTAGAGCCCGGCCGGGCCTTCGAGCTTCAGGATGGAGGTGAGCGCCTGGCGGACTCCAGGTTGGGTCCGGCACGACCCGGCTAGGGCCTGCATGCGAGTCTTGAGGGTGTCCACGGGGAACATGGCCATATGTTCGATGGAGCCGGCAATGGAGCCGGCGACCATGTATTGCCAGAACAAGAGGCCATCGTGGCGGTAGGTAGAGACGGTAAGTTCAGGGCTGAAGTCCGGTGATTTGGCTACAGGTCGGTATTGGGGAGAGACGTCAGTGGCGACCATGGAGCGATGGTGGAGGTGGTGGTGGTGGTGGTGGTGAGGAGGGAGGTGTGGTTGGGGGGTTTAAAAAGGGGAGAAAATTATTGGCGTATTCGGGGTGGAATAAGAATGAGCTTTGTATCCACGCTCAATTATTTTCTTCTTAGTGATACTTTTGGGATGTGGGATGGGATGGAAAGAGACGGCACTGGGCAATATACACATATGTATAGATTTTTCTGGGCAAGTTAGCATATCCTACAAACTCACATTGCTAGTTTAAGTGCCCTGAACTCCTAAAATCTTCTCAAGTACCTAGGCTCACATAATAGACTAAAGTTAAATGGTCTAACTTTTAAATTCAAGTTCGAGCTCGATAATTTCAAAAAAAATTTAATTAGGCTTTACGTTTGAGTTGTTATCCATTATGAGCAGGTTTCTTATTTTGTATCTAATTCTTTTCTACATATAACAAGTGTCTTTGTTATGATGAGTATTAAAGAGGCTGATTCTTTAAGAATTACACTTTAAAGCAATTCGAGAGGGTTGAAGCCAATAAGTCTTGAATTACACCCTATAATAATTAATGTATGAGATTGAAAGATTATTTCATGAGCGATTGCGGAGCTAAATATTGTGTGGATTATTGGATATAATTAGAGGCTGGAAAATATTGAGAATATTTGAGCGATTGGAGAGTATTTGTAATCTCTATTGTACTACTTGATCTATAATAGAATCTTGTGCTGCTCTCCTTGTGGATATAAATCACGCCGATCGAATCACGTAAATTTGATATTTGATTATTTTCTTGCTTTGCACATTTCTTGTTCGAATTGCTTGGTTTTGCCAACAATTTTTATTAAAGCAAGGCTTTGACTGAGTTGAAGTGAATCATGGCGATAGATTAAAGGAAAAGTTAAAATCAAAAGATTTAATAGGAAAGATTTTGGTTTTTGAAGATGCATATTGACGATTACCTCTATTATAGGAGTCTGCATTTACTCTTATTTAGGAAAAAGCTAGAGTTAATGAAGGAAACTGATTGGAATGTGTTGGATAGACAAACATCAGCTAACATTGACTTGTAAAGTCAAGTTTAACGTCGATTGATTAATGAGTGAATGTATTTTTGATCCCTTCTTTTTCTTAGATATGGATTGTCTTCTCAAGGAGGCCATCACCAGTAAATAAAGTTTTCGAGTTGAGGTGGATAGAATACATATGGCAAGGTTTTCTAATAATTGTTTTAGTTTAAACTATTGCAAAATGATTAACTATGTTTGTTATTTCTTTGGTTTTCAAGTAGTTAGAATTTAGAGAAATCTTTTATGGATGGATAAGGAATAAGATTTTATAATTCGTGTTTTATTTTATGTATTTAAAACCTTTTATTGTTTATTTCATTTTACATGTTCATCTTTTATGGATTGTTACTTTTAATGGGTGGAAATTTCTGTTGTTGCTTTAACTTTAATTTTACTTGACTAGGGGATGAGTTGGACGCTTCCTAATTGCTTTATATTTCTGTTTGCTTTGTACTGAGCTTCTTATTGTTTTGTTTCTCTGCTATCTTGTTGTAACAGCTATTTGTCTTGGTTGTAAATAAGGAGATGTAAATAAAAAATGGAAACAAAATAATGAAAAAAAGAGAGGAGAAATTGGCCGGTTACTAATTAGGCATTAGTACTAGAATAGATTGGCAGTGTTGGTTCTAAAAACTGGAAATCAGTCCTAGCCGAGTAGGTTTTAGGATTGGAACCTAGAATCTACCCACCTCAGAATTGTTCAATCTTCTATGAAAAAGATTTAAATTCAAAATAGGATATTTAGATTAGAAAACTTATTCAAATTAAAAAATCTACTTGTGTTGATTTCTATTATTGGTTCAAACTTGAGACATATTCCAACACTAACATAGAAAAGAAGCTATGGAAGGCAACTAGCACTTGAGCTATTGACTTTAGTTGATTGGAAATCCATGGATGATATACTTTAAAATTGTTGAGGTGCATGTTAATTGTTGAGGGTGTTTCGTGAAGAAGTCTCTCATTAGGAACGTGATGTAAGTACAATAGTTAATATATCTTAATTGACTCATAATTTATTAATTATGTTTTTAAATGAATGTGGATTCAACTGAATATGTTGACGAATTCGAATTTAGGCTTTCCCTTAATATCTCCCAAGTTAAAGGTATTAGCCTTTCGTTGTGTCTTTAATATGAAATCTAAATCGATGGTTTGGATGGGCATGGCCTAAAATGTGTGAATTGGGGTCCAATGAATATCTCAAAGTAAAGAATCTTGAATGTGACTCCTAATTGAGGCGGCAAATAGTGCATTTCTACTGAGCTTGGTCAAGCTAAGGCTAAAGAGGAGTCAAGACGGATGTTGTGTCCAGTAGAATTTGGCCAAAGGTGGATATTTAAGTTGAGATCGGTGCAAATGTATGCATGGACATAAGGCTCACATTTTAGGAGGAGATTTATTGAGAATGATTGAGATACACAAGTGAGGGTGTTATGCAAAAGAAGCCCTACATTGGAGATATGATGTAAAGGAAAGCAATGAATATATATTGTTGGTTCATAACCATTGATTTAATATTTTGAGTGGAAAGGAGTCCAACTTCATATGTTGACGGACTCATATTTGTGCTTTTTCTTGACAATCTCCCTAAGTGAAGGTTTTCGGTTTCCGTAGTACCTCCCAACAAAAGCTAAAGTACGCGTTCACAAAATGACAGCATGCTATTAATAGTACCCTTCATAATTCAGATTTTGTTGAAATTGAACTTCAGAACTACTAAGAGATCAAATTTCGGACATCTTTGAATTTTATTGAGCTTGACAATACGACAGATTATCTCCACAGAGCATGCCGTGTGCTATCCACAAGACCATATCGCAACGATAAGTACTACAAGCCAAAGCAACATAACATTGCTCTCAGAATCTGTCACATTCCTTGTGAGAACGAACGATAGATAAGAGCTTAGACGGAGAGACACGTTTTCGCAGAATCGTGTGGCGTCCACAAGCTTTGTTTGCATGGCTGTAGAGATGATAAACCATATACTATCACGATGACTAAAAAGGACCCTCGTGCAAAATCGCATCATCTCAAAAGGCCGACTCCGCTGGGCGGCATCGGCATCCATATCGTTATATTCCATCGATAACGGAGCTTTATGTAGCATCAATAGTAATTTGTGTGATCGGAGATGAAACGATGATCGATCATAAGTGTAGCAAATTGTAGGATAGATGGAGAGTTAATTAGGAAATTTTAGTTGATCAAGGACCCAATCGAAAACTCCCTCATCGGTCGGTCCATCGGTCCCATCGAGGCAAAGCACGACACGAATAGTCACCGTCCCTGGAACTCGACAAAGATGAGGGGAATTTGTTTGACGTGAAGCGCTCCAGCGGTCCCCCAGGCACCAATAGAAGTCAAAGTCACGCTTCGTCCCTTTGCACAAAGTGTTTAAGATTCTTTGCTTCTGGAGCGAGTGCACCTCCTTCGATTCAAGCAAAATTAGGCAAAAATAAGAAAAAAGATAAGAGAGCCAACTAGAGGAATTATTATGTTGTTTATGTTGTCCATCGGACTTGGCCCAAATTGAGCTCTTCCGCTGAAGCCGTCCTTTCGAGTTGTTTCATCTCGCTCCACATTCGAAGTTCCCACCCAAGTCGTCCTTCGGCCTGTGCATCGATTTATGGAGGGCGAAAGAACGAAAAATCCATGAGGAGAAGACCGTGGTTTTCTCCAGCTATGCCTCTCGTCGGCATTATACAGTCATTACATCGCTCACTTTTACGATTATATTTCAAGAGATTGTATTTTGATTTTCCGGTGTTTGAATAATGGAAAATTAATCGATCTATGGAAAAGCTTAGTGGGGGAAAACGACTTCCCTTTTTGATAAGAAGTAAACCACTTTATCTGAACCACTAAGTGCATTTGTTTCACTGAAACTTCATGTTAAAATAAATTTCCAAGAAAAACGGTTAATTTTCATTTATTTGATGGTTAAAGGAAAGTCATTTCCTTATTATCCAAAAGATAAGTCGTTTTTCTCTTAATCTAAGCTGGTTGTTTTCATTATGTAAAACATTTTTTATAAATTGATTATTTTTCTGTTATCAAAATACTAAAAGGCTAACTGTATTAGCTGCTTGTCGTTTCTCCTACGATTCTCAACTTTTTCGTTGCTCATTTTGAGAAGCCGACACTACCATCGGACACCTACCACACACCTTCCCATCGCGGATCCACCAAGGCCAACCACACGAGCAGTGGTTTGAGAAAAGAGTTCTTATGGCATTGTCTGATATTGATTTCAAACTTTTGCTTACTCCTTTGAAGTTAGGTTTGAGTTTGAGGGGGTGAATAGGTATAAAACGATTTTTCACTTAAATCACAAGACAATATGGATATAAATATCTGATTATAGTTTCTTTTTGTATATTATATTTAGTGGTGTATGATCCGATATCACTAAGTATAACCACGTATACAATTTTGCTCAGAATGAATCGACGAATATCAAACTTGACTGGAATGATTCGGGAATTTTTGGATCGTCTTTCCCGTTAGCACGAGTAAGAGACGAAACATAATTCTTGAATAGAAAGAATCTTGAACCCAGCGTTCGAGTCTTGATGTCCAACCGTTCTCTAAATCTTAGTTAAAGACTGGATTTGTTATCTCTATAATATTTACTTATTCTCCATCTCTCTTAAGATTATGCATATATTTCCTTTGATTGTGCATATCATTGATTAATTATATTTGGTATTATATTTATCTTATTACTTTAAATAGGCATCCAATAAAATCTATTTTGATCTACTCCTTTTTAAATAGATAAAATATATAGAAATTCCACAATTTCTACGTTCCGCGTTATTTCTCATCTAAAAGGATATTTGATGGAAGATTAAATCTTGCTAAAGTATTTTGCTAAACCTACTAATAACATCCACAACCCCATGTCGGGTGCGAAAATATTTATATTCATCATTTAAAATTCATCAATTATCAAACAACTTTCTGCTCCTTATTCAACAATTAAAATATTTCCCACGTAAAGTTCAAAACTCAAAATTTTCAGAATCTATTTTTCAATTATATCAAACTAGCCACAAATATAATGCCGTGCGAAGTTCTAGCCCTCCACCTGACCCGAACACCCGAGCTCCATTAGTGACTTGACGAGTTAGTTAATTTGAATTTGGATTGGATTAAGTATAAGTCTATTCAAGTAAGGGTTGCAAATCGTATTGTAGAAAAATTGGTCAATATGGATTAAATATGTCAATTTGAATTTGACCATCTTTGACCAACCCATTTGATGAGTTTATAGATAGATTAGTTTTAAGATGATGCAACTTAAAATGTTGATAGATAGAAGGAAAATGACATAAATAATTTATGAACTTTGGTCTAATATGCAATATTGTCAGGGGACTTTTTATACTTGAACTGTTGGTAAATGTACAATCTAGTTCATAAACTATACGAAAATGTTCAATGTCATCATTTCATTAATTCAAGTTAATGGAATCTACCGATATAGATTCCAATTTCTTAAGTTTGAATGATGGATAAAGAAAAAGTTACACATGAATTACCCAAGTAAGATATTTATTTCAAATCATGGAATAATATCCCGTCATCAACGAACGGAGGAATATATTAAATATATACTAATAATTTACTGATCACATTAAATCAAAAGTTCGGGGACATCGGCACGTTTGTATCATTTTCCCATGTTCACATGCACAGTTCTCTTTTTGGCTTCTAGATGTTCGAGCCATGATTGCTATGGCCACTGGTTTTTCCAATTGCCATTTTCCACGAAGGTGTCGGGCGTCTCGATATGAAACTAGTCAAGCCTTCTGCCCAGAAAATGACAACTCCTTAGCGAATTTTCAAAGCTTACTCGCATTTCGTGGATAAGTATCACTGATCCGACTCTTATTCTCCATCCCATCCCGTATGTCTCGTGTGATATGCAAGTCTTGGAATTAATTAATCTTACTTGTTGCATCTAAATATTTTCTAAAAATTGAGATTAACACAATTTGAATTTTGTTTGACGAGAAACACTTAAGACTCTTCGAACATAAAAATGATGATGCAAGGATTTGTTTTTAATGTTTTCATAACTTTTTAAATGGGTGAGAAAATCAATAGAGCAAGTTTTTGCTTATTTAAGTGAAAATGACCTGGTCTACGGGTGAAGCTTCTTTGAGTTTGAAAATTCCATAGTTTTGACCTAAAGAAAATACTCAAGTCAAGGACGTTTGAGCTTAATCAAGTTATCGAATTTTTTTTTGCTTGTTTTGAAAGCATACACAATCTTACGATTTAGTTTCAGTCTAAGATTGTGTTAAGAATTTGAGTTCCCGCTAAGTATGAGCTTAGATCAAAATTTTATATTTTGTTTATATGGAATTGACAAGTCTAAACGATTGTCCTCAAATCGTACCCAAATAAAAAATTATCTTGGTTCCACTCCACAAAACTTACGTTTGCACTCAATACCTTCTTAATGAAAGATCACGAAAGTGCTACCATAATTATCCCACACTTATTAAGGACTGTTTTACTCGAGCGGTAAATATTCGGTTTACTTGGAATTGAAAAGTTTTGAGATTAACGAGCTTATAGCTGTAGCCCCGTCGATACGCCAAATGGATGTGACGGACCGCGACGCGTGGAGCGACCTAGCAGCTGCAGCGCGTGAGCTTAAAATCTTCAGCAAGAAAACGACAAAATCTGGAGGCTGCCCTGCCAGCGACCGTGAGAGAAGGGGATAGATGGCTACGTGTCTCGCATATCTGGTCGATAGTCTGGTTTCACATTTGGGTCGGGTCGGGTCGGGTCGTCGTGAGCTGGCCACACGCCCCCGCCTCTTCATCCTCCGGATCCTCGCCACGTGGATCCGATCCGACGGCCTCCCCGATCCCCCATCCGTTTGGAACTCTTTGGCTCCCCGTGCTCCTCACCGGCTATAAAACGACAAAAGACGAGCTGCGTTGTCCAACTGCGATCGCGCCTCCTCGCTCATCATCTCCATTTCCTTCTCCATCTGATCCGCTGTGTTTCTCTCTTCTCTCTTCTCTCGATCTCGATCGACCGGAGATGATGTCGTCGAGCCTCGTTTCGGCTTTCTCTCCGTCGCCGAGCGATAAGCTTTCGTCCATGTCCACGGCGAGCTCATTTGCGCCTCCTCTGAGTTTTCCTCCGTCGAGTTCGAGACGACAGAACGTCCGTGCGGCGAGGGTGCGGGCCTCCGCGGAAGGCGATGGTCCGGCTCTCACGGGCATCGTCTTCCAGCCTTTCCAGGAGGTCAAGAGAGAAGATCTTGCAGTCCCACTATCGCCTCATCTCTCCCTCGCACGTCAATGCTATGCCGAGGACTGCGAAGCCGCGATCAACGAGCAGATCAAGTAAGAAGGGCAAAACAATAGATTTCCTTTTCCTTCCCTCGCTTGTGACAACCTCTGAGTTGAGAAATATATTCGTACATGCATTTTTGGAAGAATGGTTTGTGTAACACCATATCAGAGCGCATATATCGCGAGTTTTTATGTCGGTGCTCCTTGTTTTGGTTCTTTCTTTCCCTCCTGCTGCTCTTTTGCCTCCGATTGTCTGTGTGATGTAGTTGTGAATGTTAAGATGTATCCAATATATTTTTTGGAGGCTTGTTTTTTAGGGTAGCTTAAGCTTTTCAGAAGATTTTTTTATGTATAACGCAACCATTTCCGTTGGTTGAATCAATTGTTTCTTTTTTTTTGCTCTTGGTCTTGTGACTAGCGTGGAGTACACGGTGTCGTACGTTTACCATGCCATGTACGCGTATTTCGACCGGGACAACGTTGCTCTCAAGGGCCTTGCCAAGTAAGCCAATCGAAAAGATTCATTCCGATGCTGTTCTGGTTGCTTTGATACTAATATGTTATTTTAATTGCTCGGATGTCTTTGGATTATGAAAGATTTTATAAGGAGTCGAGTGAAGAGGAAAGAGAGCATGCTGAGAAGTTGATGGAGTATCAGGTAAGACAGAAGAAAATGGAACATGGCTTCATCTTGGTCTTGATTCATGTAGCTGTAGGCATGATAATTGTGACGGCCCGAGCGGCGGTGCGCGGGGAGGAGGGATGGCGGTGCGTCCGCGCCTCGGTCCCTGGACGTGCGCAAGGAAGGGATCCCTCTCCCTCTTGTCCCACATCGCTTAGGGGGGAGTCTTGGGCCTTGTTTATAAGGCTTGGGTCCCTTAATATGTGTGACGAGTTTTAAGACTCAGCGTCCAAAGCGGACAATATCACACAGTGGGACCCGAGATGTTACAATAATTACCGATATTCTTTATGCTTTTGTTTTGTCAATAGAACAAACGTGGAGGGAAAGTGAAACTGCACTCCATCTTGATGCCGCCTTCGGAGTTCGAACATGTCGAGAAAGGAGATGCTCTTTACTGTAAGCTTCTTTGCTAATTTCTCTTACTTCCTTTGTAAGTTTAAGGTTCTCGATGAAGTGCGGTTTCTTTATTGCGCGATTGGTGTCATTGGATCGGTTCTTTCATAGAAATTTATTTTGATGTGATTCACTGATTCAGCCATGGAACTAGCTTTATCTCTGGAGAAGTTAACAAACGAGAAGCTTCTGAGCTTGCACAGGGTAATGATACTCTTGAACTTAACAATTCATCAAGCACCAACGTGCTATGCTTATGTGCCTACTCTGTCTATTGTCGGATGTTCTTTTCATGGTGAAATGGAAAGCCTTATCGGATGATTTTTTTACTGCATATTTGCAGGTTGCAGCCCAAAACAATGACCCGCAGCTGACCGATTTTATAGAAAGCGAGTTCTTGTATGAGCAGGTTAGCTGGAGACCCTTGGTCGGCTACTTTTTCCCACGTGATTGCTTACCTTCTCGAACACACATTTCAATTATCAGGAAGATGATTCCATCTGTTCTATAATTTCAACATTGATGCACTCTTTAAGATTTGATTGTAGTAATTTCGAAGAATCTACCAGTCGTAATCTGTTCTGCCATGTCCACAGGTCGAAGCAATCAAGAAGATTGCAGATTTTGTCACGCAGCTGAGGATGGTTGGAAAAGGCCATGGTAGAATCTGAAACTGAAAGAAAAATTAACTTTTTTTCGTATTCCAAATTCCGAGTCAGAAATGCCGTCAGTTTCTGTTTCAAGCCTTCAACAAATCAGACAATAGGCTTCACAATAGGATCTTATTTGTCTTCCTGTCTCTCTCTCTCTCTCTCTCTTAATGTTGAGTGCTAACTCTGGCCATTTCAATGACTTCCAGGTGTATGGCATTTCGATCAGATGCTGCTCCATGAGGGCGATGCTGCTTAAGGTCGCAATTTGGGTGGACGAATCTAATCTTTTCCCGTTAGCAGATTGAACAAATCACCACCACGGGAAAAATTTCAAGAGCTTGTGTTCTTAGATAGTTCGGATGCTCTCCAGACAAACTGCCGTTTCCTCACTCTATTTTGTACAGTTTACTGAAAGCCTGGGGATAGAAATTTAGTCATCGAAAGCTGCTTACCAATAGTGTCAACTTCCCTTTCCGTTCCCTCAATAAAATGAATCAAGGCTGGTGCGCCGTACCTCCCATCTTTTCTGTCTCTCTGCATTTTTCTTTTCTTGCACAAAATTTCACTGCTTTTTGACTCGTCCAATGGAATGTCGAAAGCTATAGCGGAACGTCCTCGTCTTGCCGATTTGAATACGGCTCAGCAAAGATAAAATTGTGCATAGATTCAATGGATCTTCAGTGCAACTTTTTAACGCTCCCCGTAAGCCTTTTCCTCTTCTACACGAGCCTGACTCGTCAATCTGAAGGATACGTCAAGCAGGAACAGACAAAGAAACACACTGTAACAGATATAATGACCTCAAATTGCCCATAAAAATTAACATGAAGATCTAATTCGCAAGAGCAAATTTAGTTAGACGAACAAAAAACAAAATGCCCACTTCCCAGAATCCTCTCCTAGCTAAATAACAACTGCTAATCTGCTGCTAATCCAACGCATGCATCAAAAGTAAACTCGCACAGTCGCGAATGCTTGAGCTGCAAGCCTTTTCCTCACTTCCTCGATGATGGACAGCTTGATACCTTTAAGAGAGAGAGACCCAAGGCTTCATTCCCTTTCCGATGATGAACACATCGCCCAAGCGAGCAGTAAACTTGTGGCCCTGCGCATCTTGGATGTGAATGGTCTCAAAAGTTCCCTTATGCTCTTCACGGTTCTGGATAACTCAGAACATGTCCCCTGTTCCCCCAATAACCATGACGACATTCCCGACCGACATCGAATTTTGACAAACTCAGTGATCCTGTTGGACTCCAGATCAAGTTTGATGGTGGCGTCGACCAGATTATTGAGTTTTTTTGGCTTGTTTCCAAAGCATCATTTGAGAATTAGAAACATAAACACAATATGTTATGCATTACTTTCAGTCTGAGGTCGCTTAAGGATTTGAGTTCCAGCTGAACATGAGCTTAGGTTGAAATTTCCATTCCGTTAACCAAGTATCGACAAGTTTGAACGGTTGGCTCGAAGCCTGAATGGTAGGTTATTTCGAAACGACCTCGACAAGACTGATCCTCCACTCAGTACATTCTTTGTACGAGTGAAGCAGCAGGTTGATGCTGCCACAATCATCCGACACTTGTAACGGGGGAGGTTTTCATTTGAGCGGTAACAACTTGGTGGGCTCCATTTTTGGAATGTCCGAGACATATGAGCTTGTCACTGCAGCTCTGTCGACACGTCAAATGAAAGTTACAGTGACAGAGGTCGATGCGCGGAGCGCGTGTGTTCTCAACCGAGCAGCTGCAGCGCGTGACCAGCGACAGTGGAGAAGACAAGGATATCTTATCGGGATTCTGGTTTTTTTTATTTTTTATTAGCGCCTACTCTATACTTACTGACCAGCGACGCTGGAGAAACTTACGCGTTTTTATCTTAGGATTTGAATCTTTTCTTCCACGGGGAAGGGTGGTCACTCTCATCGTGATTTCACATTGGGTCTCGGTCGTCGTCGTGAGCAGGCCACACGCCCCCAAAACTTCATCCACCAAATCCTCGCCACGTAAATCCGATCCGACGGCCTCCCCTGAGCCCCCATCCGCCTGGAACTCTCTGGCTTCCCGTGCTTCTATCGTCAGCTATGAATTGTCAAAAAGGAGTCGAGTTGTGCAACTGTGATCGCGCCGCCTTACTTCTCATCGCCATTTCTTTCTCCATCTGATCACCGGAGACGATGTCGTCGACGAGCCTTGTTTCGGCTTTCGCTCTGTCGCCAAGCGATAAGCTTTCGTCCATGTCCATGGCGAGCTCATTTGCACCTTCTCTGAGTTTTCCACCGTCGAGTTCGACACAAAAGAACGTCCGTGTGGCGAGGGTGCGAGCCTCCACAGAAGACGATGGTCCAGCTCTCGTGGGCATCGTCTTCCAGCCTTTCCAAGAGGTCAAGAGAGAAGATCTTGCGGTCCCAATGTCGCCTCATCTCTCCCTCGCTCGTCAATGCTATTCCGACGAGTGCGAAGCCGCGATCAATGAGCAGATCAAGTAAGAAGGGCAGGCCATCGATTTCCTCTTGCTTCATTTGGTTGTGACAAACTCTCGAGTCAAGAAATATATCCAAACATGCGTTTAAGAAGAGCGGTTAGCGTAATTCGGCATCTGAGTTCTAATGTTGTTGCTCCTTGTTTTGACTCTATCTTTCACTCCCAGTGCTAGTTTGCCTCCGATTGTCTGTGTGATGTAGTTGTGAATGTCAGGATGTATCCAATATATTTATTGGAGGCTTGCCTTTTCGGATAGCTTAAGCTTTTCAGAAGATGTTTTATGTATAACACGACCATTTCCGTCTGTTTGAATCATTATTTTTTGTTCTTGGTCCTGTGACTAGTGTGGAGTACACTGCGTCGTACGTTTACCACGCCATGTATGCGTATTTCGACCGGGACAACGTTGCTCTCAAGGGCCTGGCCAAGTAAGCCATTTCGATGCCGTTCTGATTGCTTTGGTACTAATATGGTATTTTAATCGTTCGGATGTCTTTGGCTTATCAAAGATTTTATAAGGAGTCGAGTGAAGAGGAAAGAGAGCACGCTGAGAAGTTGATGGAGTATCAGGTAAGAAGAAAATGGAATTTAAATTCATTTTGGTCTTGATTCATGTAGCTGTAGGCATGACGATTACCGATGATTCTAATATGCTTTTGTTTTGTTAATACATAGAACAAGCGTGGAGGGAAAGTGAAACTGCACTCCATCTTGATGCCGCATTCGGAGTTCGAACATGTCGAGAAAGGAGATGCCCTTTACTGTAAGCTTTTTTTCTAATTTCTCTATCTTCCCTTGTAGATTTCAGGTTCTCGATCAAGTGCAGTTTTTTTCTTGTGCGATTAGTGTCATTGGATCGGTTCTTTCATATCTTCTTTTGACAAGATTCACTGATTCAGCAATGGAACTAGCGTTAGCACTGGAGAAGTTAACAAACGAGAAGCTCCTGGGCCTGCACAGGGTAATAGTAGTCTTAAAACTTTCTGTACCTACTCTATCTATTCTTGTTTGTTCTTTTCCAATTGAAATGATGAGTGTCAGCGGATGATTTTCTCCTGTATATTTACAGGTCGCAGAAAAGAACAATGACCCGCAGCTCGCCGATTTTATAGAAAGCGAGTTCTTGTATGAGCAGGTTAACCGGAGATCCCTTAATTTCCTACTTTTTCCCCAGTGATCTCGCTTACTTTATCTGACATACTTTTCAATTATCGAGAGGATGATAGCATCCGTTCGCTGATTTCAAACTTTGCTGCGCTCTCAAAGATTTGAATGTCGTTATTCTGGCATGTTCATAGGTCGAAGCAATCAAGAAGATCGCAGATTTCGTCACGCAGCTGAGAATGGTTGGAAAAGGCCATGGTATGAATCCGAAACTGAAAGAAAAATCTAATTTCTTTCGTCTTCCATATCGGAATCAGAAATGCCATCGCCCTTCTGCTTCAAGCCTTCGACAAATCAGACAATAGGCTTCACGATATGACCTTATATTGAGTTCTAACTCGGGCCATTTTGATGACTTCCAGGTGTTTGGCATTTCGATCAGATGCTACTCCACGAAGGCGACACGGTGTAACGTAGCAACCAGGGTGATCGAATCAAATCTGTCCCAGTTTGCAGATTGAACAAATCATCACCAGGAGAAAGCTTTCAAAGCTTGTGTTTGGAAATGGTTCAGATGCTCTACAAACAAAGTGCCGTTTCCTCGTTCTATTTCGTGTTTCCTCGCTCTATTTTGTATGGTGAATTGAAAGTCTGGGCATAGAACTTTAGTCATTGAAGGCTGCTTTACCAACATGTCATCTTCCCTTTCCATTACCTCTATAAAATGAATCACGGCTGGTCTGCTGGACCGTGCCCTGACTCGCCCTCTCTTCTCTCTTTGCGTTTTTTTTTTTTTTTTTTTTTTTTTTATTTTTATTTTTTTTTTTTTTTTTTTTTTTTTTATTGCACAGAACTTCCCCTGTTTTTAACTTATCCAAATGTGCAGAGCTACAGCGTAACTTCCTTGATTTGCTAATTTGAATACGGCTCAGAAAAGATAAAATTGTGCATAGATTCAACAGATCATCCGCGTAAGGTAATTACACTCTCCATAAGCCTTTTCCTCTTCTATACGAGAATAACTCCTCAATCTTTTCGTTACCTCAAACAGGAACAGAAATCAAGCATGCAAAGAAACACACTGTAACAGATACCATGACCTCAAATTGCCCATAAAAATTGACAGGAAGATCTAATTCGAAATAGCAAAATTAGTCAGAATTGCAATGGAACAAAAAACAAAATGCCCACTTCCCAAAATCCTCTTGTAGCTAAATAACAACAGCCAGTCTGCTGCTAATCCAACACATGCATCAAAAGTAAACTCACGCAGTTGCAGATGCCTGAGCTGCAAGCCTTTTCCTTGCCTCCTCAATGATGGACAGCTTAATACCCTTGCCCTTAGGAAGGGAGACCCAAGGCTTTGTTCCCTTTCCGATGATGAACACATTGCCCAAACGAGTAGCAAACTCGTGGCCCTGTGCATCTTGGATGTGAATGGTCTCAAAAGTTCCCTTATGTTTTTCGCGGTTCTTGATAACTCCAACACGTCCCCTGTTCCTTCCTCCAGTAACCATGACAACATTCCCGACATCAAATTTGATGAAGTCAGTGATCTTGTTGGCCTCAAGGTCAAGTTTGACAGTGTCATTAGCCTTGATCACAGGGTCTGGGTAGCGGATAGTCCGGCCATCATAGGTGTTAAGGTATGGGATGCCTTTCTGCCCAAACTGGATTGAACGAACTTTGCAAAGCTTGAACTGCAATAAATGTATTCCATAAAATCAGTGGATGGAAACAACATAAATTTTTTTATTAAAATCTTTATGCATTCGGTATACTCAATGCAACCAACATAGCCCACAGAGAGAGATGAGCGACCAACCTTTGCCTCGTCATCCCTAATGCTGTGGAGTCGGAATCGGCCCTTAGTGTCATAGAGGAGACGGAAGTTCTCATTTGTCTTGGGAATCGATACCACATCTAATAAATGAGATAATAAAAATATTAACATACATATAGTCAATAACTGTATGACACAAATTGCAATTCACAATAGTCATCTGCAAACAAGATTACCCTCCATATAAACATAGAACTAGCAACCAATGACAAATAAATTATCCTATTAAGTAATACAACATTGGCATATATATTGGGTGCCACTGTTCTCACATAGCTGCCAAAAAGAAACAATTCACTCTACAGTTAACAGTAAATGATAAAACATGTATTGGCAAGCAAAAACACCATCTTGCAGATCAAAAGACAAACATTATACACAAAAATGCTCCCTCCCTTCCAGAGCATTTGTGATATCATCCACTGCTTCCAGTGGAAACCTTGGAAACAGAAAAGAGCACACTGAGGTCTCAAAAAGGAGAAGTGAGGCATCAACATACCCATGAAACCAGCAGGGTAAGTCTTATCTGTCCTGACTTTGTTGTCAACAAGAATGTGGCGCTGCATCAGGATGGCAATGACCTCACGATACGTAAGAGCATATTTCAGCCTGTTACGCAGAATGAGGATCAAGGGCAAACATTCCCTGGATTTGTGAGGTCCAGAGGATGGCTTAGGCGCCTGCACATCCAGAGATGACATTAGAATGCAGAATGAAAGACATCGAATAGGCAAAGCAACGATTCACGTAAAGGAGAAAAGGGGATTCAACAGGTCACTTACAAATGCACCGCCTAGCTTGTCGAGCATCCAATGCTTGGGAGCATTGAGCCTCTTTAAATGCTTCTTCAATCCACGTGCCTGCAATGTGCAAGAACATTAGAATTGATGAGGAAAAAGGTTGGGGGGAAAAAAAAACCAAACTTCCTTGGACTGATAACGGGGAACATCCAATTATCATGTGCCCGATGACTTCGCGGCTGAACAAATTCCAGCTATCCCAAAAAAACCCACAAACTTGCTGCGCCTTCAGGGCTCAGATCATTTCAAACAAAACTCAAAATCAACTAATTGCTTACTCCTCAGCGCAAACACATCCATTAAAAAAACCAACTTGACAAAGCCCACCCACGAAAAATTAGAGCAACAATCATTCACTCCACAATGAGGCGGGCGTCAGGCATCAACAAAGCCCTCATCCCGTCCAAACACTCCACCAGACACAGAAACAAAGACGCTGGTGCTCGCGAGCTCATCACCACTCTCACGCAACCCTCCAGTAACCCGCAAGTATTTGGCAACACTACTTCCGCACATCAAAAGGGATGTCGTCAACACACCATGCAAAACCTCCGATCTACAAAGCACTAGCGCGGCCAAAAACGCAAACCAAAAGGCTACCCACGCAGAACGAGAAAGAAGATCCGAAGAGACACACAGAGAGAGGGGGAGGGAGAGGGAGAGGAGAGGGTTGCTGACCATTTTGGTTGCTTCAGCTCAGACGAGACGGCGGAAGGAGCTCTTCCCCACCGGTCCTTCTGAAGTAGTAGCACTCGATTTCCGCCGCTTTGAGCAAGCGAGAGAGAGACGGTGGATGGAGGAATGAGAGGGTTCCGTCGAAACCCTAGGCTCCCTTTATTTCGTCTCTCGCGCGGTTTTGGGCTTTACGGGCTTCTCCCCGGAAGCCCGAACAGGCCCACGTCGCCGATGGTCGAGCAGAATCGGCCCAAGAACAACCGTTATGGGCCTTGAACCGAGATGGATCCGTGAAAACGTTTCTCTTCTCTAAATCATCTCATACGTACCAACAGCTAATTATCCGAGTGCATTGTCGGTTCTGCCACTAAAGATCAATCGAAAGAAAAAAATAAAATAAAATAAAAGATAGCCACCCTTTACGTGCGTTTTTCTTCTTCTTTGCTTCGAGTCATTTGAAAGGTGAGGTCATTGTTGCCCTCGGCTATGAGTATGAGCATGATTTTTTTTTTTTTTTTTTTTTTTTAATTAAGCCGATGTAAAATATAACGTCCACGAATTCGTGAGCAGTCCTTACTCATGCTGGGCTCATCGAAACGAGTTATATCGCTGCAATTCTTCTTGTTTCCCCTATATTTTGTCCAGTTATCGCATTTATATTGAGCCGTGTGTTTTTTTTCCCCTTCCTTTTGGGTAGGACTCGGTGATTTTCAACCCTGCAACCAAATCAAAACTAATCTATTATGTAACATAACATGTCATTTTTTTTGTTGTTGGGGGGGGGGGGGGTCAAAACATAACAGGTCATTGGAAAAGTAACTTTTGAACATTAGAAGAACGTAATGAAACGATTCTTTCTTTTTCAAATTAAATTTTTTTTATTTGTTTCTAGGAAAATCTCTTTAAATCTCAACCTAAATATAAAATGTGTAATTCAATTGAGATATTTTATGAATATGATAAAATAGAATATGTATGACAATTATTGCTACAGCACTACAAAAATAGTGTATTTTCGTATAATTTGAACGTGGAAAAGGGCAGAAAGAAAAGTGAGTTTACACTAGTTTTATAGCTAAGAATGAGTCACTGTATGCAGAGCATCCGTTTCAGGGAAAGAGAATCCTCAAGCTGATGCTGTTGCAACCTCATCACCTTCCATCTGTAAACGTCTACAAGAGAGAGAGAGATGCCTTCGGTTTTGACTTCATTCATTGAGATGACACTTGCGTTCAAGACCCCACTCTGCAAACTATTGCGTTGACCATTCATTCCCAGATTAGCCTGCTGAGTCTAACTTTTAACTGTTTTAGGGCGGTTTGTTTCAGCGCGGTGAAGTTTCAGGGTCGGAACCGAACCTGATCGACCCTGATCTGGTGTCTGTAGGTGTCCATTTGAAATAGAAGTTGGTCCTTTCTGTCGATCTAACTCGATTCAGGTGCAACTCTACGTGTACCGTCGGTCCTACTGCAAATGGGGCATGAACCTCGGTCATGTGCTCGGTGACATCAGATTCTTTGGTCGAGAATTTAGTGAACATGAAGACCGTCGTCACACTTCCGAGCAAGTCACTAAATGTGCTTGTTTAGAGTGACGTGAATGAATGCGTGTCCTGGCGGATTACGCCTATAAATTGGCTGTCATGCGAGTCGCATTTGCGCTCAGACAATCAACAACACAGACGCGAAATGGCTTCTGGTGGCAGGCTATTCCCCTTCGCTCTTGCGACTCTGTTCCTCTGCCTCATCTCCCCATCTCCATCGCTGTCCTCTGATGACGATAAGGTGAAACTGTCCCTCTACTACGAAAGCCTGTGTCCTGGCAGCGCAGATTTCATAGCCAACCACCTCGTGAAGGCCATCGACAACGGTCTCATAAACATCATCGACCTCAAAATTGTCCCTTGGGGCAATGCTCAAATCGACAATCGCACTGGAGCATTCATATGCCAGGTCTAGTTTCAAAATTGGAAACTCAAATTTTGTTCTTCTTCGTGTCAATAAGTTCTCTCGGCCGGTGATCTGGCCACTACCTGTTTATGAGTCCTCTGAATATTGTTGCAGCATGGTGAAGATGAATGCTACCTCAACACCATTCAAGCTTGTGCCATCGAGGTCTGGTCTGATCTGGTAAGCGTGGCTTCGAACCACTCTGGCCTTTATCTATGTTTTCAATCTATATACACCACGTGCTGAAAGATTTCGCGCTTTTGGTTTGTATTGACTAAATTTGTTTTCTCTTAATGTATTGTACTCCGGTCCAGAAACCACATTTCAATTTCATTAGTTGCGTGGAGGGTAAGATCTCTGATGGTGGGCTGCGATCGGGGAAGGTCTCTGCCGCGTATCAGGAAAAGCCCTCCTCAAATGTTGCAGCCTCAAAAGTGTGGGAGTCTTGTGCTGAAGAGCTGAAATTGGAGGAAGCGGGCATCTACAAGTGCTACACCAGCGGACGTGGAAGAGAGGTAAAGCCGAAATGCCGTAGTCATAAGCCAATGCATGCTCGCAGCATATTCTACCGCTGTTTCACGATCGATAGATGAAGAAACTGATGCTTGTTTTAAAGGGATTTGCTGCCCTCTCACCAGTCCTCTGTTTTTAAACTGTCTGATGCTTACTTCGGCTTCATGGTGGTTCAAATTTTCCTCATATGCAGCTTGAACTACAGTACAAGACCGAGACCGACCAGCTTATTCCGCCTCACGAGTACACGCCGTGGGTTACCGTGAATGACCAACCGCTCTACGATGTTCGTATCCCAATACCCGTCTCTGTCTATGTTTCTCTCTCTGTCTCTCGAGCTTGGATCTGATGCATTGTGGTTTGCAGGAATTCTTGAATTTCATGGACTTCGTGTGCAAGGCTTACAAGGGCGGCCTGGCAAAACCCCCCGCTTGCAACTCGACTCGTTGAGGAGCGATGAAGCAAGAGATACCACAGATCCTTTTAAGCATATATACGATCTCTGTTGATTTAGTGCGGCCCCTGTTTTTGGTCCCTTTAGACCAAATCAGCTAAAAAAATGGAAGGATTAAACCATGTATGGTTGGTTAACACTTAGTTTGTGCTATGTTTCTAAATAAAATTGCATGTTCAGCCAAACGAATCCACTGGCTACTGGTTTATCGAGTTTATGTTGCCGATTAGAGCATGGTCGTGGTTCTTGATTTGGGTGTAGTTTGGCTGTCGATTTCATTGTTGCTTGAAATTACTTTCCAAATTGAGATCGCTTGATTTCGAATCACGACTAGATGGAACCACATCTTGGATCTTATTTTTTAAGTACCTCGGTTTGGAAGGTGCAATTAGCCTCATCTAATGGATGAAACATACAATTAGCATCAACGGGATAATATAGTCCAAGATCTTTGGGAGTGATATACGGGCTATGAACAGGTATATGTTACTAGTTTTCGTAAAAGTATGTGGAAAAAATTTGGCACTCGTATAATCATAATTGAAAATGATGTTGTCATGACTTTACGTGGATGGTGCTACATACTAAAAGAGCTTGCAAATTAGAATAGGAGTATTGGGATTGCAATTTACTGTTAAGATATCATATCTAATAATCGCATGCTATCGAAAGAATTTGATATGCATTCACGTGATCATGATATTCTGTAAGCACTTCGAAAATAATAAGTGATGATTAGCAGATTACATCATGAACAGGTTAATGAAAAGACATAAACTAATTAAAACATTAAACTTGTTTTACACGCATATAATATGCCGTGTGTTCTATATGTATTACTATTTGTTTTGTTCTATAAGAACGAGCATTGTTTATATGTTCAATTACCGCACAAAAGTCGGAAGCTTTACTCTGTATTAAAAAAGATCCACAAAGCAGGTCCTAAGTTTCAAAATTTAAAAAATCGATAAGTGCAAGATTTCTAAGGGTTTATTAGCGTCATATGGCTCAATATCCATTCTGTACACCTTACCACGTACACTTTTTCAGAAGGACGGTGTAAAAAGATACAGTACCGTGAAAAACTTTTAAGAAAGTGCATAAATACAGAATTATATACCAAATCTCAACTAGGGCACAGGATGCAAGGATCACCAAATTATTAGACGAAATCGAGATTTCTTTTGACATAGATAATGAATCATATACACAAATATATGCTCTCGCTCTCCGATGCGATTTAAAACAAGGAGTATACAACTTCGAACCTAGATTACAGGCCTTCCGTAAATAGAGGGATTCCCCCAAGCTGAAAATCTGACCAGAGGCATGCTGGAGTCTCTGCACTCCAACACCATCTCATTCTCGTTCTCTCCAATTGCCACTGAATGACCTCTTCCCACTAATCAATCCCATGGCTTCCATCAAACTTGCTTGGCTTATTCTCCAACCATCTACGCCACAAGACCCCAATGGAACATCCAAAGGTTCCCTCATTTCTTCCCAAGTTAGGAACCAGCCAAGGCAAGAGACAAAGGGCGAGAGAAAAAGAGACTCCACGGCTAGCCCTGCCTCTACCAGCTGCTGGCTTGGGAAATCTGACTCCATTGATTCCAAAATTGCATGGTTATACCTGATGTTCTTATCGAAGAACTCGACGAAATTTCGTGATTTGCGGCTAGTTTCTCCTTGGCCCGAAGTTATTATGCCTCCGATGGTGGGATTTGCTATCACTTCCTTGGCCAATCTCAAGAACTCACCAACTTGCCTGTTGCTTCTCCTCTTTCCCATGTGTGGAAGACCCTTCATTACATTAAAGACCATCCATTGTGATTTCGCACCATTATTATTACCTCCTCTTTGGCTCAGTCTCTTCATCTCGCTCACTAACGCATCGATCCTCATCTCTTCCACCACCAACTCTACACCAAGAGCCTTTACTTGTTCTTGAAGCCTACTCTTTGCTTCCTCGAATTCGATCAAGCCTTTCTCATCGTCCCATTTCATCGAAGTTATCCTCAGAGCTACACGTCTCCTCTCCATTGCCATGGACTCGATCAATGCCCCCATTGGAACGCTTCTCCCATGTCAAAGTCTATAACATGCACGGCATCGATGTGTTTGTTTGGGCAAGGATTCGAGAATTGTTGAATTTGCCGCAAAATGGGCGAATCTCCCATGCGGGGATATTTGGTATATTGCATATGATGCTGGCTTGAAGTTCTTGAAAGCCTCTTGTTTTATGTAATTAAGGTCTATGTAGAAGGCGAGGCGATCCATTGCGTTGCCAAGCGGGTTTGCTCTCTCGCTGATGCATCCTGAGATCACATCAACGAGCTCGCTCTGCTCGTTTTCCATGGCCTTGCCATAAGCCTTAAGGAGATGAGGGAGGCCGAGTTTATAATCGACCTCCATTCCCTCGGAATGCAGGACTAAAGACGCTTGGACTGATGAGACATCGTTGCTGATCTCCGAGTATAGGGATGGAGTAGGGCTAGGAGTCCACCCCTTATCGTTTGCAGCTCGAGATCGGCTCGAACCCATCGATCTCCATCAGGATAGTTTCAATAGGGTCCAATTTGCTATTCTTGGAGTGTTGATTCTCACCGAGATTCGGTGAAAACTCGGAGGGCAAATAAATAGAGACAGAGAGGAGTCCTCAGCATCGGTTAAGGGTGAACAAAATTCATGTCCTCCAACGCAGAATTCCGAATTGGGACAAGGCCCCATAACATGACCAACAGGATTGTTCATGACCTCAAAGATTGGCCACGAAGGAATCCCATGGAATTCTGACAGCATCGTTTTGTTGAAGATACTGTGGATTGTTTTTTTTTTTTTTTAAGGTTTTTTTTTTTGGGGGGGAGCTTGATCGATGAGACGTCAAAGGTATTTGTATCTGCGATTCATGCAATACAATAATGCAGACGAAGATGATGATAAAAGTAAATAAATATAATAAAGAGTTTTGTTCCAGCAAATTTCCTAGCTGGGGTCTTCTTCCTTTCTTGGCAGATGCTTTGGAGGATGTTACGTTGCGTGAGCGTTATCTACTGTACCACAATAAGCTTAATTGAATATTACTTAATTCTTTTTTTTATCGTGTCTTTTCCAGGTTATTACCTTTCAACTTGTTAAAAATATCCTATAGTTACATTGAGAGAGAGAGAGAGGTATCCGATAGGCGTCTACGTCGAATTACAGCCGATCCGCCTCTCTTTGGGGCCAGAGATTGTCTTTTGTTATATCATGAAAGAGTAGAGAGAGAGAGAGAGAGAGAGAGAGAGAGAGAGAGTTGAAGAGGGACCATCTTTGGTAGTAAAAATCTCTACCGTACATTGAGATCCTCGTCTTCGTGAAATCCATTTTCTACTACGCTGAAAGGACAAGCAGATGGACCACGGAATGAATGTTGGTTTTGCATGGCTAGTATTCTTATGGTCAGAGACGTTCTACTGGTATATTTAGGAGTTCGGTAGAAATGTATCCACAGGACTCGCGACCAACGCTCTAATTCCTTGGTTCGTCTTGCCTTTTGCTTCGTTTTGAATATGGTAAGCTCTTTAGTCTACCAAATTCGGGATCTATGACATCATTGACTCATGAGGGCTGCATGACTCCTGCCCTCAGCCAGCGAGGACATCGCGGCCCTTGCCAATAGCAGTTAGCGAGGGCCCAACCACAATAAAAAAAAAATAATAATAAAGTAAGAAAAGAGAAAAAAAAAAAAAAAATTAAAAAATTGAAAAAATTAAAATGTTATTAAAAATTGTTTATGTCATCAATCATGTCACATGAGACACTGATGTCCACGTTCGTGAATTCTTATTTAAATTGGTTAGATGGATTTAATTGGTAAAATTGAAAAGTTTATGCTTAATTGATAAAAGCGCGATAGATTTTAGATTTTTTAAATAAGTTTTTGGTTGTTGATCAATATGATCGTGACTTTTCCAATTGAAGATGGCGATCCCAAGAATTCTTTTTTAGCAATCACCCTCTCTATGTTCCTCTCTTCCCCCTTTATGGAGATGCCAGCAAATCCTTTTTTATATTTTGCCTAAGAAATTCCCATGAACGAATGCAGATTTAGTGGAGCAAATCAAAGAACATTATTTTTGTTTCTGAAGATTGTCTTTTCTCTCTCAAATTCTTTTCTTTCTATTTCTCTGTCTTTTCGGCTCTTCCCATGCATGAGAATCCCCACCTTTCTTTTATGGCTCATAATATTGTGCTTTCAATTCCCACAAATCCTAATTTGGATCAAATGAGATATAACTTTAAGAAATAAGGATCTCTTTGCGTCTTGAATCCATATTGGCCGGAATTTTCAAGAAAAGTGTTTTCTTGCTTTCCAAATTTGATTAAATAATGTAATCTTTCTTAGTTTAGCACTCCCTATGTGCGCCTACATGTTATCTTGTCTTCGACCACTATAATGGATTGACAGGCTTGGCCAAAGCATCACAATTTTGTGGGCCTAGTCCAGATAACTCAAATAAACTTAGAATTTCCCTGCACCAATCCAATTAGAATGTAATTATATATGTTCATTATTATTAATGTTATTAAATGACAAATACTCCTATTCTACAATTTAATAACACTTTTGGTTAGTAGTCAAGACCAACTCTGAGTTATCTATGTAATGAATGCTTGGATGGGTTGTCAAAATTTAGGTTTCAACACATTTGATGCTAGTTTCTACTTCTTAAAGGCCTCTTGGGACCTATTTGGGAAATTCATTTGGTAACATCAGTTATTTTTTTTTTCAGGAATAGAATAGTGGCCAAGTAATAGGTTTGAAACAAAAATAATAAGTAAAAAAAAAAAAAAAAAAAAAAAAAACTACTCCTTTGTTCTCGAGAATAGAGATGAACAAAGATTTTTTTTAATGGAATTTGTTCCCGATAATAGAAATATTACCAAACACATAATTGGTTTATGTATGAAGGTCCTATTATCTATCGAACGTGTGAAAGGCAAGGCGATCCATCAAGTTGCCGTGCAGGTTCGTTCTCTTGCCAATGCATCGTGAGATCACATCTAGCAGCTCGCTCTGCTCGTCTTTTTTATGGCCTCTCCATATGCCTTAAGGAGATGGGGGAGGCCGAGTTTGTTGTCAACATCATTAGTGATGTCCGAGTTATGACAGCATCATAGTGTTGAGGATATTGTTAATTATTTTCCGAATGTTTCCGGGAAAGTTTGATCAATGAGACGTCATGGGTGTTTATATATATGGATTATGCTATATCACATATAGATGAGGATTAAATTGATTAAGTTATTTAAATAAATTTTAGAGTTTTATTCCAACAATTGTCCTTGCCGGGTCTTCTTCCTTTCTTGGCAGATATTGTGGAGGTTGTTACGTTGCGTGAGCGTTCACCACGATAACACAATAAGATTAATTAATTGTTACTTAATTGTTAAGGGCCATTATTGTGTCTTTTCTTGCTATTTACCTTTGAATCAGTCAGAAATATCCTCAAACTGAATTAGAAAAAGAGAGGAATGCGATGGACGTCAACGTCAAATTGCAGACATTCGGGGTCTCTCATTGTATTAGGGCCAAAGGTGATCTTTTATTATATTCTTGAAAGAGGAGAAAGAGGGTTGGAGTGGGAGCCTCTTCTGCTGTAAAACCTCTACGTGACATAGAGATCCTCGTCTTCGAGAAACATATATTCTAAGAGAATGTGTTTAAAAAGTTATAAACGTTTTGTATTTGTGTTAATTTAATCATAAATCTTTTTTTGTCAATTTAATCATAAATCTTTTTATTTAGAGCCGATTCAGTCATTCGTGATCAATTTTAGTCGAATTTTGTTGACTGGGCACCGACTAACTGACATGACCCTATTGATGCTAGATGTGAATAATTTTCAATAATATTTTTGAATTTTTCAAATTTTTTCTTTTTTCTTCTCTCTTATTTCCTCTGGTGACAAGGTTGAGGTCGACCTCACTATCCACCTTGCCAATGGCCGCAAGCACAATGCTACCTAGGTTGGCCCCCTGCTAGGCTAGTGACGGTCGAGCCTTGTTGGCTCAACGTGAGGCCTTTGAGGCCCGAGTGGCCTCGAGCTGGCAGTGCAAGGATCGACTTCGCTAGATCCAGTGAGGGCAAGCCTCCCTAGCTCGGCACAAGGCCGCCCTCGCGGCTTGGGTGGCCTCAAGCAGGCCTCGTAGCCAAGTTCTCTCGAGGTCGACCTCAACCTCATCGACTAAAGGAAGGGGGAGAGAAGAAAAAAATAAAAAAGAATAAAAAATTCAAAAATATTAAAATATTATTAAAAGTTGTCAAATGTCGAGCCAATTAAGCCACTTCAGCCGATAGATGTCTAGTCTACAAAATCCAGCCAAAATTAACTAGAAAAGACTGAACTGACATAAAAATGTTTAGAACTAATTTGGCATCAAAATAAGGTTTATTAATTTTTTAATATTTCTCTTCGTATGTTCTAGTACACTGAAAGGACAAGCAGATGTGGCCACAAAATGAATATTAGTTTTGCATGGCTAACAATCTTAAGGTCGGACAGGTTCTTCCACTTTATCTGGGAATATCTGCAAGACTGATTTGAAATGGATGAATTCTATCCAAAACGGGAACGCGATAAGCCTAAAAGTCGGGTTTGGTATGGCAGTTTCAAACCCAATCAGATAAGCATATCGGTCTTTGATCCCTGTTCAAACCCGCTTAAATCATTACTACTCTTCTTCCACATTAAATTTCGAATAGAACTATTCTAGCACACAAAATATGTGAAAATCATCTCAAGCCATGTCATGATGGCTATCGTAATGTTTGTATGCTTTAGATTCAATAAAACGATGGATATAACCTGGTTTATTTTGAAGAAATTAGGGTATTTGATAAGATGACTACACAGTGATGATTTGCCCTTCATGGTGATACCTGCTTATTAGGTTGTAAAATACGGAACTGTCTCACTTCCAAAGACTCATCTTCTGTCTCCGCCCAATTAACAGTCGAATTTGCAACACATATCTACCGAACATCCCACCCAACTCTCTCTCTCTCTCTCTCTCTCTCTCTCACACACACCATTAATTGCCACCTCCAGCTCCAAGCTCGTGATGCCGTGATCTTGGCTCGAGCACGAGGGGTTTTGCGAACGTCTAGCGAGAGCGAGGTAGAGAGAGAGAAGAGAGAGAGAGAGAGAGAGAGAGAGAGAGAGAGATTACTCCGGAAGATAGAGGGAGGACGAGGCCACAGAAGGAGTCGGGAATTAAAAGGAAAATGGTTATCAAATTATCGATTTTTTATAAAACAGATGTACACCGACAGAGATATTATGCACATTTTAATTACGCCAAGTTTGAGTTTTCCTTCTAAACAGGGTAATAATTTAACTAGGTCAAGATTTAACCGGTCTAGTGCTAAAAGCGTGTAAAACTGAGGTGAGATGCCACTTTGTCGTATGCAAAATCAAAGTCGGGGCATAAGATTCAACGATGATCGAATTGTCCCTCTAATTTTTTCTATCATGGGAGGGAATCATATAACCAATTATTAGACTGAATTTAGATTTCCTTTCACAAATAAAACGAATCATATACACAACTATATACTCTTACTCTTGGATGCGTTCTTAAAGAAAGATAATGTAATTGGAACCTATAATCCTATACAATTGCTTTAAACACAGAGGGAATCCCCCAAGCTGAAAATCTGACAAGAGGCATGTGGGAATCTTTCCATTCCAACACCATCTCGTTCTCATTCTCTCCAATTGCCACTGAATATGACTTCTTCCCACTGATCAGCCTCATGGCTTCCATCAAACTTGCTTGGCTTATTCTCCAACCATCCACGTAACAAGACCCCAGTGGAACATCCAAACGTTCCCTCATTTCTTCCCAAGTTTGGAACCAGTCAAGGCGAGAAACAAAAGGCGAGACAAAAAGAGACTCCACAGCTAGCCTTGCCTCTACAAGCTGCTGGCTCGGGAAATCTGACTCAATTAATTCCAAAATTGCATGGTAATACCTGATGTTTTGTTCAAAGAACTCGCCGAAACCCGAGCAATTTCGGGATTCGCAGCTAGTTTCTCCTCGGCCCGAAGTTATTATGCCTCCGATAGCGGGATGTGCGATGACTTCCTTGGCCAATCTCAAGAACTCACCAACTAGCCTCTCGCTTCTCCTCCTTCCCGTGTGTGGAAGACCCTTCATTACATTGAAGACCATCCATTGTGATCTCATATCATTATTATTACCTCCTCTTTGGCTTAGTCTCTTCATCTCACTCGCTAACGCATCAATCCTCGACTCTTCCACCACCAACTCCACACCAACAGCCTTTGCTTGCTCTTGAAGCCTCCTCTTCGCCTCTTCGAATTCGATCAAACCTTTCTCGTCATCCCATTTCATTGAAGTTATCCTGAGATCTACACGTCTCCTCACCATTGCCATGGACTCAATCAACGCCCACCATTGGAATGCTTCTCCCATGTCGAAGTCTATAACATGCACGGCCTCGATGTGTTTGGGCAAGGATTCAAGAATAACTGAATTAGCTGCAAAATGGGCGAATCTTCCGTGGGGCAATATTTGGTATATTGCATATGATGCTGGCTTAATGTTCTTGAAAGCCTCTTGTTTTATGTAATTAAGGCCTTGTTTCCTGTCGAACATGTAGAAGGCGAGGCGATCCATGACGTTGCCAAGTGGGTTTGCTCTCTCATCGATGCATCCTGAGATCACATCGAGGAGGTCGCTCTGCTCGTTTTCCATGGCCTCGCCATATGCCTTAAGAAGATGAGGGAGGCTGAGTTTATTATCGATCTCCATTCCCTCGAATGGCAGGACTAAAGACGCTTGGACTGATGAGACATCATTGCTGATCTTCGAGTATAGGGATGGAGTAGGGCTAGGAGTCCTCCCCTTATCATTGCAGCTTGAGATCAGCTCGAACGCATCAATCTCCATCAGGAAAGTTTCAATGGGGTCCAATTCGCTATTCTTGGAGTTATGAATCTCCACGAGATTCGGCGAATACTCAGAGGGCAAATAAGAGGGGGATAGATACAGAGAGGAGCCCTCTGTTTCTGTGAAGGGAGAACAAAATTCATGTTCTCCAACGCAGAATTCTGGATTGGGACAAGGCCCCATAACATGGCCAACTGGATCGTTCATGACCTCAAAGATTGGCCATGAAAGAACCCTGTGGAATTCTGACGGCATCATCTTGTTGAAGATTCTATGGATTGTTTTCTTGAAGGATTTGGGGGGGAGTTTGATCGACGAGAAGTCGAGGGTATTTATTTCTGCGGTTCATGCAATACAATAATAGAGATAATGATGAGGAAGAGTTTCGTTCCAGCAAGTTTCCCGGCCGAGGTCTTCTTCCTTTCTTGGAAGATTCTTGGAAGTTGTTACGTTGCGTGATCGTTCTCCACAATACCACAATATGTTTAATTGATTACCACTTAATTTTTTTGGGTCGAAATTAGTATGTATTATTTATTTATTAATTGTTAAGGGCCATAATTTTCCATGTCTTTTCAATGTAATTATCTTTTAACTGGTAATTACAACCTTCCATGTGTCTCTTTTGAGTCATAGATAATCTTTTATTGTAGGGTCAATGTCATGAAAATCTCAAACTAGTAAATATGTGATAAATTTATTCCAAACAAAATTTTTGATTATCAAAAATCCCACATTGTTATATTTCCGACAAATTTATCATTTGTTAAATTTTAATACGAAATCACGAATTAGTACTTTTGTGACAAACTAAGGATAAAATCCTAAATTGGTACATCCGTTAGCTGTCATGTATTATTCAACTTAGCAGTTTAATGATAAGATTTAATGAAAATTAAGAGATGATAAATTTATCACAAATATACTAGTTTAGAGTTTAATTTAAGGTAAATTTATTATAGATATACTAATTTAGGGTTTTTTTTGTTATATTAATCGTTTATTGTATTATTCAAAGAGTAGAGAGAGAGAGAGAGAGAGAGAGTTGAAGAGGGACCCTCTTTGTAGCAAAACCTCCACGTGCATACATTGAGATTCTCGTCTTCGTGAAATCCGTACTCTACCACGCTGAAAGGAAAGGACAAGCAGATGTGGCCACAAAGTAAATATTAGTTTTGCATGGCTAATATATCTTACGGTCAGAGAGGTTCTGACAGCATATGTAGGAGTTTCGTCTCCTGCGAAGTTGGGGACGTCAGTGTCACGGACTAAAAAATGGATGATTTGTGTCCAAAGCATTAACGGGATTAGCCTAATTAAATTTCAAAAGTGGGTTTCTTAAAGGCAGTTCCAAACCCAACTCAAATAAGTATATGCGATTTTGATCCCCATCCACATACCTTGAAATATAACTTTTCTTCCACAATAATTTTCGCATAGAAGTACTCTTAGTACACAAAATAAGTGAAAATCATTTTGAGCCCTATTACGACCACAATCATAATGTCTTGTACGTTTTAGATTCAACATAAGGAGAGCCAGGTTTATTATAAAGGAATTAGGGTATTTGATTAGATGACATCATGGATTCGAGACTGATAATACCTGCTTATAAAGATGAAAAATATAGAATGATCGGATTTGCACCTCATATCTGCCAAACATCCCACCGGAAAATATCCCTCCCCGCCATCACTTGCACCCTCCATTTCTGACCACCGTCTACCGCTTCTCCAGCATAACATATGAAGCCCACGGCAAGACACCTAATAGTTTCAAAATAGATTAGCCAAAAGCAAATAAGAGAGTAAGGTAGATATCCTCATACTATAATATTAACGGAATGTTTAAGAAAATGAAGAACAGATTTTGCCTAAAGGGATGCTCAAGTGGTAAGCTTGTTTATCCTCCTCGTTTAGTTCTAGTTCAAATCACCACACTTTCAAATTCTCTTGAGACTACCCTGGAAGCAAAAAACTGTGCATTTGTGATAATTACCACATATGGATGGGACGGGAGGACTATCATATAAATATAACAAAAGAAAAATGAAGTGTAACTTTTTCCTAAGTCAAATGCACCAAGACTCAAATATTTAAAGGGAAAAAACCACGAAAAACCCGAACTTTTTTAGAGTGACACATTTACCCCAAATTTTTTTTTTTTGTGTCGTGAAAAACCCCAAACTTTGCCAACCGTGACACATCGGGCGGTAAAAATTTAAAAAAAAATTTAAATTTTTTTTCTTCTCTCTTCCCTCCGGTCCTAGCTATCCCGATATAAATATAACAAAAGAAAAATGAAGTGTAACTTTTTTCCTAAGTCAAATGCACCAAGACTCAAATATTTAAATGTGTGAAAGACTATTATTAAATTGGCCTAAAGAATCTTGATTTGGAACTTCTTAATGATTAGAGAGAATGAGGCTCATCTGATAGAGATATTTTCGCGTGACCATGCATATGCATGAAACTTTGCGAGTTTGAAGCAAATACGTCTCATTTTCTAATTCACGCATTAGGCTTCTCCTGTTGTCGTGAATGGTGGCGAAGAACATTTTCACGCTGCGCGATCGGCCGATGCCAATGGCTGCTGCTCACAAGATGACTTACCACGTTTGGCGGCTCCGGTGTTTTTTCTTCCTGTTTTGGAGGCCACAAAATGGGATCTTTTATATGTCTTCTGATAATCAAATCCTCCTTGCCCAATTGCTTTTAGCTTTGATCTTTGGGACTCTGCCTGTCATTTACATCTCGAAAGATAAATATAAAATATCAATTATTTCATGAAGTATTTGCTGTCTTTTGAAGGCATGATGGCAACTGGATTAGTCCATGAATTAATTCCATTTACAGCCTTATTTTACTCAACATATCCACATATGACTATTTACTGGCGATACATTAAATAAGAATGATCTCATTGACATGTCCACCTATGAATGCCTCTAGGTGGATTTTGCAGGTGAAATAAATTAATGGATTACAGCTTAATCCATGCAACGTATCCAAAGGATTAGAACCTTTGAAGTAAAATGACCAAAATGCCCCAATTTTAAAGAGAAATAGCTTAAAAACCCAAAAAAAAAAAAAAAAAAAAAAAAAAAAAAATCCTCTTTGCCTCCCTTTCCACACAACCACAACAAACCAAATATAAGGCTATTAGATTTGGAAGATTTGGAAGATTTGGAATCTTATCTGTAAAAGTTAAAAGATTTATAATCTTATTGTATGTATTTCTTTTCTTACAAGTAAATCTTTTAGAATGTATTTTTGGGTATATAAATAGCCACCTACGTTTAATGGAAACACAACAACAATTTCTATTTCAACATGGTATTATAGCTATCTAAGGGCTAACACCCCTTTTCAATCCTAGGTTTCTTCTTCTATTTTTTCCCTTTCAAGGGTGGTTGGTATGGCTCTAGATCTTGCCACCACCACCTTCATAACTCCCATTACAAACCCCTCTTCTACACTTCCTCCATTCGGATCTGCTCACTACTTTTTTTCTCTATGTCTCATAGCATCTAATTACTTGCTATGGAAAGCATAGGTTATCCCATTTCTCAAGGGACAAAACCTCTATGGCCATGTTGATGGAACCACAACTTGTCCCTCCGATGCGACCCAAGTAGCTCTTTGGCAATAGCAAGATGCTTCCACCATGAGTCTTTTAATTGTGTTCCTCTCAAATTCAGTTTTACCTCTTATTGTTGGTATACAAACTAATAAAGCCATATGGGATGCTCTCAATGCCTCTTTTGGCTCAAATTTCACTATGCATATGCTCTCTCTTCATCTCAGTCTTTAACGTTTGCAATAGAAACATTACAAATTAGTTATTGATTTCCTCCAACATGCTAAATCCATTACTGATGAGATGGGTGTAGTAAAGTTAGATGTTTACTCTATTTTTCTTACTTTCCAAACTCTTGTCGAATGTCACTTTTCCCAAAAAATAAAGGCTATTCTAGGGTGGGGAATTTTGTGCCCTCCCCTCATTTTTCTCAAAAATTGGTATTGCTCAACATGTTCATTTTGATGAAATGTGTTTTCCTTTCTTGGTCCATCACCTCATTCATCACTTCCTATGCCTATCCCATTATCATGGGCTTCGGCTCCTATTGGTGTTCCTCCTCCTACCAACACAATGAGATCACAAACTCCTCCACCAACTCTCCGAGCGTCCTCTACTACGGAGTCACCCATCTCCTCCGCCCTAAGAGCTAGGCCCCTCCATGACTTTTATCATTCCTACTCATCATCCTCTCCACCACCACACTATCGCCGCCCCCATCTAGGTCAACATGCACCCACATTATGAAACTTTACTCTTGTCCTCCTCAAATTAATACAACCACCGCCCCCCTCACCGAACCAACCTCATTCACCCAAGCCAACAAAATCCCTAAGTGGTGTGCATTTATGACTGATGAATTTAATGGCTTGTTAAAAAATGGCACACATGATCTTTGGTCCCTCACAATTCCTCCATGAACTTTGTTGGGTATAAGTGGGTTTACAGAGTTAAGCGCAAAGTGGATGGTAGTCTTGAGTGCTATAAATCTCGCTTGGTCACTAAAGGTTTTCATCAGCAACAAGGCTTGGATTATACATAAACCTTTAGTCCAATTGTGAAAATTACCACTACTTGCTTTGTATTATCTCTTGTAGTCTCTTAAGGGTGGCAAGTGCGATGATTAGATGTGGAAAATGTTTTCCTACATGGGGTTCTTTTTGAAGAGGTGTACATGGAGCAGTCCCTTGGATTTGCAAACCCAACTCGTCGTGATTATGTTTGCAAGTTGCACTATTCTCAATATGGTCTCAAGCAAGCTCCGAGAGCCTGGTTTCAACTACTTTCATAGTTTTTCCTTTACTTGGGAATCTCAGTGTTACAAATAGATCCCTCATTGTTTATCTATCAAAGATGCACTAATATCATTTTTTATTTTTTTATTTAAGTTGATAACATTCTAGTTACAAGTAATGTTTCTTCTACTATTAGTGCAAATTTACAGAAATTATTTGCAGATTTCTCAATTAAGGATCTTAGTTCACTCCACTTCTTCCTTGGGATAGAGGTTGTCTCTCACACTAACAAGTTACTTCTCTCTCAAGAACGTTATATTGATGATCTTCTTTACTGGCTTGGGATGTCTAAGTTCAAGCCTATCCAAATCCTATGGCTATGACTACAAAACCATCTAAGAGAGGGGGTGTTCTTATATATAATCCTACTTTGTATGGGTCTATAGTCGGTGCCCTACAATATGTGATAATGACACGACCTGATTTCTCCTTTTTATATTAATAAAGCTTGTCAATTCATGCATGCATTGACTGAAGACCACTGGCAAATGGTGAAACATATCTTACGCTATCTCAAGCATACAAGGTCATTTGGTTTGCTTCTTTCTCAATCCAATGATACTTGCTTGCAAGCCTTTTCCGACGCAGATTGGGCTGATAACTCTAATGACAGGAAGTCAATCGGCAGGTATGCTATTTTTCTTGGTCCTAACTTGATCTCTTGGAGTTCCAAAAAAAACAATGAATTGTAGTGCACTCTTCCACATAGTCTAAGGCCCCGTTTGGTTCGGCATTTAGAAGGGGCTTTTGGCCTCTAAAGGGGTTTGGGCAAAAGCAGGTGGTGTTTGGTTCAATATTTTGAGGACTTTGGAGAGATGCAATTGCATCTCCAAGGGGCTTTAGGGGAATGGAGGGTCCAAGATGCATTTGAGATTAGCATTTTCGGAATGCTGGGACTTTGTTTAATGAAAATATGTCAGTTGCCAATTTTACCCTTGTTTATTAACCAAAGTCCGTTTTTGCCCTCTTTTGAAGAAAACCCTAAAAGCGTCCCGTAGCCTCACGCCTCCTCTCCTCTGCATTCTCACGCCGCACTCTCACACCTCCTCTCCTCTGCACTCTCACGACTCTTCTCCTCTGCACTCTCACGCCGCACTCTCACACCTCCTCTCCTTTGCACTCTCACGACTCCTCTCCTCTGCATTCTCATGCCGCACTCTCACTCCTCCTCTCCTCTGCACTCTCACGCCTCTCTCAGTCGTCCCTCATCGTCTCCTTCGTGAGTTGCTATCCAGTGTCCATCCGAGATCAATCATCCCAACCTCAAAGATCGCCTCTC
Organism: Eucalyptus decipiens; assembly: GCA_014182575.1. Taxonomy (NCBI): domain Eukaryota; kingdom Viridiplantae; phylum Streptophyta; class Magnoliopsida; order Myrtales; family Myrtaceae; genus Eucalyptus; species Eucalyptus decipiens. Next base: position 36,520,243 of record CM024619.1, read on the forward strand.
GTCATTCTGCTCTCGCACTCACGTCGCGCTCGTAACAGGACAGTTGGGTAAGCTCGGAAGTTTTGATTCCATCGCTCGTTCGTTCGATTCGCGGTCACCATTGAAGATTCCACCGTCGTCCCTTGCCGTTTTGCTCTTGCACTCGCCTCTCCAAGTAAGATTCCTTAGTGCTGCCGCCTTATGGTGCCGCGGCCTCAGGTTGGCTTCGGTTCACCCTTTGTGTTTCGGTCAATCGCCAACTGTCGAGTTTTGTTCGCTCTCGCACTTAGTTTAGTCCAAACCTTTTGTTGCTTGTTCGGGCGAGGCTGAACCAAACCGGCTTTGCTTGGTCCCCTCCATCGGCTGAACCAAATCGACTTATCTAGAATTCATCCATTTTCTCCAGAAAAGTGAAAAGATTCTTGTTAGTTGTAAGTTTGTTTGTAAAAGTATTTGGGGATGAGGAAAGTAACATATTTTTGGCAGGAAAGATGAAATTTATGTGCCACATATATGAATCAGTCAGCATCTAGACTCACAGGAAATCTGGAACTGGAATATTGAAACAGAAGAACAATATTTAATGTGCTCCATTTTATAGTTTGTTACTATAAATTTGTCTATGGTGGCGTTTATATATAACAAAATCTTTTATGATATTGGGAAGTAAGGACAAGAGGAAGCCCTGCTCTCCACGTTCAAACTGATAAGCTCCTTTATCTTCACCAAGAGAAAGTAATTGCTCTCAATTGATCTAAAGATTAGCACTCTGATTCTCGAGTTTCAATAGATTTCATGAATAGCTAGTGATGTTTGGATGATATTGGCAAAAGGGAATGGATGGAAAATAGATGTTATTCAGTTTTTATCGGGCTCTTATCTATTACCATAAGTTTGCTTATTGAATGTATCTCAGATCTTATTTTACGAATATAATTTAGGTCCTTGCCGCTAATGTTATTGCTTTGGTTTGAAATGTGATTTTATCGTTCAAAGCTCATAAAGAGATTCTTCCTAAATAGGTACATACTTCTTGGCTGCTTATTGCATTTTGTAGGGATCTCTTAAGTTTTGCTATGTATCATCCAAGTTTTATTGTTTTGAGTTTTTAATTATAAGTTTACATTGGTGGAGGATATCTGGCTTTTGAATAGCAATTCAGCATCTAAGACTACTTTTATGCAACAAAGAAAATAAGAACAACTCTAGACTTGTGAGGGCTCGCTACATAGCTGATGTTGCCATTCGAAAGTGCAATTTCTAATAAGAATAATGAATTGAGATTATAAATAAAAGAGAATTTTTTTTCTTTTCTTTTTGTGGATGGCCATTAATTTGATGCATAGATTACCTTATATTAACAAATTCGACAGAAAGAGTAACTATCAGTTCATGAAATCACGAAGCAGAATTTGAGTTCAAAATTCACATCTGGGAGTTAAATAATCTCATGAAAAAGTCTGTCTAAGAGCATAGAAAACATGCCAGTCTTTGATAATTGTTGGAGGACGGTAACCAGTCAGCAGATGTCACTTAAAATTTTGTTTCTTCACTAAAATACAAATGCACATTTGAATGGTTGTTGCTTGTGAAAAAAAGTACTTTTCAAGATTTGATGTCTTATTGTATGTGCAGGGGTTTGAGTTTTCTTCCTCGCATCACTCATTCACGCTCGCTGCCCTCAAGCTCTCCTGTCACGCTCGCACTCGTGCTCACTTCTGTCCAGGTTAGATTTTCTCAATCCACGGTTACCCATTGAACTGAATTGTCTTCCAGTCAGTTTAATTGCATTTTTAGTGTACAAAATTCTGAATTTGATGGGAGTTTGGTGGTTGATTGGTTATTTTGAGCCCACTTTGAATTCAAGTTCCTTTGCTTTTGCTAGACATATACATTTGCCTTCTGATCTCGCATTTTCACTCTCCCGAGTTCCATTTCTTGCTTTTATTGCGGTGGTGACTTCATTCTTATTGTCTAAGTTTCAGAAATTTGGTTTTAAGGCTATGTTGTCTATTTCAATTTCTAATGTTATGGCTTGATTAATATTTTTCTGGTGTGAAGAAGATGTGAAGCTGTTTCTTGATCTTATCTCTACATCCAAAGGTTACTTTTTCCCTTTTTTTGGTGGATAATCTGCCTCTATAGTGGGAAAACCACCACATTGTATCTTGTACAACCCCAAACTGATATGTTGTTGGTTTTTTTTTTTTTTTTGTGCCGATACCTAATACAACATAACATTGATTTGTTCTTTACTAGTTCACATTTATTTGGCTTTAATTCAATTGCTGAATTTTTTCTTTATTATATATCTCTTAAATATGTTCATGCTCATATTGTTGAAAGATGGCAAGTTCAACAAAGGAAAATGCATATTGGACCACTGAAGACGTGGAAACATTTTGTAAGTTGTGTGTTGAATAAATTGATAAGGATAATCGTCTGGTAACCAACAAGTGAGATTAATGGACTATCATAATTAATAAGTTTGAGGAGTTGAGGGGCAAAAAGTACGATAAAACTAAAATGAAGAGTAAATGGGATAATCTTAAGGAAGAATGGAAAAGATGGAAGACATTGGTTTATAGTGAAACGGGATTAGGATGGGATCCAAGGAAGAAAACCATCGATGCGAGTGATGAATGGTGGGAGAGCAAAATCCAGGTGTTTATCATTTGTTTTTTTATTTTTCGATTAAGTTCTTATTTTCAATTATATATTTATAACAGGCCAATCCTAAGGTTAAGGTTTTTAGGAAGAAATGCATACCTCCTTATCTTGAAGTGTTGCTAGATAGAATGTTCAAGGATATAGTTGCTACTTGAGGAATCACTTGGAATCTTGCACAAAGTTTATGTGTTGATGAGAATGTTGATGCCACACAACCTAATATGGATGATGCCATAGGATCTACTGATGATAATTTGGAATGTGATGTGAGTGAAAATATTGATGAACCAATTCAAACTCAGGCTCGTAAAAGAGTAGCGCAAACTTTAATGAGGGAAACTCGAGGAAAGAAAGCCAAGAATTTTAGCCCGGCATAATTGCTTAAAGCCAAATTAATAGGCTTTGTTCTGCTGTTGAAAGTAGGAGTGCTAGTAGGAGTGTTGATGATGTTGCCTCTCGAGTATATGAGGAATTCGGTCCTTACAAGGACCTCATATCTATGTTGGATGCCAAATTGAAGATTGTGCAAGATGAAAAGCTGTACTTTTTTGCAATTAAACATTTTAAGGACATGGTGGACAATAGACAGGTCTTCATGAGCTTGAGTACCAATGCCCTAAGGGTGAAGTATCTCAAGCTTGGGATGGAAGAACTTAATCATAACTAAGATATTGTCATAATTTCTTATTTGAATTCTTGAATATGCTTTTTTTTTTTTTTTTTTGGTAAAAAGTTTTATTTTTATTTTTATATGCGAACTCTATTTAAATTATGTATGGACCTAATTTATATTGATGTTTTTTAATGTGAGAATTGTTTCTAATTGGGGTTCGCTTTATGTGGTTGACTTTGCATATATATATTGATTGATACTATTGTTTTTCTTAATGGACTGTCAATATTATTTATTATTTTTCTTATTCTAACTCTATATTTTATTACGTTAGGCAATTATGGATGATTCTTAACAAAAGGAAAGTCGTGAACAAGAGGAAGATGAATTTCTGGATTTGCTTTCAATTGCTAATGCTTCAATTGCTTATTAAGCAATGCACCTTAGCAAACAACCTTCTATGACCTCATCATATACATGTCATGCATGGATGAGAGAGTTGATGGCTGAAGATACTAATCCAATAAGATACTATAATTTGTTTAGAATGCATATGGATATATTTAATAATTTAACACGTGACTTAGTAACATGCTATGGCCTTAAAGGATCTAGGAATACTAATGTTGAAGAAATGGTTGGAATATTTTTTTATATGTTGGGACATGGTATAGGTAACAGGGTAGCACAAGAACGCTTTCAACGCTCTGGGGAAACCATAAGTAGGCATTTTAGTTTAGTTTTAAATAAAGTATGCAATGTGGGAAAAGATTTGATCCAACCAATTGATCGACAATTTTGGGAAGTTCCAGAGAAGATTAAGAAAGATCGACGATTTTATTCATATTTTAAAGTAAGTTATGATTGTATAATAAAAACGAAAAACTAAATTTAAATCATGTAATTTTTGCATTATTTATTTTAGGATTGCATTAGAGTTATGGATGGTACACATATTCAAGTAGTGTTACCGGCAAATGATCAAATTCGCTTTATTGGTCGAAAAGGAAAGACTATGCAAAATGTGTTGGCTGTATGTAATTTTAATATGGAATTTATTTACATTTGTACTGGTTGGGAGGGACAAGCTCATGATATTCGTGTCTTCTATGATGCCATTGGAAGACGTGATGCACAATTTCCTCATCCACCTCCAGGTTGGTTAATTAATAGTATATATGTGTGTGTGTGTGTGTGTGGCATATGTTAATTAAATTTATATTATATTTGTGTAGGAAAATCTTATTTAGTAGATGCTGGATATCCAAATCTCATGGGTTATTTGGGGCCATATAGAGAAGTTATATATCATTTGCCAGAATTTCAACAAGGTCCTACACCTACGGGTCATCGAGAAGTGTTCAACCGTGCACATTCCTCACTTCGCTCAAAATTGAACGAGCCTTTGGCGTATTAAAATAAAGTAGAAGATTTTAACACTTATGCCAAATTATCCTTATGAAAAACAAGTGCAAATTGTCATAGCTACAATGACTTTGCACAATTTTATAAGAAAAAATGCCATAACTGATACGGATTTTGAAATAGCATATTTTGATCTTGAGTATGGATATTCAATCGACCATGATATTGTAAATGAGGGGACAAGTGCTTCAAATGATAATGCATTCCTTGACATGGCACATTTACGTGATGAAATAGCTATGAATTGGATAAATAGTTAAGGATGTTTGTAATATTTAACTATTTATTTATTTCTTTCTTTTGGACATATGTTACGGGTGTTTGGTAAAAAATTTTGAACCCCATTCTCCAAATGCCAGCCTTGTGAAGCTAAAATCCCAAGGTAGGTCCTCACCTGCCTTGGGCTTTTGGTTTTTTCGGCATGCCCATGCGGGCACTATTCATATATATATATATATATATTTCTGAAATTGTCCTTACGAACTTTTTGTTTTGCCGTCTTTTGCCCTTGTGAGGATATTGTTCATCTTCTCCATTGGTTCTTCCTGACTGCGAGGGGCCGGTGACGGCTAGAGGGACGTTGGCATGATTGTGACAACCTAGGTGATCATCGTCGGAGAGTCAGGTGACCTTCACGAGTTGCGGTGACTCAACGACCATGGCGAGGGGCTGCACCGGCGAGTCGTGGCGGCCCAAATATGGGTCCTCATAGCTCAGATCTGAGTCGGTGACGGCTGATCGGGGTCGCGAGGTCGCGCGACCCAAGCGAGGGTTGTGTAGCCTCGGCGACAGCCAATCGGGGTAGCGTGACCACTGGAGGTTGAGGCGAGCTCGCGTGCGAGGTTGCCGGAGGTCGAGGCGGCATCGCGCGACCTTGCCGCCCCAGATCCGAGGTCGCCGGAGGTCGAGGCGGCATCGCGCGACTTTGCTGCCCAGATCCAGGGTTATCGGACGTCGAGGTGGCGTCGCGCGACCTCGCTGCCCCAGATTTAGGGTCGCCGGAGGTCGCCGGCCGGCGACGCCGCCCTTGCTAGTCAAATTTTTTTATTTTTCTTTTGGTAATTTTTTTTATCACAAAAGTCCTTTGTCCCCAAACACCATTTTGCTCAAAGGTACTTCACAAAGGGCTTTCAAACTACAATTTACCAAAGACGGTTTGCATTTTGAAAAACACATCTAACTCAAAGGTATTTGCATTTTTCTAAAGACTTTCCCCAAAAGTCTTCCCAAATGCACCCGTTGTTGTCATGTTTATTGTAATGAAATTACTCTATTTTTATTTGAGTTTGATATGATTTTTTTATTTAAAATTTTATTAATATGTCTCTTATACATTATTCTTAACTTGAAAATAATATATAAAAGTTAAGGTCATTGATTTTTGTTTTTGATTTTAAACAAATTAAAGTTGCAAAATTTTAATAATTGGCACATGAAAGGACTTTTCAAATGTAATGTGTTTACCAAACAGCATTTTCCCCAAGTTGCATCTGAAGGCATCTTTTCAATTTTGTTTCCCAAACAGCATTTGCATTTCACTAAACCCCTTTAGACTAAAGGCCTTTGCATTTCCCCAAGAACATTCCCCTAAAGTCGAACCAAACGAGGCCTAAGTATAAAGCTCTTGCCAATGCTGTAGCTGAGCTCATTTGACTCAAGTCACTCTTTCAAGAGCTTGGGTTCCCTCTCAAGGTCCTCTCATCCTTTAGTGAGATAACATTGGTGCCACTTATCTATACGCAAAAATTCGGTTTTCCATGCTCATACCAAACATATTGAAATTAACTTTCACTTTGTTCATGATTATGTTGCCGAACGACAACTTAGTGTGCAATTTATCTCCATAGTTGACCAACTCACTGATGCTCTCACCAAAGCTCTTCCTAAAGCACATTTTGCATTTTTACGAGACAAGTTGAAGATTCGCCGTCTCACCTCTTCCACTTGAAGGCGTTTGAAATTTTGAAAATCCAAAAATGCAAAAACAGTTTAGCCTAAAGGACTTTAGGCAAATGCAAATACTATTTGGTAAACTATGCTTTGAGAATAACTTTGAGAGCCGTTTGGTAGAAAACACATTTGAAAAGCCTTTTACATGATTAATATTAGTTTTTTTTAATTTCATTTGTTTAAATTGAAAAAAAATAATTTATACAACTTTTTAAATATAAATTTTGACAATAATATTAAAGAATCAAATACATATATAATTTTTTTTAAAAAGACCAAACCCTTTATCAAAATTTTTTAATTTTTATTTGTTTAAAATTTAAAAAAAAAATAATGTATGCAACTTTTTAAATACAAATTTTGAAAATAATGCTAAAAAAAATATATCAAATACATACATACATACATTTTTTAATTTTTAAAAGGACCAAACTCTTTTTAAATATAAATTCAAAAATAATGCAAAAAAAATCAAATACAAATTTTTTTTTTTTTAATTTTTTTAATTTTTATTTGTTAAAATTGAAAAAAAAAGAGTCATGTATGTAACTTTTTAAATATAAATTTTGACAATAATGCTAAAAAAATCAAATAATAAATATATTTTTAAAAGACCAAAATATTTTATTTTTTTAGTATTTATATAATTTTGATTTTTTTAGCATTATTTTGGCATTTAAAAAAATAATAACGAGGGAAAAATTAAAAATTTGAAGAATAAGTGATGATAGTTTTGGGAAAAAAAGTTTCAGCATTTGGTCAAATGCTGAAAACTCAAAACTAGTCTCTATTAGCATTAGGCTTTCAGCCTTTCTAATGCTAACTTTCATTTAAAAGTTACTTCAAAATGGTTGCAAAACAGTTCAGTATTTCCCTAAGGGGTTTTGAAGGCTAAAAGGCCATTGGGAATGGTTCAAACGCACCCCGCATCAACCAAATATAGGGCTATCAAATTTGGAAGATTTATAATCTTATCTTTAGAAGTTGGAAGATTTAGAATCTTATGTTTAGAAGTTTGAAAGTTTCCAATTTTATGTTTTTCTTTTCTTGCAAGTAAACCTTCTATTATATACTTTTGGGTATATAAGTATATAAATACCCACCTACGATTAATGGAAACACAACAACAATTTCTGTTTCAACAGCCACCACACCCCGTCGCGCCTAACATTGAGGCATGACTGCACTCGCCCGCCATGCGACCATCCTTCCCTCTCATCACCATCGCCATCGCCTGGTCGATCATTCTCGGTCTCTCTCCCCCTTCCCTCGGCCATCTAGGTTTGAAGGTTGACAGCTCGCTCGCTGAGCGGCGGAGGCAAGAGAGGTCAAGATCATCTTGCAAAATGGCGATGCCAACGTCATGCAACCCCACGCTAGGGCAGCCTTAAATTAGAGGTCACGACCTCCCCTGTTACCTGATTTGGCTGCACACACTTGCGTGTACCGCAAAGATCCAAGGAATCTGGATAAACATGCAGAATATGAGCTTTTTTTCAAATGTTCGATTGTTTCTCAAGTATAGTACCACAAATTTCAATAAAAATTACGGCTTTATAGAAGACCGATCCCCATTTTCTTCTACAATGCCCTAGAAGCACCCATGAAGAAGCAATCGTTAACTTAATTGTTTCTTGAAAAGTGGCTTTAGTGCTCATTTTAATTCACGTTTAACTACGCTTTAGAGCTCCTCCACACCAGCAATTTGGATTGATTGGTCCATTAGAAATATGGTTTTGTTAACGGATCCATCGTAATATTTATCAAACATGCTTAATGAGCAAATATTCAAGTTTTTAAATATTAATCGAACATCATGAGAACAGTGAACGCATGGGAAAATGCAAATATTTATTTGTATAGACACGTGATTAATGTTTTTCAAGGATATGTGATTGACTTCGATTATGCAACATGTTTTTTCCCTTACTTAATAATCTTCCTTTCTCTTGTCTTTTGCTTTTTTAACTTATGTCTAACTGTTTAAACAGGTGCATCTGCATGGATGGTGCAAGGGAAAAGATTATCTCCTCCTGGTCTATAAATTCATTCTTCGAAGCGAACAATGGCGACATCTTAAATTGGGACCGGCATTCAAGATCATGAAAGGTGTAGCTTTCGAGCTGCTTTACCTGCACGAAGAGTGGGAACAAGTGGTGGTACGTAGGGACGTGAAGGCGAGCGACGTCCCGCTCAATTCCAACACGAACGTGAAACTGGGCGACTTCGGGCTCGCTCGACTCTATGACCACGGGAAGAACCCCTTCACGACCAACGTTATGGGCACGTTGGGGTACATGGCATCCGAATTGTCGCACACGGGTAAGGCAACAGGCGCAATCCGACATGTACTCATACGGATTTCTGATGCTGGAAGTAGCATGCGGGAGGAGGCCCATCGACCAGACCGCGTCGTCAGATCGGATCCTGTTGGCTGATTGGGTGAAGAAGTGTTGGTCGGATGGTTCTATAGTTGAAGCTGCTGATGGAAAACTGCAAAGATGCTCTGTGGTCGAGGAGGTGGAGTTGGTGCAAAAGCTCGGGGAGTTTTGTGCACAAAAGGCGCCGGAGGCCACGCCGAGTTCGAGGCGAGTGACTGGTCTTCTATACGGAAGGGATGCTTTCCCCAGCGAAAAAGGTCGGTCAAATATGTACATATCTAGAACAGCTGAAAAAGTAAGGGACCTCGGCTGTCTGTTCAGTTGATGTAACTAAGAACATAAAATAGTTGCACACACGATTTTCAGGGTTTGTGCACCATAGATATGTATGTGATCCCACGTTGCCAATTTTTGGATAGCTGATCTAGTAGATTGGTTTTTTAACCAATCTCAAATTAGCAACAGTGCATTTCGATATCCTGTGGATGTGCATGAGCCGCGACCACAGCAAATAATGCCGTGCTGTCGAGGGGCTCGGGTGGCACTGCCTGCAACGATGCCGATGTCACGGTGAGCAATGTTGAGCGTCCGATGATGACGTGTTTTTCGCTTTCGATTTGTTGCGCATTAATCTTATAGACCAGTTCCAGCGGGCATGTGTGCTGTTTGATGTTACTGTCTGCATACTTTGGGTTTTTCTCAACCTATTCGTGATGCCCTCGTCTGGGCTCCATTTCACTTTGAGAGTGGACTGGGCCTTGCTTCGGTCCCTCTTTCTTCTCCATTCCCGTGATATTAAACTTACCTTGCCATTAGTTAAACATTGGGTCTTATTTTGAATTTTCCAAGCCAAAACTGGTAGCATGATTCTATAGAGAGATGACATCTTCGTCATTGATGGATGTGAATCCACGGAAGTTTGACATTCCAAAGATTTTATACGTGATTGATCTTGATTTGTGGCTTGATCTCATGTAAAATATAAATCAGGAGAAAAAAAAATGAAATTTGAATTTAAAACAGAGCCCTACTAAACATTTTTTATTTGGTGATAAGGGTGACTTGCAAGTGCATTTGTTTTATGGAAAATGAATGGTCTTAAGAAGAGGACCCTACCCCATTCTCGAACCTTCTGTCGAGCTCTCCCCTACTTGCATTTCCTTTTGACGGGGCCAAAGAAATGTCTCCACTTGTTGCTAACAATCTTTCTTCAGAATTCTACTAAAAAATATATTCATTATTGATTAGATTTTATGTCTAAATATTTTTATAGACAACAACATTTATTTTTGTAAGTGTTTAAGCAATAATTTTAAAAAAAATATGTTTTAAAAAATTATTTTTTTGAAACAAATCGAGTTTTAACAAAGTTACCTTTTTTGTCATTTAAAAGTCCTAACATTATCCCAGTGGATAATTTATTGCAAATTGATTACTAAAGCATTTTTATATCTACAACACGAGTTTATTTGGCAGGTCAATTCGTTTAGATTGACTTCCACTTCTTATTTTTTGCTTAATCAAAATCTTGCGCCTCACGCGCAATTTACATTTTTTATATCTAAAATTTACGAAACTTTGATAACACACAAATATCAACAAGTACGGTCACACATAATTTATCATAGTTTTCCTAAACTTGAATAATAATTTGTATTTTGACGGGAAAGTATAAAAAAGTACTTTTTCCTTTTACTTAAGTGTAAATAAGCAGTCTCTTCAGAGAATTCGAAATACAATTAATCACATATTTTAAGTTAAAAATAATGCTTAACCGTTGAACTTCCATTAAATGTGGCATAATAATTATAAAAAAAAAGTTTTGCCATAATATGTATCTATATAATACATTTGTTTCCACCTCCCAAATATGCGATAAGAGGAGAGTCTCCTAGATGACACGGACAAAGCGCATTACATTATCAACAAGTGAAAATAATTTTAGAAACTCCTCAATACTGACAAACAACAACATATCAAAGGTCAATGGTGGTGGAATTGAGGACCTGCGCAATGGTCAAACGGTGTCCGCATGGCTACGACCTTAGACCCTTTCAATATTTACATTTTCCTTCTTTTTTCCTCGTTTTAACGTCATTTTCCGTGATTTTACACATTGATTAGGGAGAGCGCAAGAACAGGAGAACGACGTGGCACCTAAAATACCTGTCCAGAAAAAAACATAAGTCGACTGAGAAGATATGGAACAAGTCAAAGCAATTCCTATAGAATATTGATGACTATTACGTATTTAAAAAATCAAAACCAAAATTGACCCATTTTCTAAGATATGGTATCTTTTGCGTTACCAAGAGATGACAATGCCTGAGGAGAGACAAGTAGAAGGTTTGTATAAGCAATCTCTTGCTGTGGAGGGTCCATGGACATATATTATTATATGACCCTGATCCAGGCTGAGCTGTAGACTTCTTATTCTATTTTACTTCTCTTATAGTTTTATATATTCATGGTGTAATCGAGAACTAGTCAGGAAAATGTCTTGATGTGCTGCGCGAGGCTAATAAAGTCCTGCGATCTTGAGACGTGCGTGAATCTGGACCATCTTTCTCCAAATTTGAGCATTGGGAATAGCTTTTACTCATTTATTTAGTGTTGGCCAAAGATGGCTCCTAATGTTAGGACACAAGAATAAGTTTTTAATCAACCCTAATCAATTCAGAGAAAGAGAGAAAGAGATTGATCGATTGATTTATGTCATGAAGAGAATTAAGCAAGCTTTCCTCTACTGTGATTGTACGAGATTTCTCTTCAAAATTTATTTTAAGAGATGATGCCGACATAATGCCACTTTTTAATTTTGTATTTTTTTAATGAATATTAACTCATAAAAGTAGGGTTCATATTAGATAATCGAAATTTCTAGATATGCGAATCACGTAACTTAAAAGAAGTGAATGTGATGGAACACAACACAAGCATTTAACCCTAATAAACTAATGATCCTCCCTTGATTGGTAATTAACGGCTCGTGTTCGAAAGAGCTGCGAGCCTCCGAAGCAAGTCCAATGCACGACTTCTTGTGTGAAATGGTACATTGGAAAGCAACGTCAAGATTGAATTCAATAATTTGGGATAGAAAATATGCAAGAGACAAATAGGTAAGTGGCTACTTCCAAATGGGTCCCACCCTATGTTTGAAGAAGAGACATGTTTATACCTTTGACACGAAAATATATATATTTATATTATCATTATGGGGTTGTCAATTTCAATAATGTGTGCTCTTTCGGCCTTGCATACGTTATCAAGGCTGCTGCTCAATCATTTTTTTATTTTTATTTTTTGGTGCGGAATTTTCTTCTTCGTCCCTCTCTAGGGGCGATAAACGATGCAAATTACCCAAGGGATTAAAGACTGGAAGTTGGACCATGCCACCCTAAAGAAAAACAAATTAAATTTTAAATAAATTTCTTTTTTTAGTTCTATTTTTTCTCTATCTCCGGTCCCCCCCTCCCCGGGATTTTAGGGTAAACCATGATGGTATATAAAGATTTTTCCAATAAAGTGGTGGGACATTCTTTGTGCCTTCGGAAATGTAATAGTATTTTATTTGATTCAATTTCAAATGTTGTTCTTAATCTTAATGGTTCGAATATATTGAAGTGGATGCAAGCCATTCATGTAATTAAGTAGTCTGTAGTAAAATAGCATCAAATGAGATTTGAGCAAAAATCATATTGCATCATCAAACCGGATCGAAGAATTAGAGCAAATCGGGTTTTATTTTCATAACAAGCCTTCCAACGAAATAACATGGCATCAATGCTATTATGTGCTACTTTGGTGTACAATACTTATATCAACATCATAAGCTCTTTTAGTCTATTTGTATTTAAAAGAAATAGAAAAGGCAAGTCAACTTGTAAATTTCCTTTTTCCATCTAACCGGATCCGGATCTTTTACACCCATTTGTAGTCTCATCATCTGTCTTCATTATGAAATCATGACACGTTCTTTTTTTCACCTAGGCCTAACCATATATGAATAAATCTGTCACCCTCTCTCCTCCCACCCCTAGTCTAAGCTTTTACTAGCCTTTCGACTAGGGGCAATATGTTGACAACCGGTTGAAAGGCTTAAGTGGAGCTCTGCCGACATAGCAGTGTGCTCTCATTTGAATAAATAACCATAGTTCATTTGTTTTCAATTTATTAGCTCTTGTTATCTTTTACAAATTTTTATTTGTCTCTCTTACAAACCCCTTAAATATATCAATTCTTAAATTGAATTTACTAACCTTGATTTGTGTGACTTACTCGTTTTTCTTCCATTATGTTTCCAACTAAGTCACGGTATGTTGAGTCTCATTTGAGTTACTTACCAAATGTTTATTTGATTTTTCTAAAATAGTTTCCCAATTTTTCTATTGAATTACCAACTTTCATTTGCCTACTTACCAACCCATTGAATTTATCGCCTCCATTAAAAAATTACCAACCTTGATTGGACTGATTACAAACTCTTATTTGATTGAGTTACAACGGACTTTGCGTTACTAACTCTTAATTGATTGATTGCCGAGCTTTATTTGATTTTTATATAATAGCAATTTCTCTTACCTTTGATTAAAAAATTCTCATCATTTTCAAATTTATCCAAAATTTATATGTAAATACCGTTCTTTATTTGAGAGAGTTATCATTATTCTCCAGTTGAATTACCGGATTTATGGTTTCGGGTAATCAACTCTCATTTTGGTTGTTTATTACCAAGTTTATCTATTTTTGTTATTAATTTGTCAACATTTTTACTGAGTTACTACTTTAATCTGCTTCTCTTGCCCACCTTTTTAAAATTTAGTAGTCCTTGTAGAAATTATCAGACTCAATTATAGGGAATGATAACGATCTTCAATCAAGATTTCAACTAATTATACATTACCAACTCCTATTAAAGAGTTATAAATATTTATATGGTTTTCTTTAATACCAATCTTATCTTTGAGTAAATATATATAGTATATCAATTTTTATTTACAAAAGCTAGTATAAGGTTCTAATTTGCAAACTAACAAAAGGTTGTCGGTAAGTGCCAACATGTTATCAGTAAAAGTCACAGCCTAATTCTTTCTCTACCAGATTTTTGCCATTACAAATACTTTTTAAGCTAACCGGTATATAAAAAAATCCAGTGTTTTTAGACACGACGCGATAGAATTCTGCCTTTATGACAAGTACTTTATCTCGAGAATAATACTTGCCTCGGAAACAGACCGGAGCTAGCTAACTGATGTCCCCGACATGACGAGTTTTATAGGTTCATCAGTCGTTTCTTTGAAATCCTAACATCCGTGTATTTGAATTTGACTTCACAGATTTGGCAAAAAAACTTTTATCTTCAAATAAATCTAATCACATCAGTTCGTCTCACAGGGAACACGGGCTAGATTTATGAGCTCTTGCCCTAGTTGGAGGCGAACTGTTTCGATCGGAAATCGTTCTTCTAATGGTCACTTTAGAGTCGGTCTTCAAATTGCCATTTTAATTCGACCGACAATGCGAGTGTATTTCCAATAGCGGGTGAACTACTAGAAGGGAAATAAAAGTAGGGATTGGCAAAGTTTAAACTTAGTAAGGAGCCATTATTACATGATACTTGTGCATGTAAGTCCAATGCACATGTACCCTTGAATCACATGAGTCGTACATAAGTCATAAACATGGATGGACTTAGGTAGTGAACCACCCCCCCCCCAAACCCACCAACTAAATTTCTAATTCATAGATTAATCAGTTTAAGTTTTACATCCTCTTTAATTTTGTCTTCATAATTTAAGAGAATAAGGCTGGTATGTTGTACTAGTGCAAGCCTGTTTGATAAAAACGTCTATTCATTGTCAAATATAATTTAACTCTCACGCACAACAATATTTTTATATTTATGTAAATAAATTAGTTGCCTTCGTATGCAATTGAGATAGAATTTTCCCCAGGGAGTGAAACTTCAAGAGCCCGAAAAATTTCCCCAGGAGACATAAGTCTTTTTTTTTCCCCGAATATTTTTTTTCACGTAAATCAATTTATAATGCGAATGTGGTGAAAATAGAAAACAAAACATCATCGTCAAAGCATTATGGATCGGATGGAAAACAATAACACTGAAGATGAGACACGAAAACCTTGTTAGAACTATTGGTATGTTTCATACCTTGGTTGATAAAAGAAAAATTTAACCACCTCAACTACCCATTTGCCCTCGAGTCAAGATATTCTTTTAAGTTCAAAATTAGAAATTCTATGCGTGTATCACGCATCTAAGTAGATGGTATGCATCGAAATCATGATGTTATTCCATGGATGGCATGCAATAATGACATGCATAGAGCTATCCGGCAACATAGATGACAAGCGTTTGTCAATAGTTTATGACAAGGAAATGTTCACAAAGGACAGACATACTCATTCTCAAATAAAGGTAGATCCGCAATTATAGCTTCACGTACTCTCATGCAAATAATTAAACTACACTAAACAATTCATTTGCGATAGAAAAGTGGAATGCAGCCACTGTTGGGAGTTGACTTCGCAGGCCTATAAGAGCTGGAGTGAATCTTTTCAGAGAATATTAATTTTCTAATGAGAAAACCCCTTGTGCTGTCGCTAGAAGAATTCCTATTTATTGTGAATGTAAGTGCAGAAGGCCAACAAGGGTTTCAATGTAAAGGAGGTAGTACATTTGACCAAAACAATCAACTTCAAACTACTGAGGAACTAAGACATAGGATAACATTTTTATGTAGCAAGAAATATAAAATTTTTAGACTAATATCGGGGACGTGCTTCACGATTATATAAACATATACACTTCTCCATCTGCTACTTTAAGATTTTATATTGGACTTTCTAGTACAATGTCATAATCAAGTTCCACATCATTTACACCCTTGTATGATTGATTTCCAATTTGGTTTCTTTTTTTTTCTCCCCTCGATCCCCTATTTTCTATTCTACATAAGGCACACTTGTCTTATCATTCTTCATTCTTGCACATGAGAGGGGATATCAAGGAATATCTCGACTCGCTCAAATGCATGATTGTGATGAGGCATATCAAGTAAGTTAAACCTTTGGATTGGATATAATCACAGCAAACATTCAAATGTGCAAGTAATCTTGATATTTCAAGTTAATAGATTATGAAAATGAGGGAGAAAAGGAGTCTAGACAAAATAAAGACTATGAATTGTTCTAAGAAATTTCTGCCGGGCTATATAATGTGATAATTAATTGCCTTTTCCATCTTGGTTTTATACAATGGGAGATAGATCTTTCTACGAAATTTATATGATAAAAAATAAAAGAAGAGGAGGAAAGGGCAATTTCCTGCGAACTTGAGCCAAGTGGTAGATGAAGAATGCTAAGGAGCTTGGGATCACACGAGAAACGAGTTCAGATGCATCTGCAAATGGTGAGGCACAATGTCACGATCTCGACAGCGTGAATCGAGTCGACCTATTTATTGTTCTCAAATTGCCGAAATCTCAAATTCAGAAGCAAAAAAGAGAAAAAGAAAAGAGACATTCAAGTGAGGAGAAGTTAGCCGGGACACCTGTGAATGACTTGGATTGAATAAAAGGGATGCAACACGAGTTAAGTGACGGTTTTATCCTGTAAAGCCGCTTTTTCGGTTCATCACTAAATACCAATGCCTCCACACGTGCAAAGAACGGGACAGGTCTCCTACAGCTGGTAAAAAGGGTTCCTTTTTCCTTGCCATAGTTCTAGAAAGCTATCGAATCAAATTATTGCGCACGCAGCATCGAAGGTGAACCTATGCAACATAACGAATAGCACAAATTATTAGGTACATCAAGCATTCTTCTTTCTCTCTCAGCTCTAATGATGTCGACATATTTAACGGTTTTCTGTTCACGTCATGACTTACCGGAAAATAAGTGCATCAGATAATGATTCTGTGATGTCTTATGACTGACGAGATTGTTGCTTAAGTTCGGTTCATAAAATTGACCATTTACACTTATAAAATTCGAAAGAGCTAGACGGAAACGATCACACATTAACCGGCAATTAATATGAATGTTGGAAATAAACTTTCGACCCATCTTGAGATTGACCGGATGGTAAGGGCATTCCTACGCTTTTGGCTTAGGAATTGATGGTTGTCAGTTTGATTCCAACCTTGGAAAACTAACGATTAAGTGAGAGGTGGATTGTTGTGGTAATTCCCCTCTAGATAGCCGGCTCATTATAATCATATACCTAGATAATCAAAAAAGAAACTTTCCATCGTCCCATTTAGATGGGTCCCTAAAAGCAATTTCTTGTGACTTTGGTCCCAGAATACATGATTTTCTTTAAAGAGACTAAGGAGTAAGGCTCACAATGTTGACACAATCTGTTTACCCAAAATATATGATTCAAGTTTGCAAATGATGCGGTATCTTGGAAATCAAAGAAGCAAATGTCTATAGTTCATTCCATGATGGAATATGAATTTATATCACTATCAATGACTGGTAAATAGGCTAAATGTTTGCTCAATTTGTAATTGGATATAGAGTTGTGGCCACAACCAATAGGAGTCATATCTTTACATTATGATGGTGAGGCAACTATATTTAAGGCATGCAGAAAAATACACAACGAAAAATCTAGACATATTAGTTTGCGACATGAGTATGTTCAATTACTAATTACTGATGGAAAGTAATTTATCATTGGAAAAACAATAACTTAGTTGATCCATTCACTAGGGGACTCTTAAGAGGTTTAATTAGCAATACTGCCAAATGAATGAATTTTAGACCAATTGATGATAGTCAAGCATAATGGAAATCTAACTTTATATTATTTAACGAAATTATTAAAGTTTGGTAGGTAATAACGAGTTATTCTGTATCTTGATGGTGATCGAGTACAGGACACAAGATTAGTATTCATAAAAAGATAGGAGGATGAGTGTAAGAAAATGCTCTTAATGAAGTTCAATGTTTTAGTGAGGCAAAGCTAGGGTAATAAGCCAGGAACATTATCTATATGAACATAAGAAGTGGTGCTACTTCTTACAAAGGTTGGATGAACTTTTGTAAATGTTTATAGTAGGAAGGAGCACAAGGCCATACAAGTTTTGAGGCATTTTTAACTGAATATGTGTAAATTCATACATGTGATAATTTGATTAACAAATGGAATCATGGTTCAAAGTTTATCTACCATTGATTTCGTTAATAGAATTATTTACACAAATTGCAAATTCAAACCTTAACAAATACCTTCTTATATGTATAAATTTATGTAAACTATTACAAATAACAAAATAAGTAGAGGATTGTTGAAATAGTTTGTTATCATGAAAAGATATGACTCTTGGTGATTAAAAGAGAAGCTCTTGGTTTTGAAAAAAAGAAGAAGTGTTTGTTGACATGAAAAATGATGATAGTTTATCATGAAAAGTGGTGATAATGAGAATAAGGTATCAATTTATAAAAGATTTGTTGATCGTTTGTCTATAAATAGCACTAAATCATAAATTGTTCTTCACAACTGTTCAAGAATTGCATCTATTTAAAACAACTTCTTCTCTTCTCTTTTCTTATACACAACTTTGATAATACATTCACAATGAAATTCAAAAAGAGAAATTGAGTAATTGCTGAACTCGCTTCTCTGTAGCTTTGATGTATATCTTGGAGGTATATTTATCTTAAACCTAACAACAACAATAATAGGGGCAAATAATACCTCGAGAATAGCGATTATCTTTACACCCCCAATGTATAAAAGATCTATAACGTGTGCTCTATTCTCATCAGCAATCAAATTTCCCCAATATTAAGTTATATAGGTAAATATGTTATTTGTGTCAACATGATATGTTTAGATTTATTTGGATAATTTCATGTAGGGTTGAACAAAATGTCCATGCTTATAAATAAGTTCTTATTTTAGGCGGGTCAAACGTGTTGTGTGGCGTGACTCTTTTCACAAGCATATTGATTTTCAAAGTTCTGAAATGAGTAACAAACATTATGTTGAAGTTAGACCTTTATTAACATAGCATTGATATGATATCATGCTATGATAGTGATGCAAGGATTAGCGAGTAGAATATATATAGGGCAAGAAAGTTGGCCAAGAATATCATCAGAATTATATGATGGACAAATAATGTTAAAAAGATTAAGTTTAATATCACAAAAAACTCAAATCTAGTATACTTATGACAAATTTATCTAAAATTAATTTTTGGATCACCAAAAATTTCAAATTGGTATAGATTTAACAAATTTATCCCAAACTGATATGAATTTCCACATGAACTTGTTATGTCAATTGAGTTATTGTCTAGTGTCATCCAACTCAATAATTTCACGATAAAATTTGACGAAAATTAAAGGATAGTAAATATATCACGATTGCATCAAGTTTAGAGTTTTTTATGACAAAAAAATTAGTTTGTGGTTAATTTATCATATATGTACTAGTTTATGGTTTTTTATGATCCACAATTAGTTTTAGATAAATTTGTCGAAGATTTATTAATTTGGGATTTTTCGCGATATTAATTCAAAATATTAAGATTTTCAATAATAAAATAAAAAATTTCATGTTATCGAATGTTCTATGTAAACCTTGAATTGTCGCTCAACAACCCCCGTGACACTTGATGGGAAGGCTTTTTTGTTTTCCCATTTCGAGCTAAGGTCCCCATTGGCGACCGCATTGCGTCATGCATGCGTGTCGAGCAACTTTATTCTGCAAATGGTTAACCAACAGGGTGAAGGGGGTATCAAAGGCCTTGGCCGTCTTACCTGTACTAGCGTCATTAATCACACGATGGACAGAATCAATTGCGACATATAAATATCTAAATTTTAGGAATTTATTTAGTTATTCATCGTATAAAAGATTAGACATCAACTCCAATTCTACACACAATTCATATTCTGTTATTAATCTGGGTACTTTGGTCCTTCCTACTGCATGTATAAGTGGGTAAAGTTCAAAAAAAAAAAAAGGCTTGTTAAGACCATATAATTTAATATTTTGAATTCTTAGTGGTTAATAATTTTCGGTTAAATTTAGAATTTTACTCTTCTTTCACAATATTTGTTTTTGTAATACAGTTACTATAGTATGATGTTTTAGGGAGCCTCTTCTTTCGAATCTGCAAGATAATAATCAATGTTTATAATTTTTAATGTATTCAATTTTTTCATATTGTTAATTTTTGTTTTGAAATATCTATTAAAAATTGTGTAGTGATGTCATTAAAATAAATTAAAATTGACCTATTGGATTCACAAAATGAAAGTTAAGTAGTTAAAATACACTAACTATTATATAATAGAATATAGTAAAGTCTAATTATATCAAATGTATGCATTAAAACTAGTTGATGATTCTCTTCTCCCTTACCGATTATTTTTAGAATAATGGCTTTCTAATACAAATCACAAGAAAATTCAACTCAATAACATAATAACAAGTTAACTATTTGCCAAACAAACTATTTTTTTCTTGGAAAAAAGGACCCCTACTTTCGTCCCAAACGAAAAAAAAAAGGGGGAGGAAACCAAACAAAAAGAAGAGGAAAAAAAAAAGGCAAGAAATAAGCTTACACTAAGAATGGACTCAACATTTAACCTTATCCTTTATTTTGCAGGTAGAGCTATAATTGAGATTTTAAAGTTCCAACCACGTGCTCCAGTGAGATTTGTAAGGAATAATAATGTCCATTCAATGTGGTAGGGTGTCTCCAGCCATATTTGAGATGGAAAAAATGCAAGCCGAGCCTTTCAAAAATAGAGAGTATAAAGTGCCGAAAGTGTAAATGCGAGGATGGTTAATATAGGGAACTGCGAAACTCTTCTCAAGGGCGTTACTGAGGAGACCTTTTAAAATTGATCAGGAAAGGAACTGAAGGGGGAGGCAGAAGAGTTCCAAAGCATCTTCTTACCAAAGGAGAGATGAAATTCTTTCAAATGCAAGCCACCATCCAACCAAAAACAAAAACAAACTGATACAACAGATAAAATATTAAACTTTCTCACTCAGATGCTGAAAGTGGAGAATGGTATATCCTAAAATTATGTCTTTTCTTTTATTTTCCACCTAACTATTCTATTTCAAGGCTTTAGACTATATAAATCTAAGGTTGATTTTGGTCTTTTTCTAAATAGTATAGATGGAATAGAGGGTTTACAATTCTCAACCAATTATTAATAGCGTTGGCTTATTAAGAAATGCTTATTATATATTGAAGTAGGAGCTTTGAAAGCTTTGGACTCTTCCTACTAGTTAAACATTTCCTCGCATCACATGCATGGCATGACATGTACCCATGCGCATGAACGGTATGCATGCATGCGTATGTACTGGGTCAAGTCGTGTCTCCGATTAATTATTTAGGTCAGCAGTTGTTTACTCGCCCCTAGAGATGAAGGGAGAGACGACACAGGTCATTTCTATCTCCCCCTGTCAAGATCTACAAACTCTAGGGTTTCCATCTGTCTTCTTCTTCTTCTTCTTCTCCTCCTTCTTCACAGAGCTAATAAGCTGATCTTCAAGGTCATTCTTGAAGCTAGATATTTGCATCTCCCAAATTTCTCCATATTGAATTGAAGGTTTCTCTTCGTTTTTGTGTTTCTGCTCCCAAGAACAGTGATGATCAATGCTGCAAGAAACAGTTTTGAGATCTGATTGACTCCGAGCTTTGAACAGGGTCACACAGAGACCAAAAGATGAAGGAGATAGAGGGAGAGAGCCGTACGGAGTGTTCGGAGGAGTGTCAATCATCCTACCAGAACAAGGAGGAGGAGGAGGAGAGCGACGAGAATGAAGACGAAAGTAAGGCCGCGAACGGTGGGAGCTCCAGCAACAGCACCGTGGAAGAGATGAGTCATGATGGTCGTCATCATCATCAGAAGAAGCCATCCGTGCGTCCGTACGTCAGATCCAAGATGCCGAGGCTTCGCTGGACACCCGATCTTCACCTCCGCTTTATTCATGCTATCGAAAGGCTTGGTGGCCAAGACAGTGAGCTTCTTCTCTTTTTCCAACTGTCTGTTTTCTTTTTATGGCTAAATCATTACGGAGACCATGCATAGGCAGAATTCTAGTTGATTTCGTCTTTGTTTTTCTTTCCTTTCAAATCCTTTACAAAATGAAGATTTTTATGTCTTTAACTTGTTGTCTGTATCCGAATTGAAACATAGAGCAGTAAATGGATTGATCTAATTGAATTTTTATTTCTACTCGCGTTCATAGGAGCAACGCCAAAGCTGGTTCTTCAGTTGATGAACATTAAAGGCCTTAGCATTGCTCATGTCAAGAGTCATCTTCAGGTTATTTTTCTTTCCCCAGGTCTTCGATTTAGCATCAATTTATATGTCTTGATCTTCACACGCGCCTAACTTTATTCAGTTAGGTTTTACGTGCACGTTCCAGCAACCTATCTAGCTGATTTAGTTTCAGTTTCAATTCCTGCTTTGATAATTCATTTTTCATTAACCTTTCTCATTTGAATGTTTGATCAGATGTATAGAAACAAAAAGATTGATGATAACGGTCAAGGTAATATTCAATTTCACCTACAGTCCTTTCTTTTGCATTGTGAGAGACGAGATTAGGGTTTCTCCTCTTTAAGATATCCTGAATTCTGCTTTTCCTTTTCAGTGCTGCCAGATCATAGGCATCTTGTGGAATGTGGAGAGAACAATAATGTCTATAAACTCAGTCAACTGCCAAAGCTTCAAGGATATAGCGGCCAAACTTCAAATTTCAGGTAATCAAACCCTTCTCCATTTATGTGTCAAGATATTACAAAATTTTTAGTGTGGAATTAACACCATTATTCTTCTAAATATCTAAGATTTATTAAAATCAAACCGAGGTATAATCCATGTATTCGAAGTTTTTATTTTATATTGATTAAATTTTTATTTTATTTTATTATATCCCTGGATTAGCGGGATGGGAGAAAATTACTGTCATAAATTGGTAATGGAATTGTTAATCAATTTAGCCACAACAATTTTTAATTCGAGTATTACGGTGCTTAAACCTACAATTTAAGAACCTCTTCAATTGAGGAAAAACTCCCCTAGAACTGCGGGTGTCTTGCACAACAACCAACGCAAGGGCATGCGCTAGACTATGAAAATGTAACTTTCTTACAATGGCATTTACAAATTCTTTTGGAAATTTTGGGGGAATATACTCACTAATAGTGAAGTTCGGATGCTTACCCAAATCAAGTGGAATTAGACCTCACTACTTGCTAAATGAAATATAACACTGCTATTTTTCCTATTCAATAAGCAATGCAGGGTGACAATCTTATTGTAAAGATTAAGATACCTATATATAGATACTTTAAGCACATATTATCCATCGATTTTCACGACTGACTCCATACATTATGAAGCTCCTTCATTATTATTTCTCAATTAAGCTAAACATTAACGATATAATTTGCGACAATGATATATATGTACGAGGACCTCTCGACTAATCTGATCTCTCTATCATGTGTCTGTTTTGTACTTCTAAAAGATATGGAGATCCCTGTTGGAGAGCTGCCGAATACCAAATGCATAACAATCCCTTCTCAGGCTGGAGATCAAGGGACGAAACCAGACCCGGATTATATGGGAGAGTTACTGAAAAATTATTTGGTAACAAAAATGGCATTTGGTCTAATTTCTTGCTGGGTGCTTCCTCCTTTAACCGCCAACCCAACTGGACCAACCAACAACAAGTCAAGTATCCATACATATCTTCCCGCAATCAAGGAACCTGGAAAAATATCGAAAGCAGAATGAGCCAAATTGAGCATCAGCGCACCACACAACTAAGAGCCGAAGGTGGAGAAAATGGAAATTTCGACAAGAGTATCGCTTCAGAATTAAAGAGGAAGGTTGATGGTCGCGACATCGACCTAAATCTCTCTCTTCAGGTGAATCAAGACTATGACGAGGGACATGGGAGTTCAGAGGAGGCGAATGATGTCGATAGTAGTTTGTCTTTGTCTTTATTTTCTGCAAAAGCATCAAAACATAGGAAATTGAATGAAGAAAGTAATGAAATTAAAGAACATGGTATTGGAAGGGCAAGTACTCTTGATCTGACTCTATGAATGAAACCATTCTAAGTGAGATCTCGAGGTACTTATCCGGAGTAATGATGAAGTAATTCATGTTTGTCTCTATAAATTTGTACTTTTAGCGACTATATATTTGAGGTGATATAGTTTTCTCTTGATTTCCCTGTTGCTCCTCTACATGAACCAGCTGTTTCGTCCTTTTCTTTTCTTTCGTTTCTACCTCGTGGGGTTGTCTTGCGAGAATAACCTAGCAGGATCACTGGAAAAGCCTGACTAGCTCTCTAAACACGTACAATCACTTGGTTCAATGCACATATATTATTTAGAAAGCAATTTAGCCAATATTGACATTTCAAACCAGACACCTACGTTATATACTTCAAAATCAAATTTCAGCTGTGAAATTCAATCTTATCCCTATTAAACACTCATGCCCTTGGTTGAATACTAAGAATGAACAGTTAGCCTGAGTAGAAGGCCAAATGAATAAGATGATAGTCTTGGAACGTGTATTTTTGGATGATTTACACTTAGATGTACAGAGGCATCAAAACAACTTGCAAATAAATAAATAAATAAGACAAATCTGGATACTCTTCAGACAGAAAATATCAGATCGGTCAGCTTCCAGAGAACCATGGTTACACGAGAAGCACGAGGACAAGCTCAAAAAAGAGGTTTGGTGGATCTGTCGAAAGTAAACTTTTAGATGCCAGTTAACCATCAGAGTAATTTAGCCACTAGTCCATGATTCAGATGTTGGACACTTGCTAGAGACTGGATTATTAATTGCAGTAAAAACAGATGGGCAGAGTTGTTGGTACCAAGGCTTTATCCACTTCACGTGATATATTGTTTTCCTGGTTTTTTCTTCCTCTACTGCTTTATTTTTTTAGCCAAGTCCTAGTTAGATTTGAAAAACAATATTCTGTCCCCAACCCTATTACCTAGATAAATTTGTCAAGAGAAACGTAATAAAGTACAACTCACCATCTGAGAATCAAGACAGTTTGACACACAACTATGTAAGAATTCATTGTGTTTGTACATATGTATGTCGTGGGTGTAGCTCTTGATGCATCCTGTAGCGACTGGCATAATGCCAATGATACAATAGGAATGATTTAGACATAGATCCACTGGTTAAAGGTTTCTTTTGGAAACTTGTATGTTTTTTTCCCGTATTTAAACCAACATACATCCGCTGCACAAACGATCATCACAAGAAATAACTTTGCATTGAATCAATTAAAGAAGTTGATTATATAAAAGTTTATTGTGATAGTAATCCACACATATCTCGTATGCGTCTTTAGTTTGTGTGAAAATGATGTTTCATTTTGTTAAATTTTACTTCGAATATATGATGATGTGATGATTGAAACAAGAAATCCTGTGTAGCAGGATTAAGAGATAATTTTTGGTACGCTGGGCACATGTAAGCTTAGGGCATCTCAATCACTAAATTATATAGGTTTCAATTGAGACCTGCCAATATCAAGGGCATAAATATATCACAAACATCCAGATTATATTAAAAAAAAATTCCAAAGATTATTGGCAGGTCAGGACAAAGTTGTCACGTGGTCTTCGTTTCCCATACAACAAAAGAGGACATCAGAGTCCCTGCCAACCAGACATAAAAATGTTCTTCTCTGGTTCATTATTGTCAAGGTAGGGGCCAAACCACCGTGAAGGAGAGTTAACGGCGGGCCGATTTTTTTTTGAGACAGTCAAGCCAAACCATACTTGCCTAATCTATCTTCTCTCTGTACGCATGCACCAGTGCGTGGAGTGAGGTGACAAGAATATATTCCTTTTCCCCCAACAATAGTCTTCCTCAATGAATATTTTATCAACCCCAATCGGCGAAATTGATGACGGCCCTTGGAAATTTTCAATGTACGAATTGAAGGTCATCCTTTCGAATCTCATTATATATACTCTTCTAGATTAGAGCCACCCACATAGGTCAAAAGTTTGAATTTAATCAATATATGAATCTTACATATAACCAGATTTTCATGCTCATGCTCTTAGATTATAAGAATATATGTATTTCATCAAACTTGACTATGGTATCATTGTTAGACAAATTGGTGTTCAGATTTATGCCTACAAGACTAACCATTCTGCACTGAGTTGCATCCACACGAGAACATGTAAATTGACTCTATTTTAATTAGGAACTGCTTGTTTTCAAAAGTAGAAAGTCTAGCTAGTAATGTTACATTCATTCAAGGAAAAGATGATCGAGCAATTCTTAATTTGTTTATTCCAACTTTGAGAAATATGTAAGTTTAGAGAAGATACCATCAACGAAATAATAGGATCATTGCATTGATAGTTTCTTTCTGCATCTCTTCTAAGTTTAAACCAAAAAAAAGTAACTAGTCGCGAGATGTCCCCTAAATCATTTACACCATGGTCTCATAAATCTTTTGAACACTATCATGTTTTTCCCAGGAGGATGTATTTTCCTCATTGTTAGGATTCGCTCTTTGAGTTCGTAATAACGTTCCACAATCGGTAAAGAAGCGACAAGTATGAAAAGTCCCGAAAATCATTTGACTTTTCCACAAGGACGCTTGGGAGAGCTGCTTTTTCCCAAAGTTCTTCAACCTAAAACAAAATTGGATAATTGACTTTCGATGTCTTTTTTGTAAAGCAATTTTAAAGTAAAAGAAAACAAGAAGACAGGGCTACCGTGGATCTAGCGAGCCTCATGCAAGCTGAAGGCTGGAGGCGAGAATCAACGAGCCTTGCCCGAGCATCAACTAACTGACCAGAGGCAGCCAGGTGACCAGGCAAGCGTTAGCGAGCCTCTTGCAACACTCAACGACCTTCATCCTGAGACAAGCATGCGACCCTTCAGATCTCAATTGAGACAGCCTCGCAACCATTGACAGCCGACCCCAGATTGATCGTTGAGCCCCGACGACTGTTGACTAGAGGCAACCTAGATATGGAGCTACAGTCAGAGAGAGAGAGAGAGAGAGAGAGAGAGAGACTATGAACAATGGAGACAAGACAGGAATACATAAATATTAGTGAGAGTGAAGTCGGAAGTAAAAAAATTCATTCACCTATGAAGTAGCATTTTGGAAATGCTAAAAGTTGATGTTAGGTGGGAGTTGCATTGGGTTGGAATTCTTTGAAAATGCTTGACTTTTGCTCAAGGGTATTTAAAATTATGTCACCAACACAAGGTCCTTTGGAGGCCTAAAAGACTTTGGAAATTCTCTCCCAACGCCCCCAAAATCCATGTCCCCAATGCCCGTGGAACTATTCGAATGCAACGACGGTGTCAAACTCTAGATCGAGCCTCCAAATCGACAAAGGTAAGCAATTCACTCGATTATAGTGCGCTTCTGAGTTCATATGATATGGTCCGAACACTGTCGGCCAAATATGGAACTTCCAGCAACAGAGTCTTGCCTATCTCACACTGACATGCACACTGACCTTTAGATTTGAATTTTCTCTCTAGATTCTTCATTAGAGCATATCAGTCATGCTCTAAAGTCCTACATGCATGTTGGAAGCATGGGAAACCAGGCTGAGCTACGGCTTGCAACCGAAACAGTGCTTGATCGCAGTTCAGTGAGTTGTCGCCCAAGCCTAAGTGCATGGCATGACTCAGTAAAGCTCAAGAAGTACCGGCAATGGAAAGCAGTCTATCCTCTTCGGAAGATGGCAAAGATCAAGCCCCCATGAACGAACCGTCCAAAATGGGTCTGAGATGAGAATCCAGCACACAGGAATTCATAGTATCTGGCCTATTCTTTCTTCTAGAACCAATATTCTCTTCATGCTGCTGATGCGGTTACACACGCATCAACCGGTGAAGCAAGGCCTCAATGGGAAAATATGCACCTTTAACAGCTGAAAATTCCCATGGGTCATTGAAACATTAGACGTGAAGACCCAAAACTGTCTGTGACTCAGGGAGGACAATGAAACTTGGTATGGCCGGTGATGGCCTATTCACGGCGTCATCTCCTTTGTCCCCTTTGGCAGCAAAATAGGACTTCGCCGCTCTCTTTGACCTGTCAATACACCATTAGCTTTCCCCTGGCGCACTTGTAAGAATCAACCGGAGCAACCACTCAACCTTCCAGCCCATGGCCATTGTTGTTAATACTGCTATGTTTATTTTGCAGTTCTTGAAAATCACCTGTGACACGATGGGCATGTTGGACGAACTTAGCTGGGGTGTGCTCTTCCACCTGTAAGCCCGTAAAGGTTGAAATACTAGGTAGGTCCAAGCATTGACCGACTCGATAGGGTCTTGAAGCTCCTGGATAATGTCAGAGAAAGGGAATATAATCAGAGGCTGATGCAGCTCCAAGATAATCAGCCTATGCCTCCACCAAACAGTAATGCAGCAAAAAACATAGATAGAACAAGATCATGCTCGCAGCAAGCAATATGCTTTAGTCAGTGTGCAAGAAATGTAACATACATGAAAAATAAATAATCTATTAACTAAATAAGTACAAATATCATAAATTTAGAAACATATAATGCAGATCCCAATTATCGATCCAGCAGAGAGAGTTTCCGTTTTTAAGTATGAAGACACCACCACAAGAGGAGCAACTTAAGACACCCCAAAAAAGAAAAGTAACTAAAGTCTAAAACAAATCTAGATGGTTCTACATGCAACATAACTTCTGCCCCCCCTTGCTGCATTAACCAATTAGGATATCTTAATCGAACTGCTCCCAATCACTAGTAACTGCTGTTGAAGATGACACAGGAGGAGGAGCATTCAAGCTTCCTACTCCAGACTCGAATGTCTCCCAATTTGTAGTTACGGAAACCGCATTACTTCTGCTGCTAAATGGATTGACATTTCTTGCCTTCAAACTGTCCAATTGATCCACTAGACCCTGCACCCGACGCACCTGTCCAAGGAAATTGAAATCAGAAAAGACGCGATTGTCATTGATGTACAAATATTTTTTGGCTTCATTAACTTCAATATATGATGTAAAGTAAAATATGGACTGAATATGTATGCAAGTCTGACAAATGCTAGCACAGCCTTGGAACCACGACACATGACTACAGGACACGAACTCCACTTCACAGTAACGTTAATAAAGAATATGTCAATCTCAAATAAAGTAGTTTATTTGCAACGAAAGCTGTATATTGCGCCACATACAAAATGGTAACAGCGATTGCCTAATGGGACCACCTGAGATCAATTGTGCACCTATTACACTAGATGGACTATGATATTCATGAAAACCCCTCCCTCTCCAAATCTCTCCACTACCAATCTGGTGGTGGGACTCCCACCTGCAACTACCACTGCACCTCCATCGGAGACCAGCAACTGCCTTCCGCTGCCCACTGGCAAGCCACCATCGCTGCCACCCCTTCGCTGGCAAATGCCAACCCACCTTTTGGCATCCCACTACACTGCCACAAGTGACCCCAAATTGACAACTGCCATTGATGGCGACATGTGGCAGCAACAGTGGTGGAGACAATCAAGAAAAATACAGCATTTTGGCTACCTTATCTCTATCCCTAGTAAAAAACCCGTCTACTCTATCACGATAGAATAACTAAACATTTCAGCCTGTTCCCCAACCAAACACATATAACAGATTGTGAAGATAAAAAGACTTAGAAGAATACTACACAAAACATCACCCTGAAAGAAGAATTAAATTACTAGAACCATGATGAAATCCTGCACAGCTTAAGAAAGGACATTTATTTCCAGATCAGCTTAAATCGTCCAGCATGCATGTGTGCTCCCCTCAACCCTATCAGAACCCCAAGGGAGCAAGTAGGGTGTGTCAGCACGGCAACATAGACAACATTCAAATTACTAATATAATAATTAAAAGCTTTTTAGGTTAAGAATACTACACGATGTAAAGTCCATCTTAATTCAAGTTTCCTCATTACTTTTTATATACTAGGGGAAAAGAGAGAGGCAGATAATTAAGATTCCTCATCAGGGAGAAGACAAACTTATTATCAGGAAACCTCAATTAACATTTTATTCACTTGTCCTATCCAATTATGTTTCCCCATCTTTTACATTACCTTGAGAATGCAAAATGATAAAATTAAGAGGCAAACTAGTTTCAGGTCCACTTCATTATGATTTCTACTATGAAGAAAAAGGAAATAAGACAATAATATCCTGGCAATGGAAATAAAGGAAAAGGGAAAGGTTTTTCTGAAGATCAGCAAAAACAATTCATGAAGGTGCTTCATTCAGATATGATGACACCGGGTGACATGCTCTTTTAATAGGAGAAAGATTCAAATGGGATATCCATATAATAGATATTTCAGTTAAAAGTTGCAACACAAGCCCATCCCTAATCACTACACTACATGTATAAATAGCAACTTTGATTAGACATTACAATGGTTTAACAATTCTTGGCCCTCATATAGAGGAACAAAAATCAATTCATTAAATGCAACCATAAAATCCAAGTAAATGCACTCTAGCAGCCACTCACATTAAATAAACATATGTTTACTCTCCACACTCTTAAATAAAACCCAAGAAAAAGCTGACAGCTTAAAAAGCTAAACAATTACCTCCACAATTGACCAAGAACTGAAATATGATGAAATGACATCTAGCACCTTTTACAAAATGAGGAACAAGAAGTTTTGGATTGGCTTGAAGGAGAAATTTCCAGCCAAAAACAAAAATTAATTAGAAGTATAATGAAATATAAGAGTTAAGGTTGCTTAAAATGATGTTATATACATATTTCTAAAGATTTGTGGTGCTCAACATTAAATAACAGAGTGATTTGAAACTCGAAGTCAGGAAAAAAATTTTATGTTAAAAGCAAAAGCAACACCAAACACCCATGGGGCCACATTTAAACAAATTTCGATCCCTTTACTCAGTACTTTTTAGATCTCTTTTCTGTACAGCTTGCTTGCCAAACAAAAGTACATTTTATTTTCTCCAAACATCCACTTGATGTTGCCATTCACATAGGTCAAACTGATGAATGAAGATTTTAATTTAACTAGGTTCTCAATTAATAAAAGTCTAGTTTCGATTGCAAAGATACTAATGATCCTTAAAGGAAGTCTATCACATTGACATCTATGTATGGCCATCAAATAGACCAAAAGTGATACATTAGTGGTATGATTCAGCATCTATGCCTTCTCAAGAACCCTACATCACCTTTTTTCACAATATCATCTATTTACCTGGACCCTTATCTCTAGTTAGAGTAAACTAATAAATGCACCACAAACAATGATTTGCTTATTTAAAATATTGAAAACAAAAAGGGCAGAATTTTAACTTGAACCCCTAAACAATCTCCTGTTTTAAATGCCATTCTTAGCAACACTACCTCTTCCACATGTCAATTCCATATATGGACAAAACAAGCAGTTAATTTCCCGATTGACACCAAGCAAATAAAGCTCTCTGGCTATCCCTATAAAAAGAACTGAACATGAAGCAGGGCCTAACATCCCCATACCTATGTTTCCAAGTAAATTCTACTACTTCACAGCTGCAATTTGCTCATAGAAATATTAATCAGTTGGTGCAGCAAAAACAATTAAGGCACGCAAAAAAACAGTCCAAGGTAATCTATTGCACAATTTAGTTTTCACATTTGATGTACAAAACACTGCGAGTCAGAATTAGTGATCATACTAGTATTGCTTACAGAAGACTATCATCAACATGGTTTCCATGCAACCTGATGCTCGATGCTAGTACAGAAGCAAATTTTAAAGACATGAACCTCTAAACTGACAATTCATTGAATACAAACCTCAGCCTTCCTCTGCACCCTAGCCTCTCCCTGAGCCTCAATACCATCCAATTTCAGCAACTGCCTCATGAGCAACTCTGTAGGCTCCACAATTTTCTTCTCTTCTACTTTTGTGCCATCATGCACAAGCACTTCAAGCTCAGCTACCTGAAATTACCGAAAACATCAACTGAATCTCCACTTAATTAGCCAAGCAACTAGACTGATCAACCAAGAGAAGAACAAAGCAAGCAATTAGAAAGGTGGGAGAAGTTACCCTTTTAGAGAGTTTATCAACTTCTGCTCTGACGCCAGCAACAGCTTCAGATGCTCTGGAGACCTCTTCACTCTCCTGGGACTGCTCAAGCTTCTTCTCTTTACTAGCTGGATTCTCCAAAACCACAACCTTGGAGTTATCCTTTATGCCTGCAAGGTGCAAATGCTCTTCATCCTCCTGCTCTTTACCCCTAAACAAAAGTCTCTGCTCTGCAGGGTCCAAGCCAATTCTTTTAGCAACAATATGTTTCATTTCCCCTGCATTGAAGAGCCAACCAGAGCATAAGTTAAAGCATAAAAGCAGGATTGCAAATTGGTCATGCAGATATAGTTTTCCTAAAACAAAACCCAACAGCACCTACTCAGTAGGGAAGGATTATAAGAAAGCTATAACAGTGAAACACATGGAATGCCACCAATGTTCCATGTTCAGCTATTATTATACTAGTGAAGTAACATTAAGTAACCGACAAAAACAAAAAGAGCAACATTAAGTTCGACATATAATATAGGCAAAGTTCTAGTTTTTGCTCTTGTACTTTCACATTCTTTCTTATCAAGTGTTTGGACCTTTAATTTGTCAAATCAAGTCCCACTTTCATAAATTTTCTTAATCAAGTCCCTCCAACACCAAACCCAACCAAATTCAATTGATGTGGCCATCAAACAATGTCATAATGTAATATGGATAAATTTTTTTCAATGTGGATGTCCATGTGGAAGTCCAAATTTACTAAACTTTATTCAAATCATACTATGACATTGTCTACATTGGCTATTTTTTCCTCATGTCCACATGGGAATCTGCATATTTCATGCGCATCATACTTCGGCATTGTCCAACAATCACATCAACTAAATTTAATTGGATTTGGTGTCAGAAAACTTGATTAGAAAATTTGTGAAAGTCGATGGACTTTATTAGATAAATTAGAAGTTCAGGGACTTGATTAGAAAAGGAGAGAAGTAACAGGACAAAAAGTTAAACTTTTCCTATAATATATTAACTGTTGTATGCAAAGATGATTGCCCCTAAGGCCCCAATGGACCAAGGCCTCAGAATCAATGTGTTCCAATTTATGGCCTTAAAAACTTTGAGTGTCGTGAAATTGGTCATGCAGATATGGTTTTCCTAAAATAAAGCTATAACCGTATCTACTCTATAGAGAATGATCGTGAGAGTGCTTTAACAGTGGCTCAATTCGAATGACACCAAAGTCTTATGTTCAGCTATTATTATACTAGTTGAAGGAAGACTTGTTTTAAGAAGATCATACATATCATCGACTGTATGAAAAGAGAATTCACTTTTGTTACCATGGATAACTTGATATATAGGCATTGGGATTTCTCATGTAAAGATGCCTATCAATTTTAACCTAGGATCCTAATAGCAATAAGTTCAATCATAACCCAGGCTCATCATTGTAACATAAAGGGGTTGGGATTACAATTTCTCCTATTTTTTTTCCTCTGCTTCTGCAATCACAACTGTATTGTCCCTTTCAACAAATGCACTGTAACTTCTTTAATAGAAAAAAAACTACACATAAGCCAGTGGTGGAAAATCTGACTTGTACATTTGGCTCGGTCTAAGCAGCGAGCTCATCTTATCAATTTCATACATATTATGCCGGAAATACACAATCTGCGCAGCCACAAGAAAGACAGGGAAGCATTAAACATACAAATTTGCCCAGGTAACATCTTTTGTGAATGAAAGAAGATTAGAACCGACTACAGGCAGCAAACACAACATAACCTACCAAGAAAAAAGCATATGAAAGCTGCCCTCCTGCATTGACTACTTGGACACCCATTCGGACCAACATCAATACAGCAGAACCCAATACAAAATACATGAGTGGAAGGACACCTGAAACAACCCAAAACCTAAGACTCTCATAACATCAGTAAATCACCACAGCATTGCCAAATTTTTTAAACAGAACCCAATAATCAAGAAACTCGAGCCTCAAGAACCCAACCCAGATAGAGCAAAAGAAAAAGAAAACCGCGACGCAAGAAGAGATGGAATACCGAAGGTGGAGCGAGATGGCACAAAGATCTCGTGCTGAGACGACCCATAAGAGACGTTGATCTTAACCGGCGGCCCATTTCCGCCGGCCCCGTCACAACCGGCAGCGTCCCCCTCCTCCTCCTCTTCCCTCCTCTGCACGAGCATGCCACAAGGCCTCATCTCCCAATCTATCTCGTTCCTCTCCTTCTCCGAACCCACCTCCCCGCTCCTCTCTGAGGCCGACCCGACTTCATTCTCGCTTCGATATTGCCCCCCCACCCACTCGCGACTTCAAATTTTTCTCCCCTTTCGGACCCGTCGACCGTGTACGAAGCGAGCGACGATGGCGTCCGGGAGTCGAATAAGGAACAGTCGCGATCGAATCGCTGCGGAACCAAAAGCTATGAAGGGAAGGAAAAAGGGTAGGCCGGCCTATCGAGAGATCGCACGCTTTTGTTCACGTACACGACAACGACAGGCTAACCCCAAAACCCCAGAAGCTCCCTCCACCAAAAGTCAAAGACAACGGTGATGAAAGGGAGATAAAACGAAGACGCGGCGGGGATTTTGGAAAATAGGGATAAAGCTAATGTTACGAAAAATTTTAAATGGATATATTTTAATTTTTTAATATATATAAATAATAAAATTTTCTCAAATTAATTATTAAATTATCAAAAATCTCAAACTATATATTTGTGATATATACTCTTTGTCAATTTTTGTTAAATTAGATTAATAACACGAAAAACTATAAGCTAACACACCGGTAATAAATAGAGATAAAATCCTAAATTCATACATATGTCAATTGTTACGTGTCTTTAAATTTAGCAATTTAATGATAAATTTTAATGAAAATTAATATGAAGTAAAATTTGTTACAGGTGTATTAATTTAGGATTTTTTGTGATATTTCTTTTGAATAACTAAAGAAAATAAATAGAAATGATCTTTCTTTCTTGCAAATTGAAAGCTTTAGATCTTGATTATATTACATAAAACGAAATCTAAAATTATTTTTCCATGCCATTGGGACAGGGGATGCCACTGTGTTTGTCGAACTGAGGCGCCTTAAATTTCTTAGGGACCTTGACTTTGGTGAAGTGAGAAAGGCCCTCTTAGGGGGCTCAATCCTCATAGCTTCTCCTCAAGCTTGGCGATCTGTTTGCCTTCGTCAGTCTTCGGTGTAATCGAAAGCGCGGCTTGCACTCCCTCATTGACCATGGCTTGCCGGGTGCCATCTGATTGCGTCACGTTGCTAGCAACTGAGGAACCACCGATGCCCTTATCCTTTGAATCGGCATTAGGTGGTGCGGCGGTAATGGAATTTCGGCCTATTTTTAAGCAGAGATAGAAGACGAATTAATGCCTGAAAATATATTTAGGGGTATGCAAAGGAATCTGTACTGCTTGAACTAAATCGAATCGACTAATTTTGGGCGATTTCCATGAAACTAATCTAATTCCCAATTCTAGGTGTGGAATGGCCCAGCCATTCAAATAGATACATATATATTGACTTTATATCTTCAAAATCAAAACCCTAATTCTCTCTCCTCACCTCGCTCAATCGCCTCCTTATACACAATCATGGTCTCGCGTCCCTCTCTCAATCTTGCTCGCTCTCAACCCTATGGAAGTATACATGGATAACGGTACCTCTCAACCCTATGGAAGTACACATGGATAATGGTACCTCTCTACACTTCAACAAATTAAAACTTTCATGTGGAGTTTATGTCATAATACCTTATTCACCACGGAGAATCTATGAAGGAGAAAGATGTTGCCTAACCTACTATGCTGGTTCTGCCACTAGCTCTTGGAAACAACATAGCACATCTTCCTACTCTATAACTAGACAGAAGCTATCTGGTTTCCGATTATGAAATCACTAGTCTTGACAAGTGCTTTTTGGATCAAGCTCAACAACACACGAACTCACTTTGCTTGGAAGAAATCAATAGGGTCTCGTGGAATTTATGAAAAGCACATAATTCCTTCATTTTCCAAAATCCAAAACCAGATCGGAACGCAATTATTGAAAGTGCTTGCGCTCTGGACAAGAACTTTAAACACCGGAATTCTATCTCTTCTAAACTAGCGAAGGGACAAGGAAACCTGCCAGTACAGTGAACTCCTCCGTTTCGAGGGAATCTGAAATTTAACGTTGACAGCGCCGTACTCACATGGTTGCTGGATTCGCTGATCGGGTGTGAGCCTCCTCTGCAGTTGCGGTCGAGGCCCTAGCGGTGAGAACTGCACTTCTATATTTGGAAGAAAGATGTGATCTATGGAGTAAGAATGGGATGCGCGTGACTTTGCAAACCGATAGCTTATCGGGTCGTGAGTTGATCGAGGGCTCTCTCCCTAGCCCATGGGAGCTACAGGCCACGATTGAAGATTGCAAGCAAAGCCTAGCCTGGTCCAAGTCGATTAAAGCAACCCACCGTCTGAGAGAGGTTAATCAGGTTGCGAATTGGATTGCAAAAACCCAATGTCAAAAAGCACTTCTATCTAATTGGTTATCCAAACCACTTCTTCTTTTTATGGGAACTTTAGAGTCTCATATGTTTTGTCTCATTTGTGATGTTAGTTGAATGAAATGGCCTTTTTCTCAACCACAAAAAAATAAAAAAAGGCATAGTGATTTTTCATTAGCAAAATCAAACTGGTTGAAAATCTCCCAAACATGTGAACATTATATTTGTTATTTTTTGTGGAATAGATCACAAGTTTCATGAAGGGGTAGATGCGGAAATGAAGAGTTTGATGATTTCTTGGATTCTTGAAAAGTAGAGGTGTCAGAATCGAACCAAACCAATCGAACTGAATCGAATTTTCGTACATTTTCGATTTGGTTTGGATTTCGGTTCAAATTATGAAAAAAAAAAAAAGTCTTTTCACACAATGTGTTTTTAATATCATAATTCACACAATTTCTCTTCTTTTTCACTAAATCTCTTTTTAGTATTTTAGAAAAGAAAACTGAAAAAGATGAACTAATTCTTCAATTCAGGTTATATTTAATTCAAGAGTACAATTTGGTTCGAAGTTGATGCACATCCAAATGGTTCGGTTTGGATTTCTTAGAAACCGAAGCATAACCGAATCATCAATACCCCTACTTGGAAGAGAAATTGATGATTAACTTCATTTGAATGTTTCATTTTTTTTTTTTTTTGGTCGGTCATATAGGAATGATCATTTTCTTTGTACACCAAGGTTGCATTTGACAATTAGGATAAAATTTTGGATAAGACAAAATTTATCATATTCTACATTTGGTACTTAAGATAGAATAAAGTCGAATATAAATGGAATATAAACTGGATAAAGTTATTCCATGAGAGATGTGGAATAAATGCAAATATGATTTCTAATATCCATAATAGGAAATTTTTTTCTCAAATAACAAATTTCTTAAATTAACAAATTAAAATAATATTTTAATATAAATAATATTTGAAAATTCTAATATAAGAAATTAAAAATAACAAAAAATAAAAATTTAGTTTTTTAATTTAATCTCATTTTTATTTATATATTCAAATCTAATTCTATCTCATAATATAAATTCAATATAAAAAATATATATTTATTAAATTATTAGGTGTTTTAATTAAAAAAGAGAGGAAAATAAAAAAAAATGAAAATAAAGTAGACAAGAGTGTCGGATAGGTTTTTACTATATCCATTTGTAAAATTTGTGATT
This sequence comes from Eucalyptus decipiens, assembly GCA_014182575.1. Classification (NCBI taxonomy): domain Eukaryota; kingdom Viridiplantae; phylum Streptophyta; class Magnoliopsida; order Myrtales; family Myrtaceae; genus Eucalyptus; species Eucalyptus decipiens. The sequence continues at coordinate 36,558,141 of CM024619.1, forward strand.
CATATAGGTGTTTATACCAACTAATATATATAATATGATATGAATATATCCGACTTTATTATTACAATTACCAAACAGTGGATGTGATATAACAAAATCCCATTGATTTCATATCTTATCATATATAGTCCTATTCTGATTAAAAATCCGGACAACCAAATATAGGCCAAGTGATAATGACCTATCTATCATTGCATCCCACAATCTCATAGGTTGGAACCGCCTTACCGATTTTTCAAAAATTAAGGCCAAGAGAGGTTAAAAGATACCTAGAAGAACCAACTTGCATCACAAACATGACATTACTAACCGGAAAATGTGCAAGCCCATGATACTAAATTATAGGGCAATTTCCAGTGCAAGCATAGAAGGAGATCAAGCGGTTCAGCGAGGAATGGGTGCGCGGCTATTGGCGGCTGCAAGTTTACAGCCAAATGGAAGCAACTCTTTGCTTGTGTCATCCCTGTGTACAATCACCTCGATGAAGCACAAGCAATCTTTCTTGGGCCCAGTCGCCGTCTCAATCGCCTCGGCAAGTTCCTCCTCGCAACAAACCTGCAAGACGAGAGCAATGAGGTTCTTCGTTTTATCAGTAATCTCCTGACGGGCCGATTGTTGGAGTCAACACCTAATATAACAACAAGACGTCCATTATGCATGAAGTCTGGACGTGGGCAGCAAGTGTACGCATGAAGGAATGAATGGGCACATATTAAAATATTATTATACTTGTTGCTGGAGTCTTCAAGAGTAGGAAGAAAGCTTCAACTTCGTAAACTTGAACGTGAAGGAAAAGTTTCAGCCCACAATTGTTGACTCCTTAGCCAAGAAGAAAAGTTCGACTTCAGCTCTTGCACGTTGAAAATAATGGCTGTGAAGATGCTTATAAATATAGGGTTATGTTAGTTTATTTAGAGAGTGAGAGAGTGAGATTTTAGAGAGAGTTTTAAGCTTAGTAAAGCTTGTGTGTGTACTCCATTAAGCCTTTACAAGGCATATTGTGTAATATAATCTCTCTTTGTGTGTTTACACTCTCTCCCTCCTAATCCTTTTGGTTCCAACACCGATGTGGTAACGGAAATGGAGTCGAGTGGTGTAATAACAAGCTCATCACCTTCGTTGTCCAGCACATGCCCTCCCCGTTGTGGATGGCGTCCACCAAGCCGGTGTAATTCCAGTTCTTGATTAGGTTGTAAGGTCCGTCGTGAATCTCAGCCTCAGTGGTGTATCCGCCGTTGTTTGTTAGGAAGATGATGCTGTTCTGTCTGCATCGCAGCATCGTCGAGACATCCTGAGCAGTCATCTATTCCACATAAAAATAACGAACATCAGCGTATGGAATAATGATATTGAAGGTTGTACAAATAGTCCCTGACCCGATTAGCCTATTAACAACACGATTGCCGAGGACCGATGGAAAAACAAGAGTATTGATTTATTAGTAGATGATGACATATGAAGAATGTCTTACAAAACTTGAATTGGATAAAGCTTTCAATCAATAACTTCCGACGAGATGATATCTCAAGCCTTGGTTGCACATGAACAATCACCACAACGATTAAGAAAGTGGTATTATTATACCTGAAGCTCCCATCACCGATGCAAGCTATCACCCGCTTGTTAGGCGCAGCCGCCGCATATCCAAGAGTCGCTCCGACGGACCAACCAATTGTTCCATACTGCATTTGTTGCTCGTAACTGCAAAGTGCGGACGCAATAAAAGCCATTGCCCTAGTATATAACACATTAAAGGCTTAAAGTTTCATAGCGAAAGAATGCTTGCTTTGCTTACCCACAGCCTGTGGGCAATTTAAGTTTCTGGCAATTGAACCAACTATCTCCTGCCTCAGCGATCACGGTAGTCTTGCTCGACAGCATGTTCTGAATATGTTGGAACAGAATATTGACCCTCAGTGGCTCCTTAGGGTCACGCTTGACAGGACGCCCGTCAGGAACTTATATTCGGTGGTAGTTCTCATAAGCCGTTGTATTGCGGTTAATTCGCTTGGCAAGTGCCTTTAGGAAATCATTCATCCGGACAAACCCGAACGTGGGGCCGTTCCCGATCATGACCCGATCGGGCTGCACTATGATCGCCTTCTCCTTCTTGATAAGGTGGGAATAACCAACGGAGCTAAGGTCATTGAAGATGGGCCCTGCGAACAAGTACGCATCGGCGGACTCCACGATCTCCGCGCAGAACGCGGTGCTCAGTGTACCCCAGTACGTCCCAATGAAGTGGGCGTGGTGCTCGGTGGAGACAAGACCTTTGGCAGAGGCCATCACTGCGTGGGCATAACCAGAGACATCGGCCAATTCGACAAAGGTATCGCATGCCTTTGTGATGCGAAGATTGGGCCCCGCAACCATGACGGGCTTCACCGCCTTGTTCAGGAACTCGCCAGCTGCGTCCACCGCAGCCTCCAAAACCATTTGATCGCTCAACCTGGGAGAGAGCGAAAAGGTGATGGGCTTGCGGCTGAAAGTAGGGTGAAGGATCGAAGTTAAGTTACAGCTGATGCTGATGTACACAGGCTTGCTCTCTTTCAGTGCCGTAAAGATTGCAGTGTCGATTTGCTCTTGTGCATATTCAAGGTTATTCACCACCGCCTATAGATTCAAAGAAAAAGAACTTAACATATTATTCACGTTGAGAAGAACGTATTCAATCCTGTGCACAATGCAATCTGCACTGACCCTTCAAAGCGATAATGGACCCACTAAAATCTGAAATTAAGTGCAGTGATTTGTAAGAAAAAAAGAGCATGGGCAATGCGAGGGGGCGAGTGCTTGATTCCAACGAATGAACCTGATGGCAAGTGACAGTCTGAAAACACCGCAGTTCTTGGGTGAAATCGGGCAAGCCGATGGTGTGATGGAGGAGCCGGTTGCTGCCGTAGTCGTTGGAGTTAGGTGTTAGACGCAAATTGCGCAACCCCAAGATCTCCATAACCAGAACAAGAACATGCATAATTGAGTAGAAAGATTAACGCACCTGTTTTGGGATCCATTGAATATAAAGCGGAAGCATAAAAAGTATTACCCACATATATCAAGGGGATCCACGCATCAAGTCCTTCTCCTCTATTGCCCTCCGTATCACTGGCTCAATGAGGCGGCCCTCCTCACGTGTAGCGTTAGGTAAACGCCCCTTAGGTGAGGATACATGTGAGAATTAGGTTTAGAGGAGAGACTTGAGCACTATTTATAGAGTTTCCAGCCAGTCCTCCTCATTACGGGCCAGGCTCAACTCGGCCCACACTAGCCAGCCCATATTAGACTAATTAAGAAACCTTCTATCTCACCTTAGACCAACCCCTGTTTTACGGTAGCCGTAAAAACAGTAAATTACAATATCAATTAATTTAGTCCATATCAGGAAAAACTCTTACATTCTCTCACTTGGACTATATTAATTGAAATCGTACTGTATGTGCGCACATTTGGTCTAGAGATAATTCTTAATAGTCAATCCTATCCCATAAAGTCTTAAACACCGAATCATGGCGGTAACTGCATGTATACACATAGAGCCTTCCATGGTCACGAATGTTCTCAATTTTATTGATATGGATTCAATATGGTAGTGTGGCAAATGGATAACATCTCTCATAGAGAGATCCCATTTGTCAGTCACCATTCTCTTAACTTTAGGCGTCACAAAAACTTGTGCCACTAGAGAATGCTTTATGGTTCCAATGAACCCACATATGTCTTGTCCTTATGGTTAACCTTTCTTTATGTGTCACAAGACATATGCACAAGGCTAATAACCGAATGCTCGGATGCCCCTAGCCTTCACTCAAGGTTTATACAATCCCTTGAGACTTTATCAATACGTATTCAACATAATAACAACACATTCAAAATATTTTATTGAATGCAAAAGTTGATACATATCAAACCGTTACAAAGTGTAACGAACCACGATGTGAATTTTATCGAGTAAAGCCAAAATAGCTCCCACTAAACAACGGTATCCGAAGATACTCCTAGCCCCATGCTAATGACATGTCACTGAAATACACATGGGCGTAGGCCTTTAGTTAAAGGATCTGCAACCACATCATTTGTGAAAATATGTTATATTATAAGTCACATTTCTGTACCGTTTCTTTATGATAAAAAATTTTTGACCACCATATATTCAAACCCATTGAGACCTCTGTAGTAAATAATACTACAAATTTGTTATCTCAATACAACCATATGGGTCTATCCATAAAGTTAAAACGATTAACTTCTTCATGAGGTTTTGGAGCATAATAGCCCAAGTAACAGTTTAAAAGAATGTTACTAACACTGCTTACATAGTAGAAGATAACATAGAACTTCATTTACTGCACTTACTGCTAACATAAATATGTATTCTGTTATTGATTGCATGTCATCCTAACAACCAACAAAGTTAACTTATGAATACCTTACTCACTGCAAGAATTAAACATGTCTGTAAATTAGCATATAATCTCTTGTCTTCTTTAAGTACCAAAACCTTCTTGACAGCAACCCAGTGATCATGTCCCGGATTTGACCGATGTCTGCCTAGAAGTCTCATCACAAAGACAACATTTAGTCTAGTGCAAGTTCGAGCATACATTATACTTTTAAGTGCACTGACACAAGGTACTTCCTTTAATTAGATTTTCTCAATATCTAAATAAGAACAATGTGATAGATTTAGTCCATCACCCTTAACAACAGGAGCAATTCCCGGCTTGCAATGATGTATATTGAATATTTCCAATATACAATCAACAAATGTCTTCCGAGAAAATCTAATATAATATGAAAAAAACAATCCTTACAGACCTCAGTACAAAGGATATAAGATGTCTTAAGGTCACAACTTGTAAGCAAAATATTATGTACATAAAGTATGAGAAAAAATAAATTTCCTCCCACTGACCTTGCAGTATATTGAATTACTTTGTTCCTAATTGAACAAAATAACAACACTATGAAACTTTAATAATATTGTCTGGAAACTTGCTTAAGACCATGAATTAGAACTTTTCAGTCTACATACAAATTTACTTGAATTTGCTGTAAAATCATCCAGTTGCACTATATAGATTTTGTATCTATTTGGCGTAATTCCATATCAAAATAAATTATTAATGCCACATTTACTCTGAAAGAATCTTTAAAAATACTAGAAAGAAATATTTATTTCTTTACTATTAACTATCCACCTCTCTTTCAGAGTAAAAACTTTAGCTACCAATTTGGCTTTAAACTTCATAGTTTTTCTTTGAAATCCTTTTAATTTTGTACGCCAATTTGCAACTAATGAACTTGTAATCTTTAGGCAAGTAAATTAGTTTCCAAACACTATAATGTTTTATAGATTGTATATCGCTTTTTATGGCATCTAATCACATACTTGATTGAGAATAATAAACGACATTTATAAATATGTCATTACATTAACCATATAGTGGATATTGTAATCATGCTCTCACAAATAGACTATATAGTCTAATGGTATAACTGATCGTCTTTCCTTAACAAATCTCCTTAATAAAGCTGTAACCACTTCATTCTGCACTTGAGAGGTTTAAGAAATTTCATTATAAACTATATCAAGAATAGTAACTTAAACCTGAACAAGTTTAGTCTATGGTACAAGAGATTCCACAATTGTTTGTACCACAATTGTTTATATAGGTAAAGACAAAGACACAGTAACATCCATCATACTATTATCTTTAATAGTCTGAGAGCAGCTATCCTCTATAATTACGTCAATCTTTATAAACTTTAGAGTATGTGATTCCATAATTCTTGCACCTTCTTTAGGGTCATAAAATCAATATCACTTTTGTATATGAAAAATTGCTTTCATAATATCAGCCCACAAAAGACCAAATAAATTAGTCTTACTAATCATACTCATCACCATGTTCAATATGGTGCATTTATGCCTTTCGGCCAAATATTTTTGTCAGGATTTTCAGGTATAGTAATTAAATTACCACCCCAGAATCTACCAAGTATTTGACAAATGACCCTTTAAGCTATTTCGCATTGTCATATTTGTCAAAATACTCACAGTCATTGTTAAGCCTGACAACCTTTTAATCATATACAAGATGTATATGTCATTATGATTTAAACATAATATTTGCAGATATGTCCTAATTTCAATATCAGACAAGACATAATTACAAGTAACTAAGGCTTCTATCATCTTATAACAGTGCAGTCTGCAGGCAAACCTATTTTCAAGTGTTCCAGAATGGAACGCTTCATGGACAATAAGCAAATTCAATTGCTCTTTTCTCAAGCAACAAATCATATGTCCACAACTTAAAATTTGAAGCAGTAAAAACCTCAATAATAGTGAAGTTATTAATTACAGAAAATGTGACTGAAAACCAAGCAATGTATATAATTAGCATCATGTGAGTATCGTGTAACTTGACGTACAAGTACACATCCAGAGAGTTACATGCAAAATCACATAATCACCTTTGGGCAGAATATATGACATGCAATTGTACACTCCCCACATGATAAGGGTTATGAGAATATATTCCAATCTTCGTGAATTCATCACCTTTGGGCATATGAACCATTAGGATCGGTCACTCCTCCACCACACTATCATGTATCCCTCCATGAACTAATACACAATCACCTCCTTTGGGAGTATGACCACACATTAAATCAGGAGACATCCCAATCATCATACGATACCGAAATTTCTCAAACCCAATCAAGCGTGCCACTTTGGCGGTCACTACTCAATTGAATCATTGAAATTCTCTCATACCAGGGATATAAACTTTACTTCTCACATACACCATATACATGTGATTTTAACTTTAGTGATAGGGGCATCATATCACCAAAATCACATATCATGCTAATTACATTGCTTTATTCATTATATATATATATAATGAACCTGAAAAACAGATTCCAATGAGATCAACGATCACAGCAACACGAGAAACTTCTCATAACATAGAAGCAATCATCTTTTGTGTACCCCGATTACTGATTATTATAACAACATCAAAAAAATGCCAATCCAAAGGATCCCTCACAAGTTAATATCAATAGCAATACAGGGTACTCCAGATTGACAAGCTTGTTGCTCATGAGTATCATATGGCAAAACATGACTCCAAGGCCAACAACTGATTTATTAGCCAATTTTTTAAATCAACCAGTGGCCTATTAATTGAGTCAAATCAGAGAACCAAATATCTAAAAATTCAACAGTAGATACTATTGCTCTACATAAATATTGCCATACTCCCTTACCATAAAAAACAATTTAACTCGATAGACATTAACAAGTGACCAGATTAGTTCATGTACAATATGCAGTAACTTAATTGACATGCATTACCCACATTCAGCAGATGTGTTAATCGGTACAATCAGTTTGGTCACGAGTCCTTAAGTTGTCCATCATTCAAAAATTACCAGTGTGTAAAGGAGTATACTTGAGTAACAAAAATTTCATAACTTTTACTGTTTCTCATTATCTCAAGATATATTCAATTACTATCTCATAATGATTGTATGTGACAACACTTATATTTCCAAAATCACAGAAAATATAAGAAAAATACACAAAAATACATGTATTTAGGGTTCCGTATGTATTTTCACATCCATAAAATCATCAAAAATATAAAATAAATATACCACGACATAGGAAATCACCGTACGAGTCCAACGCCGCCAACCACGCGCCGATCGAAGCATCCACGCACCCGCACGCGCTGCCTGAGTGCGCGGCGCGTGGAGCACACGCGCGGCACTTGTTCGACGCACAGGAGGCGCGTGGCCGCGCGTGGGGGCGCGTGCAACTTCCTCCGGCGACGCGCCGCCCACGGTTTTCTTCGTCTCGTCGAGCCCAGTCCGAATATGTGATTTAATTTAATTTTTATTGAACGAAAAGTCTCGAAAATCACAAATTAGGGCAAGATCCGTACTAATTAGGGCAAAATCCGTACAAATTAGGGCAAAATCAATTGTGTTCGTGTTCTAGGGTTATGGAGGCTCTGATACCACATGTTAGACGCAAATTGCGCAACCCCAAGATCTCCATAACCAGAACAAGAACATGCATAATTGAGTAGAAAGATTAACGTACCTGTTTTGGGATCCATCGAATATAAAGCGGAAGCATAAAAATGATTACCCACATATATCAAGGGGATCCACGCATCAAGTCCTTCTCCTCTATTGCCCTCCGTATCACTGGCTCAATAAGGCGGCCCTCCTCACGTGTAGCGTTAGGTAAACGCCCCTTAGGTGAGGATACATGTGAGAATTAGGGTTAGAGGAGAGACTTGAGCACTATTTATAGAGTTTCCAGCCAGTCCCCCTCATTACGGGCCAGGCTCAACTCGGCCCACACTAGCCAGCCCATATTAGACTAATTAAGAAACCTTCTATCTCACCTTAGACCAACCCTGTTTTACGGTAGCCGTAAAAACTGTAAATTACAATATCAATTAATTTAGTCAACATCAGGAAAAACTCTTACATTAGGTCCACCGACGATGCAGATGAGCGGCAGGTTCTCGCTGTATGCGCCCGCTATCGCATTTATGATGCTGAGCCCGCCCACGGTGAACGTCACCACACAGGCACCCACACCTCGGGACCGGGCATAGCCGTCGGCAGCATACCCAGCGTTCAGCTCATTGCAACAGCCGATGAGCTTGAGGCCCGGCTCGGCGAGGAGGTGATCAAGGAGTGATAGGTTGAAGTCCCTTGGGACAGAGAACACGTCACCCACGCCAATCTCAACGAGCCGACGAGCCAGATGGCTGCCGAGGGTGGCCTCCGAGGGGCCAAGGGCCGCGATGGAGCAGGAGGGCTGGACGATGGAGGGACGCCATTGTGGGGCCTGGCCACCTTGGACGAGAGCGCGCTCGTCTCCAGCGAGCCAACATGGGCGTCCAGGTTTATTGCATTATGAATCTTCGCTGACTTCGCGATCAGGTGGTTGGTTTTCCGGTGGGGTCGGCTTGAGTCCGTGATCCAGAGGGAACATGGCGCGCTTAACGACGACGTTGCCATCTCAGTAGCAACTATTGCTACCAGTAGAAAGATCGTCGCGCAAGTTCGAAAAAGGGAATGCCTGCTTCCCTTAAAAATGAACAAGATCTCCAGTTAACTATAATCGTGGGTGGGGAGGTAATCTAAACTCGAGCCCACCTATACATAAACGATTAGCATAGTGCCCTGAGAAATTTTCACGTGTGTCGATAGGGTGCTGCACCCAATGGATCTTGTTGACGCCTAAAATTTCATTTTTCATTTTTTATTTTATCTTTTTTTGGGATGATAAATAAACAAAGAAAAAAAAAACAGAAAAGAAACAAAAGAGAAAAAGAAAGAAAGCAGCCCTCGAATGGGCCCTTACGGCCCATTTCCCCTTTCGGCCCGGCCCCATCAGTCATCTCCTTCCTCGCGCCTCTGCAGCACACGCGCAGAGGACGCGATGCCGGAGAGGCAGGTGGACGGCGACCCACGTGGGAGGGGGCAGCTGGCGTCGGTTGGGACGTCGGTTCGGCCGGCGGAGGCCGTTTGTCGCACGGGGACCGGCGGTCGAAGCTCCGTCGACCGACTGCCCCCTCGCCTATAAATAGGCCCTCATTTCTGTCGTCGGGAGACACGCCGAGAACGATCGAAGGCTGCAAAGCTTCGAGCTTCCTGCCGAGAGACTTCGAAGGGGAGCCGAGGACGAGCAAGCCCGGATCCGGGCGAGGTAGAGAGAGGCCGGCCGAGGCTTGGGGTCCCCCGAGAGACTTCGGGAGCTCGAGTTCCGGCCGGCCGTGGCGTGGTGAGCTCGGAGGGGTCCCTGAGAGACTTCGGGGAGCTCGAAGGGCGAGCCCGAGGGATAGAGAAGGTAACTCGGCGCCGGATCTGGTCGGATCGACCGTCCCGGGACCCACCGACGCCATCGTCGTCCGCCACGGTCGTCGCCATCAGTCTGCCCTCGCCGTGGCCGCCACCGTCGTAGATCAACTCCTGTCGTCGCCGTCATCGCCTCCGTTCAAGAAAAGGTAAAAATCGTCGCCGTCGTCGTGGTTCCCATCGTCGTCGCCGTCACTGCCGTGGCCATTGTCGCCGTCGGTCTCCTCCCCTGCGCCGCGGATTCGCAAACCCTAGGGTTTGCGATTTTCCGGGTCACGAAGCGGATCTGGACTCGGAAAATCGGGTAGGGTTTGCAATCCGGGGGGCGGCTGCAAGTCGGGTCGTTTGCCGGATCCGGGTCGGGTAGGGTTCCTAAGGAATCGGGTTGCGAGTCGGAGCGGGTCGTCGAGCCGGGTCGGGTGTCCTCGAACGCCCGACCACGGCGTCGTTTTAATAAAAAAAGAAAAATAAAAGAAGGGCGAAAATCCGAGTCGGGCCCGCTTTTGGGCCGTTGGCACGGGTTGGACCCAACCCACGGATCCAACCCGGGTTGGTTTTATTTTGTTTTATTATTTTAATATAAAATAATATTCTAATAAATAATAAATAAATGGTTTATTTTAAAAAAAAAATCAAAAATGTTTTAATTTCCAGAAAATCGAAAAATATTTAAAAAATGTTGAAATTTTTTTTATTTTCTAAAAAAAAAAATCGAGAAAAATAAAAATTATTTATTTTCCAAAATTTTTTTGAAAAATATTAAAAAATATTTTATTTTCCAAAAAACCAAAAATCCAAAAAAATGCCAAAAATCCTAAAAAAGGCCAAAAATTCATGAACAAGCCAAAAAAATTCAGAAAAAGCCAAAAAGACTTGTATTTTTCCAAAAAATACCCAAAAAAAAAAATCCCTTTTGTGTCCAAAAAATTAGAAAAATACTCAAAAATATTTTTCCTCCCAAAATGCATGGGAAATCCCTCAAACATCCAAAAAACCTCAAAGTTTAAACAAGATTAGGTACCGAAATGGCATTAGTGATTAACTAGTGTAATCAAGTCCCCGATCCTAATTTCTCTGGTTGCGCAGGAGCGAGTATTTCTTCCGATGCTTCGCTTGGGTTTCTAATCGACCCACCCCAAATCGATTAGTGGCGACTCCATTTTAAAATTAATTTACAGGTTAAAAATTTAGATTATTAAAGTCGTGAATTGGTGGACTTGGGAGAGTCCGGGCATAACTAATTTCAGCCGAGTCATTAGCCTCCTTAGGCGCTCGTACCCGATTGCGGGCGCCGAAAAAAAAGAAGTCGCAACAGATCTACATACCTTGGATCTAAGTAGCCCTTACATGGACAAGGATCCTCTACCCTACTTGATTTCCGAATCAGTAAAAATCAGCCATCGTACACTAGTAGTACAATTTACCGTTCTAATTAATATACATACAATGTATGTTTGTGGTTTGGATTGAATGGACACCAAACAAGCACACCAATAGGGTAAAGGATCTCATCCCCTCACGCACTGTCTAATGGTTAATAGCAATAAAAGCATTAGGTGCACTTAATCGATGAACTTGAAGTGGCCTTCAACTTCACTATAAGTTTACCTAATTGTCCTAACAGTTATTTTAGGGTAATCAAGTTCCTTAGTGGGTTTAATTTGTGGCTAAAATCAAGATCCCAACAAATCACCTATGAGTTTTAGGTTTCTAAGCCAATATCGTACTCCTCAGTTAGTTGATTTTAGGCTAGTTATAGTTTTTTTTTTTTTTTTTTTTCAGGGAATGACCTCAAGTCAATTTTGTCTCAATGAAGAATCAAAAGCGGCCACTTTGTTTTAAACAAGGGCTGAGTTTGCCGGCCAGTCAAATCTTCACTGACTAGCAACCACTTGAGTTTCCGCACCCAAAATAGAGGTTGTTGCGAGCGCAGAATATGGACAAGCAAATCGGATAAAATAGTCGGAATGAAGGAAAAGAAATCGGACATCGGATTTACGTAGTTCGGTCCGAATATCGGAAGCTACATCCACGGGGAGAGCAGCACGGAACTACTATAGAAACAAGAGATACACCGGAGGTTACAATCACTCGAGTACTCAAACACACTCAGTGTTTCCCAGCCGCAAATTACACCCAAATAACTCACACAATGTTTAGCCCCTCACAATTCCTAGTGAAACCTCGCTCAAGGAATTAAACAAATCCTATTCACAAGAATTTAACTGGCTAAAACACTTGGGTATAATTACAACGAAAAATTCCTCACATAAGAGAATTCTCTGCACTCTTCTTCAGAGCTCTCTCTCGGCCACCGAAACTTGGTACGCACTTCTCCGTTGGACATCTCTATCTTTTATAATATAAAAGAGAGTCTCCATTATTTATTGCAACGTGAGGAAGTCTTCTTTAGAGAAAGAAAGGACAAAGCAAGCCCACCATAATCCATGGGCGTCCATGCATGTGCATGCATTAAAGGAGAGGAGAAAATGGGGGTACGAAGCTTTCTTTCTTCTTTCTTTGACCCATGCAATGAATGCCATCATTTCACTTTTCTTCATGCACACCAACTCCCCAAGCTTTCTCGAAGAAGTCCAACTCAAGCACTATTCTCCCTTGCACTTAAGCCAATTAACAAAAGACACAGCTTCTATTTGCATTAAATACAAGTAGCAATTTTGGACTTTTCCTCTCGCGGCTGCACGCTCCCTTCTGGCCTCATTCTTCACGCTTGCGGCTCATAGATCTGCATGCAATCTTCTTCTGACAATTTCGGCTGATCAATTCACATGTGCTGCTTTTACTCGCACGTGGTCGAGTTCACGTATTCTCGTTAGTTCGGTTTCATTACGGGCTCAAATTTGAGACATATTCACAATAATCTCCACCTTGGCTCGACGTTTGAGTCAAGTCATAATCGCTTCAGTGGACACCCGCTACTACTCTCCCACAACCCCAACGAGCTCAACCGCCATAGAGTACTTCCAAGTTCAAGCCGCGCTTGAACTTTCCCATAACCGTGGACCTCATCAAGACACCAACTCCACCTGCATGATTAGCTACTCCACAAGGATTTTCTGACACAACCTCCTGTATCACAAATAAAGCAAAACCATCATTGCTTCCATATCTGACAGAAGGTCGAACACGCACCTTGTCAAATTTAGCAGTTACAACAACCGTTGGCTCTATCGGCTCCACTTCACTACAAGTATCATTCATGTCGATTATTCCGCTAGTACCCACTACCTCAGGAGTTTTTGGTTGAAACTCCACCTTGAGCTTAACACCGTCCAAATCCGTATTAACACTGCCACAGACACTCCTAGCCAGAAGTACCGGAGATTCGTTAAAGGTAACTTCTCTGCTGTCAACAAGTGAATTTATATCCAAGCACAACAATTGATCGCCCCACTCACCTTGTGCATAGCCATGGAATATGCACCTTACCCAACCATCAAGCTTACCATCACTCACTCGAAAATAACACCAGCAACCAAACATTCTAAAAATAGAATAATCAACAACGTTACCTGACACACTTCTTTAGGAGTGCCATTCAATAGTAGTTGATGGGGATCTATTCACCAGGTAGACCAGCACTAAAGATCATTTTACGAGCCGTCTCTAGTAATATTTTGCTTATCAATTTTGCAAATTGTTGTGATTTACTAGCACTAGCGCAATGTTTCACTATGCCCTCTTTCATGCATAATTTATTTGCCAGCTCCAAGCAAAACTCTATGCTATTGTCAGTTTGCACATGCTTGATCGACTTACCAGTCTCCATCTCAATCAAAACTCTTGACACCAGCATCAAACTTGTGCATCGGCACAAACACTCAAGTCTTCCTCGAGTAGTCAATAAGCTCTCAACATATGCATCCAATGTCTCTGGGGTGAAACCTATCACTGTCTCACCTTGAAGTTTATACAAGCCTCCGTGCTTGATTCCCTTCATTATCACCAGGGCACCTCGAATAACTTTCAGAACTCCACTTTTTGAAGAATACCTGCAGCCAGTTGAATCTAGGGCACCAAAAGAAATTAAGTTCTTTTTCAATTTTGGAACATGTCTTACTCCAGTCAATGTTCCCACAATACCATCATGCATTCTGATTTTAACATTACCAACACCCACAACATTGCACTCATCGTTGTTTCATAATTGGACTTTACCACTACTCGTGCACTGATAAGTGATAAACCAGTTCCTATTTGGTGTAATGGGAAATGAACAACCAAAATCCATTATCCACCCGTCAAATGATGAATCCTCAGTGATAAACAAGACACAATCGACACCATTAGAATCATTCTCAGCTACAGTTGCAACATTATTTGTAGACTCAACTCTAATTCCCTTACCATTTTCATTTTTTAGCTTAAAACAGTCTCTTCTACGATGCCCGCTATTGCTACAATTCCAACAGACAACTCTACCAGTCCTAGACTGGTCTGTTCATGTTCTTGCTAACACACGTGCTAGTTCTTCATCTACTTTCACCTACTAAAGCAGTAGACACGTGTTCACCAAATTCTTTCCTATGAATGTCTTCACTTAGAATCAAATCGCGAACCTCATCAAACGTTAAACTTCTTGACCCAGAGGAATTACCAACAGCAGTAAGAGTAATATTCCAACTATCAGACAATGAGGATAATAAAATCAACACACGTATCTCATCTTCAAAGTTAATCTTAACCAAACTCAATAGGTTAACGACCTCATTGAATTCATTGATGTGTTCAGCTACTGACGTACCTTCGCCCATCTTTAAGTGAAACAGACGTCGCATCAAATAGACCTTATTAATTGCATATGGTTTCTCGTACATATTTGACATGGCTTTCATCAGTCCCGCAGTGGTTTTCTCCTTCACGATGTTAAATGCAATGTTATGAGCCAACGTTAACCGAATAACACTCATTGCTTGCCTATCCAGCAATTCCCACTCGGCATCCTTCATCGAGTCTGGTTTCTCCCCAGATAAGGGTAAGTGCAAATTTCTCTGGTATAGACAATCTTCAATCTGCATCTTCCAGAAAGCAAAATCATTCCCATCAAATCGATCGATTCTCACCTTTCCTTCTTCCATCGTTACTGATTCGCTTCACGTCAGCCAAACCAAGCTCTGATACCACTTGTTACGTGAGCGCGAATATGGACAAGCAAATCGGATAAAATAGTCGGAATGAAGGAAAGGAAATCGGACACCGGATTTACATGGTTCGATCTGAATATCAGAACTTACGTCCACATCGAGAGTAACACGGAATTCCACTATAGAAACAAGCGATACACCGGAGATTACAATCACTCGAGTACTCAAACACACTAAGTGTTTCCCAGCCCCAAATTACACCCAAATAACTCACACAGTGTTTAGCCCCTCACAATTCCTAGTGAAACCTCGCTCAAGGAATTAAACAAATCCTACTCACAAGAATTTAACCGGCTAAAACACTTGGGTATAATTACAACGAGAAAATTCCTCACATAAGAGAACTCTCTGCACTCTTCTTCAAAGCTCTCTCTCGGCCACCGAAACTTGGTGCACACTTCTCCATTGGACATCTCTCTCTTTTATAATATAAAAGAGAGTCTCCATTATTTATTGCAATGTGAGGAAGTCTTCTTTAGAGAAAGAAAGGACAAAGCAAGCCCACCATAATCCATGGGCATCCATGCATGTGCATGCATTAAAGGAGAGGAGAAAATGGGCATATGAAGCTTTCTTTCTTCTTTCTTTGACTCATGCAATGAATGCCATCATTTCACTTTTCTTCATGCACACCAACTTCCCAAGCTTTCTCGAAGAAGTCCAACTCGAGCACTATTCTCCCTTGCACTTTAGCCGAATAACAAAAGACACAGCTTCTATATGCATTAAATACAAGCAGCAATTTTGGACTTTCCCTCTCGTGGCTGCATCTGGCCTCATTCTTCACGCTTGCGGCTCATAGATCCGCATGCAATCTTCTTTTGACAATTTCGGCTGATCAATTCACATGCGTTGCTTTTACTCGCACGTGGTCAAGTTCACGTATTCTCGTTAGTCCGGTTTCATTATGGGCTCAAGCTCGAGACATATTCACAACAATGTTTCTGTCATAAACATTTCTTTTCTTCTTTTTTCCTTCTTTTTCTTTCCTCTTGCTCATCTATTGAATATCGGAGTCACACAGCTCTAATATCACTCTCACAAGAGAAGCTCTTAAGGAAGGAGATGAATACACTACTTTACTTACAGAAAAGTCTTTTCACTCTTCATTATTTGAAACAATTACAAGACTCGTTTATATGTAGGGTTAAAACAAGACTCTTGACATACCTTAGATATATGAAAAGACATGTCTAAATAAATAGTAATAAAGACACTTTAATATGTGTGTCGAAACAGCTTCCGTTAGAAACTGAACAGCCTTTCGACCAAAACACGAAGAGTCACGAGAGATAGGTGGTGATATCTTCAATACTCCCCCTCACCGACTACTCTCTCTAAGGATAGTCCTCGCGACCATACCAAGTTGAGCTCAAAACTCTTCAAACTTTGCAGCTCCAAGACCTTTGGTGAAGATATCAACAACTTGATCACCTGTCTTGATGTGCTTCATCTTGATCTCGCCCTCCAATACTTTCTCTCGTAGAAAGTGACAGTGGACTTCCACATGCTTAGTCCAAGCATGGAAAATTGGATTCTCTACCAAGCTTATAGTGCATAGATTATCACAATACAATATTGTCGAATAATCTATTGATTGATGAAGATAATCCAATAACTGCACTAGCCACATGCTCTCCTGTGCTGCTATTGCTGCTGCTCTATATTCAGCTTCTGTTGTAGACAAAGACACAGTTGGCTATCTTTTATTGCACCAGGAAACTACTGTTGGTAGTTGATCATCGTGTGTGTTGATCTCTAGCGTAGTCAGCATCACAATGACCGACAAACTCACTCGATGATCTTTTTTTTATACAAAAGCCCAAAATCAAAAGTCTTCTTTACATACCTCAGGATACGCTTGGCTGCATCCAAGTGAGGCTTCCTTGGCTTCTCCATGAATCGATTCACTACTCCCACTACAGAAGAGATGTCAAGCCGAGTTATGGTAAGGTAAATTAGACTACCTACCAGTTGCCTATACATAGTCGAATATTCTAGCTCTCGACCTTCTTTAGCACATAGCTTTTTGCGTTCCCATCCAACGAGTAGATATAGGTTTGCAATCAAGCATTCCGAATTTTTTCAAGAGATCTCGTGCATACTTTTATTGACATAGGAATAATCCTTCCTTTGTCCTATCAATCTCGAGCCCTAGAAAGTGTTTTAGTTCTCCAAGCTCCTTCATCTAGAACCGCACAAAGAGATTGGCTTTAATTCGACATATCTCATCTTCATCATCTCCAGTAATGATGAGACCATCAACATAAACAAGCACAGCTACAACCTTTCCATCTTCTGCCTTCACAAACAGGCTCAAGTTTGCTTGAGTTATATTATAATCGTTCTTCAACAAGAATTCTGCAATTTTTCCATACCACGCTCTCGAGGCTTGCTTTCAAGCCATACAATGCTGTCTTTAGCCTGCAGACATATTCTGGATGAATTTTGCTCTCGAAGCCATCCGATTACTCCATGTATATATCTCGCTGGAGTTTTCCATGCAGGAAAGCATTCTTCACATCCATCTACCACACATTCCACGACTTACTTGCTGCAAGTGCTAACAGAATTCTCGAACAGTGGTAACCTTTGCCACCCGGCTAAAGGTCTCTTCATAATCAACCCCATATTTTTGCGAAAATTCTCGAGCCACTATATGTGCTTTATACCTCTCAATTGACCCGTCTGGTCAAGTTTTAAGTTTATAAATCTATTTGCAAGAAATAGGATATACCTTTTCAGGTTTCGGTACCAAGTCCCATGTCCCATTCTTCTTTAGTGCGAGGATTTCTTCTTCCATGGCCTTCCTCCATTTTGTATTCTTCAAGGCTTCTTCATATGTCGAAGGCTCGACCATGCCAACATCTTCAGTTAATGCTGCATTGGCATACTTGGGGTTCGGCTACCTTTGCCTCGTCGATCTCCGAAGTTGAGGCTCCTCCTCTTCAAGTTCTTCGACCTGACTTGGTCGAAGTTCTTCTGTCGACGTTGGATGCTCACTAGATGAACTTGTCGATCCTGGTGATTGTGCTTCGACATCTTTTTCAACAGGCTGATTCTCATCGAATTCTTTAAGCCTTTCTTCGACCTCTTCATCAAAATGCTGTGAATTTGGCAATTCGACTGCTTAAGGTGACCACTAAGACGACATTTCGTTGAACACCACATTCCTTGAAGTATAGCACCTCCCTATTGTAGGGTCGCAGCACTTCCACCCCTTTCGTTGATCATCATATCCCACGAATATGCAGCGAATTGCCTTTTTGTCGAATTTATTGCGAAGATGATCAGGCACAAATGCATAACATACACATTCGAAAACTCTAAAGTGACTTACCATAGGCTTGTGATTCCATAGTTTCTCATATGGTGACATAAAACGAAGCCTTGCTTGTGGCAGCCTATTAGTCACGTGAGCCGATGTCTTCATACATTCAGCCCAAAACCTCAGTGGAACATTCTTTGCGTGCAACATGCTCCTGCATGTCTTAGCTACATGCAGATTTTTTCTTTCGGTACACCGTTCTGCTGTGGCGTATACGAACAAGTATACTGTCGATGTATCCTGTACTCTTGCAAATACTTCGTAAACTCGTAGGAAGTGTACTCTCCCCCGTTATTGGTGCGTATGCAACAAATTTTTCTACCTACTTTACTTTCAACCTTCTCCTTAAACACCTTAAATTTGATAAAGGCCTCAGATTTTTCCTTCATGAAATCAACCCATACGTACCTGGAGAAGTCGTTGATGAAAGTGATCATATACTTGAATCCGCTAACAAATTGCTACTTCACTGGACCAAACACATCCGAGTGAACAAGCTCGAGAGGCATCCAAACTTTGGACGACGATTCCTCATACGGAAGTTGATGTGCCTTCCCGTACTGGCACTCGGCACAAACCACATTTTCTTGCACTTCCAATTGGGGAAGACCCCTTAGCATGTTCTTTTGCATCATTACCTTCAACTTGTGATAAATTACATGCCCAAGCCATGCATGCCATAAATCAGGTGTATCATTCCTTCGGGTTTTGTTTACGTATGTCGTTTAAGCAGACATCACATAAATGGACTCCGGCCGACGTCCTTCCATGATTGGTCGACCAGTGGGCTTCAAACTTCAGTACACCTTAACATCTCGTGAAGTGAACACCACATAATTACCTGAGTCTGTGAGCTGGGACACTAACAATAGCTAGGACACTGACAATAAATTCTTCATTCCTGGCACATGGTACACACCTTTCAATTCAACTTGCGGTGAGTTGAATCGAGGAGTTATCACGTCTCGCCGATATGAGTAATCGGCAACCTCGAGCCATCTGTAGTAATAACAACACGTCCTCCGGTATAATTACGCATGTTCGACAATTTGCCTTGATCTCCAGTCATATGACTTGAACACCCTGAATCAACAATCCAGTCGTAATCGTAATTAATCGACTTTTCACTTACAGAGATTAATGCCATGGCATTGTTTAACTTGATTGTGGAAGAGGCAGCGAACTCGTTTGACACCACTATTGCAATAGATGTTTGGAAATCACATTCCTTATCTTCATCGAAATCATTCCTCTTTGATGATGTTGCGACATTTCCTTTAGCTTTCTTCGCTTGACAATCTCTGGCAAAGTGGCCTTCCTTGCTACAAACGTAACATCGTCCACTATGTGTTTTACCATCGTGTCGCCCGGCTCCCCCTGGTCGAAGGCTCGACTCTCCTAGACGCTTTTGCCATCCTTCACGAGCTAGTTGCTTTTGCCATTCGACATGACTTTTCTTGGACATGCCATCTTTACTGTCAGCATCGGTTCGCCTTTGGCCTTTGAACCCTCTTTTATCATTGAAGATGGCACTTTTTTCTTCCTTAATCAAAACCTTAGACATTTGACTATCTAAAGTCTCTTGGTTAGCCAGAATATTCTCCAGATCGGTCAACGTCGATTGAGTAGCCCATCCATGAGTAGCTGTAATAATACCGTTATACTCCGGCTTTAACCCGTGACTAATAATTCTTCTCATTCTTGTTTCTGAGATGGCATTAGCGGGATCCAACTTTGAAATTTCGTCACAAATAGACTTAACTTTGGAGAAATACTAACTCACCGTCATATTTTGTTGTGACATCGACAACAGCTCGTTCTCCAGGCTTTGTAGCTTGGCATGATTTGACCTTGCGAATAATGCTGCCAAGTTATCCCACGCCTCCTTGGGAGTTTATGCGCTCTTAATGTATGGCAATAAATCATCTTCAACAGTTACAGCTATAGCGTAAAGAGCCTTACCAACTTTGATGTTCCATCTCCTATGTTCATCATCATCTTTGGGTGCCGTGGTGTTGCTACCACCAACAATATCCCACAAATCCTGACCCAGCAAATAAAATGCATCCTGACACTCCAATTATTATAATTGGAGTTGTTGAGCTTCCCAATGCCATTAGTTGAATTTGAACCATCCGCCATCTAACTTGAAATAATGCTTAGCACTACTCCAAGAAACCTTGATCCTCGATCAATCGATCACAGTCCCTGACTGTACATCGGCAGAACTTCGACGTATTCCGGTCCTTGACCACTTGCGCATGAACAAAGGTCCTTGACCACCGTCTTCACGAACTACGCTCCGGAAGACTTGACTCACGGTCCTTGACAACCGTGCTCTCGGTCCTAGATAACCTTACTCTGATACCAATTATTGAATATTAGAGTTACACAGCTCTAATAACACTCTCACAAGAGAAGCTCTTAAGGAAGGAGATGAATACACTACTTTACTTGCAGAAAAGTCTTTTCACTCTTTATTATTTGAAATGATTACAAGACTCGTTTATATGTAGGCTTAAAACAAGACTCTTGACATACCTTAGATATATGAAAAGACATGTCTAAATAAATAGTAATAACACTTTAATATGTGTGCCGAAACGGCTTCCGTTGGAAACTGAACAACCTTTCGACCAATACACGAAGAGTCACAAGAGATAGGTGGTGATATCTTCATTATCATCTTCCTCTTCATCCAAGCCATTCTAGTATTGCTCACAGCGGCATCCTTTTTTAAGTCCTCACGTGGACTTTGCTCTCTCCACACCCCAGCTTCTCCCTCGTTCTGTCATCACCTCAAGCCCCAGAGCCATACATGTAACTCCAGAAACCCCAGACTGCGAATTCCACAAACAACTAGGGACTTACCCAATTGGGACTTACCCAAAAAACCATGCCAACAAACAACTAGGGACTTACCCAATTGGTTAGGCTTGCGCTCATAAATCGAAGAAACAGAGACTTACCCAAGAATTTAGGTTGTCGAACAAAATTGACCTTGGATTGCGGAGATGCGACGTGACACTGTCGCATCGGCAGTACCATTCATGCCACGAGCACGGACATGTGAGTGCAACACGTTTTGCATGTGTGACTGCATACCACATGGTTCACGATTCTAGTTTGATAAGAAATTTGCTATGATATTTTTGTACTCAATTAAGATGACTTGTCGTAACGTTGTACGATACATTTAGAGTACCATACAAATGCCTCTCGAATTTAAATATTGAGAGTGAGAAACCCGAAGCATAAGTAGGATCTTCTTTCTTAGTGAAGGACTGTCAAGGGAAAAAACATGTTTGAATTTGATTGATGCACCTGTCATTGGAGATGACACTCCTGATGTTGTCGTTAGAGTCCTATTAACAAAAAACCTTTATTTTTAGAAAATTATTTTCTACTTTTTCGGTATTTAGATAACGAAAAGTGTTTTTCCGTACACTAAAAATAACAAGTTAGATAGATTGGAGAAAGATGGCTTTCGAAATCGGTGCATCCAGATCTAAACTATTTCCAGATATGAAAATCTGATTTTTCAGCATGATACCGTTAAGGATTAAATTTTTTTAATATAGAAAATAAAAGTAAATGTCGATCAAAGACAGATCCTACTAGACTAAACCGATTCCTAGCCTCCAATTGCTCTACTAGATGACAAACTATCTAATGAACAACCTTACGCTTGAACCTAATCCTGACGTCAAATTGTTAGGGAAAGATTAAATTTGGTCCGCCAAATGTAGTGAGATACAAGGTTTGACCCACATGAAATCCATCACTTATTCAATTTAGTACGTATACTCCATCTATGCAGTAATTTCTCAAAGGTTGATGGGCAATATCACCGATATGAGCGAGGTTAAATATCACAAATACGACGGAGCTGACACGTGTACTAATCAAAACCAAGTTGATCACTACATGAAGTGAGGATCGCAATTTTGAACTTTTCACCTACTCATTAACATCCCGGTCCGACTCATGATGCTAATCTAGTTAATCAGGTTTTAGTTAATGGATCAAATGGATATGCTACTTAAGCACAGTGACAGTGAAAAAGGCAGGAACTGCATTGTCATTGGGCTCTGGCTACAGAAAAAATAAAAATCACAAGATGGACAGAGTCCGATTTAGTTGGCACAGTAACGTCTTTACATTACTAACAAGATAGTCTGATTAAGCAATTAACACTGTACTGTGTACATCCTAATAACAATATGATGAGAGTAGCTTTTTTAACGTTCCTGATTGAATGGCGTTCCAATGATGGGGAAGTTACAAACATAGATATAGCTGAATTTATTTCTAGTTAAATCTATATGGCGGTAATAGTTAAAATTCATCAGATAATTTCCTCATAAGTAAACTCATTAAAATGAAGCGAGCCGTTTCAGCCCAGCCTCACCTTGAATGGCAAGACAGGGAATAGTTCCTACGTTTCAAGGGGAAGTTTTGGACTTTGGGGTTGATCCTAGCAACTGCAGGATTGTCTTCACTCCCATCATTGTTGGTTTGTTCAATGTGACCACCGACGAGAACAGTTTCAAAGTGGTGGATTCATCCCTCCATTTCCAAGTTTGTCCCATTAACGAAGATTGAGACTTTCTTGAGATTATTTCATAATACTAAGCGGAACAAAAAAAAAAAAGTAGGGAAGCTCAACGTTTGTTGACACCTAAATTTTGGTGATACAGTCATTTATTTATTGCATAAGAATTATGAATTAATTTTTAACTCCTCAAAAAAATAGATTGCATAGCATATAATTTTATGTGCATTTATTTATTATTATTGCATTTGCATTGGGCTGGCGACGGATGTGTTTGAATCGGTAGTTCTGAACTTTAATTTGATAAGTTGAACTAAGCCCATGAAGAGAGCAAATCGGCTCAAGCTCGTATCCTCGAGAAGATATGACAAGCTCATCTTTGCAAGATTTGGAATTTAAAAAAAATGTCATTGCAATCTTGAATCTTTAGCAATATGTGATAGAATCAGTGGATAATATTCGTTTTTTTGCAAAGGGAATCTAGAAGAGATGTCGAAAATAAAAAGGAATATTGAATTCAGGGGTGATCTTCGTGGATGTTGATTTGAAGAAAAAGCCCTAGTCCACTTACCTATAAAAAGGTTGCTACACTATTCTTGGGGGCCACACAATTGATAATAACAGCCACATTGAGGGGAGTTGAAAAAAAATCAACTCAAAGGGAAAAATTGGCAATCTGCTGGTGAGGTTTCATGAGGGCAGCCATTGGAAAGTGAGAGACCGAGAGAGAAGCACGGCCTCAATTCAGAATTTTTTAGTTATTTCTCTCCTCCCATAACCACATTTGGGCTTCTGCCTTTTTCTTTCTCTCTCCACCATATTACTATTCCTCATGATCATGGGTGGTCATATGGTTATCCCATGATCTAACTAGCACCGCTCGGAGGTCGACATAACCAGTAGAGAGAGACATGTCTCTTGGCAAAGCGACCAACAAAGTCAGCTGCGACCACGTACTCCAATGAGCGCCTGAACTGCTCCACCTTGCTGAGTTAGCATCAATCCACGAAGACGTTGCTGCTGTCGAGTCTAACTCTGCGACGCGTGGTTGCTACCCTAAATCAATGACGAGCAGGTTCAAGTTCCTGCACCCTTTACCGACGCGGATGTTGCCTTGATGAAGCTGATCCAACCTGCAACGATGACTCGTTGGTTTTGCTACCGTAATATTTGGCATACAACTTCTTTTCATACAAAGTCTGCAAGACAAACCTCAAGTGTTGTTCGTGTTCCTCTAAACTCTTCAAATACATCATCAATGAGCACCACAATAAATTTGTCTAGATATTCCCTAAACACCCTGTTCATCAAGTCCATGAAGGTAGCGGGCGCATTTGTTAATTCAAAAGGCATGACAAGAAATTCATAATGGCCATACTTTGTTCTGAAAGCAGTTTTAGGCACATCATCTATTTTTATCTTCAACTGATGATACCCAGGATACCTAGAACGAATGTCGATCTTGAAGAATACCTAAGCTCGCTGAAGTTGATCAAATAAATCATCAATCCGAGGCAAAGGATATTTGTTTTTGACCGTTACCTTATTAAGCTCTTGATAATCTATGCAAAGCCGCATACTACCATCCTTCTTTTTCACAAATAGAACACGAGCTCCCAAGGCAAAACACTGGGTCTGATGAAACCCTTATCCAAAAGCTCTTGCAGTTGTGTTTTCAATTCTTTCAATTCAACGGGTGCCATCCAATATGGTGCCTTAGAGATTGGTGTTGTGCCGGGCATCAATTCAATACAAAACTCCATTTCTCTATCAGGAGACAAACTTGGTAAATCTTCAAGAAACACATTTGGAAAGTCTCTAACAACAGGAATATTCTCCAACTTTCCTATAACATTACTTGTGTCTTTTACACACACTAAATAACCATAGCAACATTTTCTCAAAAGCTTTTTCTTCTCTTGTAAAACCGAGATCAACATTGGAAAACTGTCTTGACAACCTCCCGAAAAAGAGAATTCAGGTAGATTTGGAAGTCTAAAGATCACTTTCTTTGAAAAAAGTCAACAGTAGCACGATATGTAGATAACCAATCCATCCCTATAATAACATCAAATTCTCGAATATTTAACTCCACATTTAGAAGTCTAAAGATCATTTTCTTTGAAAAATAGTCAATAGTAGCACGATATGTAGATAACCAATCCATCCCTATAATAACATCAAAATCTCAAATATTTAACTCCACTAGATCCACAGGCATTTCAACATTATTAATCCGAAGTACACATCTTTTGAACACATGATGAGCAACTAAGAAATCACCGATGGGAGTATCAACACGCAATTCACACTCAAGAGGTTCGGGTAACACATCAAGCTTCTTTGCATATTCAATTGAAATGAATGAATGTGTAGCACCATAATCAAATAACGCATAAGCACGTTGTGAGGTAATAGAAATATTACTTGCAACAACTACATTAAATGCCTCTGCATCCTCTTTCGTCATCACAAAAACTTTCCCACTTGCATTTTGTTTTTGTGGGTTCCCTTGAGGCCTACCAATGGAAGGATCATTCCTCCGCATAGAACAATTGCGTGTGATTTGTCCCGGTTGTCCACACATATAACATATCCTACTATTCGTAGGAATATTCCTCTTTGTGGGGGCAATCACGTGCCATGTGTTCCATTTTTCCGCAAAGAAAACATGCTCCTAATTTACGATAACAATGACCGCCATAAAGTTTTCCACAAGTAGCACAAGGGCTTTGATCACTTTGATTTTGAGTCCTACCTAACCGATTGAAATCTCTTCACTTTTCACTATCACTAGTACGATTGTCTTGATAATCGGTGGGCTTAAATCTCATGTTGAGGCGCTCCTTGTGTGCCACGCTCCAAAATGTCTTGCTTGACCCTAATTGTTCGATTCAAAACATCTTTGTATGTTGTTAGCTCAAATGGTATGAGTATAGTATGAATATCCGGTCAAAGCCCACGCTGAAAGTGTTCACCCCTACGCCTTTCATTAGCTGCAAAATCATCCTTAAATTTACTTAACCGATTAAAGCGGGTTGCATACTCCATAACTATCAAGTTACCTTAAGATATATTGACAAAGTCGCTTCTCATCTTCGCTTGGAAAGATTCTGGAAAGAATTGGGCATTAAAAGCCTCAGTGAAGTCATTCCATGAAATGATCGCATCATTATCTCCAAGAGCCGGTCTAGTTCCTTCCCACCAACTAATAGCTTTGCCTTCTAAGCATTGAGTGGCGAAGTTGACCTTTTGGTCATCACGAACATTCCCGGCTCTGAAAATCCCCTCCATGTTTCTAATCCAATCATCGACCTTGAGAGGATCCAACTTCCCATCAAACTTAGGTGGATCTGTCATTATGAATTGAGTGAAGGTGCATGAACCAGCTACTCCACCTTCCCTTAATTCTTTCGCTTGATGATACCAGTGAATCATCACCTGCATGAACTTAGTTGGAGGAACTGGCTCTTGAGGCTCTTCCCCAACTTCATCCAAATCAGGACTCCTATCAAATCGGTCCTTTAGTCTCCTCCTCAAAACTACCCCTTGAGAAGCTTGAGGTACATCTCTAGTATTAGGAGTAGCGACTCGCTTGCCTTTACTGTTCTTTCAAAGCGAGGCAAGTGTCTCTAAGTCGGTACGCATGATCACCTGAACTCAAGAATATAATTACACCTTAGTATAAAAAGGTTAGCACATTAAAACTTTTCACACAATCTCTCAACGTCCTATATCTCTATCTAGAAAGATGAAAACTTGGGCTTTGATACCAAAATATGTCACACCCTAAAACTACAAAAAATGGGGATGACACGTGTGGCATCCTAGAATTTCATGTCAATCCTTAGATGTGCTTTGATCCATGATTTACAATAAGATTAAGGCCAAGCTTTTAGTGGATAATTATTTGATAGGAAAGAAAATTCTATTCTTGGCTATGTGTTTTATGGGTTGGAATTTATTAATTTATGTTGCAAGTTTTATGATTATATAAATTTCAATTAGGTATATATTTGAGTGGGGGTTTAGAGTGGAGTATTAAAAGAGGAAGTGGGCCAAAATTCTTAGGCCAAGATCAGCCCACAAGACCCCACCATTCGGCCATTTAGGCCTGGCCCGCAAAGCACAAAGGAAAGGAGTTGCCGTTCAACCGGCCCAAGGAGCCCAATGGACTGTCGACCAAGGGGAGAGGCCGGCCCAATTAGCCCATCAACCTGCATGGCAAAATAAACAAGTGGCAAGAGAAGCTTGCCAAATGTCTTTACCCTAGAGCCAAGTGGCATTAACCATGCAAACCAAATGATTGCAAATGATGAAGGGGAAAGAAAGAGAGGGAGTGGGTAGATTGAGAGAGAGGGTTACCGAGAGAGAGAGAGAGAGAGAGTGAAATCAAGAGAGGGAGAGCGAGCGTGCGAGGAAGAAGGAGGAGGTTCGTCGCCACTGTTGAGCCACCGAGTCCCGGCCGTCGAGCCTCCGTTTGCTTGTTGTGTTTTGCTTGGATTAGAGGCAAGTAGAGTCCATTGGTCTATTCCTTGCTTGCTGCATTTTGTGTGTGATGAATGGTGAATCTCGGATGTGGATAAAGTGTGAAATTTCGAAGTTATAGGAGTTGTGTTCTAGCCTAGTATTCTGTTTCTGGAAAAACAGTCAGACCTTTGATGATTTCGTGAGTTACATGCATGTTCTAGTTGGAATCTGACTTCGACTTCTTGATAAAAGTTGTAGAGGGCTTCCTGAAGATTGACATACTAAAAATTGAGATGAAACGGACAAGTATTGGTTGGTTAAATGATTTTCCTTTGAAGAAACTAGATCTGGAAACTGTTATGTCGACCTTTAGTGATTTCGTGAGTTGCATGTGATGTTATAGTTGGAATCTAACTTCGACTTCTTGATGAAAGTTGTAAAGGACTTATTGGAGAATAACATATCAAAATTTGAAAGGAAATGGACAAGTATAGGTCAATGAAACCATTTTTCTTTGATGAAGCTAGATCTGGAAACTGTTATGTTGATCTGTTGTGATTCCGTGAATTTTGTGAAATTATCCAGTCCAAATTTGATCTCGTGTTCTTGATGACAGTTGTATAAAACATCTTTAGGAGCAACATACTAAAATTTGAGGATAAACGGACAAGTAATGATTGGGGAAAACAATTTTCTTTGAAAAGGATAAATCTGGACAGTGAACCGAGAGATAGGGAGAGTTATAAAAATTATATCTTTTAATAAAGAAGGAACTAAATTTTTATTTCTTCATGAGACTTTTACCTCTATGTATCAATTATAACATATTAAAATCTCAGAATTTTCGGAGTTCATTTAAGGGTTTAATCGAAATTATTTCCGAAACTGTGCAAAAGTGGTACTGGAATTTCTTTTGCTGTGATGTATGGATTTATGTGA
Organism: Eucalyptus decipiens; assembly: GCA_014182575.1. NCBI lineage: Eukaryota > Viridiplantae > Streptophyta > Magnoliopsida > Myrtales > Myrtaceae > Eucalyptus > Eucalyptus decipiens. The sequence goes on from CM024619.1 coordinate 36,586,492, forward strand.
TTGATGTGAAAATTTCTTGACATAGTGTTCTTCATGAAATATCTTCCTCTGGATCTTGTTTATCATGTTAAATTCTCAGAATTTACTGAGATTTTTTACTAATTTTCCAAGAATTTTCACTAAAGAAGTGCATTCTGTTTTATCCAAAAATTGGTTCTAGTTTAAAAAACCAAAGAACTTCTTCATGAAATGTGATATTGTGGATCTTATGCGTACTGCATATATGGTGATGTTTGGCACATCATGTGACATCAAAAGATGGTTTAGATCTTTGATATTGTTGCATCTAATGCCATGATGAAAATGAGACATATATGAGATTATATATTGTTATAATAACGAGACCGTCGGAGGTATAAGCTGACGATGCCTCGGAAGTGTTGGGATGCCCAAAGTGTGGGTGTCGGATGCCCGGAGTGTGTGTGTCAGATGTCCTCGGGAGTTTCGAGATGCTTGGAGGTATGTGCCGGAAGCCTTGGAGGTGTGTGCCGGAAGCCTTGGAGGTGTGTGCTAGGGGGTATTCCTCGTGATGCTAGTTGGAGTGTGAGATGCCCAGCGATTCGAATGAGTCAATGCCCTTTGGATGCCTAGTTGTATTATGATACATGCCCAGAGGGTGAGGGGTTGTATTATGATGCATGCCCGGAGGTTCCTCGTGACGCCAGGTTGGGTGCAAGCGATAAATTGTGAGATGCAAACAGTGGTCCCTAGATGAAAAATGATGATATCCTTATGAAAGATAAGAATTGAAATTGAGTCGTGTGCATGGGTGTATGCATATGGCATGATGCATGATCTGCTTATGAAAATAAATTAACGCTATTTGACATTGAGAATGCGATCATGAAGGCTTGAATGGATCTCATGGGGATGTATGCTTGATAGCATGGATGATATGCACAATGGCATGGTGAGATATGCATGACTGCATGGTGGTATATGCATGATGGCATGGCAAGATATGCATAACTGCATGGTAATATATGCACAACTGCATTGTGATATATGCACGACTGCATGAATGATGTGCTTTACTCGTGATATCTTGATTGTCTTGTTTGTTGCATGGTGTAGTTTGGTAGATCTTTACTGCTGAGTGGTTGTATTCACCCCGTTTGGGAACTAACATTTCAGACTAAATAAGATATCTCTGCTGCCACTACCACCGGTAGATGAATCGAGTGGTTGGATATGACTGCGAGGAGGAGGATAGCAAAGGAAGGAACTTTTGGACGCCGACACTAAACGATGAACTTTGAGTATACGACTGTTGGAGAAGATGTCAGTCATTTTTTGAAGTATAGCCAAGTATAGAAGACTACGACATTTTGATGTACCGATGAATGATGTTCATCTAGTTTAAGTAAATAAAAGTGTTTGGCTTTTACCTATAAATGTTTAGTAGGTGTGCATCATTTTCTAACTATAGGGAAGGGAGTTGTAGGATACGCTTCCGTCATATTTCTGCACGGGGACCTATGAAAATATATATATAAACCCCCAGTATTGATAGACCTTTAGGTCAAGTGAAAGGTAAGCGAACAATAGCGACCCTAATAGTTCGGGGGCCGTTAAGGGGTGCCACAACACGGCCATCCTTCCATGCGAAGGATGCAGCCTCAAACACAACCAATAACCTGATATCAACTTATATATCTCAAACCATATATACATACATATTAGATAAACTAACAGATTAGTTACAACAGCAGAGTTTCTATAATCTACCAAAAAGAAATATGCATTTAGAACTCAACCAGTCCAACCACTAATAAGGATTATGTGCACCACTTCCTTAAACCATACCCAAAAATAGAACTCCCAAAAGTTTTCCAACAGCGCTCTCATCCTACTAATTGCTAACCCTGGAACCTGAAAAAATGGAAGATGAATGGAATAAGCAACTACAGCTCAGTGAGTAGTATTTATCATAAAAGCATATCAAACTTCCACATTACATATTTAAAACTCAAGATATGGCTCATTATTGCCAAACAAAAATAGAATAACTTACATGAACAAAATGCATTATATGTTACCTCAACTTAGCTATATCAAATAGCAAAATTTCTCATTCATCCATAATAACAGAACAAGCACAACCGATTTGGTTCAATAATCAGATTCATCCTATCTCATAACGAAAGTTTATTCCACGCCCAAAATCCAAACTTAATGCCCTAGAGGTGACTCCTACGAAATTACGTTATCGTACAACATTTAGCCCTTGACCACATATAGCAATAGTACAAAGCCCTAAAGATGGCTCCCACGAAATTACGTTATCTTGTAGCACTTAGCTCTTTACTATGCATGTCAATAGTGCAAGACTCTAGAGGTGGCTCCCACGTGACTCGAGTCGCCATGTAGCACTTAGTCCTTTACCTGTTCACACTCACATGAAGTTTCGTTGTCGTGTAGCACTTAATCCTTTACCTGTTCACACTCACACGAAGTTTTATTGTCGTGCAGCACTTAGTCTTTTACCTGTTCACAACACATTTGATTCCCTCAACACAACACATCATCTTTCAATAGTCATCACATAATCACATAAATCAATTGTACCAAGACAGCATGCATAACGATCATCTCACAATAACTTAAAATTACCGAGCACTATATCCATCTTCATACAACAAATAGATCCTCACTTCTTTACACAAGTATATGTTGATTACTCTTACCTTAGTACATGAGTTTCACAAAACAAAAGAAAACATTAGTACTACTCACTTGGAGATGCCCCAGAATCAAATAACATGTGTTATTTGATCTTTCAATCTCGCGATCCTATCAAATAAGCAAGAATCAACATTAAATTTAGGTAACATGCTACGCCAACCACAAAATGGCTATATTATGCCTAAGCGTTAACAATACAATTCCTATGCACTAATAAATCGCTTATTCAAAATAATTATTCAAGCTGTTTGTAACGCAACACTTAAGCTTAAAACTTAGTTATGCTATAACTTTATCTACAACGGACTAACAATAATCAAGCAGTGCTTTCTACTAACAAGCGGAAACGGTCGCTATACCCCGACCATGAGTGCGAGCAATTCGATGGTGCCGGCGATGTTGTCCTTGCTTGGGAGCATGGATTTTGACACCGGGGAATGCCGTGGAAAAAGAGGAGAAAGAGGAGGAGGAGCGAGAGGAATGACCTGGATGAGGAGCTGGGTCTTGGCGGAGGGAGAGGGGCTGGCAATCTCGACAACGTTGCCGGTGCGGAGAGGGATCTGGTGGAGCAGAGCGGGGAGTGAGACCAGCGGCCGCGACGCCTGGGCTCAGCTGAGCATCTGCCTCGCGCTCGCGTCGCCATTTATCCAGCTCTTTGCTGCTGCTGCTGCTGCTTCGCTCATCTCGCAAATTGTTTTAGCTCCTTCTCTGCAGCTGCTGGTGAAGAAGAGAGAGGGCTGAGGTCTACTTTGTGAAAGTATCCCTCGTCCTGCCATTTTATCCTATAGTCAGTGCAATATAAATGAAAATATATTTAATATACATCAACACTTCATCCTTATGCCGACTAATGCAATGAGTTAAGAAGCCGTGAATTTTAGGGAGGAGGTGAATTATCTCAAATTTAGTAAATCAGTGAAGTATGAAACTAAAAGGTTAAGAAACTCGTCAAAATAGGATATTCAATCAAAATGTAGTACAACAAATAAAATGTTGTACCCCGTGGAGGATCAAGTGGAAACAACTCACAGTAGCACTCTTGCTATTACAAGCAAGAGACACCTAACGCGCTCGTACAAGCACACTGCTTCGCTTCTTTCTTTGTTCAACACACCACCCTCTCACCGCACACACTGCACTCACTGCACACGCCACTCTCTCAACAACACTACACTGTCCTCTTTCTTTTCCTCTGTACGCTCAAGTTAAGATGGTGGGCTGCCTATGGGCACTGGGCCAATTTCTTTATCTAATTCAACCCTTGAGGCCCATGTGGCCTTTTGGACCATAGGGACCCGATCTCAAAAATAAATAAATAAAATGGGGCCTCCAAGGGCTTGGCTACTTAAGGAATTCCACCCAGAAGATTTTTAAAGAGAGAATGCTAGGACATAGCCATCGTCACGTCATATTGCGCTGATCATGGCGCGGCTGCCGTTAACACAACTCGATTGGAAGGTTATTGAAGTCTTGATGGACTTCTTGAAACTAGAAAAGTCCCATATTACTTCTCTTAGGGCATCGGTTACTGGACATTCTTCCTTAATGAAATAGCTGATACAACGTTGCTTATTTCAACATATTTTACCAAGTCTTTTAGCATAGAAAGAATGTGGTTCATGTCATAATTTTATCTGGCTACCCACATTTTCCCCCATCTCTTCACATTTTATTTTTGGCAAATGCTACCAAAAACCCTAAGTTGTGCCCGACGTGACACAAATAGTAAAATACCTCTAATTTTTTTGTGTTGTTAAAAAATTTAAACGATTTATCATAGTTCCATCTATGGCATATCTGTATACACTAGTATACATTTAGAGTTATTTTATTATACAAAAAAAATTCAGGACATTTGATGTCACAATGACCAAATTTAGGGTTTTTAGCGACACAAAAAAAGTTTAGGATTTTTAGCTCTACAAAAAAAAAAAAAAAAAAAAGAGATATTTGTATCACAGTGATTATAATTTTAAAGTATTTTTTAGCATTGATACTTTTTTTTTCTTTTTTTAAACTGGGTCCCACACCATTTCCTACTCCTAGTATCAAGTGTCCTTTCTGTCTTTGATTCTATACTGATAAAGAACTCTTTTCAGTATAGTGATATTTCATTACCGAATCAAACAGGCTGAAAATCTCCGGGACATGTGGACATCGTATTTGTTATTTTATGTGGAGTAGATCCCGAGTTTTATGAAGGTGGGGTGTGTGGCACCCCTCGACGCGGCCCCCGATCCGCTAGGATCGCCATAGCTCGCTTACCTATCACTTGTCCTAATAACATTCCACTCTAATACCATTTCAATTGAAGCGGGTCCATACAACCTGGGGGTTTACATCTTTTAGATCGGTCTCAACGCGATTCATATAACGGAAGCATACTTATCTTCTCCTTAACCCGTACACAAACTAAACAATATAATGCAATATACACCAACTACAACCTTTCATATATATATACATTTTAGGGCCAAATCACTTTTATTTACATACTAAGATGGATTTTACAAGTCGGTATAACAAAAGGGCCAAGACTTTAATTAAGCTCGGCTAAACCCAAAAAGAACCCGACTATACGTCAAACGTGAATATCTATCCATCAGATAGTGTCAGCCATCCCAAAAAGTGTCAACCTCCACCAGTCACGCGCTCCTATCACACCCATCTCGGTGCATTGGCCGGCAGCGGCGGTAGCATCCCCATCATCCTCCCATCTCAGCAAACATGGACAGACAAAAACTCTTGTACTACGGGGCCATCAGGTAAGCCCACATTGTACATGACCAAAACACTGACGCGGATAAACACCAAACCATGAACACCGACGCAGGGGTGCTCCGAGCACTCAACCTCTACATCAGACGGTAATCCATAAAACGTACCACGCGTGACAGGTGCTAGAGACATCGCTCAATCTGAAATGTTAGTCCCTAAAGGGGTGAGTACAACCACTCAACAGTAAAAATCCATCAAACTACACAATGCAACAAGCAAGACAATCAAGATATCACAATGAAGCACATATCATTCATGCTATCGAGCATACATTACCATGCGGTCGTGCATATATCACCATGCGGTTATGCATATCTCACCATGCCATCATGCATATACCACCATGCAATCATACTTGTATTTCCATGAGGTTCATCCCATGCAATCATACTTGTATTTCCATGAGGTTCATCCCATGCTATATGCACATACATACGCATGATTTACATCATCCATGCCATCATGTATACATTCCCATGAGATCCATTCAAGCCTTCATGATCGCATTCTCAATGTCAAATAGCATCAATTCACTTTCATAAGCAAATCATGCATCATGCCATATGCATATACCCATGCACATGATTCAATTTCAATATTTATCTTTCACAAGGATCTCATTGTTTTTCTTCCAGGGACCAATGTTTGCATCTCACAATTTATCGCTCGCACCCAACCTGGCGTCGCGAGGAGCCTTCGGCACAAGCCTCGGGCATCTGGCACAAACCTCCGGGCATCTCACATCCCAACTAGCATCATGAGGAATCCCCCCGGCACAAACCTCCAGGGCTTTCAACACAAACCTCCAAGCATCCCGAAACTCCCGAGGACCTTCGGCACAAACCTTCGGGCATCCGGCACAAACCTCCGGGCATCTCGAAACTCCCGAGGCATCGTCGGCTCACACCTTTGACAGTATCATTATTATAACAATATACAATCACATATATGTCTCATTTTCAACATGGCATTTGATGCAACAATATCAAAGGTCTAAACCAGCTTTTTGATGTCATATGATATGCCAAAAATCACCATATATGCAGTACACATAACACCCACAATACCACATTTCATAAAGCAATTCATTGGTTTTTGAAAATAGAACCAATTTTCAGGTAAAACAGAATGCACCTCTTTCGTAAAAATTCTTGGAAAATTAGTAACCATCTCAATAAATTCTAAAAATTTAACATGATGTAAAAAAGATCCAGAGGAAGATATTTTGTGAAGAACACCATGTCAAGAAAGTTTCACATAAATCACATAGATCCACACATCACAGCAAAATAAATTTCAGCACCACTTTTGCATATTTTTCAGAAATAATTTTTATTAAGCCCTTAAATGAACTCCGAAAATTATGATATTTTAATATGTTATAGCTGAGATCTAGAGGTAAAAGTCTCATGAAGAAATCGAAGTTAAATTCCTTCTGGATTAAAAGATATAATTTTTGTAATTCTCCCTAACTCTCGGTTCACTGTCCAAATTCATCATTTTCAAAGAAAATGGTTTCACCAACCTATACTTGTTCGTTTCCTCTCAAATTTCGATATGTTATTCTCCAAGAAGTCCTTTACAACTTTCATCAAGAAGTTGAAGTCAGATTCCAACTAGAATATCGCATGCAATTCACGAAATCACCAAAGGTTGGACTGTTTCTACATGCAACGACTCACTTGGAACACTACCACCATTTATTCAAGTTTCCAGGATTCAACATCATAACTCAAGCATTTCTAGCAATCAACATCACAACCACAACAAGCAAATGGTAGATCAATGGACTCTACTTGCCTCTAATCCAAGCAAAACACAGCAAGCACACGGCGGCAGCGACGAACCTCCTTCTTGCTTTCTCTCTTCCTTTCTTTCTCTCCTTCTCTCGCACAACAGCTCTCTCTCTCTCTCTCTCTCTCTCGGATGGTAACCCCCTTCATCAATCCGCCTCTCCTCTCTTTCTTTCCCCCTCATCATTAGCAATCATTTGATTTTGCATGGCTTCTTACACTTGGCTACAATGGACTAACACTTGGCAAGCTTCTCTTGCCACTTGGGGATTTACATGCAGGTTGATGGGCCTCCCTTTGGGCCGGGCCTCTCCCTCTGTTCCTCTCTTCCCATGGTCAACATCAGCCCCTTCCCTTTGGGCTTCGCGGGCCAGGCCTTAGTGGCCAAACGGTGGGGCTCTTGTGGGCTGGTCTTGGCCTAAGAATTTTGGCCCACTTCCTCTTTTAATAATCTATTATAAATTCCCACTTATATAAATATCTAATTACACTTATTCACTTGGCCATAAAACTTTGCATCATAAATAAATAAATTTCAACTTATAAACCACATGGCCAAGAATATAATTTTCCCATCAAGTAATTATCCATTGAAAATCTTGGCCTTAATCTTATTGCAAATCATGGATCAAATGGCTATAATATAACTTGATGGTACTTCCATCACATATCCATGGTTCATAGCACATCTAGAGGTTGTCATGAAATTCTAGGATGCCATAGGGTGTTTTTTGGGTGGGGGGGTGTTGGGGGTTGGAAATAGGACGAGGACATGAAGAGTTCTATAATTTCTTGGAATCTTTGAAGAGAAAATGATGATTAACTTCGTCTGAATGTTTTTTTTTTCTTTTCTTTTTGGTCATATAGGAATGGTCATCATCTTCGTACACGAAGTTCTAATAACCTATCTATCACTGCATCCCAAAATCTCCTAGACTGAAACCGCACGACTTTTTCAGGAATTAATGCCAAGAGAGGATAAAAGATAATCTAAAGAACCAACTTGCACCACGAAGATAACATTGCTAAATGGAAAATGTGCAAATCAATGATAATAAATAATAGGGCAATTTTCCAGTGCGAACATAGGAGATCAAATGGTTTAGCGAGGAACGGGTGCGCGGCTATTGACGGCTGCGAGTCTACAGCCAAATGGGAGCAACTCTTTGCACGTGTCGTCCTTGTGCACAATCACCTCGATGAAGCACAAGCAATCTTTCTTGGGCCCAGTCGCAGTCTCGATCGCCTCCACAAGTTCCTCCTCGCAACAAACCTGCAAGACGAGAGCAATGAGGTTCTTCGTTCTATCAATGATATCTTGATGGGCCGATGTGGTAACGAAAATGGAGTCGAGTGGTGTAATAACAAGCTCATCACCTTCGTTGTCCAGCACTTGCCCTCCCCGTTGTGGATAGCGTCCACCAAGCCGGTGTAATTCCAGTTCTTGATTAGGTTGTAAGGTCCGTCGTGAATCTCAGCCTCAACGGTGTATCCACCGTTGTTTATTAGGAAGATGATGCTGTTCTGTCCGCATCGCAGCATTGTCGAGACATCCTGAGCAGTCATCTATTCGACATAAAAATAACGAGCATCAGCGTATTGAATAATGATATTGAAGGTTGTACAAATGGTCCCTGACCCGATTAGCCTATTAACAACACGATTGCCGAGGATCGATGGAAAAACAAAAGGAGTATTGATTTATTAGTAGATGATGACATATGAAGAATGTCTTCAAAACTTGTATTAGATAAAGCTTTCAATCAATAACTTTTTGAAGAGATGATAACTCAAGCCTTGGCTGAACATGAACCTACACCACAACGACTAAGGAAAGGGGGTATTAGGAGTGAGCATGACTTTAGGGTAGAATCGAAAACCTAAGAATCAGACTAGTTTCCACCAATCAGGTTCTAGGTTCCAAAATTGCAAAACCTGTTCCGACAGGTCCTGAAATAATTATTTGTGTTTTTCTTATTCTATGTCTTAGTGCGAACCTACGGCATTCGATGGGAGTGTGTAATTTAAAACCACTAATCTGAGCTTCCATTTTCAAGGAAATCTATCACTAAAACTTTTAATATATTAACATTTCATAATTTTCGTATGTCTAAATATGAGTTGCGATAAGTGAATTGTAACAAATGATGGTCATTAGAAGTGATAATTTATTGCAATCGTTCAATTGAGAATATATGTGGAACTTGGATAGATCCTGAATTAATCTTAGAACTTGTGACAAAATAGGTTCTAAGTTTCGCTTGAAATCTGAAACCACTCATCACTATGAGATATTATACCTGAAAGCTCCCATCGCCGATGCAAGCAATTACTCGCTTATTAGGTGCACCCGCTGCGTATCCAAGAGTTGCTCCGACGGACCAACCAATCGATGCATAATGCATTTGCTGCTCGTAACTGAAAAATACAAACACAATAAAAGCCATTGAACTAGTAATGTAACACAATGAAGACTTGGAAGAATCATAGCGAAAAGAATGCTTGCTTTGCTTACCCACAACCCCTGGGCAATTTAAGTTTCTGGCAATTGAACCACATATCTCCTGTCTCGGCGATCACAGTAGTTTTGCTCGACAGCATGTTCTGAATGTGTTGGACCAGAACATTGACCCTCAGTGGCTCCTTAGGGTCACGCTTAAGAGGACGCCCGTCAGGAACGTATATTCGGTGGTAGTTCTCATAAGCCGTTGTGTTGCGGTTAAGTCGCTTGGCAAGTGCCTTGAGGAAATCATTCATCTCGACAAACCCAAAGGTGGGGCCGTTCCCGATCACGACCCGATCGGGCTGCACTATGATCGCCTTCTCCTTCTTGATAAGGAGGGAGTAACCAACGGAGCTAACGTCATTGAAGATGGGCCCTGCGAACAAGTACGCATCGGCAGACTCCACGATCTCAGCGCAGAATGGGGTGCTCACTGTACCCCAGTACGTCCCGATGAAGTGGGCGTGGTGCTCGGTGGAGACAAGACCTTTGGCAGAGGCCATCACTGCGTGGGCATAACCAGACACATCGGCCAATTCGACAAAGGTATCGCATGCCTTTGCGATGCGGAGATTGGGCCCGGCAACCATGACGGGCTTCATTGCCTTGTTCAGGAACTCGGCAGCTGCCTCCACCGCAGCCTCCAAAACCATTTGATCGCTCAACCTGGGAGAGAGCGAAAAGGTGATGGGCTTGCGGCTGAAAGTAGGGTGAGGGATCGAAGTTAAGTTACAGCTGATGCTGATGTACACAGGCTTGCTCTCTCTCAGTGCCGTAAAGATTGCAGTGTCGATTTGCTCTTGTGCATCTTCAAGGTTATTCACCACCGCCTATAGATTCAAAGGAAAAGAACTTAACATATTATTCACGTTGACGAAGAACGTATTCAACCCTGTGAACAATGCAATCTGCACTGACCCTTCAAAACGATAATGGACGCACTAAAATCTGAAATTGAGTGCAGTGATTTGTAAGAAAAAAGAGCACGGGCAATGCGAGTGGCCGAGTGCTTGATTCCAACGAACGAACCTGATGGCAAGTGACAGTCTGAAAACACCGCAGTTCTTGGGTGAAATCGGGCAAGCCGATGGTGTGATGGAGGACCTGGTTTCTACCGTAGTCGTTGGAGTTAGGCCCACCGACGATGCAGATAAGCGGCAGGTTCTCGCTGTATGCGCCCGCTATCGCATTTATGACGCTGAGCCCGCCCACGGTGAATGTCACCACACAGGCGCCCACACCTCGGGACCGGGCATAGCCGTCAGCAGCGTACCCAGCGTTCAGCTCATTGCAGCAGCCGATGAGGTTGAGGCCCGGCTCGGTGACGAGGTGATCGAGAAGCGATAGGTTGAAGTCCCCCGGGACAGAGAACACGTCACCCACGCCAATCCTCAACGAGCCGGCGAGCCAGATGGTAGCCGAGGGTGGCCTCTGAGGGGCCAAGGGCCGCGATGGAGTAGGAGGGCTGGACGATGGAGGCGACGCCATTGTGGGGCCGGGCCACCTTGGACGGGAGCGAGCTCGTCTCCAGCGAGCCAACATGGGCGTCCAGGTTTATTGCACTATGAATCTTCGCTGACTTCGTGATCAGGTGGTTGGTTTTCCGATAGGGTCGGCTTGAGTCCGTGATCCAATGGGAAAAAGGCGCGCTTAACGACGACGTTGCCATCTCGGTAGCAACTACTGCTGCCAGTGGAAAGATCGTCGCGCAAGTTAGAAAAAGGGAATGCCTGCTTCCCTTAAAAATGAAGATCTCCTGTTAACTATAATCGTGGGTGGGGAGGTAATCTAAACTCAAGCCGACCTATACATAAACAATTAGCATAGTGCCTTGAGAAATTTTCACGTGTGTCGATAGAGTGGTGCACCCAATGGATCTACAGACCTTGGATCTAAGTAGCCCTTACATGGACAAGGATCCTCTACCCTACTTGATTTCCGAATCAGTAAAACCAGCCATCGTACATTAGCAGTAAAATTCACCGTTCTAATTAATATACATACATTATGTATGTATGTGGTTTGGATGGAATGGACACCAAACAAACACACCGATAGGGTAAAGGATCTCATCCCTCTCACGCACTGCCTAATGGCTAATAGCAATAAAAGCATCAGGTGCACTTAATCAATGAACCTGAAGTAGCCTTCAACTTCACTATAGGTTTACCTAATTGTCCTAACAGCTATTTTAGGGTAATTAAGTTCCTTAGTGGGTTTAATTCGTGGCTAATATCAAGATCCCAACAAATCACCTATGAGTTTTAGGTTTCTAAGCCAATATCGTACTCCTCAGTTAGTTGATTCTAGGCTAGTTCTAGGTTTTTTCTTTTCTTTTATTAGGGAAATGGCCTCAAGTCACTTTGTTTTAAATAAGGGCTGAGTTTGCTGGTCAAATCTTCACTGACTTGCAACCACTTGATTTTCCGCACCCAAAATAGAGGTGTTTGTGTCATAAACATTTCTTTTCTTCTTTTTTTCCTTCTTTTTCTTTCCTCCTGCTCATCTTCTTCTTCGTCCAAGCCATTCCAGTATTGCTCACAGCGGCATCCTTTTTTAAGTCCTCACGTGGACTTTGCTCTCTTCATACCCCAGCTTCTCCCTCGTTCTGTCATCACCTCAAGCCCCAGAGCCATACCTGTAACTCCAGAAACCCCAAACCGCGAATTCCACAAACAACTAGGGTTCGGCTCGCGCTCATAAATCGAAGAAACAGAGACAATTGGGACTTACCCAAAAAACCATGCCAACAAACGAATTAGCGCTACGAAATCGCTGCCTCGCTTCAGCTTTGATCGGATCTTCGACTCTCTCTCTCTCTCTCTCTCTCTCTCTCTCACCTGTTATTTTTTTCTCGACCGTTCTTTAGTTTCTCAATCGATGTTTCGGCTCAATCGAAGTGAAGATGAAGCGCAAATTTCAGTTCCTGATCTGCTGTCATGGGGATGGCTGCAAACTAGGGAACTCACAGTTTGGGCCCGCCGGAAATGACGCCGGCGACTACCCGTGTTCATGTGGAGATGACTGGGTTGGTAGATACCCGTGGGTAGTTGTGGGGAGCAAAAGCGAGATGTCGAGGAACTTGAGCTTGCGTTTTTCTCTCTGCTCTACATCCTTCTTCATTTATGTCCATGAGAATGCGTGCGTCCTTACGTTGATATTAGTCAAGGTGCAGAGGGAGTAATGGATGGGATGATGCCAAAAACAGAGCTGGGTCTCTCTATTCACTTTTGCCCGAGCTGAATTTGAATGGTTTTAGGATTATGCATGAACTTTTTAAAATTCGGGCATGCTTCTCTAGAAATTCAAGAAGTAATCCCATGTAAGATGAATAAATATAAAAGAGAGAGAGAGAGAGAGAGAGAGAGAGAGAGAGAGAGAAGAGAAGAAGCAAGAGAACCCTACCAATATCAACAACTTATTTTGTGAATTTGATTAATTGGACCTACGTGGCATTGAAGGAAGGACATAAAAACGAAGCAATTTGAGTGTGTGCTAGAGATGGTGCCCATCTCAGATTTCTTTTAATCCTTTTTCCTTTTAATCTTTATCCAAATTTTGTTATGGATAGAAATGCCCCGACTTCAGTCTCTGAAAAAATCAAGTGCTTGCCAGCCAACGAAGATTTTATCTGTCAGCGACCTCAAATCCTTATTTGAGACAAAATAACCACTTCAAATTTTTATTTGAAATAAAATCTAATTCGGATACTCATTTGAGAAAATGACCTCATTTAAAGTCATTATTTGGAATTTTCTCTTTTTATATAAAATAAAATTTTAATTTCAATCAAACACAAATCTTGCTAGACCAAACTGATTCCTAGCCCCTGATTGCTCCTCTAAACACCAACTACTAGATGACAAATTATCTAATGAATGGCCTTACGCTTGAATCTAAACTTGATGATAAATTTTTCGATAAAGATTAAATTTGGTCCGTCTAACGTAGTTAGATATAAGATTTGACCCGCATAAAACCCATCACACATTCAATTTAGTACGACGTATACTCCATCCACCCATGTAATAATTTCTCAAAGTTGATAAGGAATATCACTACGACGGGCCCGACACATCACCCGAGTACTCCATGTTTGGTTTAGTTTGGATCCAGACCGAGTCGATCACTGCATGAAGTGGGTTTCGCAATTTTCACACCTTTGCACCTACTCATTAACATCTCTGTTCGACTCGCGATGCTAATCTAGTTTTGAACCTCGTATTTAGGTTTAAGCTCATCGACCAAATGGAAATGCTACTCTAAGAAAAAGGGCAGGAACTGCATTGTCGTTGGGCTTTGGTTTCAGAGGAAATAAAAAAATAACAAGATGGACGGAGACCTATTTGGTTGGAATAGAGAATAGTCACATCTTACATTAGTAACTAGATATTTTGTTTAAGCACTGTACAGTGTACACCCTAATAACAATATAATGAGAGTAGTTTTTCCAGCATTCCTGATTGAATGGCGTTCCTGTGATGGGTAATTACAAATATAGACATTGCCAAATTTAGTTCTAGTTAAATTTATATGGCAGCAATATCTACTATTCATGAGGTGATTTCCTCGTGGGGATGGCCATGATTTTAGGTTCCACTTGAAATCTGAAATCTACCATGCATTCTTAGAAATATGGAACTTACAATGTCATAATGTCCAGGTTTACCCAATTTCCATCTATACTATTAATTGACCGATTACAATGACTCATTATCTTTAATAATCATAATATGCTACAATCCATTATAATTTATTAACAAAATACAATTCTTGAATGTCGTGAATGGATAATGCAAAATTATCCTAAGACTCATTTACAAATTCGATTTATGTTAAATTTTCATTTTACTAACCACGTTGATCAATCAATTGGTCTCATCATTATTTTCACTAAATCAAATGAAGCAAATCGCTTGTACCACCAGCGAGGTGGTTGCTCACCTAATAATTAGACAGAATGGTCAGCTGAAGAAAGACTTGCGAGTGGAACACGTTTTCCGTAACACAAAATTATTTTTGTATCGGCAGTACCAAAAATTATTCTTGCTCGCCTAATCGACAGAATGCTCGGCTGAAGAATTTAGGTTGTCGAACAAAATTGACCTTTGCATTGCGGAGATGCAACGTGACGCTGTCGCATCGGCAGGACCATTCGTGCCACGAGCACGGACTGCGAGTGGAACACGTTTTGCATGTGTGATTGCTGATCACGTTGTTCGTGATTCTAGTTTGATAAGAAATTTCCTATGATATTTTTGTACTCAATTAAGATGATTTGTTGTAACGTTGTAGGATACATTTAGAGTACCCTAGAAATGCCCCTCGAATTTAAACATTGAGAGTGAGAAACCCGAGGCATAAGTAGGTTTTTCATTCTTAGCGAATGAATGTCAGGGAAAAAAACAAGTTTGAACTTGATTAATGCACAGGCCATTGGAGATGACACTCCTAACGTTGTCGTTAGAGTCCTATTAATAAATAATAATAAAAATTATTTTTGAAAAATATTTTCTACCTTTTCGGTATTTAGATAACGAAAAATGTCTTTCCATAAACTGAAAATAACAAGTTAGATTGGAGAAAAATGGCTTTTGGAATTGGTGCATCCAGATCTAAACTATTTCCAGATGTGAAAATCTGATTTTTTGGCATGATACCGATAAGGATTAAATTTTTTTAATATAAAAAATAAATGTAAATGTCGATCAAAGACAGATCCTACTAGACTAAACCGATTCCTAGCCCCCAATTGCTCTATTAGATGACAGACTATCTAACGAACAACCTTACGCTTGAACCTAATCTTGACGTAAAATTGTTAGGGAAAGATTAATTTGGTCTGCCAAATGAAGTGAAATACAAGGTTTGACCCACATGAAATCCATCGCTTATTCAATTTAGTACGTATACTCCATCTATGCAGTAATTTCTCAAAGGTTGATGGGCAATATGACTAATACGAGTGAGGTTAAATATCATAAATACAACGGAGCTGACACGTGTACTCCATGTTTACTTTTATTTGAATCTAAACCGAGTCGATCACTACATGAAGTGAGGATCGCAATTTTGAACTTTTCAGCTACTCATTAACATCCCGGTCCGACTCATGATGCTAATCTAGTTAATCAGGTTTTAGTTAATGGACCAAATGGATATGCTACTCAAGCACAGTGACAGTGAAAAAAGCAGGAACTGCATTGTTATTGGGCTCTGGCTACAGAAGAAATAAAAAGCACAAGATGGACGGAGACCGATTTGGTTGGCACAGTAACGTCTTTACATTAATAACAAGATAGTCTGATTAAGCAATTAACACTGTACTGTGTACACTCTAATAACAATATAATGAGAGTAGCTTTTCCTGCGTTCCTGATTGAATGTCGTTCCAATGATGGGCAAGTTACAGACATAGGTATCGCTGAATTTATTTCTAGTTAAATTTATATGGCAGCAATATGTACAATTCATCAGATAATTTCCTCATAAGTAAACTCGTCAAAATGAAGCGAGCCGTTTCAGCCCAATCTCACCTTGAATGGCAAGACAAGGAATAGTTCCTAGGGGTGAGCGATTCCTGATTTCGGTTCGGTTCCGTCTGGAACCTGGAACCCACCCTCGGGTACAAGTTCCTCATTTTTTGGAACCTAGAACCTACCCGTTAGAACCAAAAACTTGGAACCTACCCTGTCACAGGTTCCGGAGTCGGTTCCAGGTTCCAACAGGTTTTTTTTTTTTTTGCACATAATCAATGAATTAGACCATAGGATGAAATAGGCAACCAGTAATATTCTTAGCCAATTCAGAAACTATAGGACTTCCTTTCTTGCGTACTTCATGCACCACTTCAACTTACTTGGATGATTTGGTGGAAATGTAATCCTTAAGGTTGCGGGCAGCATCAGCATCATTTACAAATGACATTGCAATGAAGTATATGCCTTCATCAATTCCAAAGTTTATGTCAGCCCAATCCTGCAAATCAACCATATAATACGGTGAAGTAACCAACTTGAAAGGAATTCGTGGATTTTTTATATTTGAAATCATCAATTGTAGGCTTGCAGCGCAATTTATCCATCTACGCACACCAATCAAATTACTTAATGACAATGAGAGGACCAAGGAGCATCAAATTAGAATTTATGACATATGCACTATGTTGTTTAATTAGTGGGAATCAAGAAGAGAGAACACCAGCTTGGTAATCCTTTCATCTCCAGTCATATACTTCCCAGAATCTAATGTGAAGGTATCAATGATTTAGATGGTAACGGCATCAATACATTACTATGAAGTGCTGAGGGCATGTGGTAAGTCTTCAGCCCCATCTCATGCAATAGAAATACTAATATAATATGTGTAACCCGTGGATATTTCTTCAATTGACAATATTATGAATCACCTACTTTAGAAGAAAGGAAATAAGGGGCCGCAGCAAGATTTTATAAATGAAGCTATGAGGTTTAGGTCTATTAATGGTTTGCCAGAACCAACTTTTGTCCCTTATTTCTTGCAAATTTTAGCACAAATGGAAATGCATGTGGATCTAGGATTTCTCCTTTTCTCATGTTTTCTTATGGTTGACTATAAAATTCAATGACCTAGCAATGAATGAACACCACGCAAAATGTCCACATTGAAGCAAGAACAAGACACTTAAAGCGTCAAAGAACTACCAAAAGCAATAATGTCCGAGGAATATAAACAAGAAACCAGGATTATGAAATCCACCTTTCTTGACAGAGTATGCAATTTGTAATTCCCCTTAACAAGCTTCCCATCTCACCAAAAGCTGAACTTTGTGCAAGGTAGAAACAAACCAGAATCTATGCACTTGCCCTTCAAATCATTCCCAATCTTTTCAATGACTTCAAAACTTGCCATGCCTCCATCAATAACGAGCTCATCACCAACCTCGATACCTGCAGTTCAGGTTTAACATAAAGAGGGATGGTTAGATAGCAAATTATGTCAATTACATTAAAAGACTATGTTGTCTATGCAGTAAATTGTACCTTCAGAAAACTAAAGTGGTTTGCTTGGACAATGAAAGGGCAGGAACCCTTGAACCCTTTCGTAGGAAATAACTAGATTGATCCTTCCTAATTTTCTCATAGCAAAACAAAGCCACATGAGAATAGCAGTAAGCAAATTAATGTATCCTCCATTAAGATGAAGCTTAAACATAAATGCAGACTAGACCAGAAAAAATTTCACAAAAAAGAAGTTCGGAACTATCAACACTTTCTAAACTATGAAGCATTAAGTGATCCCTTTGTCACACACTAACCTCTACTTTGATAGAGGAAGGAGCACCATGATCAACGACATGAATCTGACTACCCTCGGTATCAATCAATGGGGATATGTTGACATGGAAAGGAGCGGCGAGCGGTGTCGAGGGGTGACTAGGCAAGCGGCGTTAGGGGGCGCCTGGGCAAGCGGCATGGGGGCGAGTGGTGAGTGACGTCCACCGGGGGCAAGCGGCGTCCAACGGCGGCGTCAAGGGCGAGCAGCGTCCAACGGCTGAGCAGCGGGGCGAGCAGGGGTGACGGCATTGAGGGAGGCAAGGGCGGGGCGAACAAGGGGTGAGTAGCATCCAGTGGAGGGACGAGTGGTGTCCGATGGTGACATCCAGGGCAAGCAGTGTCTGGCGGAGGCATCGAGGGTGAGCGGCATCCACCGGTGACATTGAGGGTGAACAGCATTGGGGACGGGGCAAAGGCAAAGGTAGAGGCAGAAGCAGAGAACGATGGGAGAGGAGAATTGAGGCCGGATGGCATCGAGGGCGAGCAACGTCTGGCAGCGACGTCAAGGAAGAGTGGCATTAGGGATGGGGCAAAGGTAGAGGCAGAGAATAATGGAAGAGGAGAACTTAGGGTAAAGATTTTGGGTGTTTTTAGGAACCCTAACCGGCCTTGTTAGAATCGGGAACCGAACCGGACCCTCCAATTCGGTTCTCCGGTTCCCGGTTCTACTCGGGAACCACACTCACCCCTAATAGTTCCTACATTTCAGGGGGTAGTTTTGGACTTTGGGGTTATACCATGTGAAGAAATGAAGAACAAAAAACACAAGATGTAGAAGAAAGATTTATGTATTTCTTGAATCAGAGAGCAAAGCATACATTCAACTGAGAGCTTTTACTTTTGCTCTACAATTACTCTCTTCGTCTCTCTCTTTCTATGCTATACTCTGTATTCGATCTACACACACTGAAAAAACAGAGTACCTTACAAGAGACTTAAGGAAGAAGACGATCAAAAAATGAACAGACTCAACACCGGCTTAACAACTTCGGTTTTATATCTAACAGAATAACTTCCCTAATGTAGTAGAACACATGTGTTTACTTTTGAAGTCTTCAAGCTCTATAAACACGTGTGATGAAAAAAATAGACTCTCTCTTCATGTCGATCTTGGATTCACTATCTTCAATGCTTCTTCCTTATAGCCACGAGCATAGCATTAGTCATCACGAGCACAGCATCAACAGCCACGAACTTCTTTTTCAGCTTCTTTTTCCTTATGCATTGCCATAGATGCTGTCTTCAATTCACTATCTTTAACATCCCCCCGCAAATTGGGAGGGGGTAAACACCCCAAGCCCAATTTGGTGCGAAGAGTAAAATGTAGGAAGCGAGGTAAAGATTTTGTAAAGATGTCTGCAATTTGGCGAGTACTGGGAGTATAAGAGACAATTAAGGATTCGGAAGCAACCTTTTCACGAACAAAATGAAAGTCTACTTCAATATGCTTTGTGCGAGCATGTAAAACAGGGTTAAGTGAGAGAGCAATAGCTAACTTGTTGTCACAAAAGAGAGATGTTGGAGCAGATAAACCGATGTCAATGTCTCGAAGTACAAAACTGACCCATGTAAGATCAACTGTAGCTAAGGCTAAAGCTCGATATTCAGCCTCTGTTGAGGATTGAGAGACTGTAGATTGTCGTTTTGCTGACCAAGAAATAAGGTTGGAGCCAAGGTATGTACAAAAACTAGTTGTAGATCACTTGGTAGTACTACACCCTGCCCAATCAACATCAGCAAAACCATACAAATGCATGAAGCTGTTGGAATGAATGGTTAGTCCGAGAGCAACAATGCCTTTCACATATCAAAGAACCCTTTTGAGCTTGTGAAAATCACCTAATGTGGGCTGCTGCATCTTTTGACAGAGAAGATTAGTGACATAAGCAATATCTAGACAAGTTATAGTGAGATACTAAAGTCCACCCACAAGACTTCAATACTCAAGAGGATGCTGCAATAATGTGTCATCAGTTGTCATGGCTGCAGACCGTAATGAGAGAGGAGTAGAAATAGGTTTGCAGTCTTTCATATTAGCTCGAGTAAGTAGATCAAGAGCATATTTGGTCTGGGAAAGAAATAAGTCTTGTGAAGTTTGTTTAGCCTCAATTCCTAGAAAGTAATGTAGAAGACCAAGATCCTTCATATGAAATTGAAGGCTCAGTAGATGAATCAAGTGAGAAAGTAAGTGAGCTCAGCTACCAGTGAACACAATATCATCTACATAGAACAATAACAGTATGGTGTTTGAGCCATGATGAAACACAAATAATGAGGGATCAATGGTGCTGCAAGAGAACCCATTCTCAAGGAGGAAGTTACTGAATTTATCAAACCGAGCTCGTGGTGCTTAACGAAGACCATACAAGGATTTCTTAAGCAGACATACATGATGAGGCTTCTCAGGATGTATAAAACCTGGTGGCTGTTGCATATACACTGTTTCATTCAAAGTGCCATGTAGGAAGGCATTCTTAACATCAAGCTGATGGATTGGCCAATGCTTTGTCATTGCCACAGAAAGAACAATTCGAATAGTAGCATGTTTAATGACAGGACCGAAGGTCTCTATGAAATCAATACCTTCTTCTTGATGAAACCCCTTAGCTACTAGTCTTGCTTTGAGTCTGTCAAGCTGACCATCTGCAGTAAGTTTAGTTTTAAACACCCACTTGCACCCTATGACATTCATGTGATCAGTTCGAGGCACTAATTCCCATGTCTGGTTTGTGTATAAGGCATCCATTTCATCTTGCATTGCTTGATACCATCATATGTCTGCTAGTGCAGATTTGACTGTTTTTGGTTCGAGAGGAACTTTATATTCAGCCAAGCATGCATATTTAGGATTAGGTTTGACTATTCTAGATTTTAATCTGGTTTGCATAGGATGTACAAATAATATACCTTGTATGTTGTCTGGAGAACTGCTTTGTGCTTGATCAATATTGATCTCTGGCAGTGCTGACATAGAACATACTAGTTCCTCAGTATGCATTTGTGGTAATTTAGTAGAATCGGATGCATGAGTGTGGATATTCTGTATCAATCCAATATCTTGCAGATGTCCCATATGTTCATTGGACTTAGGTTGAACTTGTTCTGTAGTTATAGAGTCTAGAAAGGTTACTCCATTTATCCACTGTTTGTACAAGTCTGTACCTTGATGATACTTAGTTGGTAGTCGATTGGTGAAAGGAAAACCCGATTCATCAAATACCACATGACGACTTACATAGACATGTCCATTAGCGGGTAGAAGACATTGATATCCTTTATGTCTTTCACTATATCCCAAAAATATGCATATAAGAGATCTTGGATCAAGCTTATGTTGTGCATATGGTCTGAGGCAAGGATAACAAGCACATCCAAAGACCCTTAAATGTGTATAGCTTGGTTTTTGTTGGTACAATTTACTGTAGGGTGAATTCATATGGAGCTTTGAAGTAGGAAGCTGATTAATGATGCAATTTGTTGTCATGAAGGCATCTACCCAGTATTTTAAGGGTACTTTGGCATGATAAAGCATAGCTAGTCCTAACTCGACCACATGTCGATGTTCTCTTTCGGATAGTCCATTCTGTTATGGTGTATAAGGACAAGAAATGTTCTGTTTAATTCCACATTGTTGTAGATAATTCTGAACTTTGTTGCCGGTGAACTCACCTCCTCCATCACACTGAAAGATTTTGATCTTATGATCAAATTGATTTTCAACTTGCTTTTGAAACATGACAAAGATATCATAAAATTCTGACTTATGTTTCATTGGATACAGCCAACTGTATCGAGAGAAATTATCCACAAAAATGACATAGTATCGAAATTTTTGAAAAGACTGAACTGGTGAGGGTCCCCAAACATCACAATGTATCTTTTCTAGGGGAGTATTAGATGTATAGTCTGACATAGGAAAGGGTAAAGCTGAACTCTTAGCAATCTGGCAACTACTACATATGCTTTGAGTTCTTGAATTACATTGAATTAGGTTCTGACTTTGCAAATACTTCACTGTTTTTAAACTGGTATGTGCCAGCCTCTGATGCCACAGGTCTTCTCCTACTTCTTTTTGAATTTGAGTGAAGAAAACTTCTGTGACTTTAGGGTCAACTTGATACAGTCCCTTGACTTTCTTTCCCAGCCTCACTGTTGTATTGTTGCAATTGTCCTTCAAATATACCCCATGTTTGTCAAAAATAAAAGAACAGGGATAATCATCTGTTAACTTCGAAACATAAAGTAGATTTTTCTTTATTTCAGGGACTATCAATACATCATTTAGTGGTAAAGAGCTAGTTTTTGTATGCAATAAGCCATCACCAACACAGGAGATTGATAAACAAGAACCATCTCCTATCATAACAATATCAGTCCCACTATATAAATAATAGTATTGAAGCATACTAGGGTCTACAGTGATATGAGCTAAGGCTCCTGTATCTGGATACCATTCAGTGCCATGAGAGTCTTCAACGTGCATTGCTGCTAGTGCAGTTGGTATTTCATTTGCTTGATATGAATTATCAAAGCGATACCAACATCGAAGTGATGTATGTCCTGGTCTTTTACATATTTGGCATTCTAATGGAATATTATTTGCTATTTTCACATTCTGCATATTCTGATTAGATGCTGCACTTTGTGGTGGATATGACTTAGTGGCTTGATACTTTTGAGAAGGATTTGCATATGGTCTGAACCCCTATCCATAGTTAGATTAGTTGTGTGACAACTTGTTAACCTGATCTTCTTGATTTAGATTCAGGTTATTCATCCTATAATGTTGATTTATTCCTGTCTCAACATAGTCATTACCACGATCTCTAGTATTCATTGTACGTCCCTTGCCATAGCTATATCCTCCTCGACTATTTCCTCTTTGATTTATGAAGTTAGAGTTTTGCACAATTCCAGCAGACTTTCTTTGGCCATAGTAGGCTAAATTAGGATTATATTGGTTCACTGAATATGTATGTAGCCTAGTTTCAAATCTCTCGAGCTAAGAGATAACCTCATCATAATTTGGTTGAGGTTTTAAGCAATACATTGTTGTTATGAAACTTTCATATTCTGAACCTAATCCCTCAAGAACACCAAACATCTTGGTTATCTCATCAACAGGTTTTTCAATGGCATTAAGTTGATCACAAATGGACTTAAACTCTCGAAGATAAACATTCAATGTTCTATCTCTTTTCTGACATGCTTGCAATTTTCCCCTTAGTTCGAATTTTGCCACTGACTTTTGTGTGAAACGATTAAGAAGAGTCTGCCATACCTGATATGATGTCTCTAGCCCGATGATCAAGCTTAAAATGTTCTCAGACACTGCTCCACTTATCCAAGATGAGATTAACTGATCAGTCTTCATCCAATCTGTATGATCAGGATTCACCACTTCTATTTCATTACCTTCAATCTCGACTTGCATCATTTGAGCTGGTGGTGGTGTTTCGCCATTGATAAATCCAAAGAGATCCTGACTTCGCAAGAACCTGTGAAATTGTGCTTGCCAAAGTAGGAAATTATCTTCAGGTAATTTTATTGTAACAAAGTTGGCTATATTGACATGGATCGGAAATGGATATTTTTGTATCCTTGCTGCCATTCTGTATTTCCAGAAACTTTTGAAGATATGCTTTCTCAACTACTATCAAATAGAAAACCAGATTTTGCTCTTGATCTTCTTGCTGTCGTCTGGATCACATAGACTCTATAAGACTTCGACCAGTATAGTAGAGGAAGCTAGAGCTCTCAGGAAGGCTCTAATACCATGTGAAGAAATGAAGAACAAAAAACACAAGATGTAGAAGAAAGATTTATGTATTTCTTGAATCAGAGAGCAAAGCATACATTCAACTGAGAGCTTTTACTTCTGCTATACAATTATTCTCTTCGTCTCTCTCTTTCTATGCTATACTATGTATTTGATCTACACACACTGAAAAAACAGAGTACCTTACAAGAGACTTGAGGAAGAAAACGATCAAAAAATGAACAGACTCAACACCAACTTAACAACTTCGGTTTTATATCTAACAGAATAACCGCCCTAATGTATTAGAACACGTGTGTTTACTTTTGAAGTCTTCAAGCTCTACAAACACGTGTGATGAAAAAAACAGACTCTCTCTTCATGTCAGTCTTGGATTCACTATCTCCAATGCTTCTTCCTTATAGCCACGAGCATAGCATCAGTCATCATGAGCACAGCATCATCAGTCACAAACTTCTTTTTCAGCTTCTTTTTCCTTATGCATTGCCACAG
Source organism: Eucalyptus decipiens (assembly GCA_014182575.1). NCBI lineage: Eukaryota > Viridiplantae > Streptophyta > Magnoliopsida > Myrtales > Myrtaceae > Eucalyptus > Eucalyptus decipiens. The sequence continues at coordinate 36,610,837 of CM024619.1, forward strand.
ATGCTGTCTTCAATTCACTATCTTTAACAGATCCCAGCAACTACAAGATTGTCTTCACTCCCATCATGGTTGGTTTGTTCAATTTGACCACCGATGAGAACAGTTTCAAAGTGATGGATTCATCCCTCCATTTCCAAGTTTTCCCAATAACAAAGATTGAGACTTTCTTTAGATTATTTCATAATACTAAGCGGAATGAAAAAAAAAAAAAAAAGTCGGGAAGCTCAACATTCATGTGTCTCCCTCTTGCAACATCTTGGCGACACCAGAGCGTTGAACCACGGCAGGTCACTTCATTCAGTCATCATAAGAGCAGGGTTGGATCAGGAAGTGTTCTTACAGAACAGTATGATGAGGTTTTATTCTCTCTATGGCATCTGGATATGTGCAACATGGCCAAGGTAGAGAGGCCTTTGTGCGTGAAGAAGATATTTGGGTGAAGAAGATACTATCTTGGACATTAAAGTTATTAAAAAAAAAAAACATAATGGAGATTATTTTTTAGCCTAAGTAATTATGTTAAAATGTTAAATAAATTTAAATATCTTGGTTGCAAAGAAATAAGTACTCCATTCAATTCAAATATTAAGTTGAATTATAACGTTGGTAAAGCAATATTACAACTTGAATATGCAAGTGTTATAGGTCTTTAATATATGCAATGCATTGTATGAGACTAGATATTGTTTTTTCCGTATGTAAGTTGAGTTGATATATTAGTAATCCAAGTATAAAACATTGGAAAGCTAATATTGCAATTTTTGGTTTCCATATTAAGTGGATACACTATATCTTGAGCAAGCAAAAAACAAACACGCATAACCCACTCAACAATGAAATCTGAATTCATTAGTTTAGTAACAATTGGGAAAGAGGCTAAATGGATTAGAAATTTATTATTGGATATCAAATTATGGCATAGTCCTATACCTCGTATTTTTATCAATGTGATAGTTAGGCTACTTTAACAAGAGTGTATAATAGTAATTCTAGACATATCAGTCTAAGAAATGAGTGCATAAAATAATTGATTCAGGATGGTACCATCAAAAATTATCTACGTTAGGTCAAGTAAGAATCTGGCCGATCCCTTTATAAAGGCTTTACTAAGAGACATGATAAAGATGACCTCAAAAGAAATCAAGCTAAAACTCTTTGATTAAAATCACTGGTAATAGTAATTCAACTTGATACCAGTGAATCACTAATTATAAGGTTTAATGGGTAAAAACAGGTTATCAAAAATGATTGTTAGATACTAACATTAGTCTAGACATAACAAGTCAATGTGGTATGTTATATTTGTCGGTTGAATTAAATCCTAAATAAAGTATAATACAAATTAGTAATATATTACCAGTAACGAAAACACAAGATAGATACTTCACTTATATGAACTTAGAAGTGATTTTTTTTATGAAAATTAGGGTTACTTTCTGTAAAGCTCATGAAATAGGTACAAGCACAAGACCATAATAATACTAAGTAAATTATAGAATTTCTTGTTGAAGCAAGAGATTAGTATATGTGCAATATATCCGATTTTATTATAAAAGTGGCAAGTGGAAAGCATAACTACTTGAAACTTTTATAGAATTTTAAGCTTGCACTAAGTTAAGGTTTAACTCTAAAGAGACTTTTATGTATGCATATTAATCTTATGAAAATTTTGGTTGTATATTTTTTTAAAAAAAAATTATTTAGAAAATTTTATTTTACAAACAAAGTGAGGGATTGTTGGTACATTATTTGTAAAATAAATTAAAAGATGTCTTGTCCCACATCGAAAAGATGTTAGTGTGCATGTGAACGAGATTTAATACTAATCAAAATTTATTATTTATTATTTATTAAAATTTGAATTTATTATTATAAAATAACTGTTTTGTCCTATAGGAATAGTGCAACTATTAAAAAAGAAGCTATAGTTATTTTATTATTTAATTTTGATTTTTTTTAATTTTTTTATGGTTATTAGGCACTCTTAATGTTTGGAAGATTGTATCTATTTAAACATAGCTTCTCCTCCTTGAAAGATTGTATTTATTTTTATAGGTGTTTTGAGAACATATTTGTTCACGATGTAAACGACAAAGCCATTGATCTAACTCTCACAAACTCTTAAGGACCTTGTAGGTTTTGCTATAGATTCTCCCTGTACTAGCAATTCTAACAAGTCTCGGACAATCAACGAGCTATCCCGATGAGATCTTGACATACCCATCAACCTTTGTCTCGCTTGTGGCTCCTTTGCCAATCTTGTCCAATCTATAAACACTCCAACTATCGACCAAGTCCTACTTGTCATTGTGAATTTCCCACTACTAGTCATCGAACGATCACTTGTCGGTCACTGCGCCTCCTCACCGTCAATCACTCATTTTTTGTTTGAGTTCTAATATAGGAAATTGCCCAAATTATATTCGATTTGTATATTCAGTTGTTCAAATTTTCACTAAGCCAAGAGCCAATTGAAGCAAATGATGATCACGAGATTGCCTTGCTTAAGTTTGGACATGGTTTGGGTGAAGGAAAACATCTTTGCCCGATCGAGTTTCCCATACATTTCTTTGATTTTTTCCCACAGAACATTTACTGTCTTTTGTTGGAGAAAGTCCAATAGTGACCTTCAGGGATGATATAGTTTTCGATCTAGGTTTCGACAAGTTGGTTACACTTCCTTAGTATCTTGTAGGTCACTCATTGGCAAAAAAAAAAAAAAAGGATGATTCCTCCTCCAATCAGTCACCGGACAATCCCTTGCTGGTCACCGCACCCCTTCACTGCCAATCACCCATTTTTTGTTCAAGTTCTAATCTAGGAAATTGCTCAAATTATATCCGATTCGTATATTCAATTGTTCAGATTATCACTAAGTTGAGAGCCAATTGAAGATCATGAGGTTGCCTTGCTTAAGTTGGGACATGGTTTGGGTGAGGGAAAATGTCTTTACTTGATCGAGTTTCCCATACATTTCTTTGATATGTTCCCATATAACATTTGCGTCTTTTGTTGGAGAAAGTCCAATGGTGACCTCCACGGGTGATACAGTTTTCAATCCAGGTTTCGACAAGTTGGTTACACTTCCTTAGCATCTTGCAAGTCACTTGTTGGTAAAAAATGAGATGGCTCCTCCCCTTGTCAATCACCATGCCTTGTCACCATCGATCACCCATTTTTTGTTTGAGTTCTAATCTAGGAAATTGCTCAAATTATATCTAATTTGTATATTCAATTGTTCAAATTTTCACCAAACTGAGAGCCAATTGAAGCAAATGACGATCACGACATTGCCTTGCTTAAGTTTGGACATGCTTTGGGTGAGGGAAAATATCTTTAACTGATCTAGTTTCCCATATATTTCTTTGATATTTTCCCATATAAAATTTGTGTCTTTTGTTGGAAAAAGTCCAACATTGGCCTCCGAGAGTGATATAGTTTTTGATCTAGGTTTTGACATGTGGGTTACACTTCCCCAATATCTTGCAAGTCACTCGTTGGTCAAAAAACGAGACAGTTCCATCAAGGGAACCATCTTTATCTTTGGTTATAAGGGCTCATCAAAACTCTTAGGACCAGATCAAGTAATTCTTCAATGTAAAGAGCTAATATGTGACAAGGTGTAGCTCGGATCCATCAACCATTGAAGTGTATAGTGGGTCACTAGGCTCCGGGCAACTACTAATGACAGCTAAGTAAGGAACATAGTCATCTAGAAAAATTAGGTAGGGATTTGCTCCCAAACCCGATGTGCTTGGCTTGGGGATATGGCTCGAAAAAGCTCAGCTTGACCTAGGGCTTGGGTTGACCCCAAAAATAGTAAATGGGCCTCCTTTTGATAGTGCGAGCTCCACATGGGCCTAATCCACTAAGTCCTAAACATTCTAGGCTTGGCTAGGTTGGGCCTAGCTAGTCAACTTGGATGGCCTGCCAAAAGTTGGGCTGGGTCAAGCCAGCCAGACAACCACTGAGTGGGTTAAGCTTGAATAGGCTACCTTGGGCTAGGCCTAAACAAACAATCACTAGATGGGCTGGGCTAGAATGGGTTACCCATGGTTAGACTAGGCCTAGACAAATAGCCCCTAGATGGGCTGGAGCAAGATAGACGGCCACTCAATAAGCCTAGCCATAACAAATTGCTCGAAAATGGTCTAAGCTAGGTAAGGCAGATGAATTGGAGTTAGGTTTTTTTAGGTCAAATTAGCATGCTCTAAACCCAAACTCAAAGGTGAGTTGGACACTTCTTCCATAATTGGTTTATCTGGATCCTGACTTTTTCCAAATGTGGAAATCTAAGTTTTCGACCTAACATTGATAAGGAAAAGAAGCAAGTAGTTATGTTTGGAATTTTTAGTTGCCAATTCCTACACCAAAGTGCTAACTTTGTTTAGCAAATCGGTGTGATTCTACCATAGCAAAGTCGAAGAAGAAAAAAGGGAGGCAATCATAACAAGGTTGCCAAAGCCAGGCCAAGAAAATGCAAAATTGGACACCGTGACGCGAAATAGAAAAGAATGGAAAGCTAAAAGATTAAGAAATTGTATCTATATTTTACTTTCTCATAAAAAGCTTGCAAGTACGTAGGCTTTTTTTATAATACAATTGTATAAATAATAAAAGGAAAAATGCACTAAATAAATAAATAAAATATTGTGCTATATATATGCAATAATCTAATTCTCCACATAACTTGATTCTGACTATTGATGGCCACTTTGTATGTTAAGAATTCTTCACTGTTATAACTTGCTAGTACGACTAGAGAATAGATTTCACACTCATCTAGCAAATGATCCACCATTTTGAGAGAAACCTAGAAGAGTTTGGGGTATCCATGGCTCATGGATTTTTCTAGTTCTTTTCCTAAGACTAAATCTAAGACTCCGTTTCTTTTTAGTGATTTGGAAAATATTTTTCAAAACTTGATTATTTGCTTCGCTTGAAATAGCTAGCAAGTTAAAAATATATTCCTTATCAACAATAATTTGTATCTAAACATTTTTGTGGATCATGAGAAAAATTTAAGTATATTCATTTTAGTAAACGATATGAGCGATTATTTTTAAGAAAAATATTTTTCAAATTATTCAGTTTCTGCGAAATAAATGGAGCCTAAAATCATGTGGCAGATATAGTTGACCCAAGCTAGAATCCAAGTGTTTTACCCATTTTGACCAAGTAGCCCCAACAGGGCCAAGTCCATAGCCAAATTTGACCATGACTCATTTATTGCATTTGATTTTTTGAATGTTTTTCTCGTGATTTCTAATTGACATTTTTCATCACATCCAATAGTTATCTTATATATAAATATATATAATATGTATAAGAGATTATGAATTATAAAAACTACATAAAATTGTGAGAATTAAATAAAATTGTGAGAATTAAAAAGGGTTACCCTAAAAAACCCTAAACCGGTACACTTATGACAAATTTATCCTAAACTATTTTTTTTTGACAAATTTAAAAAACCCCAAATTTACCCTTTGTTAGTTTTAGTTAAATTTTAATTAAGTTAAATGACCTTTTGACCGGTATACTAATTTGAGATTTTATACTTCGTTTGTCACAGTTTACAATTTTTGTGATTTTTTGTGGTATTAATCCAATTTAGCGGAGGGTATAATTGTCACAAATTTACCAGTTTGGGGTTTTTTTATGATTGAATAAATTAGTTTAGGGTAAATTTGTCATAAATGTACAAGTTTAGGGTTTTTATGGTCAGTCGGGGTAAATTTGTCACGGGTGTATCAGTTTGGAGTTTTTTATGGTCAAAAAAATAGTTTTGGGTAAATTTGTCACAAGTGTACCAGTTCAGGGTTTTTCAGGATATTAACCCAATTAAAAATAATGTAAAGAGCAAAGGCAATATATAAAATATAAAGTAAGAGTATGCATAAACAAAAACCAACCATGAAGATGGTCTAAACTTGTATTATATAAACTGAAAATTAAAATTACATGTATTAAAAGATATAAAAACTAAAGCATCAAGTCATCCACTAGGGCGGTAATCCGCACTCCAGAGAGTATCGATGTTTGTATTACAAGAAATGGTTAACCAACTATCATGTAAGTTGGTAACCCTATATGAAACTATGTATTTGAAAAAACTAACTTACTTTGAAACCAGGGGGTACAAGGTAAGAAAGCTTGAGGCTTGAAAGGATGAGGGTTTACAAGAGGGTGAGGGGGAAGAAGAGAGAAGAGAGGTCTGAAAATTTCAAGTCCCCCCTCTTGTGTTTGAAGGGATGTATTTATAGCAGGTGCTACAGTAAAAGTGTTACAGTTCTGAACAGTGTAAAATGAACAGTACTGAGTGAATAGTATAAAGTGAATAGTGAACAGTATATGCCTATCTTGCTACAGTGTATAGCGTTTGCGCCATTGTAATAGTGTTGGCATGTGATGTCTTGGATTTAATCTCTGTCTAGGTTGATTCCGTAGCAGTTGTCTTCATTGGTATTTCCACTATGATGTGATTGTAAGGATCCGTCTGTATTATCCTGAGATTTGGAAAATCCACATTGTGATCCTTCCACTTCTAAAAGCACTGTTCTGAGGATGTTGCAGTATTCCTCCTTACTCTAGACTACAGCCAATGCTGCACCTGTAATGGATTTTTCTTGTAGAAAAAATGTATTTGATGGGACTGTAGTTATTTGATTTTTCTAGCTATTTAGCTATGTTTTAACTGTAGTCTCGGATCCTTGTTCAAGGCGTTTGGATCCGTCCTACCATTTTGTCTTGTATTTTCGGACAAGTAAGGGAATGAGTTTGGATGATGTACTATATTCAAATTCCCAGGCTGTAACCCATGAGATTTTGAATATTATGAAAAAATGCATAAAGCATGGGAACCTTAGATCATGTTGAGTTGGTACAAAGTGTTTGCGAAACATTTGGTATCCTAGATTGATTGTGGGATGTAATATTATGTCCATAGGACCGAAGAAGTCCCACCATGAGTCAAACCAGTATGGTAAGATTTGTCGTGGGAAGTTGTCTTTGAAGAATATTAGCCAAGTATGTTGGAAATTTGTATTTTGTCTGTAGAAGACATTCCACCAAGCTTGTTGGTAGTCCTAATAGGTATACGAGGAGGAGTATGGTAGGATTTGGGTAAGTCTGGTTTGGAATTTTCTGGGTGTATGAGGTGATTCTCCCCAGTGTGAGGGGTGTATGACTTTACTGATGGATATAGTGGAGTATAGGATGTTTTCTGTATTGGTTTTGTCAGCAAAGTGAGTAAACCTTGCCGATTTTGTCTCAACTAGGATTTGTTCATAATAAGCAAGGGTTTTGTTTGTATTATGTGGTTTAAAAAATCAATTTTTTGGAAATATGTTTTTTGCGAATTTCATTGGATCTTCATCATAAAATCCATCTTCTACAGTCAATATTTTTTTTAAAGATGTTTTGGGGAAAAACTTTGATCTTTGAGAATGAGGGGTTGCATGTGGCCTAATAACCACCTCATTCGAAATACTTTTGTATTCTGTTTGTTTTTGTATAACAAGCGGAGAAGGACTGTTACTTACCTTAGTGGCACTAGATGGCTCTTTCTTTATTATTTTTTGTAAAGTTTGGGCCAATAAAAGTAGCGTTTCTTTGGGTAGTATGGCAGCTAGGTTGTCAAAGGCTTGTATGGGTTCTTCTTTTGAAGGTGTTTTTTGTATTGGGTGTTGTTGTAGAAATGACTGATTGTTTTCTGCCATTTGGAGCCATGTCTTGATGGGTGTCAAGCCAATTGGCTTTGGTGGTGTATTGGAGGTTTCGGCTATGACTTTACCTTTGTCTTTTTTGTCTTTTTTGGATATTGGCATGATGGTATCCCTTGTAAAAATTCTCTTGTGAGAAAATCCGGTAATGAATTTGAAGAACCATTTATAAATTCAATGTCAAAATCAAATACTGAAAGTATGGCTTGCCATCTGGCAAAAGTTTGTTTTGATGCAATGTTTAATGCATCTTTTTGTAAAATGTCTTTGGCTGATTTGCAATCAATTCTTAAGAGAAATTTTTGGTTTAATAAATCACCTTGAAATTTTGATATAGACAAAACTATAGCAAGTATTTCTTTTTTTATTGTTGACTAATTATGTTGAGTGGAATTCCAATGTTTTGATATAAACTAAACAACTTGTTCTTTGTTGTTATTAACCTGTTTGAGAATGCCACCATATCCTAATTCTGAAACATCTGTTTCAACTATTTTGAAAGTTGAAGGATCAGCAAGGTGTAAGCATGATATTTCTTTTACATGAATCTTTATTTGTTTGACAATGTCAATATGGACTAAAGTCAATGGCGGAGGATCCTTTCGTAACCTTTGGTGTACAAATTTGCAAAGAATATTTATATTGGGAAAGAAATCTATGATATAATTGAGGCTACCTAAAAACCTTTGTAATTGAGTTTTGTCTTTAATCTCATCTGAAATTTATCAATAAAAGAGATTGATCTTTCTATGGGAGTGATAGTGCCTAAATGAATGTAATGACCTAAGAATCTAATCTTGGTTTTGAAGAGTGCAATTTTAGTAGGAGAGACTACAAGACCGTTTTGTATGATTATTTTTATGAAAGTAGATAAATGTTTGAAATGATGTTCTATATTGGAAGAGAATACTAGAGCATCATCTATATAAACTATGATGTATTCTGAATAAGGATTGAAAATTTCGTTCATAATTCTTTGGAAATCTGAAGGGGCATTTTTTAGGCCGAATGTCATAACGTTCCATTCGTATTGGCCAAAAGGGATTGTAAAGGCTGTTTTGTATTTATCTTTTCACTTGACCTGTATTTGCCAAAATCCTAACTTCATGTCAAATTTTGAAAATATTTTTGATCTACAAAGTCTGTTTAGCAAATCTTTTTTATTGGGTATTGGATACCTTATCCACCTAAGGGCTGTATTAAGAGGTTTATAACTAATAACTAATCTAGGAACTCCTCTTTCTAGGTAAGCATTTTTATTGACATAAAAAGTATAGCAACTCCATGGTGATTGACTTTTTCTTATTAGTTTTTTATTTAAGAGGTCTTGTATTTCTGTTTGGCAAAATTTTAGAACTTCTTGGTTCATTTGTGTAGGACGAGCTTTTGTGGGTATTTTGTTTTCAGAAAAATCATGTTCGTAGGGTAAATCAACAATATGCTTCTTTTTTTTCCCAAAAAGCATCGGGTAAGGTAGAGCATATGGTTTTTTCTATGTGTTTTTGTAAGGAAGCTATTTTTTCTGTAACATTTGGTTTTATAAGATTTTCTTCTATTCTTTTGAATTCTAAGTCTCTTTTTAAGAATTCAAGCTGGTTTTCTTTGTCTTTTATAAGGCAATTTATTTCAGAAATAGAATGTTCTTGTAAAATATTTAGACTTCTCTTTTGTGGTTTTGTTATGAAGTTGAATGTGATTTTTCTGTTTAAAGCATGAGTTTCAATGCCTTCATTAGTAACTGTAAAAGGTTGGATTAATTGTATGAAAGGTGTTCCAAGAATTACCTGTTGCCTCATATTTTTCACTAAAAGAAAAGATGTTTTGTAGGACATTTGATCTTTTATTATTAAGGCTTCTGGTAATTTGTATTATATATTTAGTTTGTCTCATGAGGCTAATTTTAAGGACTTAGATGTTTTATCAAAGTATATCTTGTTGGAACAAGGCCTTCTTTGATACAATTGAGATCAACTCCTGTATCAAAGAGTGATGTTGTTTCAATAATAAACTCATTGTTGATTTTTATCATAATATTTATTATCCATTTTCTAGATGTTATTTTTGTTAATAACATAAGAAAGGCTAGGTCCGAAGTGTCAGAAGTATTGGTGATTTCGTTTTAGTCTTCTAATTTTGTCTTTCCTTTTATGACAATGGATTTTATGTCAAAAATTTCTTGTTTCATTTCTAACTATGTTGCTTTCGGGGCTTGTATTTCTAATTTTTGTTGTTTTATTTCATTTTGAAGGTCATTAATATTTACAGGTCTAGACTAGGGTTTTTTGTTTCTATTTAAAATGTCTTTTAGATTGTAAGAAGTATTGGGATTAGTAACAATGTCCATCGAAGAATGAAGTCTATCTAAGTATTCTTTTTTGGCTTCAGGGTCGGTTATTTTGTCAGCTGTGCTAAGGAGAAATTCTTCTTCTTTTGTGAACATGTTTATTTCAGGAATAGGTTTGTCAGGAGAGGCGTCTTCATAATCAGAATTGGAAGAGGTTTCTATTTCATTAATCTGAAGACCTTCCTCAAGAAGTTCATCAAAAGAAATATCACCATTTTCTATGAAGATGTTGTTTAGCTGGTAAAGAGTATTGTCATTTAAAGAAAGTTCATTTAATTTTTTGTTAATCCTACAATATTTTGAAATATGACATTTTCTACCACAAGAGTAACATTTGATATCTTTAAAATCTTTCTTATCTGTCTAAGGTTTATTCTGGTTAATATGGTGTCAACGTTTATTCCTATGAGGTTGAGATTTGTTTCAATGTTTCTTTGTTTCTTTTTCAGAATGACAAGTCCCTTTACATTTTGGCTTTGTTTTTTCATTATAAGAGGGGTCATATTGAGCACAGAAGTCTCCTAGGCTTCTATTGGTGAGAGATTGTTCTTCCTTGAGTTGTCTTTGTAATTTGATTGTATTACACATTTGTGTTCCTTGTCTGTAAATGTAGGAGACTATTTCTCCATATGAAAACAGATCATAAGGAATTTGGCCACTGTATTATTCTCTAATTCTATCTCTAACTTGGTCACCTATAATTTGGGGTAAACCTACTAAGAATTTTTCTTTTCAAAAGGGTTGATTGCAATCTGGTCTGACAAGAACCATTTGAAGGAAAAGTTATTTGTATTCTCTAAATCTCCCTAAGGATTTGCAATGCATATTAGATAGGAGATCTTGGTTTCTATCTCTAATGTGTGAAAGATCTCCTATGAAGTGTTGTGAAATGGAGTATATAAGGGTATTCACCACATCTTGGATGAGATGTCCTTGATCATTATCCATGCGTTGATCAAAGTCGTCTATTTTATAGGTAGTTAAAATCTATATTTTCTGTTCATCTGTCAAATAGTTATCCCACCAACCTTTTAGTTGTCCAGTAAATCTGGCTACTAAAAGATTAGCAACAGCATGATCAGAAACATCTTGCTGTGTTTTATAGGCATTAGCAAGCATTACCATGTTATTAAGAATATTCATTATATTGGTTTCGGCTACACCATCTATATTCCATTCATAAATGGCGTCTGGAGAGTATTTATTCTATATTTTTTGAGAAGATTCTTCTTGAGCAATGTCTAGTGGGGTAGCTCTACTATAATAAAGTTTTTGGGGTTGTCTCCAATTGAGTCTATTTACCTCAGCTACTGATTCATTATCAGTCACTAGAGTATTTGGTCAAGGTACTAATAGTAAGTTAGTCCGGGGTGTCTTTAATAATTAGTCCTTGAAATTTAGGAGCATCTAGTATAGGAGCAGGCTCTAGCTTAGATTTCCCTAGGAGTTTTTTCTTTTGTTCTATGGCTTTGGCAAACTCCGGACTAAGGTTTTTTGGAAATTCAAAGGCTTTGAAGATGGGTTTTTTGAGTGTTTCGACTGGAGGTGTGATTGTGTGTGTAGGATTTTGTATAGTGGATTATATCCTATTCAATTGTTTTCCTATGGTTACTAGATGTCGATTGGCAAAATTGTTTTGTTCAATGACCTTGTGAGTATAAAGAGAATATCCTTTGTCTAGAACCCTAAAAGGAGTGGCTGTAACCTCGTTTTCTCCATGTTGTATTTTTATTCTCCTAAGGGGAGGATGGTTGGATTCTATGGTTTCACCATTATCAAGTTTCCACTTGCAATGATGATCTAGAACAACTATTTCTTTTGGTTCAAGGAATTGTTCTTCTAACTAATTAAAGAAAAATATATGGACTTTATATTCATATATGTAGTCGTAATATTTTTGTTTGATGTCTTTTGCTTTGTCAGCAAAGGTTTTGAAGAATCATTCTCTAATTTGTTTGTTCTCTTCAGAATTAAAATCTTTATTAAGAAATGCCCTGTTTGGTTCAAACTATTTTTCTAAAACATTAAGCTTTGCATCTATCATTTGTGAGTATGTAGGAGAGTGATGAGGAGAATTTGTATTTTCTAAGACGGGTTCAGGCTGATTTTGTTGGTAAACAGGTCTGGAAATCCCTGATCTATTGTCTAAACCACTAATTTCCAATTCATGAGGTGTCTCAGGATTATTTCTAATGTTATTAGGAGGTAAAGGTGTTGTATAGCGTGTGGGAGTGTCTCTATGCGTACTTGGAGGAATGGTGATTATAGGCGGAAGATTGGGATTAAGATCTATTGACCTTGTATAAGAAGTATGAAAAGAAGGACTAGATCTTGAATCGAAAGATCTTCTAGGAAATCTAATGGTAACTCTTCCTTCTAGATGTTGAATAACATTGGTCGGACTAGTATTTTGAACAACTTGTTGAGGGATTTGGTTTTCCAATTCCCATTGTTCTGGTAAAGTGACTTGATTCCAATTAATAGACTTAGGAATAGTTGTATTCGCTCTAGAAATGTCACTCTGGAGGAGAAGTGTTTCTCCTTGTGGACTATGTTTGGAATCATTTTCTCCAAAGGCGGAGGCCATGGCTTTGTAATGGATTCTATAGACAAAAGCTAAAGAAATAGATCCATCTGCTACTTTGTAATTATGGGTTTTGATTTGAAGTGTGAGAGCTTTAAGAATATTTTTATCCTTAAGAGAAATTGAGAAATTGGGGTAACAATCAAAATGTATCGGTCCTTTGCAGAGACTTGTCTCTACTATACCAAAGATGGATTCATCATAGTTCAAGAGACGTGAATCTCGTAAAACTAAGAGAATGGAAGTATTAAGACCTTCTTTTGTAAGAAGTTTAATTCCTACTTGGACTAATCCTATATCATTGCTTGTTATTCATATCTCTTTTTTTGAGTTTACTACATTGATCCTTCAAAGGAGTTTATAGATTAAATTCATCTTTGCCAATCTTATGTGCGAGAATACTAATGCCAGCCATGCTAGGCCCACCCTGAACATGGGGCCATGCTAAGCATGGGCACTGGCCCAATTTCTTTATGGAATTCAACCCTTGAGGCCAAATCCAATCATTGGGCCCATGTGGCCTTTTGGATCATAGGGGCCCAATCTTAAAAATATAAAAATGCAACCTCCAAGGGCTTGGCTACTTGGGGAATTTCACCTAAAAGATGTTTAAAGAGGGCATGCAAGGACATGGGCATCGTCACATCATATTCCACCAATCATGGTGTGGCCGCTGTTAACACAACTTGATCGAAAGGTTATTGAAGTCTTGGAGACTCCTTGAAACTAGAAAAGTACAATACAACTTCTCTCAGCGTATCCATGTTTTTTTTTTTTTTGTTTTGATCTTAGTGACATTCTTCATTATTGAAAATAGCTAATACAACGTTGCTTATTTTGACATATTTTGCTTTGTACATGCCACAAGCAATTTTTAGCATAGAAAGAATGTGGTTTATGTCATAATTTTATCTAACTATTCACATTGTTCTCTATCACTAGTAATTAGGGGACTTATGCTTAAAACCAGGGAAAACGGAGTTAGTTGTTGTAGGTATGCCTTCCCACAGTGGGCGAAACTCTTATTCAAGCCTTTTAAGGATAGATTTTTAGCAACAAACTACCCGGAGTTTTAGTTTAGAGCATAAAGACACTCAAGGGTGCCAGAATGGTAACTTTTCTAACTAGCTGGGCTATATTTCTTAGAGAATTCTACCTGGCCGGAGAAAAAGAGGTGTTTAGAGAGACATTTAGAAATTTTCACAAGCACACACTTTACTTTGAGAGACTTTGTCCAACACATTACATCATCTTTACCTATTACAAGCATTAAGAGATCACAAATAAATATAGACCATGCTCACGGGTCTGAAACAAACAAAGGCTCGGAAAATCTTGTTGGGAATTATTTTGGGAAAAATGAACAGTGACTATGAACAGTGATTTTCCTAGCCTATTTCTATAGTGACCTAGCCATAGGCTTATCTTCTGTCATGGGAATTGTAATCATAGTCTGAGTCGTCAGAGTTATGTATTATGAGCTGTTATTTGCATCTTTATTTAGGTTCTACGAGTCTGATGTCAGAGGGGGTGACTTCTCTTTGTGCTATATGGGCATTCCACATGCTTATTCTACTTGAGGAGGATGCTTCTTCATGAGTCCTAGAGGATCCTGGATGTTGGCAGGCATGTTTGGTTGGGGCCAATTTGCTAGTTGAGCATAGTAAGATGTGTCTAGTCTAAGGGATAAGGATAAAGGTCCTTGATAGAGAAGGCCCCATCAGGCATAGGATGCCTCGTAGGGGTCTTGAGATGATTGTGCAAGATCGTTTGTGTCTGTCATTTCTTGTTTTTGTGATGAAGGTGTCCTTACTTGTCCTATGCTTGTTTGAATTCCTCAAGTGCTTCTTTGGCTTCTAGTGTGAGACTATAATGATTCCATACTTATTCAAGGATGATCTTGTAATCCTAGCATAAAGCTCTCTAAAGTTCTCCGTAATTGTATTCAACAAATCCAACACAATCAGGGAAGGATTTGTAGATACAAGCTTCCGTAAGGTGTGATTGAGATTTGTAGGATGTGGTTCTTATACCTTCCGGTGCATTGGCAACGATGCCATTATTTTGTACAAAAGCTCATGGACATCGAAGGAACACGATAGTGTGTATTTTTGGCTCGGGCCAGATAGTTCTCAATTCTTATTGGAAGAAAAGTTTCCAATGAGTGGGAGGATAGAACCAATTGAGCATAGTCAGAAGGTTCCTATCACTTTCATTTTTAATGTTATGACCTAGCGCAAATGTCCTAGTTAAGTTGGCAATAAACTTTCTAATCGAAAACTCAATAACTATTAAGTATTTATTAATTAAATACCATAATAACCATCAGAGTTTATCAAGGAAATCATCTTCCTTCCAGATTAAAGAATGTATGAATGGATACTTGGAGTTTAATCCAAAAGGATAAAGAATTGAGCATCCATAAAGTTTGAATAAATCCATGTGGCACTGCCATATGAGGTTCTCTAGATTTTTGGTAAAGCTATCATTCTGGATTTGTTTAATGATTTCTTGGAGGTAATCTAAATTTGGCTAATCTCATATTCTCTTGATCTTATACTTTTAGTTGTGATGAAAAGTATGGAAAGCATGCCTCATATCGTACATATTAATTTATGTGGGTCCTACACCATTTCCTTCTCCTAGTATCAAGAGTCCTTTCTTTTTTTCGTTTTTTTTTTTTTTTTTAAATTCTATACTAATTAAGAACTCACTTCTGTATGGTGATATTCCATTACCGGAATCAAACGGGCTGAAAATCTCCGACACATGTGGACATTACATTTGTTATTTTATGTGGAATAGATCCCAGGTTTGATGGAAGTGTGAGTAGCCCCCCGGGGGTGGCCCGGGGGGGCGGGGGGGAGGAAGGAAGAGGGAGTACAACGAGGAAATGATGCCAAATAATAATGAACTTTCTATCAATGCATCCCAAAATTTCAGAGGCTGAAACCGCACTACTGTTTTTTTTCGGGAATTAATGCCAAGAGAGGATAAAAGATAATCTGAAGAACCAACTTGAATCACGAAGATAACATTACCAACTGGAAAATGTGCAAATCCATGATAATAAATAACAGGGCAATTTTCCAGTGCAAGCATAGAAGGAGATCCATTGGTTCAGCGAGGAACGGGCGCACGGCTATTGGCAGCCGCGAATCTGGAGCTAAATAGGAGCAACTCTTTGCTCGCGTCCTCCCTGTCCACAATCACCTCGATGAAGCACAAGCAATCTTTCTTCGGCCCGGTCGCAGTCTCGATCGCCTTAGCGAGTTCCTCCTCACAACAGACCTGCAAGACAAGAGCAATGAGGTTCTTTGTTCTTTCCTCCTGACAGGCCGATGTGGTATGGGAAATGGAGTCGAGTGGTGTAATAACAAGCTCATCACCTTCGCTGTCCAGCACTTGCCCTCCCCGTTGTGGATGGCATCCACCAAATCGGTGTAGCTCCAGTTCTTGATTACGTTGTAGGGTCCGTTGTGAATCCCGGCCTCAGTAGTGTATCCGCCGTTGTTTATCAGGAAGATGATGCTGTTCTGTCCGCATCGCAGCATTGTCGAGACATCCTGAGCAGTCATCTATTTGACATTTAAATAACGAACATCAGCGTATTGAATAATGATACTGAAGGTTGTACGAATGGTCCCTGACCCCATTAGTCTATTAACTACGTGATTGCCGTGGATCGATGGTTATAAAAAAACGGAAAAGGAGTATTCATTAGTAGATGATGATTATATGAAGAATGTCTAATTTGAATTAGATAAAGCTTTCAATCAATAACTTCTGAAGAGATGAATATGAACCTACACCACAACGACTAAGGAAGGGGGGTATTAGGGGTGAGCATGATTTTAGGGTAGAATCGGAACCTAAGAATTAGAGTGGTTTCCACCAATCAGGTTCTAGGTTCCAAAAATTGCGAAACCTATTCCGACGGGTCCTAGAATAATTCTTTGTGTTTTTCTTGTTCTATGTATTAGCGCAATCCTATGGCATTCCATGAGAGTGTGTAATTTGAAACCACTAGTCTAAGTTTTCATTTTCAAGGATATTGATGACTAAAACTTTTACTTTATTAATATTTCATAATTTTTGTATGTCTAAATATGAGTTGTAATAAGTTAATTGTAACAAATGGTGATAATTAGAAGTGATGATTTATTGCAATCATTTAATTAAGAATATAAGTGGAACCTAGATAAACTTTGGAGCCAATCTTAAAACCTGCGACAAAATAGGTTTCCAGTTTCGCTTGAAACCTGAAATCGCTCACTCCTATGGGATATTATACCTGGAAGCTCCCATCGCCGATGCAAGCAATTACTCGCTTATTAGGTGCACCCGCTGCGTATCCAAGAGTCGCTCCGACGGACCAATTAATCGATGCATACTGCATTTGGTGCTCGTAACTGCATAGTAATGTAACACAATGCAGACTTGGGAGAATCATAGAGCAAAGAATCCTTGCTTTGCTTACCCACAACCGCTGGGCAATTTAAGTTTCTGGCAATTGAACCAAATATCTCCTGTCTCGGCGATCACAGTAGTTTTGCTCGACAGCATGTTCTGAATATGTTGGAACAGAACATTGACCCTTAGTGGCTCCTTAGGGTCATGCTTGAGAGGACGCCCGTCAGGAACGTATATTCGGTGGTAGTTCTCATAAGCCGTTGTGTTGCGATTCAGTCGCTTGGCAAGTGCCTTGAGGAAATCATTCATCCGGACAAACCCGAACGTGGGGCCGTTCCCGATCACGACCCGATCGGGCTGCACTATGATCGCCTTCTCCTTCTTTATAAGGAGGGAGTAACCAACGGAGCTAAGGTCATTGAAGATGGGCCCTGCGAACAAGTACGCATCAGCAGACTCCACGATCTCAGCGCAAAATGCGGTGCTCACGGTACCCCAGTACGTCCCGATGAAGTGGGGGTGTTGCTCGGGGACGAGACCTTTGGCCGAGGGCATCTCTGCGAGGGCATAACCACAGACATTGGCCAATTCGACAAAGGTGTCCCAAGCCTTCGCAGTGCGGAGATTGGACCCAGCGACCATGACGGGCTTCACCGCCTTGTTCAGGAACTCGGCGGCTGCCTCCACTGCAGCCTCCAAAACCATCTGATCGCTCGACCTGGGAGAGATTGAAAAGGGGATGGGCTTGTGGCTGAAAGTAGGGTGAGGGATCGCAGCTAAGTTACAGCTGATGCTGACGTACACGGGCTTGCTCTCTTTCAGAGCCGTAAAGATTGCAGTGTCGATTTGCTCTTGTGCATCTTCAAGGTTATTCACCACCGCCTATAGATTGAAAGAAATATAACTGGAAATATTATAATCTGCACTCCTGACGATAATGGACACACTATAATCTGAAATTGAGTGCAACGATTTGTAAGGAAAAAAAAAACAAGAGAATGGGCAATGCGAGTGCCCGAGTGCTTGATTCCAACGAACGAACCTGATGGCAAGTGACAGTCTGAAAACATCGCAGTTCTTGGGTGAAATCGGGCAAGCCGATGGTGTGATGGAGGACCCGATTGCTGCCGTAGTCGTTGGAATTAGGCCCACCGACGATGCAGATGAGCGGCAGGTTCTCACTGTACGCGCCGGCTATCGCGTTCACAACACTGAGACCGCCGACGGTGAACGTCACCACGCATGCGCCCACACCCCGGGACCGCGCGTATCCATCGGCAGCATACCCGGCATTCAGCTCATTGCAGCAGCCGACGAGGTTGAGGCCTGGCTCGGCAAGGAGGTGATCGAGGAGTGTCAGGTTGAAGTCCCCCGGGACGGAGAATACGTCACCCACGCCGATCTGAAGGAGCCGACGAGCCAGGTGGCGGCCGAGGGTAGACTCCGAGGGGGCAAGGGCCGCCGTGCAGCGGGAGGAGGGCTGGATGATGGAGGCGACGCCATTGGGGGGCCCGGCCACGTTGCATGGGAGCACGCTCGTCTCCAGCGAGCCACCAGTGGCGTCATGGTTTATTGCACTACGAATTTTGGCTGACTTGGCAATCCGGTGGGGGGTCTTCCTCCGGTAGTAGGGGAATGAGTGGGCGATAGAGAGTAAACAAGGCGCGCTCAACGACGCCATTGCCATCTCAGTGGCGGCTACTGCAACCAATGGAAAGATCGTTGCGCAAGTTTGTAAAAGGGATGCCCGGTTCTCTTTAAAAGGAACTAGGAACTCATGTCGAAAGAGAAAAAAAAATATATATATATATATATATATATATATATAAAAGGAACTAGTTCCCATAAAATCGGATTGATGCACACCCCGATCAAAACATCATGTCTCTCTATCTTGAGGTCATATCCCTCTCCCTCTCTCTCCACACCCTTTGCCTGGAGGTTGTCGCCAAAACGCTAGATTCCCGTTTTCATCCTTTGTCCACGACGAATTTCGTTCAATCTTGAATTTCACGAATGGACAATCCTACCATACGTTTACAAATTTAATTTATGTGAAATCTTCATCTCACTAACTATGTTGATTGGATCCATCTATCTTTTTTTAGGTCTCATCATTTTCTTCACTTAAATCAAATGAAGCAAATCGATAGCACAATTGGCAAAGCGAGTTGCTTGCTTAATAGTCACATAGAATTGTCGACAGAAGAAAGATAGGCGAAACCATTGGAGTCCAATCCCTCTAGAGAAATCCGCAAGAGCGCATGGAATTCATTTAGGTTGTTAGACAAATTTCTGTAAGTGATCGGTATGCATATTGACTCAAGGGTACCATGATTGAGAAAGATTTGATTTGTATGAACTTACCCTCTTGAAAGATTTCCTCAATCTCCTCAGCGAGTGATAAGTGTAGGCATCACAAATATTCAATCCTAGCTCGATACATATGCTAGGCATCGATACTTCATGCAATCATCTCAAATGGGTCGTGCTTGTAAAGCGAAATTCCTCAATTTGATCCTCGGCTTTCACAATAAATTTAATTTGATCTAGAATTCCTTAAGCTAATAGTTCCAAGGTATCCTGAGGTCCATTTACAGATTCAACTCCATGTAAAACCTTCAACGTACTAACTATACTGGCCGTGTCGATGGGTTTTTGTCCGTCCGCATCATTATTTTCGCGAGATCAAATCAAGCAAATTAGCTTGTACAACCGACTGGTGGGTTGTCTGCCAGTAATCGGACCAAAATCGTCGACCTATCCTGTCTCATCATTTTCATCACTTAAATCAAATGAAGCAAATCGCTAGCACGATTGGCAAAGTGAATCGCTTGCTTAATAATTGGATAGAATTGTCGACGGAAGAAAGATAAGTGAAACCATTGGAGTCCAATCCCTCTAGAGAAATCCGCAAGAGCACATGGAATTCATTTAGGTTGTCAGACAAATTTCTGTGAGTGATTGGTATGCATATTGACTCAAGGGTACCATGATTGAGAAAGATTTAATTTGTATCAACTTACCCTCTTAAAGGAAGTTTTCCTCAATCTCCTCAGCGAGTGATAGGTATAAATATCACCAAAACTCAGTCCTAGCTCAATGCATATGCTAGACGTCGATACTTCATGCAATCATCTCTCTTGGGTCGTGCATGTAAAGTGAAATTTCTCAATTTGATCCTCGGCTTTCACAATAAATTTAATTTGATCTAGAATTCCTTAAGCTAATAGTTCCAAGGTATCCTGAGGTCCATTTAAATCCATGTAAAACCTTCAACGTACTAACTATACTGGCCGTGTCGATCGGTTTTTGTCCGTTCGCATCATTATTTTCGCGAGATCAAATCAAGCAAATTAGCTTGTACAACCGACCGGTGGGTTGTCTGCCAGTAATTAGACCGAAATCGCGGGCCAAAGAAAGAAAAGAGAAACTAATAACTATGCTCGTTGTGAAATCTCTTCCAAGTGGTCGTCTGACGGGAAGGGTAGTTCGTCCTCGCATGATTGGCCATTGTTTTCTTCCGACGACAACGAACATTTGTCGTCATCGCTATTGTCGAACTTGGCAACAAGAGGTTGCTGAGCCGCGAGAGCATTGCTTTTTCGGGGATCTGAGGGCCGATAGCTTGACGGTTCGGTGGATTAGCGTGCTGAAGCAAGCAAGCGTCGCGAGGAAGATGGCGCTCCATTCGTAGAGTTCAAAGGCTTGTGCAATGAATGCTTCCTTAGACCACGATGGAGATAAAATCTGAGAAAAAAAAAGATGGGTTTTGCAGAAGATTCATCAGCTGAAAATGCGAGGCTTTGAGGAGAAGGAAAAAAAATGAAGTTTTTTACTCCCGATTCGGGTTAACAGTATTACTCTTTAAGAAATTAAACATACATATATAATCACTCTGCTCCAGGTCCCACCATGGAAACGGGAACGGACTAGCGCCCCCTTGAAATAGCTCAAAACCAGCCGGTTCGGTCCAATTTGGGCAGTCCTCTATGTTTGCCTCTAGAAGTGGGGATCGCAATTTTGGCCTTTCCCCCTGCTCATTAACACCCCCCGTCCGACTCATGATGCTAATCTAGTTTTTAGCGTCGTAGTTATATTTAGTTAAAGGACCAAATAAAAATGCTCATCTAAGCACAGTGACATTGAAAAAAGCAGGAACTGCATGTCATTGGGCTCTGGCTACGGAGGAGATAGAAAGAACGAGATGGACGGAAACCTATTAGGTTGGAATAGTAACATCCTACATTAACGACTAGATATTTTGATTAAGGAACGTACACCTTAATTACAATCTAATGACAGTAGCTTTTCCGCCACTTCTGATTGAATGGCATTCCTATGACCGGTAAATCATAAATATAGACATTGCCGAATTTAATTCTGATTAAATTTATAGGGCGGTAATAGTTAAGGACCTTATTTCTTCACGAGTCACTCTCAAAACGCTAGATTCTCCTATGTAAATTCCCCTAGTCATCTTTGGTCCACAACAAATTTTGTCCTATCTTGAATTTCGTGTATGGACGGCACAGAAGTCTCGTAATTGGATCAATCAATCTTCTTTTTCAGGTCTCATCGTTATCTTCACTAAATCTAATTGGATCAATCAATCTTCTTTTTCAGGTCTCATCGTTGTCTTCACTAAATCATATTTAGCAACTTCCTAGCTAGAGTGGTTGAGTGGATTGCCTGGCGCATTTAGTAATGATTCTATTCTCGATAACAGATTCTGATCAGAAATGATTCTTTTTTATTCTGTTACCGGGAACAATTTCTAAATGTTTTAAGCCGTTTGGTAACTGTCCAAAATTTCTAATTCTGGAATAGAATTGCATTTGACAACGCTTCATTCCCAGGAAGAGTTTTTTTCAAAATAGTTCTTTTCTATTTCGCTCCGAAACAATTTCGAGTAAAAACCCGTTTGGTAACAACACAAAATTTTTACTCCTAATAGAAAAAGAATAAAAATGTGTTTGGTAACGCAACAATTTCTTTTTTGTATTTATTTATTTTTTATTTTTGCCGACGGAACGCCGCCGCCGCCACTACCGCCGCCGGCGACGACGGCCGGGCAACCCGGCCCGGCAACCGACGGCGGCGATGACCGGCGGCGACGACCGGCGGCGACAACGACTAGCGGCGGCGGCGGCGACCGGCAATCGGCAATGGCGGCAACCGGCGACCCGCAAGGATCGGCGGCGGCGGCGGCGGCGGCGACCGGCGATGGCGGTGGGCGGTGGCTCCTGGGCGGTTGACGGTGGTCACGGCAAGAAAATAAAATTAAAAAGAAAGTCGGTTTACTTCCGTAAATTGTTCCTTAACAAGAAGCAATTTTTTTTGCTTCTCAAAACTGCTCCCAGGAACAAAACGGGAACAAAAATTGAAAAATTGTTCCCGGGAACAAATGTTTTATCAAATAGGTTTATGTTCTTTTTTTGTTCCGGGGAACAAAAGAATAAAAATTGGGAGAAACAGGAGCGTTACCATGCGCTACCTAAGACTACGCTCATTGATTCTGTTCAAAATCAATTTCTTTTAATTTTTAAATAATTTTTTTTACTTTGTTCTTTTTTTCTTTTCTTTTTTCCTTTTTTTCCTTTTTTCCTTTTCTTTTTTTCCTTTTTCTCCTATTTTTCTTCTTCTTCTTGTGGCCGGTCGTCAGACCGTCGACCGACCAAACGAGGACCGACGACCCCACCGGAGCATCAACGGCCCTCGACAAGGCTGGCCCTCATCGGCCAAGCCTCACCGGTGACTAGGTCAACCTCGCCGGGGCTAGGCGAGGCCTACCTAGCCTCGACGAGGCTGACTTGGCCACCGACAAGGCTGGGCAAGCCTCGCCGAGGCTGGGCGAGGCTCACCCAGCCCCGTTGAGGCTCGACCTCGCCAGATCACGAGGCTTGCCCACCCTCGGCGAGGCTCGACCTTGCCGAGGTTAGGCGAGCCTCGCCAATGGCTAGGTTTGCATCCGGCGAGCTTGCCGAACCAGTTGCCAACGATCGGCGACGGCGGACAGCAACCATGGGATGGCAGTCGATGAAGAAGAAGATAAAATGGAAGAAGAAGAGTTGGTTTTGATTCTTAAATTTGTTCTCGAAACAAGAATCAACTTTTTTTTTATTCTTGATTTTGTTCCAAATCTACTTCCTGGAACAAAAAAATAGAAATTTATTCCCAGAAACAAAAATTTTACCGAACGCGATTCTGTTCCAAAACTACTCCCAGAAACAAAAAACCAGAATCAAGTACTGTTTGGATGGTTACCAAACAGCCCCTTAGTAAATGAAAAAAATGGTTGGCTGAAGAAACAATAGTGAAACTCCTAAAATCCAATTCCTCCCAAGAAACCTGCAAGAGTGTGTGGAATTCATTTAGGTTGATTGGCAGATGTGGATCAATGATTGGTATGCATAATTACATCAAAGTACCATGATTGAGAAAGATTTTAATTTGGTATCAGCTTACCCTCTCGAAGGAAGTTTTCCTTCATTCCTGATCAAAGGAAGTTGTTCAACACGGTGGATTACAAGTATAGGCATCACCTGAATTCAATTCTAGTTCGATACATATATGCTAACAGTGTTAATAATTCATGGGATTATCTCTCACGAGTCAAGCTCGTGAAGCGAGATTCCTCAACTCGATCCTCGGTTGCAAGAACTAGCAGTTTCGAATTATCCAGAGATCCATTTATGAATTAGAATTCATGTAAAGCCTCCAACGTGCTGATCGCGTTGGTTGGGTCGGATGGATCTTATCCGGTCGCATCATTATTTTGGCGAAATTAAATGAAGCCAAAATTTGCTCGTGGGTGTTGTCTACCTAAATTGGACCGGAATCGGGGACCGAAGAAAGAAACGTGGAACCACCAAAGCCAATCCCACTAGCGTGCAAAAGTTCATTTAGGTCTCTTTGGGCCGAAATCGTCTGGATTGCTGAGATACCCACGTGACGCTGTGCTGTCGCATCGGCAATGTCCTACTTGCGTCACGAGCACGGATAGCAAGTGGAGCAAGTCCTAACGTAAAGAAAAGAAGTAGTTCTGTTTGGAATTTCTGGATTGCCGATTTCTACACCGGAGTGCTAAATTTGTTTTGCGAATCGGTGTGATTCCACAACAGCAAAGTCGGGGAGGAAGGGAAAAAAAAGGGAGGCAATCTGAACAAGATAACATAAACTTTGATACCGCCACACAAAATAGAAAAATATGGAAAGTTAAAAGATTGAGAAATTGTATCCATGTATTACTTTCTCATAAAAAGCTTGTAGGCATATAGGCTTTATGTATAATATAATTGTGTGGACAATAAAAGGATAAATAAATAAGATAAATAAAGAAAATAATGTGCTACTTTCGAAATAATCAAATTCCCAAAATAGCTTGATTCGGACTATTAGTAGCCACTCTACATGATAAGAATTCCTCAAGTTGATTTGCAACCTCACAAACGGCGGTACCACATTTTTTAAGGGCAATCGATTGCCTTAATTATATTTTTGTTATTATATTATCTTTGCTTATCATAATAGTTGTACAGACAAAATAGGAATGAATCCTCCGTATTAGTTGTTACAACCAGTCGAGTTATTGTACACCCTTAACATAATTGATAGGGACATCAATGATTTCCAACTTGAGACTATATAAAAGTTCTAAAAAAACCGAGTGTAAATAGCCATTAGACCGAATCACCAGCATAAGGCAAAAGCGTGAATTTAATCGATCTATATAGTTTGCATAATGTAATATGGACCTCCAAGTAACCGGTCACTGACGCTCTGATCTTTAGATTATGACGAAAAGGGACAACGATCAAAACAACGTCTCGATTTTCTGCCACTGACGAAATTCATAATTTTCCTTTCCAAGCTACAAGCATGTCATCTCACCTCAGCAAAGTCGTGCACGGACCTCACCCAATTCGGTGGAACCCAGTTGTACTTTCACATCCAGTTTGGTTGGCCAAATTACGCCACACCTTCTCAATCGTATTCCCCATTATTGTTTCATTAAAAAAAAATTATATGAATAGCTAATTATAATCCCCTGGTAGGCAACCTTCTAATCGTTTCTCAGTAGCTTGAAATTCCTTTCATATTGAACAATGCCGTAATGCCATTGATTTGGAAAGTTAAATTATCATCATTGTAGGCAACATTCAAAGTATTCAAACCTCACTGAAACAGTACAGCTTCGCCGCATCATCTTGCAACGGCAGAATAGGATTTGGGAAAGACTGACTAGATAGCATTAGGCATCGTCACTTCCTTTATAAAGATGGATGACAGTCGAAAAGAGTATCAAGATGAACATGTTGAATTCGACAATCCATAAACAGCTCGACCGCATGCTATTATAAGTCACAAATACACAATCATGCTAACATGGTTTAGGGTATCAAAATTTGAGAAAAGGAATAACCAAAAAAAGGGATCATTCTTGAGATTCGGCACCGTTTGTTGTTGCATCCAGTGGCTCCGTCTCCGCTGATTCAGTACCTTTCTTCCCTTTCTTCTTCCCTCCACCTTTCTTCTTGGTTTTGGTCCCCAGAGCCAACCAAGCCTTGATCTCAGGATCATCTATCGTCTTTGTCGGCTGAAGCTCCTGCAACGAATGCGATGTCATCCTATCGGACCCATTTGGCATTAATAAGACTGTGAACTTGATATGGGCAACATAATCACCTGCAAAACAGACAATTTAGTGACTGAATGGGCAATGTAAAATGGGCAGGAACATATTACATTAAGATTTTACGCCAATCTCTCAATGAACTGAAATTATTAGACAAGCTTAGCGTTTCCGTCTTGAGGTTATATCAACCTGGCATCTGCTAGTAGCAAATAATCTCTAGAAATATACAGGAATGCCACTGGAATTATGGATATCATACCAGGCTTCTCATGAAGTACAGGGTAAGGCTGCAAGAGCTCGTGATTTACACATTCAACTAATCCCAGCCGGGCCCTTTTCTCTTCCAGTGCCCTGAGGAATTAAGAAAAACACTGATTATAATAATACTGGATAAACTTCCAACACTGATTATAATATACCACCAAAACTTTCATGGCACGTCGAAAAATGCATTCTAGAGCATAAACAACCTTGCACTGAATGGTAGGATGGGAAATTTCTGGTTTATTTCACTGAAAATAAACCTAGAGGACTTCATCTTTAAGTGATAATTCTTGTCCACAGCTCTCTTATATACAGTTGTCTGCTTCTCATCCAACAGTTTAGGCTGCATAAATGACATATAATCAGGTGAAGCTACTCAGCAGAAGATTATATACAGCAACCTTTCATGTTTCCATCTATTGCAGATGGCAAAATTACCTTCCCCTCGCCCGTACTTGTGACAATATCTATTGCATAAACTTCATTCTCCTCAAATTCAAACTCATTAACTTATGTGTCTGGATTTGAAACGCTGAAGATAACCTTGTTACCATCTATCACAAACTGCTTCAGTTGGTGGCTAAGCACACCTTCAACAATTTTGCTATCATATGCAGCTGCAACTTTATTGATTGCTTCTGTTACATCTTTGTTCTGCCATAAGAAAGAAAAAAGAATTCACTAAAAAATTCTTGTTACTCTGTCGCTTCTCTGTCTCAGTTCTCTCGATCCTTTGTCTTTGTAACAACACTCTATAAGTTCTTCAAAGCAAGAACAGAAATAGTGATGTCATCCTCATCTTCTTCATCCTCCAAGATGAGTGATCTCCTCTTCTTAGATTGTGCTGTCATGGGCTCTTTGCCTTTCATTTTTCCAGCCACAGAGTCTTATCGTGCCTTGACAGGGGTCTTCACCTTAAAGCGCTCTAAAACCTTGTTTAGCTCCTTTAGACACATCTTAGAAACCATCTTCAGTCCCACTACCATTGGATCAATGGTTCGAACACACAAAATTTTGGGAGGCTAAATGTTAAGATGTCTGAACAAACGAGTGACAAGAGCAGAATAAGGGAGTTGTCCCTTGTCCTTTACCATTGTCCTATACATGTGCATAAGGATAGTGTGAGGCAGAGAGAACTCAAAACCAATGTGAATGGCGTACATCAGCTTTGCTTCAGAGTTTGAGACATGAGTCTTTGATGTAGATTTTGGTCTAAGACAATTAATGACAATCTTGTGAAGTAAGATATTGAAGGCATTCATCCTAGAGTAAGAAATCCGGCCTTCAGCAATTCTATCTCAAACAAGCGCCAATGAAGCACGAGCAATAGACACATTGATTGGTTGGAAACTCCCTCTTTCCACCCAATCACATCAGCCAAAGTGTCCACATCAACCACAAATCTTGGTCTCTAACACTAAACGAAAATCTATTCACATCTAAAAAGGATAGATTGGAATAGAAATAAGATGTAAGTTCTGAATGAACAATAGTCGTTTCAAAGCAAAACCATTCTAGTTGAAGCAATGTAAACTTCTCCCATATCTTCACGTTCAATGAATCGAGGAAATCAAAATCCACACTCTTAGTGTTCATCACCCCTCGCTTCAGCAATTTAGAATAAGCTTGCTTGTGCCCCTTAGAACGAAAAAGATCCGTTCTTGTACCACGAATGTTCACAGCAACACCCATCCTAAGCTTAAAATGTGTGAACATCCTCTCATCATCATCTTTTCCTTCATGTTGATTAAATGATCTAAACCGTGGATCACTTGGGAAATTTGCAAAAGCCCTTTTTGCCGAACCAGCAGTAGCAATGCCCAAACTCTCTATTGTCCTTAAAAAATGAGTTTCATTTCTATACCCTTTTTCGCTCAAAAACTCATCAATAAAGGTCGTTGGAGAACCACCTTCCTTCAAAGCGATGTAGAGTTTGAAAAGAAATGCGGGCTTAAGAGTCCTTACAAGTTCTACATTCTCGATGATTTCTTCCTCTGCTTATTGTTGCGAAGGCACTTGAGTTCTAGCCTGAGAAGAATGGCACGATTAAGAATGTTATTCTTGACTTTGCTGATGCCTCGGAGAGTCTTCTTCATCGGTTAGATCAAAGTGCGTAGGACCTTCACGCATATGCTGTGGTCCCTTGCTTGCGATCCTAAAGGACTTTCTTTGGGAAGACATTGTCACAGTCTTTGAGAGATTTCTTGAATTCGATTCGCGAAAAAGATGAGAACTTTAAGGATTAAACTAGTGAGAAAAAGTGAGAAAGTGAGGTTCTGTGATCTAGGGTTTCTGAGTGAAAACGAAGAAGAAAAACAACCGTATATAAAGCAAACAAAACGAGGTATACAAATCGTCATAAAGGAATAAATAAAACTGTCTTTTTGAAAAAGAAAAACTGCCATAAATTCAAAGGCTCGGAAAAGATAATTTCTAAAAATATAACAATTAATTAGCGATTAGAAGGTAATTGTACCCTTTTAAAAATTTAAAATACTGAAATTGAAATAACTTATAGTCGTAACTTTTAGTTATTCTGAGTCTGAATAACTTCAAACTTTACCTCTAAGTCTCAGCACCTTCAGACTTTACTGGATTAAGGTTGTGATATTCAGTCTGGTGCGAATATACTCAAATAGGTTTTTCTCCAGAGGCTTTGTAAATATGTCTACCAGTTGATTCTTTGAATCAATGAACTATATCATAACTTCTCCATTCTAAACATGATCTCTAATGAAATGATGTCAAATCTCTATGTGTTTTGCTCTTGAATGGATAATTGGATTCTTTGTAAGATTGATTGCACTGGTGTTGTCACATTTGATCTTGGTGCACGAGTCTTCGATTCCAAAGTCTCTCAGTTGTTGTTTTATCCATAAGATTTGAGAACAGCAACTTCCAAGAGCCACATACTCTGCTTTTGATGTTGAAAGAGCTACAGTGCTTTGTTTCCTTGAGAGCCAAGATATTGTCCTATTTCCGAGCAATTAACACGTACCAGAAGTACTATTTCTATCAACTATACAACCTGCTAAATCTGCATTTGAATATCCAAGGAGGGTAAAGTCTTATTATTTGGGATACCATAGACCTAAATTTGAAGTAGCTGCGACGTATTTGATGATGCGTTTTGCAGCACTTAAATGAGATTCTTTGGGATTAGATTGAAATCTAACACAAATGCAAACACTAAACAAAATGTCAAGTCTAGAAACAGTAAGATAAAGAAGTGAACCAATAATGCTCCTATATAGCTTTTGGTCAACTTTCTTTCCTCCTTCGTTTTTGTCCAATTTCAAAGAACTTGATATTGGTATTTCAGTATTTTTGCAATTCTCCAATTCGAACTTTTTAACAAGATCTTTTGCATATTTTTCTTGGTGAATGAAAATTCCTTCCTTCAATTGCTTTACTTATAATCCGAGAAAAAAAGATAGTTCACCCATCATGCTCATCTCAAATTCATCCTACATAGACTTAGAAAACTTCTTTCATAGGTTTTCGTTAGGTGATCCAAATATGATATCATCAATATAGATTTAAACGAGTACAAAATCTTTACCTAGTCTTTTAATAAATAAAGTAGTATCCACTTTACCTTTAACAAAACCATTTTGAATTAGAAACTTAGGGGGTGCATGACAACCCAAAATTTCTGTTTCGAAATAGTTTTTCTCGTTCCGCACTGCTTCGCAAGAGAAATCCGTTTGATAAACTTATTCAGTTTTTCTATTTCTAGAATAGATTTCTATTCCAGAAATAGATTTGGAAGAGAAATCAGAAGCTCAAATTTTCTATTTTTGATTTCTGGAAGAGAAATCAGAACTAATTTCTCTCACTAAACCCTAATTTCGGTGAGTCCTCTCTCATCTCCTCTACATCTTTGCCTCCTCCTCTTCCTCCGCCTCTCCTCATTTTATTAAAAATAAAAATAAATACATTCATTGTATTCATTTAAAAATTAAAATAAATAAATTATTTTTATAAAAATTAAAAATACATTTATTAAAACTAAATTTAATAAATTTATTTTTATTTGCCTTGAGTGTTTTGCCAAATAATATATTTTTTTTTTTTTTATTTTTATTCATTTTAAAATAAATTTATTCTTAAAATAAAATAAATTTATTTTTATATTTTTATTTTAAAATAAAATGATATTTAATTTCAAAATAAAATGATATTTTTATTTTATTTTGTTTTATTCATTATTTTTTTTGTTACTAAATCATTTTTATTTTTATTTTTTATATTAAAGGTAGTCGGTGAATCGCCGCCGCCATCCGAAAGGAAGAAATTTTGTGTCGTTGTCAAACGAATTTCTATTTTTATTACGTCTTTGCCTCCTCCTCCTCCTCCGCCTCTCCTCATTTTATTAAAAATAAAAATAAATATATTCATTTTATTCATTTTATTCATTTTATTCATTTAAAAATTAAAATAAATAAATTATTTTTATTTATCATTTTATTTTTAGTTTATTAAAAATAAATTTATTAAATTTATTGAAAAATATATTTATGATAAATAAAAATAAATTATTTTTATTAAAAATAAATTTATTCGTAAAATAAAATAAAATAGAATAAATAAAATAATTTTATTTTTAAGGATATTTTAATTTTAAAATAAAATGATATTTTTATTTTATTTTATTCTTTATTTTTTTGTTACTAAATCATTTTTATTTTTATTTTTTATATTAAAGGTCATCTGGCCGTCGTTGCCGCTGTCCGAAAGGAAGAAATTTTGTATCGTTATCAAACGAATTTCTATTTTTAGAGTAGAAATTTTGTGTCGTTATCAAACGGTTATTTTTGTTTAGAAACTCTTCTAGAAATAGAAATAGAAAAATCTATTTCTATTCCAGAAACTATTTCTGGAACATAATGGTTGTCATGCACGCCCTTACTTAACTTGTCGTACCAAGCTCGAGGTGCTTGTTTTAATCCATATAGAGCCTTCTTCCGTCTAAATACTGAGTTTGGTCTCTTTTGATCTTCAAATCCAAGAAGTTGATCCACATAGACTTCTTCTTGGATAAATTCATTTAGAAATGCGCTTTTGACGTCCATTTGGAATAATCTGAAATTTTTATAGCAAGCAAAAGTGAGTAATAATCTAATTGCTTCTAATCTTTCTACTGGTGCATAAATCTCGTCATTGTCTATCCCTTCTTCTTGCGTATATCCTTTGGCTATGAGTTTTGCTTTGTTTCTGACTACTTTTCCTTTTTTGTCCATCTTGTTCCTAAAAACCCATTTAGCTCCAATAATGGATTTACCTTTTAATTTAGGAGTTAATTCTTAGACATCGTTGATGCTAAACTATCTGAGTTTTTCTTACATAGTTTCAATCCAGCTTTCGTCAGCTAAGGCATCTTCTATGCTTTTGGGCTCTATTTCATAAATAAGTGCCAGAGCACTAGACTCTTCTCGCATTTTGAATGTCGCGACCAAATTTTTAGGTGTGAATCATCTAGGGTTTGGTTAATGAATTGTTAAGCCTAGACTTAACTCGGACTCTCCCAAGTCCATACAAATTCGCAACTATTGACACCTAATTTTTATCTTTCAATTAGTGTGTTTATATATATAAGGAAAGAGAAAAATCAAAATCAAATCAAAAATCAAAATCGGAAATTTTAATTATTAATTATTAATTTTCCTTTAAAAAAAAAAAGTCGTGTGGGTCCGGGTCGGGTCGAATCCGGCCTTGGCCCGACCCGACCCTTTTTTCCCCTTTATTTCCCCCCACATGGACTTGGGCCCGTTGTCCTCTCCTCTCTTTTTTTTCTTTTTTTTTCTTTTCCCTCGCACGGCCCAGCCTTTTCTTCCCTCCGGCGTGGCCCGCCTTGTTGTCTTCTCCCTTAGCCGTCTTCTGCACGAGGAATCGGCGAAGACAAAAGCAGAAAGCAACTATCCACATGGGCAAGTGACAAAACCGAGAGCAGGGCCGCCATGGTAGCAAGGGATCGCATCATCTCGCAAGTGCAGGCTATCGTTGGAATCGAGGAGGTCAAAGCCGCCTGGTAGAGTCCACTGGTTGGGGAGCGGAGGGCACGTGCGCGCGAGCTAAATGAAAGAGAAACACAGAGCGTAAAAGAAGGGGAACTCACCAAGGCCACCGCCGTCAATGCGTCTCCCGATCACTGCAACCGTCACCGACGCATCTCCCGATCGTTTCTACTGCCACCGACGCATCTCTAGGCCACCGTCACTACCGCCGCAGACGCGTCTCCAATTTGCCATTCCCATCGGAACTCAGGTTGGCATTTCATCGAATACCTAGTGTGCATTTTTGAGCTTGAGCTGGCCGGAGTTCGTTCCGTCCATTTCGGGCGAGCTCCGACCTTCGTAGGTCCCCCTTAGGTTCCCGTTTGTTGTTGGTTATTTGCTGGTCACCGCCACCACCGCCTCGAATCCCCATTAGGTCGGAAACCGCTTGGTTCGTTAATGCCCATCACCTGTTCGCCGTAATGCCCAAGCAGGCTCTCCCTCCCCAGTTCCTTTCTGTAGAGTCCAGCAAGTCTCTTAGTCACCGGAATGCTGCCGCCGTTTGCCTGAAAGCCATACCGTGTCCCTCCGAACCAAGGCAGCACCATCACTACCCCAATCAGATCGTCGGCGCCCATCGCCCCTGTCTTCCTCGCCGTCGCAACTCCCTGCTCGCGACTGAGCAGTCACTGACCAGGGGAGCGGAGGCTGAGCTAGGCTAGGTCTACGACCTGGCCCGCTCAATCTCTCCCGGCCTGCAGGCCCACTGCCTGGAATCAACCTAGGCTGTGGGCTTGCAAGTGAATCTTTTTTATAAAAAAAAAAAAAAAAAACTTGGGCCCTCCGGATTGGGCCCAAGTCCGGTCCGCCCTCAAGCAGGCTTGGTCGGGCAAACCCAACCCATCTTGCTCGGGTTGAGCCCGAATCGAGTCTGACCCGACCCGGTCCGATACCAAAAAAATCATTAAAAAAAAAAACAATTTCAAAAATAGATTGCAATTCTAAACATGCAAGATAACCCTAAGACTAGGAACATTTTAAAACAAACTTAGCCCTAATTCGAATTTTTTTGGATTTTTTCCTTTTATGAAAATAAAACTGACTCAAACACCACGACATCAAATCAAGCAAGATAATGTTCATATCCAAAAATTGGCGAACCATATCTCGCGCATGAGATCAGGTTGACCAATTTTAAAATTAAATCGTGAATCAAATCTCAAGCGTGAGATTGGATTGTCGATTTTTGTAAAGGATTGCGAGTCAAATTTCGAGCGCAAAATCGGACTGTCAATTCCTAGCTTGAGGGACTTTTTCATGTCGGAATATCAATCATATATTTAAGGAACAATTCTACTAAAAAACAAGCTATAATGGAAAATTAATAAAATTTCAAGAAAGAGGTAAATAAATAAATAAACTACCGTTCGTCGTTGATCTTCAGAAGTCTGAGCTATTTCAGGGAAGGTAGACTTTGTAAAGGCTGGAGCAGGTTCAGTTTCTTCAGGTTGAGTCTGAATCAATTGATTTTGCAAAGAATCTTGGAATTTGACGTTCATAGATTCTTCCACAGACTGAGTCTTCTTGTTGAATACTCTGTAGGCTTTGCTAGTGATTGAGTAGCTAAGAAAAATTCATTCATTTGATTTCTCTTCAAACTTACAAGTTCGATCATTTACATTTTTCAAAATAAAACATTTGCAACTAAATACATGAAAATAAGAAACAATTTGCTTCTTTCCTTTGAATAACTCATAGGGAGTTTTATCCAGAATAGGTCTTAAGAATATTCTGTTAATAATATAACAAGCTATAGAAACTGCTTCAGCCCAAAAATGAGAGGAAATATTACTTTCAATTAAAATAGTTCTTGCCATTTCTTGCAAAGATAGATTTTTTCTTTCCACAACTCCATTATGTTCTGAAATGAATAGAGAAGAGAAAACATGTTGAAAACCAGATTTATCATAGAATTTGGCAAAGTCTTGATTTTCAAACTCACCTCCGTGATCTATCTGTATGCTTGAAATAGCATATCCTTTCTAATTCTAAATTTTCTTGGCAAACTTTGAAAAGTAAGAAAATGTTTCAGACTTACTTGCCAGAAAGTAAACCCAAGTAATTCGTAAATAATCATCTACAATTACTAGGCAACATCTATTTCCACCAATGCTTTGAGTTATGGTTGGTTCAAAGAGATCCATATGCAGAAGCTGCAAAACACGATTAGTAGAAATCTAATTTATTAGTTTAGAAGAGCTTCTAACATGTTTTCCCAACACACATGGTGTGCATAAGTTAGACTTTTGATACTTCAAGTTGGGTAGTCCACGAACAAGATTCTTGGATGAGATCTTGGCAATTTGCTTCATGTTAACATGACCAAGCTTTCGATACCAAAGATTTGCTTCATCTTGAATCGATATTAGACATTGAGATCTTTCTGGTTTTATATCCAAAAGATAAGTGTTCCCATGTCTTCGTCGAGTAAAAGATTGAGAAAGATCTTTACTAGTTCTAGAACATATTTCTTCTTGGAAGTTGATTTTGAATCTAATGTCGCACAATTGGCTAATGCTGAGTAAATTGTAATTTAGTCATTCCACCAAGGAAACATTGTTAATTATAAGACTTCCAATTTTTACAGTTCCACACCTAACAATTCTTCATTTGTTGTTTCCACCGAAAGAAACTTTTCCACCATTTATTTGCACAAGTTTTATAAAACAACTTGAATCTCCAGTCATGTGTCTCGAACAGCCACTATCCAAATACCATATAATCTTTTTCTTGATAGCAACCTACAATTACAAAAAGAACTCAATTTTTCTTTGGTACCCAAATCTTTTTGGGTCTAGAGAAGTTAGTTTTAAATACAGTTTCTCCCCAATCCTTCTTAACAGATCTCCAAATCATAAGACAATCTTTCTCAAAATGTTTTGAGCTGTTGCACTTTGAACATTTGAGAGCAGTTCGGCCAACAGGTTTTACAAAAACTCTTTAAAAATAATTTATGTAAAAAGTTTTATAGGTCTTTGTTTGATTCTTTACTTTACCTTTGGAAAATCAATTAAATGAATAGTTTCTGGGGTTATTCTCAATCCTGACTTGTTGAAATAAGGTCTTTGTACCGAAAGAATCTTTTCCAACTTCTCAGATCCTATTGAAAATCATTTTGAAATATTTAAGATGTCTTGTTTCAAAAATGTATTTTATTTTGAAAGAAATTTTGCATTTTCTTTTAAAACCACAAAGCTTTTATCTAGATTTTCAAACTTTTCTTTCCAAGAAATTTCCTATTACATAAGTGTAGAATTCTCCCTTTTTAGCTCGGAAATCCTCTTAAGAGAGGTTTTGAGACTGAGACAAAGTTCATCAATGTATTTTGAGACTTTAGTATGAATTTTTAAATTGTTTACCTTGATTTCACCATCTAGGTCTGAGTCTGAATCTGTCTCAGAGTCTAAGTCTGATCTTGATTTTACCATTACACATATATTTGCATAATCTTCATCACTTTCTTCACATTCAGTATCACTCCATGTCTCTGCTTTGAAAGCCTTTTTGTATTTCTCAGCTTTTCCTTCTTTTTCTTCAATAGAGGACAATTGGGTCTGATGTATCCATTTTTTTTGCATTCAAAACAAATTACATCTTTGTTGGCTTCATTATCTTCAGTTGATTTGTTTTGAAACTTTTGAGTACTTTGTTTCTTCCAATTGAATCTTCTTCCCTTTTTGTTTAGTTTCCTGAACCTCCTTATCATAAGTGCTAACTCTTCATCATCCATATCATTTTCAGAGTCTGTAACATCAGAGTCATCGTTAGATTTTAAAGCAATTGACTTCTTACCCTTGGGATTTTCTTCCTCATTGATTTGCTCCACTTCATAAGATTGAAGTGTGCCAACTAGTTCGTTTACAGAAAGCAGCATGATCCTTTAAGTTTCCCTTATTGAAGTCTTCACATGATTCCAATATTTGGAGAGTCCATGCAGCAATTTGTTAACATTCATTAGTCCTAAGATTGGTTGTCCTTGATACTCCGAACTGTTTACAATCTTTGTAAAACGACTAAACATGTCAGTGATAGATTCTCCTAGCTTAATCATGAAGGCTTCATATTGTCCGAGTAGAATATTGATCCTTGTTTCTTTCACTCGATCAGTGCCTCATAGGTAATGCGCAACCTATCCCAGACTTCTTTGGTTGTTTCACAAGAAGAAATTCTGTTATACTCAGTAAGAGATAAGGCACAATATAAAGAGTAAATTACTTTAGCATCAAGAGCTTGTCTCTTGGATATTTCTTCTTATGTCATCTCGCTAGCATCTGCAACTTTTTTTCCTCTTTATGAAATTAATGCAACTTTTGGAATGATTCCTTTTTCTACCACATCCAATTCCAAAGGATCTTTCAATCTTAGAAATGCCTTCATCTTGTTTTTCCATACACTGTATTCATTTCCATCAAAGTAAGAAGGTCTGGTGTTGCTTTGGCCTTCAACCAAATCTGGAGCCAACATACTAGCCATAGATCTTTAACTCAGAAGTAAAAACACTTCAATTAAATGAGCACACAAGCTCTGATACCAATTTATAAGGCTAGTAAGGACACCTAGAGGGGGATGAATAGGTGTTCTAGCAAGTTTTCGCAAGACTTAACAAATTAACTTGTCTTTCAAGAATATTGAATATGTAAAAGACTATAAGCAGTTAGATAAAGCTATAAATTAAAGCAAGGAGTATAGGGAAAGAGAACACAAGGTTTATAGTAGTTCGGCTTAGACCAAGCCTACGTCCACTCTCCCGCACTGATAGCCAACTGGTTGGATTTCACTATGAATCAAAAGAGATTTTAACAGTCTCACGTCCTTGATTCCACAATGTAGAAACTCTACTACACTTTCTCAATATCTCACAAGTATTTAATCTCTCTTTTGAGTACAACTTAAGCTCAGCGATTAAGAAAGCAAAGAACTAAGAGCTTAAGACTTTGGAATTTTTCTTTCACGCACACACTCAAACAACTTGAGCGTCTTCCTTGTATACTCCTTCATGCCTTTATATCCGTTGGCATTTTCCAAAAAATGTTCTTCCAATCTACCTGTTGGACAGAATCAATTAAGGAGATTTCGAGTCGTTTAAGGAATGTAATGATAGCCCACCAATCCTGCTCACCCATACAATTAGGATCTAGGTTTCCATAAGTAGAACATTCTAAGTATACTTCGCCTTTCAAAAGATCTTGATTATCCATATTGATTACAGTAAGAATAATTGATCATAAGGTGTTATCTTCGGCCGTAAGATCTTCTTCAAACCGTACGAACCAATTCTTTAAAGATAAACTCACATCTTGATAAGTCTTCTCTTCATTGGTCAAGAAACTGCCAGTGCGGGTTGACTTTGAGTCTTGAGTCTTGCAGTCTTCAAACTTTGACAATAGAGTCTAGAGTTCATCAAACTTTAATAATTGAGTCTTGAATTCTTCAAACTAAACTGATGGAAACATTTTATCAACTTCAAAATAAGAGAATTTTCTCCAACAATTTCAACATATTTTACCAAGTCTTTTAGCATAGAAAGAATGTGGTTCATGTTGTAATTTTATCTGACTACTCACATTTTTCCCCATCTCTTCACATTTTTTTTTGGCAAATGCTACCAAAAACCCTAAGTTGTGCCCCATGTGACACAAATAGTAAAATACC
Source organism: Eucalyptus decipiens (assembly GCA_014182575.1). NCBI lineage: Eukaryota > Viridiplantae > Streptophyta > Magnoliopsida > Myrtales > Myrtaceae > Eucalyptus > Eucalyptus decipiens. The sequence goes on from CM024619.1 coordinate 36,648,512, forward strand.
TCCAATTTTTTTTGCATCATTAAAAAATTTAAATGATTTATTATAGTTCCATCTATGGCATATCTATATACACTTATACATTTAGAGTTATTTTATTATACAAAAAAAAAAATTCAAGACATTTGTGTCACAATGATCAAATTTAGGATTTTTAGCGACACAAAAAAAGTTTAGGATTTTAGCTATACCAAAAAAAGAGATATTTGTATCACAATGATTATAAATTTAAAGTATGTTTTAGCATTAATACTTTTTTTCTTTTTTTTTTGAACGGGTCCCACACCATTTCCTACTCCTAGTATCAAGAGTCCTCTGAGTCTTTAATTCTATACCGATTAAGAACTCTCTTCAGTACAGTGATATTTCATTACCGAATCAAACAGGCTGAAAATCTCTGGCACATGTGGACATTGCATTTGTTATTTTATGTGGAGTAGATTCCAAGTTTTAGGAAAGTGTGGGTTGGTTTTTTTTTTTTTTTTTTTTTGGGGGTGTGGAGGGGAACGAGGACATGAAGAGTTCTATAATTTCTTGGAATCTTTGAAGAGAAAATGATTATTAACTTCGTCTGAATGTTTCATTTTTTTTCTTTTTTTGTTGGTCATATAGCAATGGCCATCATCTTCGTACACGAAGTTCTAATAACCTATCTATCATTGCATCCCAAAATCTCCTAGGCTGAAACCGCACTACCGATTTTTTCAGGAATTAATGCCAAGAGAGGATAAAAGATAATCTGAAGAACCAACTTGCATCACGAAGATAACATTACTATATGGAAAATATGCAAATCCATGATAATAAATAATAGGGCAATTTTCCAGTGCGAACATAGGAGATCAAATGGGTCAGCAAGGAACGGGCGCACGGCTATTGGCAGCTGCCGCTTTGGAGCCAAATGAGAGCAATTCTTTGCTTGTGTCGTCCCTGTGCACAATCACCTCAATGAAGCACAAGCAATCTTTCTTGGGCCCGGTTGCAGTCTCGATCGCCTCGGTGAGTTCCTCCTCGCAACAGACCTGCAAGACGAGAGCAATGAGGTTCTTTCTTTCTTTCCATGATCTCCTAATAGGCCGATGTGGTACTGGAAAAGGAGTCAAGTGGTGTAATAACAAGCTCATCACCTTCGTTGTCCAGCACTTGCCCTCCCCGTTGTGGATGGCGTCCATCAAGCCGGTGTAGTTCCAGTTCTTGATTACGTTGTAGGGTCCGTCGTGAATCCCGGCCTCAGTGCTGTATCCGCCATTGTTTATCAGGAAGATGATGTTGTTCTGTCCGCATCGCAGCATCGTCGAGACATCTTGAGCAGTCACCTATTCAACATAAAAATAACGAACATCAGCATACTGAATAATGGTATTGAAGGTTATACAAATGGTCCCTAACCCCATTAGCCTATTAACAACATGGTTGCCGAGGATCGATGGAAAAACAAAAGGAGTATTGATTCATTAGTAGATGATGACATATGAAGAATGTCTTCAAAACTTGTATTAGATAAAGCTTTCAATCAATAACTTCTGAAGAGATGATATCTCAAGCCTTGGCTGAACATGAACCTACACCACAAAGACTAAGGAAAGGGGGTATCAAGAGTGAGCATGGTTTTAGAGCAGAATCGAAAACCTAAGAATCAGACCAGTTTTCACCAATCAAATTCTAGGTTCCAAAAATTGTGAAACCTGTTCCGACGGGTCCTAAAATAATTTTGTGTTTTTCTTATTCTATGTCTTAGCACGATCCTACAACATTCCATGGGAGTTTACAACTTGAAACCACTAGTCTGAGCTTCCATTTTCGAAAATATCTATGACTAAAACTTTTACTTTATTAATGTTTCATAACTTTCGTATGTTTAAATGAGTTGTGATAAGTGAATTGTAGCAAACGGTGGTCATTAGAAGTGATGATTTACTGCAATTGTTCAATTAAGAATATAGATGAAACCTAGATAGACCTTGGAACTAATCCTAGAACCCGTGACAAAATAGGTTCCAAGTTTTGCTTGGAACCTAAAACCACTCATCCCTATGGGATATTATACCTGGAAGCTCCCGTCGCCGATGCAAGCAATTACTCGCTTATTAGGTGCACCCGCTGCATATCCAAGAGTTGCTCCGACGGACCAACCAATCGATGCATAATGCATTTGGTGCTCGTAACTGCAAAATGCAAACACAACAAAAGCCATTGAACTAGTAATGTAACACAATGAAGACTTGGAAGAATCATAGCGAAAAGAATGCTTGCTTTGCTTACCCACAACCGCTGGGCAATTTAAGTTTGTGGCAATTGAACCACATATCTCCTGTCTCGGCGATCACAGTAGTTTTGCTCGACAGCATGTTCTGAATGTGTTGGACCAGAACATTGACCCTCAGTGGCTCCTTAGGGTCACGCTTGAGAGGACGCCCGTCAGGAACGTATATTCGGTGGTAGTTCTCATAAGCCGTTGTGTTGCGGTTAAGTCGCTTGGCAAGTGCCTTGAGGAAATCATTCATCTCGACAAACCCAAAGGTGGGGCCGTTCCCGATCACGACCCGATCGGGCTGCACTATGATCGCCTTCTCCTTCTTGATAAGGAGGGAGTAACCAACGGAGCTAACGTCATTGAAGATGGGCCCTGCGAACAAGTACGCATCGGCAGACTCCACGATCTCAGCGCAGAATGCGGTGCTCACTGTACCCCAGTACGTCCCGATGAAGTGGGGGTGTTGCTCGGGGACGAGACCTTTGGCCGAGGGCATCTCTGCGAGGGCGTAACCGCAGACATTGGCCAATTCGACAAAGGTGTCACAAGCCTTCGCGGCGCGGAGATTGGGCCCACCTACCATGACGGGCTTCACCGCCTTGTTCAGGAACTCGACAGCCGCCTCCACTGCAGCCTCCAAAACCATTTTATTGCTCGACGTGGGAGAGATCGAAAGGGGGATGGGCTTGCGGCTGAAAGTAGGGTGAGGGATCGCAGCTAAGTTACAGCTGATGCTGATGTACATGGGCTTGCTCTCTTTCAAAGCCGTAAAGATTGCAGTGTCGATTTGCTTTTGTGCATCTTCAAGGTTGTTCACCACCGCCTATAGATTGAAAGAAAAAGAACTTAGCATATTATAATGTTGAGTGCCCAAGTGCTTGAATCCACCGAGCGAATCTGATGACAAGTGACAGTCTGAAAACACCGCAGTTCTTGGGTGAAATCGGGCAAGCCAATGGTGTGATGGAGGACCCGGTTGCTGCCGTAGTCGTTGGAGTTAGGCCCACCGACGATGCAGATGAGCGGCAGGTTCTCGCTGTACGCGCCGGCTATCGCATTCACGACGCTGAGCCCACCGACGGTGAACGTCACCACGCAGGCGCCCACACCCCGGGACCACGCATAGCCGTCGGCGGCATACCCGGCGTTCAGCTCATTGCAGCAGCCAACGAGGTTGAGGCCCGGATCGGCAAGGAGGAGATCGAGGAGCGTCAGGTTGAAGTCCCCCGGGACGGAGAACACGTCACCCACGCCGATCTGAAGGAGGCGACGAGCCAGGTGGCGGCCAAGGGTGGACTCCGAGGGGGCGAGGGCCCCGGTGGAGCGGGAGGGCTGGATGATGGAGGCGACGCCTTTGGGGGGCCCGGCCACGTTGCATGGGAGTGCGCTCGTCTCCAGCGAGCTAATACTGGCGTCGAGGTTCATTGCACTACGAATTTTGGCTGGCTTGGCAATCGGGTGGGGGGTTTTCCTCCGGTAGTGTGGGAATGAGTTTGTGATCTAGAGGGAACAAGGCGCGCTCAACGACGACATTGCCATCTCAGTGGCAGCTACCGCAACCGATAGGAAGATCGTCGCGCAAGTTTGTAAAAGGGGTGCCTGGTTCTCTTTCAAAGGAAGTAGGAACTCATGGGATGGAATATGTAATTGAGCCAGACCTATATATATAGCCGACCTATATAAATGATTAGCATGATGTCGTCAAACCTTTGCATGTGCGTCACTGGAGTGCAGCGCCGTATAAATTTACAGCCTTTTGATTCGTTAGCCCAAACATGGACGAGAACCCTCTACTTGATTCCCGATTCAATAACTGTTGGCCGTCATACATTAGTAATAAAATTCACCGTTATAATTGATTTGAATACAAGATTTGGATGGAATGGACGCCAGATGAACACAACGATAGGGTAGATTATCTCATCCCCCTCACACATTGTCTAAAGGCAATAAAAGCGTAAGGTGCACTTAGTCGATGAACCTAAAGTGTCTTCGACTTTGGTATAAGTTTAGCTAATTATGCTAACAGCATTTTAGGGTAGTCTGTTCCTAAGTATGCTAACAGCTTTTACCTATGAGTTTTACGTTTCTAAGCCAACATCGGAACAGCTAAGCTAGTTGAATCCTGGCCAATTCAAGGTATATCAAATATATATATATAAAGGTCTATTAAACACAAATCCTACAAGAAACGTATCGACTAGACCAATTCCTAACTCCTAATTGCTCCTTTAAACACTGACTACTAGACGACAAATTATTTTACGAACAGCCTTACACTAGGACCTAAATTCGAATTTGATGGTCAATTGTTCGGCAAAAGGTTAGATCTGGTCCATCAAGTGTAGCGAGGTACAAGATCTGACCCACAACCATCACTTTCAATGGTACAGATTCAATTTAGTACGTATACTCCACTATGCAATTATTTCTCGAAGCTTGATGGGCAATATCACTAGTGCAAACGAGGTTAAATACCATATATATAACAGAACCAACACGTGTACTCCATATTTTTTTTTTTATTTGAATCGAATTCAAGTTGATCACTGCATGAAATGAGTTGAGATGAATTGTTCCCAGTCCGATCCAGTTCTACTCAAGAACCGGGAGCCAGACCCGATAAGACCGGTTCCCAGACAGTCTAACGTGTGTGTGGTCGTCTGACGGGGAGGGTAGTTCGTCCTCGCCTGACTGGCCATTGTCTTCTTCCGACGACAACGAACATTTGTCGTCGTCGCTATTGTCGAAGTTGGCCACAAGAGGTTGCTGAGCCGCGAGAGCATTGCTTTTTCGGGGATCTGAGGGCCGATGGCTTGACGACTCGGTGGATTAGCGTGCCGAAGCAAGCGAGCGTCGCGAGGAAGATGGCGCTTCATTCTCAGAGTTCAAAGGCTTGCGCAATGAATGCTTCCTTAGACCACGATGAAGATAAAATCAGAGAAAGAAAAGGTGAGTTTTGCAGAAGATTCATAAGCTGAAAATGCGAGGATTTGAGGAGAAGGAAAAAAATGAAGCCTTTTACTCCCGATTCAGGTTAACAGTATTACTATTTAAGAAAGTAAATATACATATATAATCGCTCTGCTCCGGGTCCCACCATGGAACCGGGAACGGACCAGCCCTCCTTGGAATAGCTCAAAACTAGCCGGTGCAGTCCAATTTGGACAGTCCCTTATGTTTGCCTCTAGAAGTGGGGATCGCAATTTTGGCCTTTCCACCTGCTCATTAACAACCCCCCGCCCGACCCATGATGCTAATCTAGTTTTTAACTTCGTAGTTAGATTTAGTTAAAGGACCAAATAAAAATGCTAATTTAAGCACAGTGACAGTGAAAAAAGCAGGAACTGCATGTCATTGGGCTCTAGCTACGGAGGAGATAGAAAGAACGAGATGGACGGAAACCTGTTAGGTTGGAATAGTAACGTCCTACATTATTGACTAGTTATTTTGATTAAGGAACGTGCACCTTAATTACAACATAATGAGAGTAGCTTTTCCGGCACTATTGAATGGCATTCCTATGACCAGTAAATCATAAATATAGACACTGCCGAATTTAATTCTGATTAAATTTATAGGACGGTAATAGTTACGATTTATAAGGTAATTTCTTCACGAGTCAATCACAAAACGCTAGATTCTCTTATGTTAAATTCCCCTAGTCATCTTTGGTCCACAACAATTTTTTTCCTACCTTGAATTTCGTGTATGGCACAGAAGTATCCCGTAGTTGGATCGATCAATCTTCTTTTTCGGGTCTCATCATTGTCTTCGTTAAATCATATTTAGCAAATTTCTAGCTGGAGTGGTCGAGTGGATTGCCTACTTAATAATTGACAAAAATGGTTGGCCGAAGAAATGAAAGTGAAACCCCTAAAATCCAATTCCTCCCAAGAAACCTGCAAGAGAGTGTGGAATTCATTTAGGTTGTCTAGCAGATGTGGATCAATGATTAGTATGCATAATTACATCAAGGTACCATGATTGAGAAAGAATTTAATTTGGTATCAGCTTATCCTCTCGATGGAAGTTTTCCTTCATTTTTGATCGAAGGAAGTTGTTCAACACGATGGATTACAAGTATAGGCATCACCTGAATTCAATTCTAGTTCAATACATATATGTTAGCGGTGTCAATAATTCATGCGATTATCTCTCACAAGTCACGCTCGTGAAGCGAGATTCCTCAACTCGATCCTCGGTTGCAAGAACTAGTAGTTTCGAATTATCCAGAGATCCATTTACGAATTCAAATTCATGTAAAACCTCCCCACGTGCTGATCGCGTTGGTTGGGTCGGATGGATCTTATCCGGTCGCATCATTATTTTGGCGAAATTAAATGAAGCCCAAATTTGCTAGTGGGTGTTGTCTACCTAAATTGGACCGGAATCGGGGGCCGAAGAAAGAAACGTGAAACCACCATAGCCAATCGCACTAGCGTGCAAAAGTTCATTAAGGTCTGTGGGCCGACATCGTCTGGATTGCTGAGATGCCCACGTCACGCTGTAATGTCGCATCGGCAATGTCCTACTTGCGTCACGAGCACGGATAGCAAGTGGAACAAGTCCTAACGTAAAGAAAAGAAGTAGTTCTGTTTGGAATTTCTCGATTGCCAATTTCTACACCGGAGTGCTAAATTGGTTTTGCGAATCGGTGTGATTCCACAACAGCAACGTCGGGGAGGAAGGAAAAAAAAAATGGAGGCAATCTGAACAAGATAACGTAATAGAAAAAGATGGAAAGTTAAAAGATTGAGAAATTATATCCATATATTACTTTCTCATAAAAAGCTTGTAGGCATATAGGCTTTAGTTATAATATAATTTTTTGGACAATAAAAGGAAAAATAAACAGGATAAATAAACAGGATAAATAAAGAAACTAATGTGCTACTTGTAAAATAATCAAATTCCCAACATAACTTGATTCGGACTATTAATAGCCACTCTGCATGACAAGAATTCCTCAAATTGATTTGCAACCTTACAAACGGCAGTACCACATTTTTTAAGGGCAATCGATTGCCTTAATTATATTTTTTTTTTTATTTTATCTTTGCTTATCATAATAGTTGTACAGACAAAATAGGAATGAATCCTCTGTATTAGTTGTTACAACTGGTCGAGCTATTGTGCACCTTTAACATAATTGATAGGGACATCAAAAGATTTCCAACTTGAGACTATATAAAAGTTCTAAAAAACCGAGTGTAAATAACCATTAGACCGAATCACCAGCGTAAGGCAAAAGCGTGAATTTAGCCGATCTATAAAGTTCGCATAATGTAATACGGACCTCCAAGTAACCGGTCATGTAATATGGACCTCCAAGTAACCGGTCATTGACGCTCTAGTCTTTAGATTATGACGAAAAGGGACAACGATCAAAACAATGCCTCGATTTTCTGCCAATGACGAAATTCATAATTGTCCTTTCCAAACTACAAGCATGTCATCTCACCTCAGCAAAGTCGTGCACGTACCTCACCCAATTCGGTGGAACCTAGTTGTACTTTTTTCGATCATAAAAAAAAAAAAAAAAAAAACCTAGTTGTACTTTCCCATCTAGTTTGCTTGGCCAAATTACGCCACACCTTCTCAATCTTATTCCCCATTATTGTTTCATTAAAAAAAAAATTATACGAATAGCTAATTATAATCCCCTGGTAGGCAACCTTCTAATCGTTGCTCAGTAGCTTGAGATTTCTTCCATACTGAACAATGCCATAATGCCATTGATTGGGAAAGTTATATTATCATCATTGTAGGCAACATTCAAAGTATTCAACCTCACTGAAACAGTACAGCTTCGCCGCATCATCTTGCAACGGCAGAATGAGATTTGGGAAAGACTGACTAGATAGCATTAGGCGTCGTCACTTCCTTTATAAAGATGGATGACAGTCGAAAAGAGTATCAAGATGAACATGTTGAATTCGACAATCCATAAACAGCTCGACCGCATGCTATTATAAGTCACAAATACACAATCATGCTAACATGGTTTAGGGTATCAAAATTGGAGAAAAGGAATAACCAAAAAAAGGGATCATTCTTGAGATTCGGCACCGTTTGTTGTTGCATCCATTGGCTCGGTCTCCGCTGATTCAGTACCTTTCTTCCCTTTCTTCTTCTTCCCTCCACCTTTCTTCTTGGTTTTGGTCCCCAGAGCCAACCAAGCCTTGATCTCAGGATCATCTATCGTCTTTGTCGGCTGAAGCTCCTGCAACGAATGCGATGTAATCCTATCTGACCCATTTGGCATTAATAAGACAGTGAACTTGATATGGGCAGCATAATCACCTGCAAAACAGACAATTTAGTGACTGAATGGGCAAATGTAAAATGGGTAGGAACACATTAACGCCAATCTCTCAATGAACTGAAATTATTGGACAAGCTTAGCATTTCCCTCTTGAGGTTATATCAACCTGGCATCCGCTAGTAGGAAATAATCTCTAGAAATATACAGGAATGCCTCCGGAATTATGGGTATCATACCAGGCTTCTCATGAAGTACAGGGTAAGGCTGCAAGAGCTCGTGATTTACACATTCAACTAATCCCAGCCGGGCCCTTTTCTCTTCCAGTGCCCTGAGGAATTAAGAAAAACACTGATTATGGCAGAACTTCCAGCACTGATTATAATAATACCACCAAAACTTCCATGGCACGTCAAAAAATGCGTTCTAGAGCATAAACAACCTTGCACTGAATGGTAGGATGGGAAATTTCTGGTTTATTTCACTGAAAATAAACCTAGAGGCCTTCATCTTTAAGTGATAATTCTTGTCCACAGCTCTCTTATATACAGTTGTCTGCTTCTCATCCAACAGTTTAGGCTGCATAAATGACATATAATCAGGTGAAGCTACTCAGCAGAAGATTATATACAGCAACCTTTCATGTTTCCACATATCGCAGATGACAAAATTACCTTCCCCTCGCCTGTACTTGTGACAATATCTATTGCATAAACTTCGTTCTCCTCAAATTCAAACTCATCAACTTTTGTGTCTGGATTTGAAACGCTGATGATAACCTTGTTGCCATCTATCACAAACTGCTTCAGTTGGTGGCTAAGCACACCTTCGACAATTTTGCAGTCATATGCAGCTGCAACTTTATTGATTGCTTCTGTTACATCTTTGTTCTGCCATAAGAAAGAAAAAAGAATTCACTAAAAAATTCCAACATGAATCTAAATGTAGACTGAAATATAGATACAGAAAAACAACGGGAACAAAATTTTGCTTTAATTAAAAAATCTTGGATTGCTTCCTTGATAAATGCTGTTGCAACTTCCTCGAGAATAATATGACAAATGAAGCTCCCGGTGTTCAAACTCCATAAAGCCTACTATTTTGGGTGCTCTAGTTTAATAATAGTTGAATATGAAAGAGCAGTACTTCTTATCAAATCTAAAAGTAGATGCTGATTGTAGAATATTCTGCAGCACCAGCATGGAGCAAATAAAAGCCATGGTCCAGCATAACACCTCTCTCCACTTGAATAAATTAAAATCTAAGCTTATAATTAGGTCCCTGAACAAAATTTCCCCATCTCGGTCTCTATTAACATTCTAGAGAACATGCAAAAAACGTCTATCGTTACAGAAGCAACTCCAAACAAACTATCATGGCTCTTGAACGGTAATTATTAAAATCAAATTGTCCACCCAACACTATCTATCATCTATGGAACCTGTCTTAATGAAAATGTATCTCATGCATCTGCCTCTTTGCTAATTCTAAAGGCAAACAGCTTCTTACAATATGTGTCAAGTTAGTACATACATGCTTCACAGTATGAAATCCAGGTTTAAGAGAGACTAGCATGGAGGAGACCATTACAGATGATTTCCTCAACTTGAACTGAATGAGACATGAAAGAGCAAACTTTACTGGTAACATAGATCCCATGTCCATTATGACTTTCTTTCTAATTTCTTCTCTAGAAGATATAGCTACATGATTATCACCCATACTAATATATCATGCCCTGCAATTATGCTCCCATAACACAGAATTAGAAATTACATCATCATCAAACTGTTGACATTAAATTTATCTCTTTCAAGGGATTTAAAATTCTAGCACAAGAAGCAAGCTAAAAGGATTAAAAGGGATTATCTTGCAAAAGAAACAACAAGATGCGTCTCACTACTCCACAACCTAAAATAGAAGTATGCAAAGGGCTGGTCAAAGAATGGATTATAAAGAGCAGGTGCCCAACAAATTTGGATAACTAAAAACTCTGCTTTTCACATGCAGACTAGTGAACAGTGTTCACGACTAACAACTAAGAAATAACTATCCCTACCAAAGAAAGTTGCTGCCACAGAGCAGACTAGAAAGAATAACTAGCAACTAAAGGATGACATGAAATACACTATTGTCTTGCATTCTTCCCATTTTGGTTGCGAGGGAGAGAGGCATTCAGGGGTTGCTGCAGATTGCCCATCAGAGTAACTATGACAAAAGCGTCATGTGGATATTTGGTCCATAGCTTTTGAAATTATTCATCACACAGGGGCACCGCCAACACAATGCATACCCAGGATTTTCCATGCTTCTCCCGAAAAAGTAGACACTTTGACGGGCTAGCAGAAAATGAAAAGAACATATACCAAAAACTACGAGAGAAAAAATGGCATCCACTATACAGGGAGAGTTCAAAATGCTATGCTCCAATTGTCAGCATCCAACAACATTTAGAATTTAAAGCTGCCAAATATACATTGCGATGTTGGGACACCGTAACAACATGAGAGAGAATAAAGCAAGCAACTCTTTTAAAGGCAACTATCTACCAAAAAAAATAAACCCTTGCAGGGAATTTAGGGACATGATCTCCGATTCCTTGTACTCATCATCAAGTAGGGACCATTTCAGCCACACCTGTGTCCCATTAAAGGTATGATCACACCAAAAAGGAGAACAGAATGGCAGCCACTAACTGTCATCCCAACTGGAAAAGAAAAAGAAAAAAAAAAGCATAATCCGAATGCAACCCATACTAATTAATCAATGAAAAAATGTTGGCCTAGAGGGTTATGGATCAATCTACATCATTCCAATCAATCTCAAATATACCAGATATGGCCAAACATAATATTGGCAACAGGGAAAAGAGGAAATCAACAATAATTGATCACCTCGGCAAAGTTGCCACAAAAATTCAATTACCAAAGTTATGTGGTCCACGCTATATATAATATATATATAAGCAAAATCCAAATTCAACCCAAAGTAATTAATCAATGAAAAAATGTCAGCTCAGAGGGGTGCGGATCAATCTGCATCATTCCAATCAATCTCAAATGTCCCACCTATGGCCAAACATAATATTGGCAACAGGGAAAAGAGGAAATCAACAATAATTGATCACCTGGCAAAGTCGCCACAAAAATTCAATTAACAAAGTTATGTGGTCCACGCTATATATAATATATATATAAGCAAAATCCAAATTCAACCCAAAGTAATTAATCAATGAAAAAATGTCAGCTCAGAGGGGTGCGGATCAATCTGCATCATTCCAGTCAATCTCAAATGTCCCACCTATGGCCAAACATAATATTGGCAACAGGGAAAAGAGGAAATCAACAAATCATTGATCACCTCGGCAAAGTCGCCATAAAAATTCAATCAACTAAGTTACGTAGTCCACATTATCTATCTATACACACAAATTTCCTCATACACCTGTAAGCTGTCAACAGATTATTCAACAGTCTTACAACAGATAGACTTCCACTAAGAATGAAAAGTACATTCTAGCTAAGCCAGAACAAGAAAATACATACTTGAGGTGCACAGAAATTCCCCTATCAGAGTAACTATGACAATAGCTTCATCTGGATGTTAGTCCATAGCTTATTAAAAAGATCATCCTTTAGGGGGCAACACATTTGACGAAAAAGAAAGATAAAGTTGACATCCAATCATAATTCATTCTAATAAAAGAAGAGATATGAGAAAACCAAATGTGCAAAGAATTATCACATAAAATATTTTGCATTTCAAAGAATTCAAACATCCAGGAGGCATCGTAAGCCTACTTCTTTTTTTTTTAAAAGTACGACAAGCCCAGGTAGACATTGAGTAGGTTTCAAAACCGTATGAATAATCCTAAAAGTGCAAACAAAAAGATCGAATTTAATTCAACCTGGCCTGGAAACAAAACTACGCTAATATATTGAAACATTTCAATATATCAACATGTGAAGATCCAAGCCAAGAGTTGTAAAGCTGCCAGGTCATTGAAAAATGATACTTGTCAATGGCAATCTTTTAGTACTTGTATATTCAAGACAAACAAATAATACAGAGCCAAGATCCTACTCTCAATCAATCATCATAAAACCACCATGCCTGCCCTTAGCAGAGAAGGCAAAATATATGAGGGGAAAACAGCCATATAAGCATCACATAGACCACTTCCCTCCATTTTCACCGCATGAACTCCACCATTTATAAGACTTGTAAAATAAAAAACATAGATAATACACTACATAGTTGCATAAATGCCAGGCATGCCTACCGTAATTTTGACCTAAACCAGGATGCAGTTACATTCAGCATTCACTGAGCAAAACTGAATAACAAAGTGCAAGGAATAACTTAGTGCACACATAGAAAAATCACCCAACTTGATAATTAATCATGTCATGAAAAGCAGCTGACTTACATTTTTTCCCGGTCTCACAAGCCTCAAAGCAACTTCTGCAGCGGTATTTGCTGCAGCAATTACATCTGCTGCTCTACCCGTTACTGGTCCTTCTTGAAGAACATGTGTGTGTGCCACTACAGCAATGAACCCATCTATATGGCATCCCATATCACTGCGTCAACATCAAAACCAACACGAATTAGTTAAACAACTCAAGCCCATTTTTCGATTCAACAATTCGAGGGTTCATCAATATATATTAGAAAAAAAAATGTAAAATTATAAGAACACCAAAGCTTGAAGAAGATTAGATAGAGCTTACATTTTCAATATATCACCTTCTTCCAAAACCGTCTCGTCACTTGCCAAGGGAGAAAAATGGCAGACGGTGTTGTTAACAGAAATACAAGTTGGAAACGCAACACCCCTCTCGATCTTTTTCTTGACATTCTTGTACATGTTCCCTGTTTGCCTGTATAGAAGAAAGCGCTCATTGAGAACCCATTTGTACATTTTCGGAAAGGAGGCAGAGCAAGTGAAATGAAACCAAGGGCATACATGACAAGCGAATTCGGCGAAACCCTCAAGCAGATAGACTTACTCTCTGATAAAGGAGTCGCCTTTTTCACAAACGTCCACGACCTTAGCCTTTGGTTTACATTCCGAGATGACTAACTGCAAGGCCTCTGCAAGCATCGAGCGCAACATGGGAAATTCCCACAAGGGTAAGTCATCAAAAACAGAAAGCAAATCAAACACGGTCGTCGACCCTCGTCACGGGCTCCTCTCATCAGCCACATCCAAAAAAAAAAGAAAAAAATCCCTCCCGGGTACACGGGCCATCCCATCGCCGTCCTCGACCCACTTTTGCATACATACACACAATCCGAAACGACAAAGAGAGAGTGAGAAAGAGAGGAACTAACTGTTGACGATCTCAGCAGCGCTCTTGTACTTGGTGACGACATCGGGGGAGGTGAGATCCAACTCCTTCTCCTCTCTCTCGTCGTCCGACATCGCTGCTCAGCTCGACGGCCACGGGAACCCCCTCAACGCCTCCTGAAAAAAAAAAAAAACCGCAAACGCGAGCTCCGCAGATGAGCAAAACCGAAAGCAAGCAAGCGCGCGCGCGAGAATCGAGGTCTCGGACAAAGCCGAATCCAGAGGAAGGAAACGGAAGACGATCGAGGCGACCGGAGGCCGGCGAGCTCACCCGATTGAGATTCCGCAGAAGCGAAGGAGATGGAAGGAAGGAGCCTAGGGAGGGGATTAGGGTTTTCGGCGGGGGCTAGTGGAGAGAGGAGGCGGAGGGATCAGCTGGGTTTATATAGAGCGAGAAAGGGAGGGATGGGGGTGCGCGAGCAGTAGAGGAGTGATGTTTTTAGGGTTTTGTTCTGTTTTCAACGCTCCACCTTCCGGCCGCTCGTCCCGACCCAATCGTTGTTGCCTTTGTTTTTTCTTTTCTTTTCCCCCTTTTCGTGAGCAAGAGTAGTCATGGTGTTTGAAATTTGGTTCCTTGTACTAAGACCAATCAAGTTCATGAAGTCTCGAAAATTTGATATTTTTTTTTATTAGGCTCACGGTCGGTGGGCTCGCCGTATGTCGTGCGTGTTTGCCATCGGATATTTGGCAATTTGGAAAAAAAAAAATTATTTTAGAAGAATAATTCCAAATGCACGTGTCATTTGTTCGAATGGTGAACGTGTAACTAGTTTTTGTTTCTAAGCTGGTGCCATACCTTGTCATATTTCGATTTGTGTCACGCCCCGATCCTCCGAGCACGCGAACATCCCACACTGGTCGATTCAATTGCGACTTCCCAGAACGAGTCGCCGACCCATTCATTTTATTATGCACATGCGGAAGCGAAACAAATCCCCTGACAACAAAATACGGGATAGAAAAGCGAAAGAAACCACAACATAACACTTTCATAATTCAACGAGTTACAAATAGAAGCGCTATAGAAAAGGTCTACAAAAGACCGGCTCTTAAAAGGAACTTGTCCTACGATCTACAAGTCGGACACGTTCTCCAATCTTATGACTTCACCTCTGCAACTCCTCAAGGCCAATCAAAGTTATCCGGCCGCTCCATCCACCACGGACCGAAATTTTGATTCCCAAACCGGGATGAGACAATGTCTCAGCAAGTTCAACCCCCTAAACTCCTATTAGAAAGAAAATACGCCCTGCAGTGGCCTAGCCACATCACACGAAGACTTACCTCGCATTAGCCTTTATCTGCGCAGTTAGCACAATTTATATAATTCAACCACGTGCAATTATGATAACCAAACAACCATGGCACAATCACATCATCGAACAATTCAACCACTTGGATCGTCTCAACGATCAATCGACTTGGCCGATTACATGTCATTCTAGCAAATCAATCATTGCTCTCAATCACGGCCCTATAGGAAGATTTAACAACCGGTGGCAATCACGGCCCCACTCGGCACGACCTTTAATTAGGTGGTCCATCACCTCCTCACCGGGCACGACCTCATGGGGTCCATCCCTACCTCACTTGGGCACGACCTCTCAGGTGGTTCATCACGGCCTTATTAAGGCACGACCTCTACTAGGTGGTCAATCACGGCCCCATTAAAAGCACGACCTCTCTTAGGTGGTTCATCACGGCCCTACTAAGCACGACCTCTCATAGGTGGTTCATCACGGCCCTACTAGGCACGACCTATCATAGGTGGTTCATCACGGCCCTACTAGGCACGACCTCCAATCGGTGGTTAATCACGGCCAATCTCCTATCAATTCCCACACTTAGGGTTTTAAAGAGTCCTCATAAATCGCAATCACACTCAATTCGCCACAATCAATCATCAATATCGAATTCTAAATGCACAGCGACGAGCGACACGAAATTACGAGAGTTTAGGGTCCCAAAATAATTTTTCGAATTTATTAAATAATTAAATTTATTCCGAAAATTAATATAATAATAATATCCATATTTTTCACGATCCACGCTCAATTCGATATCCAATCATCATTTCAAAATCCATTACACGCGGTGGCGATCGGCATTTGTAAATTCTGAGCAATCGGGCTCAAAAATAATTTTCCGTTTTTTTTTTTTTTTTTTTTTTTATATTTTAATAATTTCGGAATTAATATAATATTATAAATTTCCAGAATTTCGAAGCAATTAAATAATTCGAAATTAAAACCCTATTATGTCACATCCAAGCTTATATTAATATAACTACTCACTTAACCTTAAATTAAACACAATTTAAGTTAATCAAACACCTTAATATAATCTACACTTAAATAAATTAAACTAACCACCTAATAACACTTAACATAAACTAATCACCCATAAAGCATCATTAACCCTCTAATTAGGGTTTAGTGAGGTAAACTCACCGGATTAGCAAACCGAGCGGACCAAAACGACGGGGACGACGCGAGGATCGACTTTCCTCAAAGCGGGCCAAGCATCCGGGCTCGGGAAGGAGGCCAAAACGGGCCATGAAGGGGCTGCCATACCCATTTCTGCAGGTGCTGTCCATGGCGGTTTGAGGCCGAGAATGGGTGGATCCGGGGCTTGACCGGGCGGAGGAACGGCGGAGGAGCTGCGGCGGTGCCGTGCGGCCATCGGCGGGGCCTTGCGGTGGCCGGAGGTGGCTGAACCGCGGCCTAGGTTGGCCTACGAAGCTACTGGAGATGACGGCGAGCAGGGACGACGGCGGTGCGCGGCAGCAACGGCGCGCAAGGACGGCGAGCGGCGGTGCAGCGGCTCCGGTGCGGCGACGGGCGGGCGATGGCGTGCAGGCGAGCGGCCGGTGAGCTGCTGGCGTCCGAAGAAGAAGATGAAGAAAAAACACCCATGGAGGAATCGCACGGGAGGAGGAAGAAGAGAGGGAGGAGAGAAAGGAGTGGGGGCTTTTCTTTTCTTTTTCCTTTTCTTTAATCCCCAAAAAGGCCCACCATGACATCATCCCATGTCATCTTCCACTATCTCTTCTCCCACAACATTCTTGATAGGTCCAATTTCGTTTTCACGCGCCTAAAATCTTGACATCCAATCTCTTCAATTCCATTCAATTCTCTTCCACGATTGAGTCGATTGAAGTCCATAAAATTAATCCAATGTCACCACACTTCAATTCACATCCTCACTTGGTAGCCATAACCAACTTAAGTCCCAAAAGACGACCAAAGACAGCTCTTATTTCTCGAGCCAAATTAGCCATTTTCGGATTTAATTTGCCAAAGAACTCGATTGCATGAAAAAATCTTCCAAAGATGATTCGGTGATCCCGAAATGATTTGTGACACACCTGGGCTTTCATTTACGAATTCGATCTCAATTCCACGGTTAATTTCACTTTGGCACGATCTTAGCGCGGCCCCTACCGGGTAGCCTTTAGAAATTTTCACGCATTTGACTGTGGTTGATTATCTCAAGCCACAATGTACATCTTTGAAACATTGGCGACTTTCGGTTGTCGGGAAATCTCCGAGGTTTCAAATACGAACACGAGTGCCCGATCGATAGAAAAGTCGGTCCGGTGTCGATCGACAAGGATTATGTGATCCGTGGAATCACCCACACCTGATCACATGCCTCTGTCGAGTCGACCTATCTCCGATCTCTAATCAATTTTAAATTGTGCCGTAATGACCCTTGCAGGACTAGCTCGGTCGAAAGTCACTTCCGATCAAATTCTCGAGTCGATGCATTAGAAACCCTTAACGGCTTCACCCGATAGACTAGTTTTCACATGAGTGGGCGACTCAAGGAAAAGAACTATATGCGTGCCAACGAAATGCCCGTCTCAATTTATTGAAAATAGAATTGGAAAATCGGGATGTCACAATTTGGAAATGTCAATGGTTATCCTTATTGTATAGGCAAACTGGAGGATCACAATTTGGATTCATTAAGATTGAGATACGTTTGACTTTTAGGCTATTCTGTTGCGAGGCATGTAGAGAAGGAAATTTATTAATAGGATGGTCCTAATCCATCATGTGTAAATAGAAAGAGAGAAAAATATGCTTTAGCATATGAGTGAGAAGCGAGCCGTTTTACTAAATTTCTATTTTGACCTCTCGAATTTTTCCTATTTTGAAATGTTTCGAGTTTGGATCACATTACAGCACAGCAAAATTTAGTAGGTTAACGTTGCGGGGCGTTACAATCTATCCCTAACCTTTTTTGGCTCAAGTCCTCATGACGCGTGGTATGACAAGAGATAATTAACCAATGGTCAATTTTGAGATCTTGTTTGATAGCTAAATAGTGCTCTTACTACAAATACCTTTTTCTGAAATCATTCATGTGAGAGCTTGTAGAATTAAAGGAGGCCTTAAAAGTTACAACAACTTGGGTACTGTTTACACACATTTTTCGTCAACCTAACAATTTTTTTGCTTTCATGTTTGTTGCAATGTTCGATATTCCATGCATGTGCTCTCAACTTTTTTCTCCTTATTGATAGTACTTGTGTGCAATACCAACTCTCCCTCATAGCAACAGATCACCTGTGAATCTAGAAATTGTCTTCAACAGAAGTTTTACTCCTAATGATTTGACAATTCCATGTGAGATTGTAGAACAACTTTTCGCAAGTTAGCCTTGCAAGATGCAAAAGCATAATCCCTTGATCTCCATAGTTAGAAATAATAACACATGTAATCAAGTAAAAAGATTAATGCGCCTATCTTGGAATCCATCATTCTTAATACAGAAAAGCGACAATCTAAAGCACGAGTACTTCTCATCTATTGACATCTATATCACTAGCTCATTGAGACATTCTCTAACCCTTATCGTTTAGTAAACGCTTCTTATGTGAGGATAATTGTGTGTTAGGGTTAGACAATAGACTTGAGTATTATTTATAAAGTTTTTAATCAAGCCTTCTCATTATGAAACAGACTCAACTCGGTCCACACTTACCAACCCCATATTAGACTAATCAAGAAACTTTTTATCTCACTTTATTAGACCAATCCCATTAAAAGGTAAATTATAATATCAATTAATATAACCCACTAAGAAAAAACTCTTACAAGCCTAAGTGGATATATTTGTAGATCAATAGCGCGGTGCATTACAACTACTCAATTCTAGCTACATTTGAAGAGATTTCCCTTCTATGGAACAGACCATCTTGCATTGGATGGGTATATTTTCATGTCTCTCCCTCCACCATGCTTGGTTGAGATTTGGCTTGAGGTCCAAGTGAGGTGTTTGACATCACACGTAGGAAAAGACGAGTCAATACCCATGAAAAGAGACAGGTTCTCTAAACTCTTGAGGTAGGTCCACTTTACAAATCTTCAAGTCAACGGAAAAATAAACTAAGTTAAAATGTTCGTGCCTAGTCTTGACTAACAACACTACTTGAGCTACATTGGCTCCCATATCATACTTTAAATATACATTAGATTGAGTGCCATTTGGCATCCCTGCTCATGTTAAAAAGGATTCCTTTCTCATTTCTCCTCCCTCTTAATAACTTATAAAACCTTGCCAATGTAGTATTATTTGTGTACGGTCTCTTAAATATCACGATTTAGATGTGTAAGACGGATAATCACAAACCATGCATAAGTGATTGTTACATTGACTTTTCATTTAATACCTCATGGTGTAATCTTGTTTTTCAAAATTTACATTTAAAATAAATCATATTCTTTATAATTTTTGGCCTGTCAAAGTGCTTTTAAAATGCCTTGGCATGTAAGGTTAGTGAGATGCACGAGCAGATGTTGCCTGCCTTTATGTAGGGGACCTCAATTCCATGCATCGTTACCCCAATGTCCATGCTTGCAATATAACACATTTTGCTGAAATTACAACAAAAAATTTAAGATTAAATTGGCCAAATTGAAGAGATTGTGATTAAATTAGCTATTATATAATAGGTTAAAGTCATTTTAGACAATTATCTCCATGTAAATCCTAAAGGGATGTAAATGGATATCAGGTTTCGGGTAGCAGAATGGATTGAAGTCAACTGTCAAGAACCCTATAAGGTAGGATCGTTTTGAAATTATATAGTTGGGAAACCCAACATCCAAAACTGATATTTTTTAGGTACTAAAATGATTTTATTTCTCTTATGGTCTTTAGTTATTTAGTAAATGTACATAGTTATTCTAATCCAACTAGCATTTAGGACGTTTATTTACATTTACTACTTATTTAAGGTTACCTATATAATTTTGCGAACTCCCAAAGAAAATTAATGACATTTGATTTTTTTTAAGTAACTACATCGTTGCCTATTAAACCCTATAAATTGCATAAAAGGAGGATTGAATTGAATTGGGTCCATTCAAGAGTACAAGAGTTTTGTAAAACATTCTTGGTGGAAAAATGTGAATGAAATATCCAATAGAATTGAATTGGGTCCAAAAAAAAAAATAGTGAGTCTTGCAAGCTACTGGGCTGCTCTACCCGTGATGAAGTTAAAAAGGAGCATAATAAAAATAAAAATAAAAACAAGTAAAAAGCTTGAATGTGCCCCTCTTCCATATATGTATAAACAGAATAGGCCATTTATATAGAATAGGCAAAGGGCCTAATAAGGGCATGTTTGTTAAAAACAATTTCTATTCCCCGGATAAAAAATTTCGATTATTTTGTTCAAGTGAACAAAAAAAGAGTAGAAATATGTTTGGTATAACTTTTGTTCTCAAGAACAAAAAATCTATTTTTTTATTTCCGGGATTAGATTTGAAACAAAAACAAGAAGTAGAAAAAAATAGCTTCTTATTCTTGGAAACAATTTCTAGAATCAAATTTTCTCTCTCTTCCTTTTGGCCGATCACCGGCCTTGGCCATGGCTAGCGCCGGCGATTGGCCAGACAAGGGCCGGCAACCTTGCGAAGTGTCGTCGGCCCCTAAAGATGCCGAGCCACAGCAAGGATCGTCAGCCCAAGCCTTGCCGTGGTTAGGCAAAACCATGCAAGGCTCGGCCTCGCCTGGGCTAGGCAAGGTCAACCTCGCCCAACTAAGGTGAGGCCGAGCCTCGCCATGGCCAGGCCGAGGTCAGGCTCATCGAGGCCAAGCTAGCCTCCGGCGAGCTCATCGGACGTCGACCAGCCAAAGAGAAAAAGAAAAAGAAAAAGAAAAAAATAATAAAAGAATTTAAAAATGAAAAGAAATAAAAAAAAATCTAAAAATTTTACCAAATGTATTTTTATCCCGGGAATAAAAATTTTGAGAAGTTACCAAACGCGTTTTTTTGCTCAGAAATTGTTCCCAAGAACATAAATAAAATAAAAATCATTTCTTAGTAAAAATTGTTCCCAAAATAGAAGCGTTACGAAATGCACCCTAAATGGCCTCAATGACCATAGAAAATGACAAGAAAAATAAGGGGAATTTTTAGTTCTTACCAACTTGATATAGTTTCCCTTGGCAACAATATACATGAACTATTCCCTGAATTAGGGATAATCAAGTCTAGGGTGAGTAAGGTCTAAATCTAGACTCTGTACCCGACCATATTATAACCGGTTCTCCTTTTTTGGACCATGTACCCAACAATGTTTGTATTAGACCCTATACCTGACCCACCTTATTTTTCCGCTCCGGTTCCAGGGTCTACCATGTTTCTACTGAAATATGTTTTGCAACCGCCCGATATTCTATACGGCTTCGAATTTTACATTAATACGCGAGAAAATAACGTTATTCTCATAATTTGTATTGAAACATTAAGTACATGTATTGAATAAGTACATGAAGTTTTTGACTAAATGAAAAATTAAGGATCCAAAAGATTAAGGGCACGTTTGGTAACGATTCTATTCCTATGAATAATTCCTAATCAGAAATTATTCTTTTTTATTCTGTTCTCGAGAACAATTTCTAAGTATTTTAAGCCGTTTGGTAACTGTCCAAAATGTTTGATTCTGAAATAGAATTGTGTTTGGTATTGTGCTCAAAATTTCTACTCCAAACCATTTTCTTTTAATTTTTACATAATTTTTTTACTTTTTTTTTTTTCTTTTTTTTCCTTTCTTTCTCCTATTCTTCTTCTTTAAGTGGCCGGTTGCCGGTCTAGCGACCGACCAAACGAGGGCCGGCGACCTCACCGGAGCATCGTCGGCTCTCGTCGGCCAAGTCTCGCCAAATTTGGCGAGGCTCGCCCCTCCTTGCCGAGCCTCATTGATGGCCAGGCGAGCCTCGCCGGGGCTGGGCAAGGCCCGCCTGGCCACTAGCGAGCTCACTAGACCTCGCCTTGGCCTGGCGAGCCTCCAACGAGCTCACCGGACCAATTGCCGGTGATCGGCGGTGATGGGCGACATACGGCAACCGTGGCAATGGCGGTAGATGAAGAAGAAGAAAAGGAAAGAAGAAGAAGCAAATGCTTGATTCTTAGATTTGTTCCCGGGAACAAGAATCAACTTTTTTTTTATTCTTAATTATGTTCCAAATCTACTTCCGGGAACAAAAAATTAGAAATTTGTTCTCGAGAACAAAATTTTTACTAAACATGATTCTATTCCAAAACTACTCATGAGAACAAAAAATTAGAATTTGGCACTGTTTGAATGGTTACCAAACAAGCGCTAATTATCATAAATAAAATCATAAGACAAAGCAAAGATCATAACATTGTATAAACATTAGTAACAAACATGGGTCCAATATTAGTCTCATTCCCACAACTACTGCATGAAGCTGTTCATTTATCTAAAACGGTTAACAAATCTCTACTTCAAGCATAACTCCTTCTCCAAAGGAAAAATTAGGTGAGTCAATCCACGTGATACATAGGAATTTAGCGATGACGAAGGGCCCATTTGGTTCGGCTTTGGGGAAATGCCCTTGGGAGAATGCAAATACCTTTGAGGTAAAGGGGTTTTCCAAAATGTTACATCGTTTGGTAAATGATAATCTCAAATAGCATTGAAATGTAACTTTAGCATAAATACCGTTTGGCAAAACTCACATTTGTAATAGGCTTTTACTATTTTTTTTTTAATATGAAAATCAAATCTGACGGTCGGCCAATTGCCGGTCGGCCAATTGCCGGACGGCCAAATCTAACCGCTTGAGGTCGCGATCTCAGGTGACACTGCTTAGGGACGCGACCTCAAGCAATGCCATCGTCTAAGGTTGCAAAGGCCAGATCTAGCGGCATGAGGTCCCACGCCGCCGCCTGGGTCACGAGTCACGCCACCCCAAGTGGTGGTCACCAGGGACGCGCAACCCCCAGGTGGTGATGGCGGCTGCCAGAGAAGCCCGACTCTCAGGCGAGGAAGAAGAAGACGAATGGGGAAGAAGAAGACGAATGGGGAAGAAGATGAACAATGAACTTGCATTTCCAAAATGCCAAATGCTCAAAACAGGTCCGGACCTGCATTGAGCTTTCAGCATTAGAAATGCTGATATTTGGCCAATGAGCTTTTAAAAATATTTGCCAAACGCAAAAAAAATTCCCCAAAGCTCCTTGGGAAAGCCGAACCAAACGAGGCCGAACACCATCTGTCCATTAGACGATGCGAGAGGGAGCCGGTGAGGAAGGGAAGCAAGCAAGGAAAAGGAACGACGAAGGAGGAGCGCCGTGTGTGTCTAAGAGAGCCAAGAGGAAAAACATTGTGCGATTGCGGGAATAAGAATAGAAATCAAGAGAAAAAAATAGAGTTTTGGACCTCTACTTCCAAAAACAATTAAGGAACTGGTTCCCAGGAGGGTAATCACTTGGAACCGATTCAAATCGATTCTAAATTTTGGGAATCGATTTCAATGGGAATCAGTTTCCGACTATTTTTCGAGTGGGCCAGTCCGATTCTCGAGTATACCCGATCCAGTTGCACACTCTTACCCCGAATTGTGTATAGAAAGCCATCTCGATAGTGTTAACTTTTGGTCTTCCAATCAATAAACCACCTCAATGAAGATGTATAGGTGCCTATTATGTGGTAAGAATTGTAACTTTTCAT
Source organism: Eucalyptus decipiens (assembly GCA_014182575.1). Taxonomy (NCBI): domain Eukaryota; kingdom Viridiplantae; phylum Streptophyta; class Magnoliopsida; order Myrtales; family Myrtaceae; genus Eucalyptus; species Eucalyptus decipiens. Next base: position 36,672,379 of record CM024619.1, read on the forward strand.
GAATTTTCCATTTCTCACTCAATGGCAAAACTTCACTTATTCCTCTTTTTGAAAATCGATGAATCAAATGATATTTTTGTTTTAGTTCTTTCACTTCATGTCCCTCTAAATCAAATTTTTCCTTACTATAATGGTTTGGTTCCAATTAGTATCAATGATACAAGTTAGATCATAGATGTAGAAATATAATATGGCATAGCCTCTTTCTCTATCAAAAGAAGTCATATTCTCTCATATGCTGCCATTTTGAAATAATTTAAAATTATGGAAGTAATGTCTAAACTCAATGATTTAAAGCAAAGATAAAATATCTTGGAACAAGGAAATTCCTTTTTCCTAGTAGTCTCTAAAACTAGATCAAGAACCAAAACCTTTTGTTAAGTTATTGTTCTCTTGTTTTGTTTCCTAAACCTTATGGAGTAAGACATTGATTTCTTAATAGAAAAAGTTCTTTGGATTACATGATGTGATGGATTCCTCTAAAAACATTGGTGCACATGGAAACAAGATGTTCTACTTAACGAAGCTATAGCCATTGTGTTTGTGTTACATTTTTATCGTATTATGTAGATAATTTCTTGTTAAGATTACTTTTACATGTTTCAACACATTTTAGGCTATAATTGGGAGAAGGAAGAGTTGGGCAAGTCATTCCTATCAATTTTACTTTTTTCTCACTTCTTAATGGACAGGTAAATGGCCCCATTCTTGATCAATGTCCCATCAATTTTTTGGAAAAAGATATAGCTTCCTTAATGACATGGATGCCTCATTCACTAGTGTGGATACATTTGATTTGTTGATTGCAAAAGCTTGATTTCCCACTTTAGGATTGTTAAATTTTAGCATTTTGTGATTTTCAGTCTTGAAGTATTTTCAACTCTTATTATTTTTTTTATTCAATATGTTTTCTAATTGGAGTTGCAATGCATGAGTCTTGGATAAATTTTGGCGCCTGCGAATTTGATATGGCTTACTTTACTATGTGTTTAATGTGAGATATATGTTTACTAGAATAGTAATATGCAGAGATCATTTTAATGAGATGGATTTAATATCTTCTATCAAAACACTTAACCGGTATGAAAAATGACAAAAAGGTAGCAGGACAAATTTGGACTGCTTTGGGATGAGGTTAACTATCTCAAACCCATCTCCATCTCCATTCCCATCAATAAATGGACTCGCATTCCATTTGAACATCAACCGCATGTACCATCCTTTAGATTATTCATTTCAGTAAACTCTAAAAACACCAACTTGCAATGATCAACATGAAACTAGAAGGAAAAGTTTATATCAAGGAAAGGAGATCCTTATAAAAACCTTTTGTGCATGCCTTACCCTAATATGCAATGTCAATTTTTAATATTCAAGTCTCGATCTACAAAACCATTGAACAGAGAATCACTTCCTTTTGGTGGAAACAAAGTAATCCAAATCAAGAACACATTGGAAGATATTAGAGATACTAAAAACTATAAAAGACAATGGAGGACGCGGCTTTAGAGATATTATACCTTCAACAAGGCCAAGTGGGGAAAGTAGGCATGAAGATTATCACAATTACCATCAACTCTTTGGAGTAAATTGCCAAAATGAATATATTATCCTAGGGTTGATTTTTGCAGGCAGGAAAATGGTCTCACCCCCTTGGGGATGGCAAAACTTGATTATGATTAGAGATGCTATCTCTCAAGAAGTTAAATGATCTATGGGTTATGGAAACACTTCAATATCCATGAGGATATATGGCTTGAAAATGATTTGATCAAAGGTTTTGTGAACCAAGAAGATCATTATAAAGTAGTGGAGCTTATTAATTATGAGGACAAGGTTTGGAATGAACAAAAGTCGAATGATTTATTTGATGAGCAAATTGTGAATGAATTTTGACCATTCCCTTTAGCCCTAACTTTGGGAAAGATAAGGTAATGTGGACAAGCAACAAACCAGCATACCTAATGAAGAGCGGGTATAATTGGATGTGAGAAAAAAGATCACTAGCAAAATGTAAATCATCATCATCCTTTTAGACACCTAAGACTTTATGGATGAAGATATGGAAATTAAGCTCTCAAACAAAAGTCCAACAATTGATGTGGAGTTTAGGTCGAATTGCGCTTTCGACATAAGAGAATTTGTTTAAAGAAATACCTTATTCAACCACTTAATACATTACATCGTAAAAACCCATAAGCCACAAAGCATCTCTTCCTTTTACGTAGTTGGACAAATGAGATATGGTCAGATCTGAACCTAAATCTTCAAGTCTTGAGCCAAAAAGTCATTGGAATGGATAAACTGTTAATGCAATTTCTCAATTTAAAGATTACTTCACCATCTTAGGCAAAGCTAGCAAGAGCCTTGTGGCAATTGTGGAAAACCAGAAATTCCCTCAAGCAACATGGTTTAAGCTTAGTCATCGAGATTGCACTCGCCATGAGGGGTGTGCAAAAGAATTAAGAACCGGCTAGGACTACTTGGAACCAGATCGGATAGGTCTAGTCCCCGGTTCCAATTTTCCGAAACCAATGAATACCAATCTAGTTCTTGGTTCAATATGTGAAACCGCCCGCCCAACCACTCAAACCGATACATATACATATACATATACATATACATATACATATACATATACATATTTTTATTTTTATGCAAAGTATCTATGTGCTCTTAAGTTTGACATATTTGAGTTTGGAGATGATCAAAGTGAGTTCAATTCCAACTTTAGGAACTCTTTTAGCAAGTTTGATTCTATGGGCTAGATGAAAAACAAGGGAACCTCTTATGGGTGTTTCCCATGACTAGGCAAATAACCTAGGGGCTAGAGGCACCTCTGGTCCAACATTCTTCAAACCCGAAATGAGATGATGGCCCTAAGGATTTGTTCACCATAGGTGTTGAGGAGGATTGATTCGTGTTTCGAAACAATTGTAGTGAAGTGAGTGACAATGGCTTTCGAAAGCTAATGACACTAGTCTAGGTTGGAATTGCACCCGTTAACTATTTAGAGTACCTAAGAATGAATTCAATATGAATATTACAACTAATTTCATAGACCCACCCAAGAGCCAAATCAGGTGGTTTAGTTCCAGGGTGGGTCCATAGAACCAACGAGCAAGTACCGATTCTAATTTTTTGAAATTAATCCTTAGTGGCAATTCTTGATTCCAAGGTAGGAACCGCCCACCTTGAAACCGATCACCCCTCCTCGTCACACATAAAAACACCATGAGATGGAGCTCGGCAATTGGCAATCAAGGCAAGTAGAGAATAGACTAGCCTGTTTGTGTAGACCACTAGAAGGAGGTTTGCTAAAGTGGAATATTGATGGATCTATGACCAAGGGATCACCAAAAGGGGTAGCAGCAAGAGTTTGTCGAGATCATGAAGGAAATCTAGCATATGGGTTTGCAAGAATTGTGTGAGCTTCCACTATTGCTATTGTGGAAACTAGGGGTAAGCACTACCCTATTTCTAGCCCAAAAATCATATTGAACTAGCTGGTTTGGAATAGTTCTTTATTGCAATTTTTTTGGAATTGACAACATTCGGTCCAACTCCTAGATTTGGGCTAGAACCAAACCGAAACATTTGTTTTTTTTTTTTTTTTTTATTTATTAAAAAGACTTTATTATGTAATAATAATCCATAAACTATAAGAAACTCCCACTAATAATGTGGGGTCTCCCACTTGGGTTCTATTTTTTCAAAAAAGTAAAAAGGCAACTTGTATCCTTCCTTGTGTATGATGTGGAATTTCACGCTTGGGCTTTATTTTGTTTTTTTACACTTTTAGTCATCCTAAAAAGGTGTCCCACATTGATCTATAAGGAAAAAAAAACATCCTACCTTCTTACTATTAAACCATTTAGAGAATAAAACGCGGACATCTATGCATAGTCTCAATCCCAAGAACAAGACCGGTTCCGATTCGTGATTACTTTGGAACTATGAGCCATAGCTGAGAACATAAAGTGAGTTGAAGATAATGATTGAAAATGACAATTTTTCACTCTTTGAGTTTATTTCACGTATAGAGCAAATGGAACCTAGCTTTGGTTTTTTTTTTTTTAACAAACATACTGAAATGCATTAGTAAGAAATTTTTTTAGTACAAACATCTCTAGCATCAGCACACAATAAATCCAAAAGAGTAGACGGGGGACTATTAACCCAATTCCTAATAAGGTATCCCATTCACTGGGCTTTGGCTAGCCAGTCGGCCACCTTGTTTGTATCTCGATTGCAATTAGCTAAAATAATACCCGAAGAGTCTTCCAGTTTGCGATTGGCCCTGTCTACTAAAGGCTGTACCTCCCAACTTAGGGTATGAAGAGAGAACCGCAACCACCAGTGTACTACAGTCAAAGTGTATGAGTATCTCTCGTTCTGGTTTATTCAAGGCAATCTTTGAGGAGATAAAGTCTAGGGTTTCAACCAATGCTTGTGCCTATGCTATTTTAGCTGATTTCGCCTCTATGGATTTAGAAAACCCATCAATGATCCTCCAAAGGGCATCCCTGCAGATACAAACCACAGTTGCAGACGAGGAGGGAGTCGATGTTGGGAGTCTGAAGCGCTGCCGTCTTCATCAATATCCAAATCTGAGCTTATGGGGTGCTCACACCCGGCTGCAGCCTCAAATCTATGCAGATCCATCCCTCTCCCAAAGCTAGCATTGGAACTGCAGCATTCTCCACTCTCAAACCTCTCGCTCGACCCACGGATGATTCGGGTACCACCTTCGACTATTGCTTTTCCCATATCTGTTTTGTGTCTTCATTCGTTGTCCACAACAATGGACAAAGACGAGATGGCTGCAGCTTGGCTGCTGAAAATGGGTCTAGCATTGGAGAAGGGATTTTGCTGCTTTTTGCCAGAGATTCCACCGTTTTCTTTCCCTATCAGATGTAGGCTCATATGAAGGCTACTACTGTCAACACTCTATATTCTTTTCAAAACTTTATTTCCCTTGTGATCTGCGTTTGAGTTACTAAGTAGATAGGGGAGTTGTCCAAATCAAGGGTACTTATGGTTGGTTCGAAGCAATCAGCACCAACTTCACGGTTCAAATCCATCTCACAAGTAATCACGTGGTGTATGGGTAGTTGAAGTGTGGCAACATCCGATTTGCTCACTAGATCCGTTGATCCCCTATCATCAATGGCCGATCTACGTGTTAATGGAGGATGATTTAAGCCCTGTTTGATGAGGGTGGTTTGGTCTGATCCGCTAGTTGGGTGCAGGGGACGCCACTCATAGGTTCGTGCTCTTCGTGTTTTATGATTTGGTTCAAGTCGAACCATTTTTTCACTGGTATTCGAGATTTGGGGGTCGTTGTTTGTACTTGAGGCGTGATTGACCTTTTATGCAATCTTCTATGGACCTCGTATAGCTTTTGAACTAATTTGAACTGCTGCCCAGGTTAAATCAGGAATTGTGGGAATGGTGATTGAGGGGTTACTAGGCCTGACCGGTGCCCGAGGTAACGCTAAATGATGTCTAGTACTTGGTAGTGGGTTTTCTTGGTTTGAGTTTGTTGTTGTGTATGCTGTGGAGGCTTGTCCAAACAATGCATCTATGTTGATTTTGAGTATGCCAGGGCTCGAGGGGTTGCCATTTGCTCTGTAAGTTGTCGCCATGCTTCTACCTTCTTGGTTTAGGATTCCATGTAGCATAGCTTTCTTGTAATATAATGGCTCTAAACAGGGTGTGATGAGAATTAAGGGGGCTCTTCCTGAATATAAAATGGTTTCTATCCTTCCATATGCACCATAATATAGTCGCAATCAGGTCAAAGCACTACAATTTTCTTGAACTTGTGTGAGCTTTATATAACCATTTATCAAAACAGGTTAAACCCACTTAGTTCACTTCAACTTGCAGGGATGGGTCATTCCAAGAGGAGGAGTGTATGCTCGATAATTTCCGGTTCAATATTGCATGTTGGACACACAGGAGCAAGTACAACCTTCCTTTTGTATAGGTTATCCAATGTAGGTAAGGCATTTTGACATGCACTCCATAGGAAGAATTTTATTTTCAGTTGTATAGCCGCATTCCATATTTGTTTCTAAAGATTTGGGTTAAACTAGTGGGATGTTGTTGGTGTGTGATCTCTTGAAGGCATTGCACGTTTTCTGTTAAGCAAGTATCCACTCTTCATCGTGTAATTTCCAGACTTATTGTTCATCCAGACCAGTCTATCTTCTGAAGTAGGGAGGCCGATAGGGATAGCGAGAATTTTCAATACCATCCGATGATCAAACATTGACTGGAAGAGATCTTCCTTCCACTCAGCAGCTTCAAAATCTATCAACTCCGCCACTTTGCAAGGTTCATTCCTTCTTGCTGGTCCTCCCATTTATCCTCCCTAATAGAAATTCTCGTCCATTCCCCACTACCCACCTAACCTGAGGGGCGATTGTTTCTCTTCCTGCTAGATCATTAAGACTCCACACCTTAGCCCTCAGTCTCTATGGAATATTTTATATTCGGAAGCCCATTAATTTTGTTCTAAAAGAGCTGAATAATGAAATGAGAATGAGTTCTTTGATTAGAAAAAGAAAACCTCTGCAAACATTGAACTATAAAACATTTTAAATGAAGCTTGTCGGAAGCGGATTACATTATCTAAATTTTGTAATGAAACAAAGTCGCAACATCGAGAATTACTTTTTAGAAGTAGATCTTTTAGTGACAGTGATGGAGAACAAAAATTGCCACCAAAGCATAAGTACCATCATCCCAGCTGTAATATTAATGTCGTCAAATGCTTTACCTAAGCTATATAATATGCCTGAGAGAATATTAGTAGCATATCACTATCGGTATTTCCCACAAAAGTATCTCCAAGTTATATTCTTCATTAACCTTGGCCTAGCACCTTTTCTCCGTTTGATCTTCCAGAAGGGAATCAAAATAAAGAATGATCAAAGTGGGTGATCTGGTCTTTATTATAGCGATCGAATCTTCGAAATTTTCATTCTAACTACATGTTATCAGCATATTCCCCTAGATTCAACCTAACATTAGCATAATGTGTACTATTAAGTTTTCTCCTCTACTCATATTGTTGCATCGCCAACCCAATAACTTGATTTGTTGGATTATTCAATAGCAATCAAAGATTATTATAATGTACTAGTCGAATAACCATCGCATTTCGGCTTAGAACACATTATTTGTTTAAATTTTGGCAATCGAAAGAGCAATGTAATATGCATTACTGGAGGGGTCAAGATGCGATTTGTTGGCGTGCATAATGGAAATGAAGCACATTATTAATCATCCCATCTATCACAGTTAACTTTGTAGGTATATGATCCATAATTTTGAATGCAATGTCTTACCTGATTAGAGGATCTGGTCCAATCCACCTGAAAAACTGACACCACCCAATCCAAGTTAACTAAAAAATGCATTCACCCGAAATGCTATCCAATCTAAACAAAGAGGCGACCTGCGATTGCAAACTCATGAGTAGTAGAAATCGATCCTGACTGTTTAAGCTTGATATGAATGTGATCAATTACGTACCGTATAAAAAGGTCATGTCGAAAATTGTCAACATTACTTGCTGCAAGCCAAGATAAGCTCAATTGTTGATTTTTAATTACCTTTGATTATCCCTTTGATATCCTCTATCCCCTACCTTAGATGGAAGTAAGCATGTGATTTGGATGAGGTGTGTCCATTGGAAAGAGACCGATTACATGGGCCCTGGTCAATGGCCACACCAACTACAAGGATTCTTGTCGATGGGTATGTTTATATGACCATGATCAGCTATTGACATACGATAAAGGTTGGTTGACGATTGACAAAATCGGTTGAGGAAGACACCAATTGAAAGGAATGTATAATCAAATGAAGAAACATTTTAAAGTTAACCGCTTGGCAAGTGTGGGTATGAAATCCAAGCGTATTGTTATTTGAGCCTAAAACTACTTGTGGATAAGACAATGGAGTTAAAAGCAAATCGTGGATAGAGAGTGAATTTGAAAATATAATTGATTCAGATGAGATCCAAAGTGGCAACTAAAAGCGTGGAAGATTGAGGCACAATTTTATGGGAGAAACCGCTTGGAGATAAGATATCGTGGCGAAATGAAGGCACAGTACTGAATACTTTGAAGATTTGAAGGCATGGCTAAAACTACTGAAGAACTATTCATGGGCTGTCACATTGTAAATACTATAAATACTAGTGCTTATGCACTTCCCCCCCTCCAAAAACTTCCTTCCTGATGCATAAACAAACAAATCTCATTATCTTTCAAAATCCTTTTCAATTCCTGTATCTAAATTGTGGCATATATCATAGCTATAACTCTTTCTTGGACCATCATCGTCATTTAAATTCTGTCGTCCTATTTTTATTAATTCATATTATGCCGCCGATTAAATTCCAACAAAGTTTTGTGTTCTTTAACGTTGATTAAATTCGATTGATATTTCCTATTTGGAGTCATCACATCTATCTCCTCTCATAAAAAAATTGAAAAGCGACTTTGGATAAAAGGTGTTTCGGCATCGAGTCGAATTCCAGCGAAACACGGCAAAAAAACCTTTAATCAGCATGTAGACGCTGAGCTCTTTCAGTTTCAGTTCTATTGACATGGTTGGCCTACAGAAAGGAAAAGTTGATTGCTGACATGACGACAACCTTTATGCCGATTCTATGTTGAATTTTCTTAAAATTAACTCTACCCCAGATACAATAAGGCACCATCCAAGTAAAGAGGAACCTTGGCAAGTACAGATGCGCCGTCCACTAATTGATGAAATATTCTGTGGATCTTCGCCATTTGTTCACTAGTTCTTTCACAACTTCCATGCTTTCGTGATGGTTATATTCCCACATGCTTCGAGAGAATTAGATGCTTTCCGCCATTCAAAATAGTTGCACGTTGGCCTCAATATCCACCAGATTACTAGATGGATTCTTGCTTGACAAGCCGTCTCTGGTGAAGTTTGAGTTTAATCACAGACTACGATGGGTGTAGGTTATGTCATATCTAGATTCTATGCTAAAGATTACTTAAAGAAGTAAAATTACGATTGATAGTAGAACACCGATTTCTTTTTCCTGGAGATCTAATTCGATTTTCTTAGTTTTTCTAGCTATCTTCTCCTCAAAGTTAGCATCTATAACTGCCTCCGATTAGCCAAACAGTAGATTCATGTGATCTTATCAAAATCCTTAGTGGGCACTCTAATTGTATGCTGGAAAGGACAATGAGATATTACCCGAAGATTGTATTGATTTTTCTTCCAGTTATAAACTTACATTAGCGACTTGCCAGCATCATAAACGGTAAATTCGAAGAAAAGCATTTCTTTTGCATACTCACTCTTATAGCTGACGTGGGGAATCACTAATCTATATTTCGAGTGGGTACATCTTACTTTATATTATGTGATTCACTTGACATAAAGCATGTTTGGGTTATAGCTTTTCCAACGTAAAAAATTCCAACTTCTTGAGTGATATTTTTTTTTTCTCTCTCCCTTATGGTAAGTACACCATTTTTTGTATGTAAATCCTCAGGCCATCAATTACGCTACTGATTCGATGAATTGGGGAAGACGCTAGCTAAAATCAGAAGAGTGACTCAAATATGAAATCTTTTGTACTTGGTGACTTGGGAAATTGAATATGTGATGTATGCCTGATTACGTCCATAAAGTTCACGCCTTATCCACTAAACCAATTTCATGGGATGAACTCCCGAGTAGTCTAACGGCTAAAAGTGACGCAAATTTATACTATAATCACATAAGAATCGATAAATAATCAAAGTAAATAAGAAACAGAGATTCACAAATTAGCACACGCTTGCCAAAGGAAAAAATCACAAAGCATACGTGTGGCTGCATGAGTATCGGTGCGTTCAAGCGTGCGAAAGAATAAGTTCACGTACAACAAGATAGGAATCCATTCTTTCCTCAGCTTTTGTGGCTTTAAATACCGAAGCAAGCCCATGTTGTCCAGTTAAAATAGAGCGCTATTTAGACACACAGACCTAGACATAGTACAGCTCCCCACATGGCTACATACAGACTTCATCTGGCCATGGCAGCCCTGGCGGGCGCATCGGTCGTGGCCGTCTCGACCTATTACATGCACCAGAAGACGGTGATCGAGTTCCTGGGCTTCATCAACACCGTGGGGAGAGAGAAGTACAAGGAGGTTGCTGGCTCGGAGACAGGCTTGCCGGCGCGGCCGAAGAGGCGTAGAAGCAACGGCCGCCGCAAGCTCAAGGAGCTGAGGCGCACCATGTCGTCGCCGCCTATCGTGGACGCCCACGAAATTGACGACAGGGTGGGGAAGCCGAAAAGCTCAGATCGTGTCGAGGGTATACCCATCAAGAATTCTAAGTTCCACGCGCTCTCTGAAGGCATGGCGATGTCGGACTTTTCACCCGAGTGAGAATTAAGTTAGATCAATCAATTTGATTATCTTTAGGTTTTTACGGTGCTTGATCTTATGATTCTAGTATATGTATCGAAAGGTCTAATAGTTATGGGCTACACCACATCACAATGATTTCTGGTTCTTGTAGCTAAAGTCATGCTATAAACTGTAAAAAGAAAAAATAAAAGCTGTGTCAAGAACCCATATCCATGTAGATGCTCCAGAACCCAAATTTGCCAAGATTTCTAATTTGTTGAAGGAGCGGTGTATTATCGATATTTTACTGTAATCCATCTCTTGCCCACTAGGCTACCAAGTATGTTCCCAAATCCTTCAATGATTGAATTTTCAGATATCAGTTATCAGAAGCATTTAAGCGTTTGATTCTGATACAAGGAGAGAATCTGTGTTTGTGAATCACAATGTTTTTCCCTTAGAGTAACATTAGGCTCTATCTATCATATGGAATCTCTCTCGTTGCAAATGGATTAAATGATTCATGTATGTTAAAGTCTTCCATAACGCTTGTCAAGAAAATTTATATACTTTTTTATACATGTGCTTTCCTTTCATTTATAAATTTAAATTTTTAACTTAAACATTATAACATAATAGTTAGAGTCAGATTTACCCTAGGTAGCTTATTTTTGTAATAAAAAATACAAAAATTGTGCCAATTCAATAGAGAACCACGGGTTAGTTAAGTGCTTAGATTGTTGCTTGTTGATGTTGTATAAAATCAATGATTCCATCCTTAGAAAAGGGAACCAAACTGAACCTAAGCCAATTCTAGTCTCACAAAACTAAGAACTGGTTCTCTTTAGAACTTGCCATGGATTGAACCGTCCAAAATAGTTCGGTCCGGTTTCTTAGTTGAAGCGAACCCGGTGCTTACCCCTTGATGCCATTGCAGACCGCGGCCAGCCCCAATTTTGCATGACACGGCTATCTCACTTGTTGCAACCCTATCATTCACCTTCATCAACTCTCGCCTCTCCCTCGCTTAGATCAAATCTAAGCATTTCTCTCTCCATCCCCGATCGTTTTACCCCCTTCACCATCTTTTACTACTCCTTACTGCTTCTAGCCTCAATAATGTGCCACTACGTCCTCAAATCAAGCTTGACCTGAGGTGGTGAGGTCTTGAGGATGGACACACGGGTGAGGAGAGAGAGAAAATCGATTGTGATTGTAATTTATGTTGTATCACTTGATTTACGGTGTATCACTTGATTTACGGTGGAGTTCTATGTTACTTTTCCCATGGAATAGTTCACGCCAACTAAATGATACCCGATTTATTTTCTCATTCTATCTATTTTATTGTTCGATCTCTTACTTTTCACAACAATTGGCATAACTTGTGGACAAAGGCAAGATTAGGCAATGTAGAGGGAGAGGAGAGATTTTTTTTACTTATTTGATAGAATTGCCACGTAACACAATTTCAAAGGGGTGTAACAAGTCGATTGTGATTGTAATTTATATTATATCACTTTATTTATAGTGGAGTTCTATGTGGGGGTGCAATGAGTCGATAGTGATTGTAATTTATTTATATCGCTTGATTTATAATGAAGTTCTATGTTAGCTTCTCCATGGAGTAGATAACATCGACTAAGTACATAAATATGATACTTGATTTATTTTCTTGTCATATCTATTTTATTGTTTGATCTTTTGTTTTCTATAACAATTAGTGCGACTTGTGAGCAGAGGCGAGACTAGGCAATGCAGGGGGAAAGGAGAGATTTTCTTTACTTATTTATAGAATTGTCACATAACACAATTTTAAAGGAGTCTAACGATAGTTTCTCTATAATATATCATACCTATAAGCATGTGTTGAAATTTCAAGGAAAATATTGGGTACACATCCTGTATAACCTTTTTTTCCTACATATCTCACTTCTATCACCCTCAATTTGGGTAGCCAGTACTTGGTAATAATAAAACTATCAATACCATCAGTAATGAATATGAGATTTGTTAAAAGTACAGATGCTGTATAGTTATTATCAATCCAAAAGCGAATATATACTGCGTAATTATTAGCTTTTTAGAGAGTTTGCTTTCTCTATTCTTTGCTCGTAGCAATAGGAACTAGTTTCCTAGTCAACGCTTTCCGTAGCATATTCATATTCGTAGCTTTGAGTCATTAATAATGTTCATTGCATCAGATGTGGTATCAAAGAGAAGGCGAGATTTTGTATGATTATATATCTAATTTAGTGAAAAAATGTTTTTTCATTTTAGACATAGGGCAGAACAGTCATATTATTACATTCCATAAGCAGGCTAAAACATGTTTCTAGTACAGATAATATTAACATATGATAAAATGCAGCTATAACAGCAATGTAATAAATGCAAAAAAATAGAAAAATTTCCAGTGCAGCTTTCTTTCCTCATTCATGAATGTTGATTCGTATTTTCTTCCACGTGTTCTGCAAGGCCTAGTTTTCTTTCTGAGTTACTTTAGTCTCTTCTGCTCCAGGGTGCCAAATTTGCTGTAGTCTTCATCTTCACATGGTAAGGACGCAAGTCAATCTTCCTCTCGTGGTTAGTGATTTGGTATGCCGTTCCTCAAGAAAGTGTAATACAATAAGCACTACGGTAAAAGTAGTAACAACAACGTTTTACAGCAGTCAATGTTTCCTGTCAAAACAACTGCTATTCTCTCCTGTAACATGTTGCAACGTATGAAATTTCGACAAACAAAGGAGTAAAGTTCACCTCGTTAATTCGGCGTTTCCTTGCATCGCCCTCTGAGAAAAATTAATAGGAATAGCGCTTGTGTAATGGCATAATTTTCCCATCCATCAATGTATTGTAGTTTATTAAAAAAGTATAGGAATAAGTGCAGTGAAAATTTTAAAACTTATCACAAAAGTGCAATTGAGTCTCAAAACTTATAAAAAAAGTGTAATCAAGTCTTAAAACTGTCAAATTAATGCAATCATGTCATCCCCTTAACTCCATCCAACTTGGATAACAGAAAAATGCTAGCGTGGTATGAGAGAGAAAAATGCTAGGCGGTGAGCACTAAGCCCTTGTTGTCATTGCCCCACCATCGCTAAGAAGGGCCGAGAACGATGGTGGAAGGTTAGCAACCCTCATCGACCATAGACAAGGGCTCGCGATCTCTCACCCAAATTAGATTAGGGACGTAAGCACTCACCAATGGTAAGCAAAGGTTGCCCCCTCTACTGACTGGGGTTTGTCAACCCCAGCCTAGGCCCAATAACCCTCGCTGGCCATTCCTCACCCTTGCTAGCCCTTCCAAACGATATTGGGGCAGCAATAAGAAGAGCTTTGCCGCTTGGTTTCTCACCTCTCTTTCTCTTGAATTTACTCTAATAAAAAAAATTGTATTAAAAATTAGATTTGAACCAAAACGACATCGTTTTAGTCAAGTCATTGCCACGTATAATAGAGAAAACAATAAATAAAGTTACATTAGCATTTTTCATTAGCCAAGTTAGACGGATTTAATGGAATGAATCGATCACATTAATTCAATAAATTTTAGAACTTAATTGCACTGTTTACAAAGTTTAGTACTCAATTGCACTTAAATAATAAGTTTTAGAATTTCTAATGCACTTATTCCAAAAATCAATCTTTGTCCATTATTCGATTTAAATAGAGTATCTTAACCGAGTCATAACTAGAGACTATATCTCTTCATCAATTATTTAAATATTTTTGCCTTTACTTATTTTTGTTTAGGTTTTAATTAATAAAAGTCATTCATTTAATGAAATCATCTTAATTTGCTGAATTAAAATTGCTCAAATGAATTGAAGACGTTTCGCAACTTGGGAGAAAATCCGTATTATAGGAGATGTGAGTCTCATGTGGGAAACAACTTTACATGTTGTAAGGGATTGTCCAATTGTTCATAGGATATGGCTTGAGTTTGTCCCGTATTAATAGTTAGGAGAAGTCTTCTTTGTGAATTTGTCTCAATGGTTGAATTTAATTCCCGCTTGTAAAGAGCAATCGAATTTTCATCATGATTAGAACATGATTTTAGGAGTAGGTGTATGGTTTTTTAGCAATGGAGAAATAAATCACTTTTCCAAGACAACTTCGTTTTCCCTTTGAATCCAATGCGAGTAATTTGGTCATACACAAAGGAATCGCTAAAGCTTCATATGTGAATAACTCGGCGTTAAGTAGATCATACACCTCTTCAATTTTGGTAAGATACGATCCTTCCTTCGCCTTTCGAGTGGATTAAACTAATTACTAATAGGACCTCTAAAGGCAATCCAAGACTTGCTGGTGCAAGGGTTTATTCAAAAACATATGGAGGATTAGCTTGGTAATTTTGCCGCACTTGCAGGAATATGTTCGTCGACACATACAGAGTTTTGGGCTTTGTGGCTGGAACTGGCCTTCACAAACAACTTAGTTTCTTAATATCATTATTGAAATTGACTCTAAAGTCATCATTGATCTTGTTAGTTTAGAATTTATTTTATTGATAATACTGGCCTGCTTTGCTAAAAAATATTAGAAAATTATTGCACCCTCACTTCGAGTTCAAAGTGCAACATAATTTTCAAGGAGGAGATTGCTCCATTGGCTTGCTAATCTTAGAATGAAAAGTGCTTAGATACCTGATTCTTGTAATTTCCTCTCAAAGAGTAACTTCGCATTTTATTAGGTGATAAAATAGGGACAATATATTAATTACTCAAATAAAATTGGTTCAAATTTTATCATGGAAAACTTTTCATTAAGGGGGAATTGTAAAAAAAATTATATTGTTTTTATTTTTGTGTAGAAAAATTTGTAAGAAACTCTGTTTAATCCATATCAATTAAAGTAATTTAGAAATCGAAAGCATATCTCTTTACCCATTGTTTACAGATATTTAAAAGTCGACGTTACGTATCTTGAATCATTAGTTAAGGTTTTTTTTTTCATTTGTGATGTAGATGTTATTCATTGTAGTGCAACATATTAAAACTCGGGAACTCTATCTTTAATAGCACTCTTGGAACCTATTTCTGTTAAAAAAATTTATCATTATGGTCGAATTATATAAAATTAGTTAAAAAATGCAATTTTTTTTAATTTTTATAAAGGGTATTTGGCAATAGCCTATGTTATGCAATACTTTAAATTTATTAAGATTAAGGAGATAATAGAAAATAGGTTATATATAGTCTATTATATGTGTGTCCGTACTAAAAAAATTGCCAAAAATCTATTGACGAGCCGGCCCCAAACCCTCTCACGAAAGCCCGACCACCTAGCCAATCAGGCGTGGAAATAGCAACCCTGCCTGCCCATTGTCACATACCTTCTCCGTTTAGCCTGAGTCCCTTTCATTTTGGTCCCAAATCTTGAATTCATTTCCATGGTTAGTTCATGTTACCCTCATGTTTTTTTTTTTTCATGAAAGGTAAGAATTATATTGAAATGTAAGAATTTTATTAACTTTAGACCAAAAGAGCTATATAGCTATACGGCAAGAACTCTCGATCCCAGATCCCAGAAACTTACAAAAATAACAAGTCAGAGTGAGTGAAAAGAGGCCAAGTAAGAGGAAACAAAGCAAGGGCAAGAGAAAGAAAAAAGCCAAACAACGGCACAAAACCAGCAAGCCTAAACCAATACAATACAGACAGGAAGCAGTACCAACAAAAGAAACCAAATATGGCTGTAAGATCCAGAAAATTCTGACCACAAAAAAAAAAAAAAAAAAAAATCAGGAACTTCACAAAATGTAACGTCAGGAAATGCAAAATAAATTATCATTTAGCTTGAGTACATTTCATTTTGGTCCCGAATCTTGAATTCATTTCCATCGCTTGTTCATGTAAACCTCATGTTTGTGCCTGTTTACTTTAAAGTCCTAACAATTAGGGTTGATTTCTTGGAGAATCGGTAATCGCTGGAGAGGAGCCTGGATTTCTTCCATCAAATCATATCATTTCAACATCCAGAACTTCTGACCACCAGAAAAAAATAAAAATAAAAATAAAATCCATGAACTTCACAAATTATAATGTCAGGAAAATACAAAAAAAAAAAAAATATATCAGACTGGATGACATAAACCACAAAAATAAAAAATAGGAGCAGAAATTTGAAAAAAAAAAAAAAGAACCAGGCTCGCTCGCTCTTCGCATCATCGCATGTACTTTTCACCAAGAACACGCTTGCAAGCACACTGCTTTCGATACCAGATCGTCAGCCACTCACTCGCAGTCGACACCGTGTAGACATTCTCGGAGAAACGGATCGCACGATCGTGCCAGAGAAGACAGGGTTAACCCGATTCTACCAAGAAAAAGATGAGAGAAAAGTGAAGACAGAACAGATCGATGAAAAAGATAAAGACTTTGTGAATCTCTTGAAGGAAAAAGAGTTGGCGGGGGCCAAACGGGGGCAAAATTTCTCTCGATCTTCCCTCCAGACAGCACATCGACAACGTTTCACGCTGCGGAGAAGGTGGAAGACGTGAGATGTCCATGTCGCTTCTTGGTAACGAACCGATCAGGCACTGCGACAAAACATCAGGTCCTGACGGCAAGACAGTCGAAGCCGCGACGCCCAAAACAAAAACCCTACAACAATCGCATCATCGACAAACAAAAGAAACCACGAAACAACTGAACGGAGCAGGAAATGGTGCAAGAACGAGGAGGAGGTTTCACGAAGAAGACCAAGAGGAGGCGGAGGCGGATGGATCATGGATGCAACGGGGGCCTTTAAAAGGAGGCTGGCCGAGTCCTTGCAGTGGCAAATAGGAAAAGTTCGGAGGACTCGGGAGGTAAAAAGCGAAGAGTGGCACCAGTTCATCGACGTCTACGTGGCGCGAGCTGATTTCCTAGTCCGTCCCGATTTTTTATGCTGGTTTGACTGCGACGCCCTCAGATTCCTCCTTTTTCTTTGCAATTTTTCCTTTGCCATTTGAAATTAAAGGATGCCGTCTTCTTGGGCTTGGGTTACTCGAACTTTAACTGGCCCATTCGAATTTGCCCGCATGATACTTGATGAGGCAAATAGGCACTGGACACTCGATAATGTCGGATTAGGGCTTCTAAACAACTTGGTTCTGAATTTCACCAATTTAGAACCGGCCCAAGATCAGCTCGGTTCCCAGTTCCAGGTTCCAGTTCCATTCTAACTCCAAAGCCAAAATCGGGAATCGCTCACCAAGGGCCAATTTCACAAATTGGGAACCAGGAACCGTCCATTGATTGATGGTTCGGTTTCCAAGTGAGTCAATGAAACCGGTTCCATGGAGCACCAATAGAAAAGAATGCTCCTAATTTCATCCAATTCCACGGCTCCTTAACTTCACTGTCCAATTCAATGACCCGTTTGAATAACTTGCTTTTTATCCTGAATATGTTGCTTTGATGAATTGAACAGGAGCAGATCGCCCATGTACATGCCATGTGCATTGCAGTGAGAGACAAATAGTGAAAAAAGACTCCCTCCTAAGCATCAATGGCTCACACACGCTCTAGCATCAAGTGAAAAAAGACTCACGCAAGAGTGAGTCTGCTCCTATTCCATCGAAAAAGACTTTCTTGTTAGTTTGTAAAAAAGATTGCCTTGGCATCAACTGAACTATATATGTTGCAGACACTAACGACTCATTGGTTTGCAATAACACTATGATATCAAGCTTATCAACACATTCGATAATAGAGGTGGTTTCTTTAATGGCCCCGCCTTCAGACCAAAACCCAAGTACATGGAATAAATTCATTCAAGACGGTGAATTAGACAACCTTACAATGACACCAAATTAAAAACAAGCACTGTCAATTTCATTTAGGACGTTGATACTGCAAGAGAGAGGCATGAGACATGAGTGGAGAAATAAAAAGGGGGCAAATGGAAGGTTCCAACCTATAGCAGATAGAGGCAACCCGGAACAATATTATATAAATATCGTTTAACCGTCCCACTTTTGAAACTGATAAGCCTAGTTTAAACAAGCCAATCACCTTTATATAAGTCTTACAAATAATGAAAATTCGGTGTATTCTAGTCATTTGAACAAAATCTAGTAAGGAAACTTTAGCACCTTAACATCACTCTTCATTAATTACTCATGGAGGAGAGAGATGTTTGTAAAACAATTTATCAAAAAAAATGCATATTTGCAAAACAATGACACCAAATTGCCCTCTTTTAGAAAAAAAAAAAATCAAGCACTCAAACCCTGGCACCCCTCAAATCCTCTGCTCTCTTGTTCCCAATGGCCCCCGACACCCACAGAGCCCAACTACCTCCACTCACCACCACCCACTGCCACCGGGCGCCGCCCCGCAATCTCCGAACCCCTTCTATGGCGGTCGAGCACATACAATATCTGGTCACAGGAGCACGTGCCCGTTGGGCCATGGATCCCATGCTGTTGCCTACAAATGCGCGTACAATATTTGATTCCAGGTGTCCGGGACGCCGGGCAAGCACCAGTGTATGCAATCCGCGTGATGGAGCGGGTCGGCCTTTTCCTCGTCCGTCAACAACCTGCCTCCCGTCTCGGTGTAGATCGACGAGTGGGCGTCGATCCTGTACTCGGAGAGCTGCGTGACGTTGATGAAAGTGACGGGGACCTTCATCTTCTCCACCACGCTGGACACCACCTTCATTACCCGCTTGTCGGAGCCGGTTCCCCAGTGGTTCTTCTTCATCACCGGCTTTGTTTCGTTGAAGCACTTGATGCCATCCTTGTTATTCCAATCCGCGCTCCTGTATCGAGCCATGACATGTGCTGTTAGCTATCGATGCAATCGTAAGCGAATTTGGAAATGAATATGCGCGTGCTTGAGAGGCTGAGAGACCTCATGTGTGTTGGGGACATGGTGGTGAACAAGACCCGGGTTTCGTTCGGATTGATGGTGGAATCAACCCAGTTTGCCCATGTTTTCAAAGCGATTCTGTAAGCGACCGGCAGGTCCAGCTCTTCATACCCTTCTTCGCCGTTCGCGAATGAACCCCATCTGCATCAGCTCATGAAAAGGACAAGAACCGTGTGAGGCCCTTCTTTTGCCTATCTTTGAACAGAGGATAAAGAGTCAGATTCGAAAGGTGATCAGTTCGAAACAGAGGAATTAGTTCATTACAGAGACTTGATCCTGAGTCCGGTCATCCACCAAACGTAGCTGTTGAAGACGAGGATGTCGACCCCGGTCCAGTGCTTCGCGTGCTTCATGATCGAGTCCACCTTCAGAATCCTCTTCCTTGGATCGCCTACGATATGCAGATCGGAATTGGACTCCACCAGAAATGGTGACCAGTAGAACTCGATTGAAGCATTGTACTCCTATTGGAAGAGATTGGAGCATGCCATCGTCATCCATATGTCATTATTCTTGAATTATACTCAGCAATGCTACACTAAAGTTTAGATAATAATCCAAGAAATCCCGTGCCACACTCTTCTTAACTTACGTTGAAGGGAACATTGTCTTTCAAGCAAAGCATGCTCACAAATCACAAATAATGAGCCAAATTAGTCTATTCTTTTAGCAACATTACTTTCGACATGACTTGGGTAAAAGTGAGTTTATATATAGATTGTATTGATTTGCATGAAAAATGTCCTGGAAAATTCCCTTTTGCCATAACTTTCAAACAAGTCTGAAATTTAAGCCGTGAAGTATAGAGTATCAAAGTAAGCCCGATACTAAGTGTGCTGAGATTAGCTTACCAACTTGTAACGAACATGATTGATTAAGTAAAATGCCAACTTACAATCTGTCTCTTAGCGGATACCAAGCAGGTGGACCAATCGTCATATACCCTACCTAACGTAAGTCATCAACTTAATACCTTAGCCTTGAAGACTGAATGCGCCCGACCTCGCTTCATGGACTTCTGTTTTTCTGGTATGATGGACTCCACCAAACACACGAAGGATTGCCAATGCCCTCTTTGAAGTGAATCTCCTACGAACATCAATCTCTTCCCACTAAGTTTCTTCAGTGCTTTCTCTGGGTCGAATCTGCGAACATTACATTAGACCTCAGACTGCAAACTCTGGCTTCAAAAATAAGGTCGCATGCATGTACCAATGAATTGCTTACAGAGGCAACAGACAGTCATCGGGCTGCCATCGCCAGCGCTGATAATCAGTATCGGGCCGGCCGTTCTTGACGCATTCGACTTGCCGGTCGAGATATGGGCAGCTTATGTCCGTGTAGGGAGGCTCGTACGAGCTGTTGAACACCCACTTTCCGCTCATGACGCTGCACTCCTCAGGGTCATACTCAAACCTGTCATCCATTTCCGGGTCGATACTGCTGTCAACTCCATCCCTGTCACCTGCAATTTTGCCCACAAAATGACAAGAGAGAACTCCAGTTGTTTTCATGGACGTCGCAAGCCGAAGAAAGTATAACAATGGTTTCGGTTCACGGGATTTACCGGTGCTCGAAATTACAGAGTCTTTCTTAGAGCAGGACTTGAGCTTAGAAGTGAAGGGGCCGATCATTTCGGAGTACATAAGGCCGATGAACGCGAGAGTGCAGATCAAGACGGTCGTTATAGAAAGAGGGAGCTTCCCTCTGTAGTGCAAGTGTTTCGCTATGGCCAGAGGAGGGAGTGTCGTCGGGGTGCCCATCGGACTCGGGGCAGAGAGGGGGAGAGGGGGGGTCTGAAATCAAGGACGAGGAAGAAACCAGAGAATGACGAGAGAAACAACAGAATGACGAGGACTTTAATCAGCTGATCAAGAAGACAGGCCAGTAACGTTGGGGTCTTTTTCTTTTGGGAGACGTCATTATTTAATTGGTCATTGAGTAGCAGTAAAGCGAAAGCGACGTGAGGTTGGGTCGAGGATTGAAAATCGAGGGCAACGGTGGTTAGTAGAGGTAGGTTGAAAGGATTACATCCTGGGATTTGCACCATGTTTTTCCCCCCATCTCTCTCTTTTCCGCGCAAATGGAGGGAGGAAGCTACATGATGATCCCACCCACTGTGCAATGCCACTGATGTCAAGGCCATCCTTTTGGAGAATTTTCTATAGGTGGGAGATAGTTTTCCGTAGAGAGGATACGCAACCGAAGCTCTCTCTCTCTCTCTCTCTCTGCCGTCCAATACTAGGTCTACAAAGTACATTCCGTGATCGATGTACCATAATCATGCATGATACTAGGTCTACTTTTTGAACAACTCATATGCCTCTTGGGGTAGATGTGTATGGGTGATGTCACTTTGATCCGTTCTTTTCTCATGTTTGAAACTTGTCCAAGCGGAATATGGCAGGTCGAGCATGTGCCATATGATTTTGACTTGTCTGAAGAGGTTGATCGGCCGCGGTATGCTTGGACTAAGTCAATATATACAATCAAAATTGGAACATAACAGAAAGCTATGCGGAGGCTAAGAAGAGTAAATGTTAGCAATTGTCGCAGGTATGTCGTTAAGGGTGGTAATCTAATAGTAAATAGGAACCCTATTTACCAAAGAATTTGGCAACACCTGTTTTTATATTTGATCAATATGTAATCACGGGTTTGTACTTCTTTTTTTTTTTTTTTTTGGATCTGTGGATCAGGAAAGAAAAGGTGATTTCTACCTTTTGTGAGACTCTAGGATTGCCGAGAAAATATCTGACCTTAAGAGAAACAAAATTCGGAAAAAAAGAAAAAAAAAAAACAAGGGGGAAGAGGGAAAAGAGAGAGAGAGAGAGAGAGAGATCGTGGAACAGACAGAGGATTATGCAGTAGTGCGAAAATGGCAATTTTCATCCGATAATTGCAGGAAAGCATGTTAAGAAAAGAAAATTGAGTGTGCAAAAAGGAGAGATCAAAAGAACATCGGGAAGTATCGATTTGAGAGCAAAAGCAAAACAGATCGGTTTGCCGGACGGAACAGAGGATTTTGCCTAACACAGTTGCAGAAATCGGGTTGCGCTAGAGTGTGTACTTGTTATCAATTAATGGGCACGCGCTGTTGAAAATTAGACTCAAAAGATAATCGCTAGGGTGTCTATTCGGTCATTGTTCGAGTCGGTATCAATCCCAAAGCATTGGAGACACGTCGGACCAGAAATCTGCTTTTACCCAACCAGTGAACTGGCTGGCTATTTGTACAATTCGGGTATAAATGAGGTGCTTTCGAACCATCATTCGTGTCCCGAGGGCCCCCCAAGTCGAGCACTCGAAGTCCTACACCGTGCTTGAAGCCTTCTACGTATCACCTTCGCTCGAGTCGCTCGAGGAAAGGTAAAAATCCCAAAACTATCACAATTCTCCATTCCAATTTTCTCGGTTTTTTTCGCCGGATTGGAGATGGTATTTCATCGAGACCCATGATAATTGATCCACATTTAAATCCTCTAGATTGCTATTCTATGTCTTGTGAATTCGAGTGTGGGCTTGTTTGGCTCATACATTGGTCCAATCGTCGATTTATATGCGGGATTGATTCTTAAGTTAGTGTGATTGTTCATGTTCGAATGACCCACTTGTGATGTAAGAACATAGAGGGGATCAACCCTCGAGCCTAGAGGTTGGAGCGCGGTCTAGAAGTCGCTGGTTTGCCCTTGTACAAAGTGCCTTTTTTGGCATGGCAGAAAACGACAAGCTTGTGCTGTAATATATCTCAGAAATGCTAACGATCTCGTCATTAAATTGATGCGAAATATTAGAGAAAAAATTATGAACACTAAAGAATACAATAGATTTACATGATTCGATTCAAGCGCCATTATTTACTTTATAGGAGAGCCAATAACACATAATTTACTTAGTAATCGGAGTTTTTTGCCGACTAGGTTAAGCCTAAAGTAAACCCATAAATATTATTCAACAACCTCTCACATAGAGCTCACTTAAAACTTACAAAGATAAAATCTGATAATCCTCTTGTTTGCTTTGCTGTTTTTGATATTAGAATAGAATAAATATATGTGTGTGCATTATTCCTATCCAAAATAGCAAACCTTTTTGGGAAAATACTCAAACTAGGAAACATTCTCAAATTAGAGACATATTCTCCGCAATCTCCATTTTGGCTTGACGTTCAAGTCAACTCATAGTGTTCACCGTTCATGTTAACTCTCCCATTGCCCCGATGGGCGCTCAGCCATCACAAACATCTATCAAGCTCAAGCAAAACTTGAACTTGTTTAGAAGAATGAAGTCGGTCCACATGTCCACGAGATCCTCCACCCCAAGAAGCTTCTTTATGGCCATATCCTCTTCCAACATGCTATTTCTAACAAAAAAATTTCGGTCATAAGTGAACTCGATTCTTTAGCGATATCTCTATCTTCTACCGAACATCACATCAACTAGATGTCCTATGCTAACATCACTAATTAAGTCATTAAATGACACCGTCTCTTCAGCTCCTACCATAGTCACCATTTTTTCATTCTCAGTCATAGACAAGACCATAATGAATCCCAACAACACCCTCCAACTCATAGCACAACTAATAAAAGTAAAGACATAATTGCTCAATAATCGACCATCTTTCAAATTCCCTACATGACTTGGGTTCACAAGCCTAGTTACTGCCACACTGCCTAAACTAAAACATTAAAAAATTATCCCAACCTTTGTCATGGCATCACAATGTAGACTTGGATTAATCGTATGCATTTTCCTAACAAGTGATAGATCAAGTTTGGTACAATCCATGGCATAACTCAAACAATTAAGTATACTAGCATGTGAAACATTAGACAAGTGCTCCTCCTTTATCAAAATAGAGTGACAAACTAGACAATTTATACAATGTAGCAAGCGGGGTGACAAAATTTCTTAATCACATGTTGAAGCACCTTGACGCTTTTCTGACATAACTCTTTTGAGTGGCTTGCAACATTCCAATAGTCCCTCTACATCTCCAGACTTGAAGTTGTCTCTACTACAACCAAATTATCTATTTCATTATCCACATACAATTGTCTCTTGATCTTATCCACCTCTGCTGACCACCCCGAAGTTTCATCAATTGTAATATTGGAACAATTGTCAATTGTTATGGAATCTAACGACTCTATAGGTGCTGTCACATCCAGTACCCTCTAAACATCTTTAGGCTCTCCTAAAGCTCCATTTGTTTCTGAACATCGTTGAGATCTTTCTTCACAATTGATTTCTCAGTCCCCTTTTTAAACATAGTAAATTCGTCAAAGGTAACATCTCTGTTGAACATAATTGTTGTCAACAAAGAGAGCCTCCTAGCGAGCCCTCTCCCCAATAGGGAAATGTCGGCAGCCCTTGTTGTCGCAATTGACACCTTGCAAGGACCAATCGCAAGGATCGAAAGGTACTTGCCTTGTGGCTTGCTTTCTGATCTAGATTGGCTTTCGTGTCCAAAATAGCTCTCAACTCTGCACTTGTTGTGGAGAAAACATGTTGCTTTGGCACTTGAGGAAATGAAGACCCAAAAGACCCAGAAGAAGAGACGCTTTGAGGAAGAGAAACCCCTCCCCCGGGCCACCGCCAACCCCCCTCTTTCTCTCAAACCCAGATCCAACGAGGGCGTCCTTGCCCTCGCCTATAGCTAGCAAGGGTCTATTGGCAACCCTTATTTAAAATTATAGAAAAAACTCTACAAAATTATTTAAAATGTCAATATCAACGCACTGTTGTGCCACGTAAAACGATCATCATTCACGTAAGCAATTTTCAATTTAAATTAGCCAGACGGACTGAATTAGTCAACGTGGAAAGGTTTAGAAATAAATTGGTCAAATTGAAATGTTCAGTACTGAATCGATATTAATACAATCGGTGTAGAACCTTTTTTTTTAGTACTTTTCCCAATATCCTGCATAATTGCCCGTCTTGCACGCACTTATGTGTTCTTGTATGACCTGTCTTCACATTTATAAAATTAATATTTATTATTATCAATCATGCATCATACAGCGAAGGAACCATTTAGATCTTGGAAATCGAATGGCATTTTAGGATATTTCCTTCCTTTAAAAATATATATACGTAATACTACATTATCTGGTTTTCTTTTTTGATTTTATTTCTAGAAAGACAGTTATAAACCTTGATCCTCCACTTTATCCAGTCAAAGGAAGGAAGTCGTTAAAACTTCATAATTGCATCAAATTATATTGATGATAGTTAGCCTATTGGTGTTACGTGTGGAGCATATAAATAACAGGAATAAATCTATTGGAGATCTTTGAACGTTTTCAAATTGTTTGACACCAAATAATGATATGGCAATCCGCATTGGTTAGAGCCATATGACTGCTGACCAAGCTTGCCAATTGCTGATGTAGATTACAAACCCGAGAGAGAGAGAGAGGGGGGGGGAGACAAAGGCTATTGAGGTGTAAGGATATTTAAATAATAAATCAGGCATTTATCTTACGGTTTAGGTTTTTAGAATAATTGGCAGTAGTCCAATGTAATATTACACAATATCAAAGCTGGAAGTCTTGAGTTCTAAATCTTACCGGATCCCATTTGCCTCATTAATTAAATTTCCACACTTAATACTAGGCAAAATACCAGATTAAGTGTGAGGGGGCGTGTTAGAATTTAAATAATACATTATGCGTTCATCTAATAATTTAAATTTTTAGAACAGTTGGCATTGGTCTCATGTAATCTCATAGGGGGTAACGGCCCGTTGCCGTTGTCTTTGATAAGCATAACGTGTGCGCATAAAGAGAACTTGGCTATCGCTTGCAAGCACGTTCCCTTGGTCTTGCATGCACATGGATCTATGCGAGACTTGCACTCGTGCAACTCTGCATTGGCATTGGTCCCATGTAATCTCACAGGGACAATGGCCCATTGCCGTTGTCTTTGATAAGCATAACATGCGTGTGCAAAGAGACCCCGGCTATCGCTTGCAAGCACGTTCCCTTGGCCTTGCACGCGCATGGATCCATGCGAGGCTTGCACTCGTGCAACTCTGCCTCATATAGGCGCATGGTCAATCTGGAGCGAGGTTCTGACCAAAAGAACACAAAAGAAAAATCTGAAGCGAGGTTAATTCACATGTCTCGGCCGTTGTCGACAGGGGACATAGCCTCGCCTTTCGTTGATCTGCAATTATGTATCACTTATCGAGAAAGAAATTCTCTTGGTAAATCATTATCACAAATCAAACAATATAGCACATTCGCATATTATAACTCATTCTTAATTAATGCTACCTACTGACATTCGTATTCCTCTTTCCAACTACCGACTAAATATCGATACACTCGCTCCAACAAACAAAGGGAAATTTAATCCCGCAAGCATTGATTCGAATAAGAATGATAGAGTTGATCTCTTGAAGGATGTGCATCCTCATTCTAGTCATGGACAATTTCAATTACTTTTCTCATTCAGAAGAAATTCAATCCTAATTCGGGTCGAACCCAACAACCACAGAAGTATAAGATATAATGCACCTGATCAACGAGTCGAGAAGTAAGGAGGGAAAATAATGCCACGTGAATGATGGGCAATTAGAAAAATAGCGCCTTTGGTTTCAGTTAGCTATGATTATGAACGCCGCCTATACAAGACTTGTCTGAATTAGCAATTGAAAGCTTATAAAATGTCAGCATCGTACCGTAACTGAAAAAAGTCAGAACTTGTTATAATAGGGTCAAAGTGAGAGCAAGCGTCGATGTCCATTTCTTTCTCATTAGATGTTGTGACTTTGAAATCTTAACTGGGATATAATCAAATGTGAATTAATTAAAAAAGGGGAAAATTTTAAATAAGGACCCGAAATGAATCTATTTTCTCAAATAAGGACCCAAAGTGAACTTTGTGTCATATAAGGACCCAAAGTAGACCTATTGTTTCAAATAAAAATCCAAAGTGAATTTTGTGTCAAATAAGGACCCGAAGTAATCAAGTTAATCTTTATTGAGAACCTTAGTTCACCAACAGACATTTTCCGACGATTAAAATAAGGGCAATTTTGTCAGAAATTTGTGATTGGAAAAAAAGGGAAAATTCTAAATTAATTAAGTTTAGGTTACTAATTTAGATATTTACGTTTTCTTCTTTCTTCTCCCCCGCTACTCCTCAACCAAATCACTACCCAATGATCGTCACGACTCAATTCTCATCGCTCCTCGCCTCCCTCGACCGGCAGAGAATTTGGGTCTCCACAAACAAAGAAAGAAGCATTTGGTTTTCTTCTTGTTTTTGAATTCGTGCCTCAACCGGCGGAGAATTTGAGTCTTCGTTTTTGCAGAGGATGGGTATAAGTAATGGGGAGAACTTCGGTCTTTGACTATGCAGAGGATGCGTATAAGGAATGGGGAGACCGTAAAAAACCTAGGGTTTTTTATTTATTTATTTTAGGATTTGTTAATTTTCTCTATATTGTTTTTGGACAAAATTGCCCAACTTCAGTGGTTGGAAATGTCACATGCTCAATAGCTAGCGAATATTTGGCTGACCAGCAAGCTCATGTTCTTATTAGGAATTGATTGAAGCTCTTCGGGTCCTTATTTGAGATAATGGGTTCACTCTAGGTCTTAGTCCAATACAAAGTTCATTTTGGGTCATTATTTGAGAATATTGGTCAACTTCATGTCCTTATTTGAAATTTTCCCTTAAAAAGTTACTCCAACAGTCTTAGAACAATTAAATGGGATACCAATTCAATTCTTTTTCAATTTTACCAATATAAACTTAAATTTTGCACGAAATTCCAATGTCATTATTCTAGCTAATTGCTGTTGAAAATCGCTGATTAGACGATTTATAAGTTGTCTATGTCAACATCTTATGTATGGTGGTCAGTGATGATTGAGCGTCACATCGGTAATTTTTTGAAGCAATTGGCCAAAATGATTATATTGAAATTTCGAATAAGGTTTAGGACTACATTGATAAAATTAAAAAAATTTAGGAATGAATTGATAATCATGTTAGAAAATTTTGTGGTTGGAATTTCTTGACAACATATGACGAGATTAGAGAATCTGCATCCTTAATTCATCCTTAATTAATACATATAGTGGATTTCTTTTTTTCGTCACGAACTCTTTTGTGGTTTGAAATTTATGGAACACAAAGTTTGAGTAGATTCTGTCTTATTGACAGCTACTTGAGTTGATAAGCAAACAAAACGTTCTCGACCATCTTTGTACTTTCATTTCACCATAATCGAAAGAAGCTTTCAAATTAGCAAATATCAAACCAAGAGAAGCACTAGAGGTCCCTCCAAGAGTTCACCAAGGATCATCTTATGTAACCACTAGAGGCATTAAAAATCGAACAAAAAATTGAACCTAACCGAAAAGTTCAATTTTCATTAAAAAAAGAAAATTTTTTAACCGGTTTGGTTTTTATCAATTCGGTTAGCCAAACCAAACCAATAAAATCTATAAAAAAAAAAAAAATTATTTTTTTATTTTATATTTTTTAAAAATATATATTTTTTTCTTTCCTTTTTTTCTCCTTCTTCATTGGTCGATCGTCGGCAATGGTAGCGGCCAACGACGGCCAAAGGCGAGCCAGAGCCTCACCACGGGCCGGCGAGGCTCCAGCTCGCCAAATTTCGGCGAGGTCAAAACTTGCCAAAATGTGGCAAGACTCTGCCTCCCTTGGTCAAGTGAGGCCAAGCTCGCCCAACTCTAGCGAGTTCAAGCCCCACCAGATCCGGCCACCTCTCGAGCCTCGCCCAACTCATTGGATCTGGTGAGGCCGAACTTGCCAGCTCGCTAACATTAGGCAAGCTCAACCTCACCACAGGCCAACAAGGCTTGACATCGTCGAATCTGGTGAGCTAGAGCCTCATCGGCCTGTGGTGAGGCTCCAGCTCGCCTCTCCGGGCAGTCGCCGCGCCACCCGCCATGCCCGACGGCCAATGAAGAATGAGAAGAAAAGGAAAGAAAAAGAATAATTAAAATATTGATTTTTAAAAAATAAAAAAAATTTATTAAAATGGGTGCATGTAGAAAAAAAAATAAAAGTAAAAACCAAAAAGCGAACCGAAGTCAATCAAGATTTCTGTTTGGATCGGATTTTGATTTGATTCAATAAATTTACTTATCGGTTTGATTCATTCGATTTTCCAAAAAAATCGAACCAAACCAAACCATTTACACCCTAGTCACCACCAAGACCACACGATCTTTCAATGTCATACTTTTCGAAATATGGGGAATTCTTTAGGCGACGACTATCTGTTTTTGACTTGTTTGAAGAGGTTGATTAATTGAAATACACTCAAACTAATTCATACACCATGAAAACGCCACGTGAGAAAAGGAGGGGACCAATGTGGAGGCTAAGAGAAGGGATCCTATCCGCTAAAGAATTGTTGGAAATGCTCGAGCAACTTAAGATTGGCTAAATTGCCTGCGTACTTTAGGGAAAATTATTGCAATAACCTAAACAGTGGCATCTCTCCTCTCTTACTCTCTCCCCCACTTCCCTTCACCTCCATCTTCGTTGCGATCACATCGCCGCCACGCTGCACCGTGCAGTCATTGCCACTCACTTCTCGCCGTGGAGGAGGGCGGTGCGCCAGTGGCACCAGGGATGTACGGCTAAAAGGGAAAGAGGAAAAGGTAAAAAGGAGGAGGAAAGGACAAATTTCGGACATCTTATTTCCACTTATATCGGTGTGTGAACTTTTCGAGATGGTAAGTTGAAAATTTTCTGACCCCCACGCACCCCATATTTTTTTATCAGTAGGTTGTTTGGTTAAAAACAAAAGACATCCTTTCCCGATGGAGTCCCAAACCAATCACACACGAACTTACGAGAAACACTTAAATTGGTTGGCTGGTAACCCATCTTTCATGGCCAGGATGTTAGGGATTAGCGTTAGCTAGTCGACATTATGATGAAAGCACCGTGGAACATCGTCCCAGAAAAATCACATCCGAGGGGTCAGCAAATGTTGGGTCGTCATCAGTTTGCTATTTTGCCATTTCAAGCTATTCCAGATCTCTCGACCCCACCCCCACAAAAGGCTTACGTTCTCCTGTACGTTCTTGATCTGAACGTGGTAACTCACGCACTCGCGGAATCGTTGTCAGCCCAAAGTGGGGACGTGCCTTGCAAATGCAGTCTTCAATGTTGTGTCCAAACATTTGAACTTTCATGTCGGCTCAAGGTCGATTAAATCGGATGTGCTGACGTCGAGAAAGTAATTAAAGATTTGAATAAATTCGGAAATGGCAGTTGTAAATCTAAGTTGAAAGCCACCACTGAACAATGGAAAAAGAAATTTAAGGGAATGTTGGTCTAACATCTCTAATGTTAAAGCTCAGGTTTCCATCCCATTCCCTTCCCAAACTTGATTTAACTCCAAACTAATTAATTCCTACGTTGGCCACCATCTCCAAAAGCACATCCCTTTGTATTTTAAATATTCCTTATTACTTAAAATGTGTAGAGCATAAGATCTTATCATATAATGCTGAGAAAATCTTAAGTGCTATCGAAACATCACGTGACTGTCTACCTAATAATCTTAAGTTAATAAGTTCATATAAAAATATGTTTTTTGGAAGGAAACTAATGAAATTCATAGCACTCACTCTCCGTCATCCATCTTTGTTGCACTTGTGTCAATGTTCACCGCTGCTCACTTCTCAACATCATCATCTCTCTCATGCATCGGACAGGGTTAGGGTTGGAGCATCGACAAATTGAGCAAGATGGTGGACTAGTGGTGGGATCAGGGAAGACGGCTAAATAGGAAAGAAGTAAAAAGAAAAAAAGAAGAGAAAATAATGATTTCGGGACATCTAATCTTACTTGCATTGGTGTGTCATCTTTTCAATATGGTAAATTGAAATTATCAACAAATCCTGAAATTAAAAATACTCATTCCTTTTCAAGCCGAAGCAATTATGGAATTAGTCAATACTCGCGTCAGATGTTTTGATTTGCACAAGAGCAAGAGATTAGCCACAAACACCTGGTGCATTTTTTCAAGGGTGCCCTAAAGTCCCTCCACTGAATCGTAGTAACTAATTATCTTCAAAGATCTCAGTCAAAGCAGGCATACGTCAAAGGTGAATAACTTTGGGGTTGAAAAAGACGTCCTTTACCAATCAAATCCCCAACAATCGCACAAGAACATACAATAAGACACTTCAATCTTTGGCTAGTAACTCATCTTTCCTAGGCAAGCTATCAGGAATTAGCATAGCTAGTCGACGAGGTATTTGGTTCAATTTTGGAGGAAATTTTCTGGGAAAATACAAAACCTTAAGATTAAATGGATTTTTTGAAATATAAGTAATGTTTGATAAAGTGTATTTTAAAAGCACATTAGAGATCAACTTTAAATGCAATTTTTTTTTTTAAATTTAGCTATTTAAAAAAAAAAATCTCAAATTATTTGCCGAAGGAACTCAGCCATCGACGGGCCAAATTGGCCACCGGCCAACCACCACCAGCCAAATCTAGCTCACAACCAACCTCTCTTGAGGTCACTTGGGGTCACATGACCTTAGGCATGGCTGGCCAGCACCGGATTGGTTTGCCGACAGCCAAATCTAGCCTCGCCAATGAGGTAGATAAGGTGGTGACATTATTGGAATTAAGAAAGTTGAGTGAGGCCAAAGTTGAAAGGGGAAAAAAGTGTATTGGCATTTCGAAAATGCAACATTCCAAAACACTTTTAAGTTTGCTTGGGGCTAAATTTTTTGGAAATGCAACTACATTTTCTCAAAACTATTCAAAAAAAGTTCGCAAACACCATTTATTTTTGCCCAAGGGTTTTGGCAATACTAAATCAAACACACCCAACATCTCAGGAGTCATCATTGGTTACGGACTTACCATTTGCTTGTCCAAGCCATTCCAGCTCTCTAGACCCCACTCCCCACGCAATATGTTCTCCCTTGATCTGAACGTTTTAAGTCACGCATTCGCGGAATCTTGCCTTCTAAATGACCAAACCAAGGCACAATCCGTGCAATTGATGAAGAATTAAGAGATGAGATTCCTAACCCGGACTTAACTCCAAACCAATTGATTCCTACGTTCATCTCTAAAAGCAAACTCCTTTGTACTCTTATCGTTACTTTACTCAAAGTGCATAGAGTTGAAGAGTTTATCATAGCAAGTCAAGAAAAGTTGTTAAGTGCTATTGAAACATTATGTGACTATCCATTTAATTGTCACAAGAAAATGAGCGCCATGAAAACATATATTTTTTGGGAAAATTACCCAATTAGTCATAAACATTATTATACATATATATCAATTCAATCCTAAGTTTTTTAAAATTGCTAATTTAATTCTTAATCTTTGCAAAAATTTCAATATAATTTTTCTATCCAATTTTACCATAAATCATTAACATAATAGTCTAGTCATTGCCGGCTCTCCTACGCAGCGCACTGCCACATCAGCGATTTCTAATGCGAAAGTTTATGACTAAATTGTAAAATTAAAAAAATTTATAATTAAATTGATATCCGTATAATAAGTGTAAAAGTTATTGAACTATTTCTCCTATATTTCTTGGAAGGAAGTTGATAAAATTCATAGCACTTAAAGTGCTTCGTCATGGATGGCGGCTGCCTTATTAAGAAGATCACGTCTTGATCTGCAAGCACCTAAAGTTACTTTTATCCAAAACGATTGATAAGGTAAAAGAGAGGTTCGATAACCTAAAGTTACTTTTATCCAAAACGATTAATTAGGTAAAAGAGAGGTCCGATAATGTCCGATAACCTAAAATTACTTTTATCCAAAATGATTGATAAGGTAAAAGAGAGGTCCCATAACCTCGGTAAAAATCTGAATGAGGACTCGAGCAGATCAGCATAGTTTAGTCAAAGTCAAAGTAGAACGGCCAATGTGATGCATGGGTTTCCAAATCCTTACTATGTTTTGTTTTAAAGATATATATATTATCTATTTTACTTCGCTTTACGTGAATAATACCAATTATTTTAATTTTACTTTTTGTTTAAAAAAAAAAAACTTCATGGAAATAATTTATGCCATTACCCTCAAAACCTACTCTATTAGGGTTGGTTTCATTTTGGGAATGTGGAACTGACTGTGTTCCCAACCGAACTTCTTTTTCATTTCGTTTTCTTCATTTTATTATACACACACATAGTACATGCATATGTCAAACATCAACAGTACATGCTAGAAGATAATATGTTTAACATATTCAATTTCAACAAATATTTTCTATTTTGAAAATAGAGTAAAAGAACTTATTTAAAGCTACAAGTAAACCGATTCACAACAAGTTCGGTTCCGAATTTTACCGAAGAACTTGCAAGGTTCCGAATTTTACCAAGGAACTAGCCTTGCAAGTTTTAAGTTCCAAATTTCTGAGGTAGAACTTGCCAATACAAAGTATAGAACCTAGAAGGAACTTATCAAAGTCAATTTCCGATTTTTGGAACTGAGAACCAAACCAATTCCTTAATGAGCTAGTATTAAACCGATCAGGTAAGGTTAGTTTCCTAATAAGTTTTACATCCGACTATATATCAGACATTTTGGCACTCCACAAAGATCACTCATCATGTTTTTCAGGAGTAAAAATTCCTTTATTTCTACATCATCAATATACTTCTTAATAATCTTACAAAAAAAACACGCATTAGGCTACAATGTCGGGGAGACGACCAAAATCTCTAACCGGTGCGATCCAAGACCACCATCTGACCGACAGGAGCGCATATCTTGGGCCACATTTTTATCCTCGGCCCAATCCCAAGTGGGCTTGGGCCCAACAACAGATTGCAAATCCGAGAAAGCTCGTATTTCCTGCACTTCCTCCTCTCTCTCAAGACTGTCCGTTTGCAGCAGTTCCTTCCGGCAACCACTTCCTCCGGCGACAATGGCCACCAGCACCGTCGGCCTCCCTCCCTCGCCTCTCCGTTCGCTCACTTCAAGCCCGTCGCTTCCTCCTCGGACCCGAATCGCTCTTGCCCTCCCCTTCGCCTCCCGCCTCAAACCCCGCCTCGCCCTCTCCCCGCTCCCCGCGGCGCCTCGCCGCCCCGCCGGGCCCCGCCGCCCCCGCGTCTCCGCCGCGCTGACGAGCCTCGCCGAGACCGAGCCCGTGTCGGTGCCTGCCGATTTCGGGGAGCTCGCGGGGAGGTTTCCCTCCGCTTCCGGTGTCTATGCCGTCTACGACGGGGCGGGCGAGCTTCAATTCGTCGGGATCTCGCGGAACGTCTCGGCCAGCATCGCCGGTCACCGGAGGTCCGTCCCCGTGCTATGCTGCTCCGTCAAGGTATAGTCTTAACGGAGAATAATGAAATTGCAATGCGTGGATTGAAATTATTATACAATTGGGCAACGCATTTGTGAATCTGCTTCTCGCTTAACAATGAAGTGTGCTGAAAAGTGACTATTTGCTTTGGGCATGGATGTGATGGGAGGTTGATCTTTTATCAACTCTACGAATTGGAGCTGAACCTTTTTGGTTTCTTGCTTCTGAAGTTGTGTTGAAACGCAAGATTGACACCTTTCCTTTTTGGGAGTAGAGCTTTCGCCTTTGGTTAAATTCCAAGAGGCTGGACTGCATCATGTCCAAAAGGCTGAAAGTTGTTAAAGCTTGAGAACTTCGGATTGTGTGAAACTGGACTTTCTGCGGTGAGACCATGCTTTAAGACGAAGTCATGGAGTTACATGTTTAAAGAATTTTTTGGTGGTTATGTTGCTTTAGATGGATTTGGCATAGTCTAACGGGATGATATAACCATTTAGTCATTAGTCCTTTAAAAACTTTGTTTGGATTTTGGGCTGTGAGATACAATTAATCTCGATGCTAGAACATATTAGGAGGAAAAAGGTGGTATGTCTTGTGGGGCACATCGATCTTGGTAAATTGTGCATTGGAAGAAAATGGTAATTTTCATTAGTATCAGACGGACAATGCAACAAGTCCAAGTCAGTATACTGTGTATGGAGCAGAGAACATGCATCAGATTCAAAACCATGATGTGAGAAGAAACTAGTCCTAACATAACTCTGATGATTAGAAAAAGAGAAGTGCATGCCTACTTCTAGACATGTGGTGAAATGTCACATGGTGCATTGGAGTGGATCTCCTGCAATTTTTAGTGTTCTTGTTGGGGCTTCCTTCTGTTTCTTTACAAATCCCAGATTTTATGTGGTTTCAGGGATTAGCATGGAGACATGGCAATAATTAATAGTCTTACAACTTTTAAGAAAAAAGGATTAAATCCATATTCACTGAGCTCCATGCAGAGAGATGAGAGGGAGGACATGAACTTTT
Organism: Eucalyptus decipiens; assembly: GCA_014182575.1. Taxonomy (NCBI): domain Eukaryota; kingdom Viridiplantae; phylum Streptophyta; class Magnoliopsida; order Myrtales; family Myrtaceae; genus Eucalyptus; species Eucalyptus decipiens. The sequence goes on from CM024619.1 coordinate 36,707,972, forward strand.
TTCAGCATAATGGACTCACCTATCCCTGAGTTTGTTAGATGATCTTCAACACAACTTATGGGATGACACTATTATTCTAGCTCAATAGAGCAGAATCAGAGAATAAGAAGCATAAAAATTGTTTGAGCTTGGCAACGAGAGTACTTAGCCTAGTCAACTAAAGTTCATAAACGTTGAAGATTTTATTTTGGGATACCGCTTTTTTGTCTCCATTTTTGGGTATAATTGTGAGCTTCTTTCTTTTGATTGGATGATATTAGTCAATTCTGAATCTTTTGATATACCTTTTCAGGTTGGTGTTGTTGATGAACCTGATAGAGTGGCTCTCACTCAAGCATGGAAATCATGGATGGAGGAACACATGACAGCCACTGGGAAGGTGCCACCTGGAAATGAATCGGGAAATACCACGTGGATCCGGCAGCCGCCCAAGAAGAAGCCTGATCTTTGCCTCACACCTGGCCGCCACATGCAGTTAACCGTCCCTCTGGAGGAACTGATTGATCGGTTGGTCAAGGAGAACAAGGTGGTGGCCTTTATCAAAGGATCAAGAAGTGCTCCGATGTGTGGGTTCTCGCAGAGGGTTATCGGCATCCTAGAAAGCGAAGGGGTGGATTACGAGAGTGTCGATGTGCTCGATGAAGAGTATAACTATGGTTTGAGGGAGACACTAAAGAAATATAGTAATTGGCCCACATTTCCACAGGTCTTTGTGGATGGTGAATTGGTAGGGGGCTGTGACATCTTGACCTCCATGTATGAGAAGGGTGAGCTCTCTGGCTTGTCTAAAAAGTAAAGCATAGGATTTTGTGACTGCTTTCATGTTGAGATATAGAGCGAATACTCAGAGAGCTCATCATGGGTCAACTTGAATAAATTGTTTTGCCAATTTTTTATGTCAGTTGGCCAAATGTAACCATTACTGAAGCAGATTGAAAAGAAGTTCTCTGTCGATGAGTTGTCTGGGTATGGTTCATTTTCTCTTCTCGTCTACTTCAGCTGGATCTTGTTAAGGTTTCTCCCTACATATTGCTAGTATTCCTATGAGTCAATTCTCTGACAATATGGAAGAGGATTCTAACAGACTAGGATGCATGCTATTTTTTGCACTGCTGGAAGGGTCACTCAGGATGCTGTTTCATCTTGTGGTAATGTTTTTGCCTGACGAGAATTCATTGTATATATGATTGATCTTTGCAAGTGCCATGACCTTGTAACTGCAGTTCTTGTGAGCGCAGTTTGTATAGAAGTGTAGCGCTTTGCAGTTTACATAAAGCTCTTCCGAGCAATGGAGGAAGACCTAGTTAAATCCCTCGTACTATCTTGCTTTTTGCCTTTTACGTTGGCTCCATTCTTCATCTGATTTGTATACCTGATGATTGATCAGAGGATTAGCTGAAGCATACCTTGCCTTTGGGACATAACCCTTCACGGGTTCATCCGCTATTGCATTTTGGTAAATCATATAGAATCTTTTAACCGTGATGGTTAGCCTAGTAGATAAAAACCAATGATCTCTCTCCCCTCTTCTTTGTCGGTTTCGACTTTGAACCCTTTACAGGAGTAGTTCTCGCGAATCTAGGTCCCGATGTTGGTGAGGAGGATTTTATTTCGCTAGCATTTGGTGAGGTTGCTGTGAGGAGCTCTCTCTCATTTAAGGTATTGGCTGCAGGGCTGCCCGTCTGAGATGTAGACCTCACAAGCAGTAGCTATAGCTCAAGTTGAATAATCCAGAATAGGCATGGAACTTAACACCAAGGAGGTTTGTTGCCACCTATTGCCCCTTTCCGTCTTTTAGCTAATTTAAGGTAAAAAAAAATTAATCATGCTACTAAGTGAGAAGCAATTTACTACTGTGTCTTTTAATGGGATCATTCACTTAAATATTTTAGCTACCAGAGAACCGATCAGGAGCATTTTTTTATGGAATTTCTAAGATGAACACATTGAAGCAAGTTGATAAGAAGTACAAGAAAAGCGTTTGCGTGAACGTGAATTTCCTAAAACTTTGGGTGTCGGCAAAGTATCATGTATGCCTCCATCAAATCTCAAAGGTGGGGCTGTTTCCACACTCTTTACATGTTAATTGACCAAACTATCCTTTAAATTTGTTAAGCATGCATTAACATCTAATAACACTTTTATAGGCTAACAGATTATTCATGAGTTTCGATTTTCCTACCTTGATATAAATTTAAAAATTTCTTTCGTTTTTTCCCTTACACCTAGCTTGAAGAGATCAACTTCATCAAAATGGCAAAGGTGTATTTACATTGAGCTACAAACTTGTTTGGGAATTTCTATTCGTTTGTTCATTCTAGTCTTAAAAAGACGAAAAAAGATTGAAGATGAAAGAAAAAAAATCAAAATTTTACTTTTTTTTCAATATTGAACCATGAAGAAAAAGTCATTAATACTGTTTGTAATCCCATATTCTGGGATGATTACATTTATGTAGAGTGACTGAACCATGCTCTCAAATTTTTTTCTATAAATGCTATAAGTTGAATATGAAAAAGATGTAACTGGATTAACACTCCGATCGAAATTAATTAAAACTTAGATATAAAAGCAAACAAATGATCTCCTACAAAACTTAAATTAAGAACATTATATATTCAACAAATTAACAAATTCATTATCGCAAATTAGGAAAATGTTTTTTTCCTTTGAACATAATTTTACTTATAAAGTCCTCATCTATTAGTACTGATTTAAAAGGACGGAAAAGATAAGCTAACTCTTTCGTTATTTTGGAAACTTGGCAAAAACATGGTATATGAAGGAGAGAGATGGTGTGATTAACTTCATTGACAGTGGGGGATAGAGAGGGATAATGTTAGAATATTGAACCAAATCTTTATAATTGGAGGGTAAGTGGATTAGTTAAAACTAGAAGAGTGTGTTTTAAGCCAAAAGAGTGGTGAAAATAGACTCACAAGCCTCAAATTAGCAAATTCAGTTGTAATTTGACTCTCTTAAAAAATCCTCTTACAATTTTTACTTGATAGAAAACTCAAGTGAGAGAAAAATTCGTTATCTTTCAAGGTTATGTTTGGTGATCAAGATGAAATTCAAAATATTATAAAAATTTATCATATCTTGCATTTGGTATCTGCTCAAAAAATATAAAATTGGATATAAACAGGATATAAACTGGATAAAATTATCTTATGAGAAATGAGGGATAAAGGTAGATAGGATTTCCAATATCTATAATATTAAAGTTTTTTCTCAAATAACAAATTTCTTAAATTAACAAATTAATACTATATTTCAATATAAATAATATTTGAATTCTATTATAAGAAATTCAAAATAACAAAAAAAAAAGAATTTAGTTTTCTAAATTTAGTTTATTTTTATTTATATATTCTAATTTAATTCTATAATATAATATAAATTCAATATAACAAGGTGGAATTGTAGTCAAAATTTAAGTGTATATTTGTCTCTTTGTGGCAACGTTGGAGTCTAAGTTGGTGGCTGCCCCATACATACTGAATGGTGAATGCCACTTGTAATTACATAAATCAGACTTTCCGTGCATGAATTCATACAAATATAGATAAAATCTTGGAAAACTCACCAACACAATTATAGCAAAATACAATCTATGGATCTCTCGTTCCAACCATGCGCAATCTCGCCATTGAGTCCATTGCAATCTAGCTCGAGATCCCGCTCGAAAGTTCAATTTGAAATGTCAAGTCCCCCAATTGCTCTAATTGGAGTCGCAATTTCACATTCGCATCTCCTTAGCGTGATATAGGGTTCATCCGGTCAAGTAAATCAGGAACTTTTCGAAGGTTCTCGTTTCGGGAGTTTTCAATTAGGGTGGGGAAACGTCCTTTCGGGACAAATCGGAACACGGCGGTCTACCGTGGCGAGTCGTTCATTTTCACGCACGGGTGGGGGTCCCCTTATCCGAAAACGCCAAAGAAATTTCTCATCTGGTGATCCACACCTGCCGAAGGCGTGACGACTCGTTGTTGCGACCGTTCTCCATCGTTCCGGGGCGCGCCCTCTCTCCTCTTCTCGCGCGACAAACGGACGACGCCAGAAATCCAAATCTCTCTCCGGCGCGGTAAAATCCTTCGATTATTCGTCCGCGATGGAAGGCGAATCGTCTTCGTCTTCGTCTTCGTGGTCGGGCGGGTTCAAGCTGCACGAGGAGCTGGAGCTGCGGGAGTTCCGCGACAGGTTCGTGATCAGGTCCAAGGAGTCCCCCGGCGACGGCTTCTCCATCGATCGCCGCGACGGGACCGTCGAGTCGCTCGGCGACGGTGAGTTCTCGAGTCTTCTCTTCCTGTCGGATCTACTGGTCGACGGTTTTGAGTTTTTCGCCTCTCGCTGCGGTGGCTAGGATGGAATTTGGATGTGAAGGACGTGATTCTTGCTAAGCATTGGTTTGTCATTGTTGTTGTTGTCGTCGTTGTATGCCTTTGGACATGTTTAGAGCTCACTGGAATGACTGATAGCCAGTAGGAATGCTCTTGTGTTTACGATGGATTTAGTTATTACTGATGATCTGCGGAACAGGAGATGATTGCGCTGCTGGCCCTTCGAAGGCTTCGACGATCTTCGGCGTGGTGGGGACGATCAGATTGCTTGCAGGTGCTCTTGCTTTCGGCTCGAGAATGTCTTTCTGTTTTCGCGTTCTTCGCATGTGTGCATTTGAATGCTTCCGAGCGGACTGCGTTTCTTTCAATCAATTGATCAGCCTCCTCATAGTTGAAAGGATAAGCATCTGTGTCCATGAGGTCGTTTCTGATGGCACAGTTGTTGGCTAATCATCTGTGTTAGAGCTTCTTCTTCTTCTTTTTTGGGGACCATAGACTTAGAGCTGATTTAATTCTAACTCAGAAGATTAAAGTAATCATTCTCAATCATAACTGCTTGGTCACTAGTTGTTTGTCTGCATTGCTTTTTAGCAATTTAATATTCTTTTTGCAGGGACATACATGCTTGTCATCTCTTCCAGAAAGGAAGTCGGAAGATTTTATGGTTTCCCAGTTTATAGGGTGATGTCAATGAGATTTCTTCACTGCAATGAGGGTTTGAAGTTTTCATCTTTCCAAGAAGTAAAGTTTTCAACCTTAGGACCCTGGTGAATTAAAAGTCCATATTTGCCCTATCGTAATCATAATCTATTTGCGTGCAGAAAAAAGATGAGGCTTATTTCATGACATTGCTGAAATTAGTAGAATCAACGCCAGGGTTGTACTATTCATATGAAATGGATATCACATTGAAGTAAGTCTACAAATCTCAACCATCCTTTGCACTTGATTGTTGCTTTCGTGGAATGAAATACAGTGCATTTTTGGATTCAATTTCTTCAGCTGACATTGTGTAACCTATTGCTATTTTCATTAGCTTACAAAGAAGATTTAAGTTAGCAGATGGTTGGATGAAGAAACCAATTTGGAAACAGGTTAGTTTGCATATTGGCCTCATTTTCAATAACTCGCTGTTAAAACATGTTAAATCATGCTATGAGGATGTAACTTGCATGGTTACTTCAACTTGCATTATAAATTTCAGTCTATCGGGACTAAGCTACTTTTCACTCCTTATTTTGCTGACCAATCTTTTGTATTGATGTCAAGTCTGTAAATCCATTTGCTTCCAAATACTTTAGGCAAATTTTAAAGAGGAGAAGAAGTAACTCTTGATACTTCATTTTAGATAGCTTGACAACTTCAGGAAAAAAAACAAAAAAACTTTTATTTCAATTTCAGCAAGCTTGATTTCCTGGCACAAGCACTGTACGATCCGTGGTTCAAGGAACATGCAAACTAGCTGAATCATGGTGTCCTCAAACTTCAATTTTATCATGAATCTACTGTGATGAGCCCTTTCCTATTATTGAATGCCCTTAGGTTGAACTTTGCATATGTGTTGACCAGCCTTTTCAGTTTTCATTGAATTTGATTTACTCATGCATAAAGATAGGAGATTGTTTAGGTTTGTGTGAGATTCTGATTTCAAGATGCATTTCAGGCTGACCCCAGATTTGTATGGAACAAGAATCTTTTAGAGGAACTTATTGAGCACAAGGTAAGCTGGACATTGAGTGTTTGTTGTGCCATTTAAGGCATTTTTCACATGCCCTAAGAAGTGAGGAAAATTGTAATTGCAAATTTTCTATTAATGCGTTTCTATAATTATACTTAACAGTCTGATAAAGTTAACTTTTCCACGTGCAGCTTGATAGGTTCATTCTTCCTCTTGTTCAAGGAAATATCCTTCATAGTCTGTTGCTTCTTTCTCCCCTGCATATTTATGAGCTTTGAGATGAGGGTTTGTGTGTTCACGTGTGTTTTGGCTGTAATTTGCAGCCAGTTGTACTGCCTGTTCGTTTGATAGGTAATGAGATTTAAACCTCTTCATCTGGAAGTTAGAAACGACGGTGATTGCTAGAAATAGGAATGAGAAATTCAGTCATTTTATTATATTTTTGAAAGACACAATGTTTTCGTTTGACTAGATTTAAGCTTTCAAGTTGCACAGTTAACGCTCAAAAGTTCACCTGCCACAATGTCGTTAATTTCAAGAAGGTGTACCAGGCGATTAGGTAAGTCTGATGTTATATTATTTGCTATTTCCATGTGTGGTGGGATGCATGAGCGGGGACTGAATTATGGTGTTTCAGGAACAAGAATGTGGAGAAGAGGTGCCAATCTAGAAGGAGATGTTGCTAATTTTATTGAAACTGAGCAAATTTTAGATGTTGAGGGTTTCAGGTCTTCCTTATTGCAGGTAATTCTTCTAGATCTGTTGGATTGTAAATGGGAAAAAAGAGTCTTAACACCTTGATATTTCATGAATCTGGAAATTATCAATTTGTGCTCAGCCATCAATGACAAACTTTTCCATGTGCAGTTCTGTCTGTCTCTGTACCACTTTGTGATGCGACTAGGAGACATCTGTCAAAAGCTTCCTAGTATTTTTAAAAAAAAAGAAAAAGAAATTGGTGAATGTCTTTCTGTAGGTTTCTTGCAGAATACACCTTATGGAGATTAATGCATCTATAGAACATCCTCTGAACTTCATAACCTCTGAATAGAATCTCCTCGAAGTAAAACTTGAGCATGGACATCACCAAAGTTCTTTTCTGTTTAACTGAACATAATAACAGTGCTAGAGGAGGCAAAAAGAATTCTTCACTCCTTAGGACGACTATGTCGACAGGTTTAAGGTTGTGCTGGTTGCTTGTTGAATATGATATGACCTGCATGGTACTTGTCTTTCCTTTGGTATTTAGCCAAAGAGGTTCCAGAAATTCATAATTGGATCATATATGGATCCATTAAATTGGATGTCTAGGGTAGCTGTTGTCACGTTGAAGTGAGAAAAGCAACTTCATGTTTCAGCTTTTATATCCAGTTGTTAGTTAATGTGCATTTGTTTTCGTTCACAGGTTCGAGGATCAATTCCACTTCTTTGGGAGCAGATTGTGGATTTGAGCTATAAACCACAGCTTAGACTCATAGATCATGAGCAAACGGTACGTTCAAAGGGATTAAGTTTTCGCCTAAAAAAGGAGAGTGATATCTACAAGAACAAAGGATCACAATGCTGTACTGTTATTTTCTGCATTTGCAAGTATAAAACACAGTTATTTACATCTTTATATGACATCACACAGTCGAAAGTTGTGGAGCGCCATTTTAATGATCTTTTCCAAAGATATGGACAGACGATTGCAGTTGACTTGACTGATAAGGTGAGTAGTTTGTTCTCTTTAATTCTGCAAAGCATAAATTAATTTCATGAATAGTGTCACAGAAGGAATGAGACTATACAACTAAATTGGCTATTTGGTTTAGGAGGTGTGGTCAAAATTTCAGTAAATGCCATAGCCAGTAAATTTCACTCCACTGACCCCAGTGCTAGTTTTGATGATCCTTATGATGAGTGGATTTTTTATCACAACTCATTTTCACTAGGCTTTGATCTCCATGCCAGGCTGCTATCCACCACTTTGTAATATAGTTGTAATATAAATCTGTTTATCTCATTGCTGTAGCATGGTGGCGAAGGTGAACTGAGTGCAGCTTATGCTGCTGAAATGCAGAAGCTGCCCAACGTGAGGTGACATTCTATTTATGTCTTTGTACTCTCAGTCATTCCTATTTTTCTGCCAAGCTGCTAAGTCATATGTATTCTGCTTTATCAGAAGGTATTTGTACCTAATATATACTTCCTCTGCACGTTATCCTGTGCTTTCCATGCCTCATTTCCCATCAAAAATGGACTCAGCCAGTGAAATATATGAATTCTTCTGGCTGGTTCTGAAAACTCATGCCTGTACCTTGCCTTACCTTTTTTTCTTGCACCTGGAAGTACCATTATTTTAAAGGGTATTGTTAACAAGTGCCCCCGGGTGGCACTTTTTGGTACACTTTATTTGCAATAATTCTATTTTCAAGGCACTGACTGTGTATAACGCAGCGCAATTAGTACATTGGAAACTATAAAGCATCCTTAATTAGTTGCTTAACAAGTGCCCTTAGGGCACTTAACGAAGTCTTTATTTTAATAATCACATTTTGTTCAATTATGGAACAAAGAACGCCATGACTATTCTTTGAAGAAAATGAAAAAAAAGAACAGCACGAGTTCTTAGACGAAGTGTTGAATACCTGTTTATTCTGAAGATGGCGCTTAGCTCATCACATTCTCTATCAGTTTCATTTTTCATGGATGGTCTGTAGCAAGGTTGGAAGTGTATCTCCTACCATACCTGAAATGCTGCTTAAATTTGTTCCTTACGATTTGGAGATCGAATCTAGAAAGAATCTTCTAGCAGCATTGAATGAGCTTTTGTTTGTAATCTTTCATGATAAGTTTGTTTTGATACATCAAGTTATTGGTGAAGCTCCATTTAGAATCATCACTGAAGAACTTAAAGTGCTTTGTTTTAACACTGCATTCGTTTCTTTTTCCAAGAACTTCTCAAATGACTAAAGCATTATTTGGACTCTATTAAGCTTTTTCCTGATATTTTGCATGGGAAAGATGAGGTGCAAGATGGAACTTTTTTTGTATTTGGTCAACTAAGCTTTTCCTCCTGTGCAATTGCAGATACATATCTTTTGACTTTCACGGGGTCTGTGGCAGCTCCAACTTTGAGAACCTGGAAATTCTGTATGAACAAATCTCTGAGGACTTTGAAAAGCAAGGGTAAAAGCAAATCTTCATACCTAGAGTCTTCCTGATTAATTTCGCAGAGCATGGGTATGCTTGCTGGCTATATATACTACTGGTTTTAATTATCATTGTTCCAGCTGAGCAGATACTTCCTCATTGATGTGGGAGGAAAGATACTAGAGGAGCAGAAAGGAATTATCAGATCCAACTGTATTGATTGCCTTGATCGAACTAATGTAACCCAGGTTAGGTCATTTGTCTGGCAATGTGCACTAAATCATAGTACCGACAGCATCTGTATAGATCAATGACTATGCTTCTGGGAAATAAAGTTGACAGTTTATAATACAATATAATAGGATCATCTGCATCTCTTCCTCGTGAATACTTTTGTATGTGAGATAATTTGTCTGTCTGCTCAGTAGCTTAACTAAGTGACAACACTGTAGTGCTAAGTGTCTTGCATATTCTGTTCCCTACAGAGTTTTTTGGCCCAGAAGTCTCTGGATCACCAGCTGCGGCAGATTGGAGTGCTCACTTCAAGCGAGGGCATTTCCATGTTCGACGAAGACTACAGGAAATTTAGAACATGTAGGACTTAGTTCTTTTTTTGTTTTTCCCCTTTGCAATGAGCTTACGAGTTGATGATGTGGTTGATTGTCCTGATCCATCGCCTTTGTCAGTGTGGGCAGAGCAAGGTGATGACATAAGTCTTGAGTACGCTGGGACTCATGCGCTAAAAGGGGATTTGGTTAGGTAGTTGATGACAGACTTTGTAGTTATGAAGATTTCTTTTCTGGGCAGTCTGATTCTACAATGCTGCAATGCAGATACGGAAGACAGACTCTAGCTGGAGCAATCAAGGATGGGATGAGTGCTCTGTCAAGATACTACTTGAACAATTTCCATGATGGCATCCGGCAGGCACGACTTCTTTTCCTTCCCTCCATTCTTTATATAGTTAACACTGATTCCTTGTCTCAAATTAATTCGGATTTCGAATACGTCTGGGGTTTTGCCTGAGGAAGTTCGTTGTCTTCTTCACAGGACGCAATAGATCTTGTGAGCGGGCACTATACAGTTAACAGGAACGGTCTTTCTCCTTTCCAGCTTAATGGATTCGATTCATTATCGGTAAGTGATCGCATTTTTTCTTCTTGATATATTGTTTGCTGTTAACAAGTTAACCGCTGAAATACGGAGTAGGAGGGCGTCTCACAGTCAAAATTGCATTTGATTAAACGATGCTCGCAGAAATTGATATTTCTAAGAAAGTGCATTTTAACTTTCGGCCAATATTTTTCCCACCGTTTGGCGGACTAAATGCTGGTTCCTTCATATGGATGAAAAGGTATGGTCGGTTGCTGCAGGCTTTGTAGCTTCATATGGAAAATGTGAAAAACAACCACAGGAATAAAAGCAGTGCCCTTTATTTCCAATATCAACTCCGTTGCTGTCAATCACTAACCCGATTACTAATTAATATAATCAACTAGTGGCTCCTGCAATCACGATCTAATGAATCTTTGCCGTGTCGATTGAATCGTGTAGTATCTGCCTATAGCTTCAGCTTTGCTCGTTGGGGGTTTGACGATGACAACCTTAACAGTGAGCCAAGGTACTTGTGGTTTTTGTCATCGCTTTAATTTCAAGAGAAGCTCACGGACAACTTCTTGATCACTTTATTCTCTATCGTTTTCTTAAATTTTGTCTCTCTGGCACAGCTGGACGGAACTCACAGCAGTTCTTGACTTCCGTTGTCTGCGCCGGAGTGGCTGCTGGAGTAATGGCAATGGTCAAAGTAAACGGGAGAGAATTCTGTTCTAGACCTCGCTTGTGCGGGCTATTGTAAGTCCTACGCTGTCTCACACGGATTAGAAGAATTGTACAGCGCCGTAACTTAGGATTTGCTTGCTCATTATCATCACACTTGCATCTCAATATAAATTGACAATTCCACCATCCCATAGATCGAAGTCTTAGAGCGATTATTTTACCTCGTACGGCTGCGGCAACGGTCGACAGCACGGCCTTAGAAACCAAGTGTGCTTGCTTTGATCTGTTGAATCGTTTGAGGTCTCTAGATGAGGTTGCCTCATAAGATCCCTGCCTACCGAGTTACAAGTATGCATCTGTTTCAGCACGCTCGTCTCCGTTAGGAACAACTTGGGCTGTGTTGCTCGTCGGAAACCCGTCGAGTATCGTCTCTGTAAGATCGCATTTGAAAAAGCACATAGCACTTTTGCCTCTTTAAGTATCTCCCACACTTTTGTCGGCCTTGTTAAAGTGTCGGTTTTGCTGTTGCACACAAAGCAACGCACCAGCTCGACAGTCAGTTTGGCGTTTTATCAGGATAGGGACACATGCCCTTCATCAATCTGTCCATGTTGCATGTCGGCCACGTGTCGGTCCCTAGGACTTGACTAGAATGTATCCGACCTAGCCTTTGCCTTGGCTCGTCCTTTTTGGGTTTCAACCACGGCCACCCTCCACGCAGGGATTCCTCTACCTAACGTGCTCGAAATCACAGTAAGGAATGGTAATCCGAATTACAAAGATTATCGGACGCCGACAGATTGAGAAAGACAAATTGCACCGAAGCCTCTCTCATCTTCAATTCTCTCCCTCCGCCACATATTCTCTCTTTCCACTTGTCGAATAACACCACAGACCACCACCGGTCACCTCGCGCCGCCCGCTTTCTCAGAATTCGCTCGCAAGTGAGCCGTCGTGTGGTTCCCGTCTATAATATCTGTTCTTTGTCCGCTGTGACCTGACAGATCAGAGCGAGAGCAGCCTCTAACGCGATAAACCTACCTTCCTTTGCAAGGTTTCTATTTCAGCTCTGCCTTTCCCGCTAAGAAAAAGAAAGATCCCTTCAGCCTCTTCTCCACCTCGCTTCTATAAATCCTCCCATCGCCCCTCTTCTCAGATCGACACCATTCCTTTGGCCCTCTCAAGAACTAGGCAAGACCTAGAAAGAAGAGAAGATCTCTCTCAATATCTTTCTATCTGTGTGTGTGTGTCTCTCTCTCAGTGTTTATGTACCCCTCTGGGTCAAGAAGGAACAACACCAATGGAGACCCCAAATCTCTATCCTTCGAGTCCTTTCTTGAAGCTTGGTTGGTCCGTCAAAAACGCTACCTGGAAGAGCTCCTCTCGGCTCAACACAGCTCCTGCGAAGTGCGCCAAGACGATCATCTCGAGCTGATCCACCGGGTCCTCTACCATTATCAGCAGTATTACGAGGAGAAGTCGAGGGTTGCGAACTGGGACGTGTTCCTCGTGTTCTCTCCCCCCTGGCTCACCAACCTCGAGCGCGCCCTCTTGTGGATCGCGGGCTTCAGGCCAAACCTCTTGTTCCGCCTCGTCTCGTCCTCCGTCAATGACATGACCGAGGACCAGAGTCGGAGAATGGATAGGCTGGTCGCGGAGACAAGAATGGAAGAGAAAGCGCTCAACGACGAGCTGGCAAAGATCCAGGAGAGAGTGGGCGCTCCTCCTCTGGCCAATGCGATCAGGCGGTACAGAAGGACGGCTCAGGACGGCGAGACGGCGGATGGCAGCGGCGACGACTCGACACTCAGCGGGTTGAGGAAGGCGTTGGAGAAGGTGGTGGCGAATGCGGACATGCTGAGGGCGACCACGGGGGAGAAGGTGGCGTTAGTATTGACCCCTCCTCAGATGGTCAAAGTTTTGGCGGCGGTCGCGCAGCTCCAGCTCAAGGTCAGGGGCTTGGGATTGCAGAGAGATGCTGAGAAAGGGCAAAATGGTGGGAATTGACGTCGTGAGCATGGGAAGCGAGATTGGCTGTGCATCACCGTTCTCTTCTTTTTGTTTTTTCCTAATTCTTGATTTGGGGATGTTAAGTTCTCAAAGATGGTTTGGTTCGGGTGTTTGTTCTCGTCGAATAATTTAGCAAGGATTTTTGTTAACGAATAATCTGGTGTACTTCTTAACTAAAATCTAAGAAAATGGGAATGGTTAATCGCTGATTACACATAATAATTGTGCGGGTTTAGTTGGTCAATCTGCATAGGCAATGGAGAGGGTATCAGTCTATATAGCAATTAGGGAAAGGTGAATCTGTGTAACCTTCTACGTGCTGTGGAAGTATAGGTCGATAAAAGATAACGAGAGCTCCAGTGATGGATAAGTGATGACGCCGTCTCGTGATGAAAAAGATAAAGATGCTCTGAAATGATTGCAGCCCATGAACCAATTCAATGGGCATCCTTTCATATTGAAATCTGGGCTTTTGCCCATCTCTTCCATCCCCACCTCAGGGCACCCTAGGGATCGAGCTGGACTTGGCCCAAGTACTACTGTTTTGGCGTGCGTTGCTTCAACAGAAACAAAAGTCTGACCAAAAAAAAAAAAAAAAAAACAGCAACAAAAGAATAGAAAGAACATAGGAATGCATTTCTAGGCCGGATACGTTATTGCTTAACTTAAATACTACATGGGTTCTAATCTTCCCCATGGTAGTGGATGTCTTCCTTTTACACAAACGGTCCTATATGTTAGTTTCTGATCGAACGTGTCTAATTATGTCACTCGGGTAAATAGGGAAGAAAAATGTACCATCACGCTAGAAGGAAACCAACTGAAAATTGCTTTGCTCCTAGTATATAACCTTTGTCAAGGCTGGAATTAACAAAATCGTAACGCCTATGTATTAGACGATAGTTACAGAGAGTATAATGCTTGAGGAGGAAATGTCACTATAACTTGTTTACCATGTGATGTGTTTGTTTAGACGAGCTAATCATTCGACAAATGATTCCCACTTATTTCAACAACCAATTAAGGTTTGTCGGATCACATGACATGTTTTAAGTTTGAATAAGCTCGTTTAAATGTTTCTTTGAGTGCTTATTCACGTTCATACGTGCAACAACTTTACATCATGCACGCGATTGTGAGGAGTGTGTGAACAAGAAGATTCCTCCATGGTTGGAAACAACTCACCGTCGAGCATTAAAGTGCTGAATATTTACGTATGTCAGCTTTTGTCCTCGTTACATAATGAACTTCGCCACCACGACTCCGAGATCAAATTCATAATTGTTCGATTGAGATGAATTTGCAGTCATAATTGTTGCAAGAATAATCAAGCAAATTGCTCGAATTCACGGCGTCAGTGTTCCCGATTCTGCTTGCTTGATGTTTGTCCGTGCACGATCCAGTCCTTCGGAATCCATCAAAGCTTACATTAAGAAATGGACCTGCACATGAACACGGGTTGGGCCATTCGAGATTTCGATCAAGAATGACTCTCTAAGTTAGTACATAGAGGAGAGTGCATGATTCAAGTTTCTGAAAGGAAGAAGAGAGGTTAAATCCTAAATATGGAGCTTACTATATATAGCTTGAGTCTCATGTGAATGTTTAAATGGTAAACCGCGTCATCATTTAATGGTTTAAATTTTTATAGGAAAAATCTTACAAATTTATCCCTATCCAATGGATTATTGTCGACAGATGGCGGCACGATCTAAACAAGTGACAGCGGGTCACAACAAGTAATGGTCAAACCGAGTCGAGGACATGTGGGACCGCCACTACCAGGTTTAAGTGGAGGCTTTATCAGTGCACCATCCATCGGGTAGGCCAATCTGAATTCATTTGAGAGTCGTTCTTTCTTAGTCAAACCTATCGCGTGGGAGTCACTCATCCTGTGGGGGTAATGAGGATATGTGGCGTGCGCTTAGTGGCTACCCCAGTCCTCCATTATTAATATTCACGCTTTCTGCCTCACTTGGTTTATCTCTAGTTTCTTCACACTTTCCTCATGATTATCTCTGTTACATAAACACATGCAAGCAGGATTGTTTTCCGGCTCCAAGAGGTTCGTCATTTTTCCAATTAAATTAATCTAGATAGAAGCTCCTCGGTTGTTAAATTTGAAAGATTTAGTTGGATCATTGTGACTTAAAGTTATTACATGAAGATGAGATTTAATACTTAAATATTTTATCAAAATCAGCTTCTATAATATAAGGAAAATTATCTAAAAAGTCATAAATCTATTGCACTTTTGCCAATTTAGTCCTAAACATTTTAACTTTGTAAATTGAGTCCTAAATCTTTTCACTTCTTGCCAATTCAGTCCATCCGGCCAATTTTAGTCAGAAAATGCTGACTTGGATAATTTTTAATAATATTTTAACATTTATATGAATTTCATAGTAATAGAAATACATGTCCTACCGTTTTTGAATTTTTATTATTATTTTCTGTTTTTTCCCTTCTTTTTTTTTTCCTTTCTTTGTGGCTTTTTTCTTGGCCTTTTCCAGTGGTCGGCCACCAGCCATCGGCCATAGCCAGTCGACTAGCCTCGCTTACCATAGGCAAGGCTCGGCCGAGCGAGGAGGAGCCTTGGCGAGGGGAGCCCTTGCCTAAGCGTGGCCCAGCCAACCCTCCCCCGAGCCAGGGCGACCTTGCCAAGCGTCAACAGGGCGAGGCCGCCTTGGCCTCAGCGAGGGCCAACCTCCCAGGATCCGGCGAGGCTCGCCCTCGCCCAAACCAAATCTGGCGAGGCCAGCCCTCACCTAAACCAAATCTAGTGAGGCTGGCCCTCGCCCTTGGCCGGGTGGGCCTGTGGCTTGTGGTCGACGCCCACCCAGCTAGGGGCGAGGGGGCCAGCTTTGCCAGATCTAGTTTGGGTGAGGCCGACGCTCGCCTGGGCGAGGGCGAGCCTTGCTAGATCTGACGAGGCCGACCCTCACCGAGGCCAGGGCGGCCTCACTCGGCTGACACCTGGCAAGGCCGCCCTAGCCTGGGGGAGGGTCGGCCTCGCCTAGGCAACCCTAGTTGGGCTGTGCCTGGGCGAGGGCTCCCCTGCCCGGCTAGGCCTCGCCTGTGGCGGGTGAGGCTAGTTGGTAGCTATGGCCGATGGTCGGCCGTCGCCTGTGGCTAGCGGTTGGCCACCATAAAAGGCTAAGAAAAAAGCCAAAAAGAGAGAAAAAAAAAAGGAAAAAATAGAAAAAAAATCAAAAAAATATTAAAATATTATTAAAAATTGTCCACGTCAACACCGACAATCCTATATGGTACCGCCGGTGTCCACGTCAGCATTTTCTGGCCAAAATTGACCGGATTGACTGAATTAGCAAGAGGTGAAAATGTTTAAGACTCAATTGGTAAAGTTAAAAGGTTTAAGACTAAATTAGCAAAAGTGCAATAGGTTTAGGACTTTTTGGACAATTTTTCCCTATAATATATCTTCTTGATATCATCTCCATTGGCTCAAATCTATAGGAGCTTTCGGTAAAACTAGTGGACCAGATCTTCAAACATCAATTCCCTATCAATTGTTGAGAGGAACGATGAGTTAGCGGCTGTTTTTTTTTTTTTCCTGTTATTTTTATAACTACGTTCAAATCAATGACTCCACTATTCTCGTAAGACTAATTGGGATTATGACATACCAAACTTGAATGGGCAAATAGAAATTTCTCGATGTCGACTAACCAAGACAAAAGTTATATTACAAAGAGAACGAGATGTACATGCATGAAAAACCTTTAAAACATCACCACGTCAAGCTAGAGACGTAAAATTAGGAAACCAACTTAGACAAGTATCGATGAAAAGTAAGTGACTTTGCAACCTACAATTTTAGAAACCTCAATAACAAAAGAAATATATCGAATCACGCTCTTGAAAATCAGTTGGTCCCACATCACAAATGTAGACAATAAACTTTCTATCCCCTGTCGGGTGTATCTTATCCATCATGGATTACCCCTAAGCAGCAGCTAGCTACTGCCTACCTCCAAAGGAAAAATATCCATGCCATTCTGAATATAATAGCTTAGAAAACAATAATGAATTTAGGGCTCCACTCTCGTGGGAAGTTACTTGTACTACTTGTCTACGAGCTCCCGACCACTCAATAAACAATGCGCCAACGAAAAGCAAGCAGCTTCGGAAAGAACAGAGATAATTGATAAACATTACTAATGCATCATAGATGACATAGATATGAACATATAGCTCTAGGGTCTTCTTGTTTGTTGGGTGGTTCCACTTAGAAGGACGGCCGCTTTTGTCAACAAAGATCGGCCAATCGCTATATCCACGTGTTTCATAGGGACTTTGGATCTATGTCTCATGCTGATAAAGTTCTCATTGTTTATATAGGATCGACCACCACTTTCTGGCTACCTAGTTTTTGGAATGTTATGTTCTCACTGAGCCTCATGATCACTAGGAATATTCCGTCGTATGATGACAAAAGTTAGCACGAAAGAACGTCAAAACCCTTGAACCGACTCTAACCTCATTGACTCATGCATATGTTTAGCTTCATGCTTATCGATAATGCAAAACTTTATAAAGGAGTATCATCCCTCGTGGATTCGGATCGTAAGTGAAGTCCCTTCCGAAACATAAATCACAAAAATCAAAGGTAGCTGCTGAATTGACTGCCCCTTTTCATTGGTCGATTTCTCACTCAATCTCACTCACGTGTCTCTAATGTACCCAAAAAAAAAAAAAAAAAACAGCTTGAGAGAGAGAGAGAGAGAGAGAGAGAGGATAGTCGCTTGAGGTCGTGGTTGCCAGTGGCATTGGGCATTGGCCATTTTGATGATGGCGGTGGCTGGCCTTTGCTCTAGAGGTGGCAACACTGCAGGAGAGGGACTAGGTGGAACGGTGTTTCTAAACCCACATAAGACAAGCCGTTTCAACCAATTGGACTGACAATCGAACTAATCAAAAATCGATCAAACTGCACACAGAAAAATGCCTTCACCACTAGTATGGATGTTCATGTGGTGCTAATGGCCATAATTAGTTTGTATTGCATATTTATCAATAAAATTCTTCTGGTGACCAGTTTAAATAAGTTATTGAATCGTTATCTAAGACTCAGATGAGTCGAGGCAGTTGTGAAATTAAAATTAATTATTTTAAAATGGTCGGAGATCTAAGTTATCACTTGTAAAATCATAGGACCAAGTTATGTACCGTACAATAATTTTGGAATAATTAGCAACCTTACCCTATAATTTGCGTGTGTTTATGTGCTCGGATGCAGTCATCTTGGCTTCAGCTTTTGTGGGCGCATTAGGCCAGGCCTAATCCGAGCTGAACTTATCGATATATCAGAGTATTGAATAGGGCGTATCTCTTGTTTTTGTGGAGAATCTCTTTAACATTTTCTTTGTTTGACTCAGAAAGCAAATCAAACAAAAGAAGGGAGCAATTTTCTAGATGTCATTTTCTTTTACCATTTTTAAGACTACAAGTTCACCTAACAAGAAAACTTCTCTAAAAGCATCTTCACATGTGAACAATGCTGCAAAAACACAACCCAAAATTCTAAATCTTTTACCTAAAAGGCAAATGCTGTGCTTGAACATATTGTTAGTTGGAGCAACATCGTAAGCAAAGACGTAATCCTAAATCCATATTTTTTATGTAGTCCATGTGTCCTGCTACTATGAGGCAAGTAAACAACATGCACTGGCTTTGACCAAAAAAATAAAATAAAATAAATGCACCGACTGATTGGCGGAATTAAAAAATAATATCTAGGTTTTTGGGCTTCCTTTGGAGTAATATGAGCTTTTTAAATTCCAACAAGCTCAAGTTTTTAGCTTCAAAAGACTATGACAAACATCACAACATAACACAGTTAAGTATATTGAACGTGCAATATCATAAAGATTATAGTCGAATTAAAATATTCAAGATCTAGTAAAGGACAGGCCATCCATGTAAATTTGTGCAATGTGTAGCCTAACTCACTGTGAACATCCACAGGATCTTGAAAAAATATTGGGTAAAACTATTTTGTCATTGAAGTAATGCACCACTTCACTCATGAATCGTCATGTGCTCAAGTGGGGGTCGCTTTTCCTTCTTCTTTTCTCTCTCTCTCTCTCTCCTTTGTTACTCACTATATTCTCTCTTTTCTTCGGCTTTCTTTTTGTTTTTTGAGGTCATGAGCGATAATGGATTGCGACAATGGACAGAAGCGTCAACCGGCCATGGGACGAGCCAGGCTTGCAAGCAACTAGATTTGGTCGGCATTTGGAGACTGAGATGAGCAAGGCCAGATTTGGATGAGTGGCTCGCAAGTGACGCCGACTTTTGTCAATGGCCATCATCGGTGTCGTTTGGCTAGACCTAGTTGGCTCTGTCAATGCCCGCGACTCTACCGATGGCGTCGGTGGGTTTTTCGAGCAAGAGGGATCATAGGCTAATGCCGAAGAACATGGTGTCAAAGTTAGACAGCTCCTCAGCGCATCGGAGGGACAAATAAGAGGCGGTAGTGGCTCGAGGGTGACAATGGAGAGGGAGGAGTTGGAGGCATTGTATGCGTAGTGGAGGTATGCGCTGCGCTGGAGGAGGTTGGTGCATTTGGCGTATAGCTTTCTGGCGAATTTCTGCGACGTGCAGGCGAGGGAGAGGGGCCAGAGAGAGAAGGGGAGATAGAGAGAGAGAGAGAGAGAAGCAATAGGGAAAGGAAGAAAAAGGGAGACGCCATTGTTGTTGCAGGGATCGAGTTTGGAGAGAGGGTAACGGTGGAGAGAGATTAAGAGAAAAAAATCTGACAAGTGTGCCCATTATGAATACGTGGTGATCAATGAGTGGAGTGGTATATTATTACCTACATAGCAAAACAAATCTACCCAATGTTTTTTTCGATGATATCTAGTCTCATCATACTTTTACAAATACTTTTAAGATACATAATGCAAGATAAGCACACAATTTCAGCTGACTCAGCTCCCCAATTTTCTGTTTAGCCTTCGTGATGGATTTGAAAGAATGACTCCACTGAGGCTGATATATTGAAGTTGAAAGATAGTGAAAACGAATAGTTTGGTGGGCTAGAGAAGACACTTCACCACATTTCCGACTAAAGTAACCGATGGATTGCAATGTCGGCAAATTTATTTGTCGGACCTAGATGCATTAGTGTTATCAGAGCTTCAGTTACTATTTTAAGTATAGATGACAGCACGTGTTAGAACATTGTCGAATTTGTTCTCATGGCAGATAGCTGAGCTTTAATTGGAGTGATCCTATGGATTCATGCAAATTGCTATGTCAAGATAATCCAGTAACGCGACATGTATGCCCTCTAAAATAACTTTCGAGTGTGAGAGATGTTTTTCTTTTAAATTAACTCTCACCTCTCCATCTATCTCTGAGATGTCTGGTTATCGTCACTAAATTAAGTATTGACCAACTAATTCTGTACGCTCCTCATAGTAACTTATGCTCATCACATGAATTTTCGCCATTCCAATGCATTAATAATGATAAAATATATAAATATTAAACTACATATTCATCTAATTTTTTAAACTTTTAAAATACTTGACAGTAATCTATCAAATCTCACACACTATTAGAGTATGAGGTTCCAAATTCAAATATATCCATATCCCATTTGCCTCCCCAATTTAATATATCCACACTTAATATTAGGCAAAAATATTAGGCTAATCGTAAGGATGATAATAGAATATTTATATATTAAATCACATCTAACAACCTATGCATATTATCATGTTGAAAGATAATAAAAAAAATTATAACATTTATCCCACGGTGATTGACTTAGATTTATGGACATAGAAGTCATGTTCCTCAGAAACAATAAATTATTCCCCAATTTAAAACCAAATTGGCAAATTTCTATCATTTCGTGAAACAAAAAACATACAGACTCTTTTTTGCGGTGGTGAGCGTTAAGAAATTGTTCATAGGAAAAATAACTAATGATCTTTTTTTCAAGTAACTTGTTAGTAAGTTATCAACAATTTTTATAGTTTAAAATTAGCAATTTTTGTACTAACTAATTACTAATTTTGGTTTGCATAACTTACCAATATCTTAAATTTACTAATTCTTATATGGGGATCAACCTAAGTTACCAACTTTTATCAAGTTAAATTACCATGTAGTTTTGTATTATCGGCTATCTTTTGAGTGACCAACATCTAGGTTTTGTTTGTTTCACAAAAAATGAAATCGATTTGGAAAATATTTCCTAAAAATGATTGTTTCTATTGCCCTAAATAACCAATTAATTGAAAATGTTTTCATTATTGACAACAATTTATATCAAAATATTTTTTGTGGATAATAAAAAATCTTTCATTCATTTTTTTAAGCAAAACAAGCAATCATTTTTAGGAAAATATTTTTTTAAATAATTCATTTTCTGTGAAACAAACAAACAAAGCCTTAAGTCACATAGTTACAAACAAACAACGCTCCTCATAGTAACTTTTGGCCATTTGCACTTTCTCGAGTTACTATTCATCCTTCTCTCTCAAAGCTTGGGTGTGCAGTTAGTATTCATTTGCTGCAGGATTTGCTAATTCCAAGCGATCCGGCCATCCGTTGGCGCTGTCCTTTGGAGGCTGGGCACGTTTTGAGCTGTTCTACCTCTCCATCGAAGCTTTTCCCTTGGTACACCCCCTTCGAACACCAATGTTCCTTTTCGCTTAGGGTTTTGTGGGTATCTCCATGGATTCTTCTACAAAGAACCCAGCCCCTTCATCTGGTGCAAGCGAAGGCCAGAAGGGCAAGGTCCATCAAGTTGTTGAGGCTAGTAGAGGACGAAGCTGGAGTAGGCCCTCCACTTTGGTTCCTCAAGCCCCTTCGTCTGCCATGGAGGTAGGCCAGGTGAGTTCTCCCAAGGCTCCTTCATTTGCTGCAGGTGAAGGCCTGTCTGCTATGGATGAAGGCCAGGCGGGCGCTATCCAAGCTCCTCAAGGTGTTGATACTTGATGAGGTCGTAGCCAAGTTAGTATACCCTCTAATTGTTCCCAGACTCAAGGTCAACAAGCAAGGGGCTCTAAACCACCCCCAAATCGCTCTTGGGTAAATATTGCCAAATCGGCTATGAAAGGTTACAATCTTTCTTTTATACCCCCTACTGTTGTTGATCACAAAGTTGTGGTAAACCTTTCTGAGAGAATCCTTGAAGCAATAGACCCGAAATGGCATGAATGCCTGGTCTAATACTATGTGGGTAAAAAGCTCCCATTCAAGCTTATCGAAGTTGCCCTAAAGCATGCTTGGGGAGCTAAACTTGCTGAAGTCTTGGTGAACAATGAAGGATTTTATTTCTTCCATGTTCCTGACAGGGAATTTCGAAGGAAAATATTGGATAATGGGCCATTGATAGTGGCCAGGGTCCCTTTAATTTTGCAACAATGGCATCCGTTACTAGAGTTGAAGAAGGATTGCCAAGCTTCTGTCCCCGTTTGGGTCAAGCTTAAGAATTTCCCCAATACCTTATGGTCAGCTCCAAGGATCAATGTGGTGACAAGCGCCATCGGGAAGCCACTCTATGTTGATCACAGAACGAAACAAATGAAAATGATCTCTTTTGTTAGAGTATGCAAAAAAATATCCGCCAAACAACCTCGTTGTGACTTAGTGGATCTTATCCTTAATGGGGAAACTCGCTCGGTGGCTGTGGAATACGAATGGAGGCCAATATTCCGCTCAAGTTATGGCACTTTCGGCCACAAATGCCCGGCTCAAGTAAGCTCCTCTAGTCCAGCCAAGACGTCTCAAATAGCGTTAGTCCTTACTTTGCCCCCAAAGCCCTATTCCTACCCATATTCCAGGGTCAGTCCCAATTGCAGGTGCCTCTATGGAAGGTTGGGAATAGGCTTAGTATAAAAAGAAGAAGCAGGCTTAGAAACCAAAGGAAACAGATCCCTCCCCTTCTATGAAAACTAGTGAAGCTGCTCCTAGTGCTATGCTGCCTTCTGCTTCTAGGACGAAACAGAAGAAACAAATGCTGTCTCAGCAAAGTGTTGGCTTGGCTCCATCCTCTCCTGCCGGTACTGCTCGTCTTTTGGACCCTAACTCCTTGGTCCCTTCATCTAGCTCGGATGTAGATTTAGATGATGAGGCAAGTAATTTAAGTAGCTCAAATGAGGAGGACCATAAAATAAAATAAAAATAAAAATAAAAAAAGCTCCGTTGCTCCTCATGATGTCACGCCGAAGGATATTAAGCTTGCTGTTCCAAAGCCTGCTTCCCAGCAGATCAAGCCACTGCAGGATCTAGACCCATATCCAGCTCCCTCTGCTCCTAAGTCTTCTACTCAGCCCAAGCCGGTGGCCAATCAGCGATGTGTGGGCAAACATCGATGATGTTCTTACCTCTCTATCTAGTTTTATATTTATGAATGTAGGTGTATGGAATATAAGGGATCTTGTAAATCCCATTAGGCAGGCAGAAGTCAGAAACTTTATTAGCTCTAATAATATATGTTGTGTTGGACTTTTAGAGACCAAAGTTCTAGAGTCCTATTACTTATGTCAAGCTGGAAATGGTGTTCTAACTATGATTATTCCCTTAAAGGGAGAATTTGGCTTGGATGAAATCATTTCTTTGTGGAGTTTGTTGAGTCTTCTTCTAATGCCCAAGCAATCCATGACAAGCTCATGTCCCTTGATACAAGGACTGACTTTTGCCTCTCGGTAATATATGAGAGCACACCTTCATTTCCCGGTGGCCATTATGGGAGGAACTTACTCTTCTCAGCATTAGCCTTCTGGATTTTCCTTGGCTATTGGCGAGGGATTTCAATGCCATTCGGGACCCGTTGGATCAAATAGGTAGCTTGGACACTTGGCTTCCCTCTTATGAAGAGTTTGGACATTGCCTAGCCCAGGCAGAATTAGAAGACCTAAGATACGTTGGCTATTGTCTCACTTGGTCTACTTCTTTGGGTGCCAACCAAAAACTGAGGAAAATTAACAGGGTACTAGTAAATACGAAATGGTGCCATGACTTCTCTTTCTCGAAAGCCTCCTTCCTTGCCCCGGGCAATCCGACCATACTCCAATGGTTATCAGAGTTTTGGCTGATATTACTTACAGAAAACTTTTCAAGTTTTTTAACTTCTAGATGAAGCACCCAGATTTTCACACAATACTTTTTCAGGTGTGGGAAAATCCGATAGCTGGAAATCCCAAACTATCTTATAAGTTAAAAGCCCTCAAGCACCGCCTTAAGCAACTCAACAGGGAGTCCTTCTCAAATATATCGATCAGAACAACAATTGCTAGGAATGCTCTCCGGTGCACTCAGGATGCCCTTCAACAAGACCCAAGTAATCTGTGGCTTGCGAAACTAGAGAGTAATCACCTTTGGACATTCTCGGATTTCCGTCTACAAGAGGAATCCTTTTATAGACAGAAATCTAGGATTATGTGGATAAAGGAAGGTGATAATAACACTAAGTTTTTTTTATCACTCTGTCAATAGAAGGCATCTGAGAAATAGAGTTCTATCGGTTGCGTATGCTCAGGGTAATATTGTGACTGGTCCTGGCGAGGTACAGTAGCTTATTGTTTCCCACTTTTAGGAACTCCTGGCACCAATAGACACTCCATCCAAGCCAACCCTGCAAGAGATCCAGGTGGTTCTTTGGCACTCCCTCAACCCGAAACAAGTCCATAGCCTATCTCGTCCTGTGACGAATATGGAAATTCATGATACATTATTCTCTCTAGTTGGGGGCAAAGCTCCTGGACCGGATGGGTTCAATGCTAATTTTTTTTAAAAAATAACTAGGATGTTGTAGGTCCTTCGGTTATTGAAGCGGTCAATGACTTCTTTATCTCTAGGAACTTGTTGCGTGAGATGAACAATACAATTTTAGCCTTGGTGCCTAAAATTTCTAATGCGTCCACAGTCTCCGACTATAGACACATTGCTTATTGTAATACAATTTACAAGTGCATCACAAAGATTATAGCTAATCGTCTGGCGGCTGTTCTTTGCTCCATCATTAGTCTACCTTAGAATGCATTTGTCAAAGGCCGGAGAATCAGTGGCAACATCTTGCTGGCTCAAGAATTATTCAGTGGATTCCATCTTGATCCTTACTTGCCAAAATGTGCTATTAAGGTAGATTTTCATAAGACGTATGATACCATTGATTGGGATTTCTTAGAATTAACTCTCCTTGCGTTTGGCTTTCCTAATCACTTGGTTGGGCTCATCATAACTTGCGTTCGTTCCCCAAAATTCTCCATTTCCATCAATGGGGAGCTTTACAGCTTCTTCTCTAGTGGCCGTGGTTTATGCCAAGGGGACCCCATGTCCCCTTTTTGGGATCCTACTTCTGAAATCTAGACAACCGAGCTTCAAGTTCTTCTGGATGTGCAAATTAATTTGCCTTTCACATCTTTTCTTTGCAAATAATGTATTCCTCTTTAGTGAAGCAAATATAGCCTCTATTTCTCTCCTTAAGGATGGGCTGGATATCTTCTCTTCTTGGAGCAGTCTAAGACCTAATATGAGTAAGAGTGAAGTCTTTCTAGCGGGCGGGACCAAGATTTCTCGGAATCAAGTTCTTCAAGTTCTCGGCTTCCAGGAGGGCAAGTTGCTAGTTCGGTATCTTGGTGTCCCCATTATCTCTTCGCAACTTGGCAAGTCTAATTGTAATGCCCTTGTCAACCTCATTATAGCAAGAGTGCAATCTTGGGTACAACGTTTCCTCTCTTTTGTGGGCCGCCTACAGCTTATTAGGTTAGTCCTCCACTCTATACAAATCTTTTGGGCTAGTATCTTCATGTTACCTAGAGCTGTACTAGATCGTATTGAGCAAATCTTCAAACAATTTCTATGGAAAGGCCCAGGCCTTGGTAGTGGGGGTGCGAAAGTAGCCTAGGAAGAGGTATGCCTTCCAAAAAAAGGAGGACTTGGAATTCGTACTCTTCGTGAATGCAACACGGCTACTATGCTTAAACATATTTGGATTCTTTTTACAGACAAGGAATCCCTTTGGTGTAAGTGAATCAATTCTACTTACTTAAAAATGAAGAATTTCTGGATAATTCCTAAGCGCACCTTTTGCTCCTGCGCTTAGAGGAAACTTCTTGCTCTGAGGAAGGATTTCCAGCGTTTCTTTAAGTGGCGAGTGGGAGATGGCCATTCGATATCCCTATGATTTGATCCTTGGCACCCTTGGGGACCCCTCAACTTGTTCTTCACAGGCACTTACATTTATCGGTCCAATGTATCCAGGTAGGCTACAGTTGTGGATCTTTTTTCCTCTCCGAGCCAAGCTACCAAGATCATCCTAGAGGTGTGGACGCATCCTCTCCCTATTCTTTTGCAAAACCCTGATTGGTTTATTTGTTGGAGAATACCTCAGGTATTTTTTTCAATTGCATTGGCCTGGGAAGCCATTCGACCGAAGCAAAATTTCATCCCTTAGTTCTCTTTTGTTTGGAACAAAACTCTTACCCCGCGGTACTAGTTCCATCTTTGGCTCATCACTAGGAACCGGCTACCTACTCATGTTCTTTTACTATCCTACAGTAGGATCATGGATGGTTCTTGTGTCTTTTGTAATTCAAGACCGAATTCTATCGATCATCTTTTCTTTGGTTGTCAAATTACTGCTGGACTTGCTTCGTTTTGGGTACCGAAATGCAATATTATTTGGCAAAATAGGCCGTGGCAAGACACTATACTTTGGGCCCTAGGTTATCTCTCTGGTGATGATTTTACTCAATGTATTGTGAGGTATTCTTTTGCTGCTTTGTGCCACCTAATTTGGAAGACGAAGAACAACATCTTGTTCCAGGGCAAAGTTCTTTTTGTGCTTGCATTGAAAAATCATCTCATTAAAGTCGTAAGAAACAAGGTTATCACCTTCAGCCAAGTTGCGGATACTCCAAGGAATAGAAGAACTTAGCAAAGTTGGGGGCTAGACCCAACCATTTTCTCTTCGTAGGTGTTTTAGCCTTTCATGTATCTTTTCTTGAGGGTTGCCACTGTTTCGGTTTCCCTTTTATTTTTAGAACCTCGGCACCCTTCCACTCCTTGTGACTTGTTGTCACCGTGAGAGCAAGTTTTTGGTGCCAAGGTTGCCCTGCTGTATAGCTTTTTCTGGTTAAAAGTCAATACATAATATCTTACCTTACCAAAAAAAAAAAAAAACAAATAAACAAAGCCTTAATTGTTTTTTTCTTTGTTAAATTACTAACTTTTCTATTGAGTTACCAACTATTACTTGTCTAGCTTAGCAACCCCTTAAATTTGTCAAAGCTTTTTAGTTGTTAACGACCTAAATTAATTTGACTCGCCAACTTTTCTTCCACTAGATTACCACCTATTATCGTGTTACCAACTCTCATTTAAGTTATTTTTCGGCTTTTATTTGTATTATTCTTGATTTGCCGAAATTTTCATATGTTTTACAGACTTTTATTTTCATCTTAAGCATCCCCTTAGATTCAAAGTGTGTTTTTAGAAGGCACCGATCATAATTAGAGTAACTTGTCAACTTTTCTCTCATTGAACTTATTAACGAAGCTTATTGAATTTGACCAATTTCTCTTATATTTTGCCAAATTTTTATCTTTCTTAGTTACTGCTTTATGCATTAATTCTTATATAAAATTGCTCCCTCTAATTTAAGTGACTTATCTACTTTTTTCTGATATTTTATAAATAAAGGGGAGGGAATGGTGATCAGCATTAGTAACCCTTTGTAGGCATTGCCATTCCACACCCGTCATGGAATGTTCCATTTGAACCATAACTACTTCACATTACTTGCAATCCCAAAACTCCAATGGTGACAAGCCCATCACTAAAACCCTGCCAAGATTTAAAGTCAGATTGTCTTTCCACGCGAGATAAGTCATAATTACGGTACACAACCGGAGTTGCTCAATGTTCACTCATAAACGTGAATTACACACATTACCTTGTGGAAGACAAGCGGCCCTTTTATCACTAGATTAACCACCTTGGTAGTTTCTCTTAATTGAGATATCAACTAGTTAATAATTATCATCTCTCATTTGAGTTAGTTACGAACATTCATTTCATGTTTCTTTTTTTCTTTTTTGGTTTAATTTTTTTAACTTTTATATTAGGTTACTTTATGGGGAGTAAAATTGGTGAGTCATTAAATAAAGGTTGTTAATTTTCTATAATACTTGTTAAATTTAAGGTGTTGGTAAGAAATTTAAAAAGAGAAGGTTTTTTGTTTTTCATTGTTAGAGATAAGAGATTCTAGTAATTTTAATATGGCAAATAAACAATGGCAAATAACTCAAATAGGAGTTAGTAACGTAAAATTAATTGATAATTTAATTGTAGAAAAGGTAGATAATTAAAGCAAAGAAAAGTGGTAAGTTAGTAAAAAGGATAGTTGGTAAATGAAATCAACCAAAATAAACGGCGGTAAACAATTGAAATGAGAGTTGATAACCCAAAATTTGTTGGTAACTTAATCTGAGAGATGTTTATGAGTCACATTAAAAAGGTTGGTAGGTTCATTTGCTAATCTATAATAATAAGGCATTGCAAAGAAAGGTAAATAAAAGCTGGTAAAAAATAAGAGAATCTTTTTTGTTAGAGATTCGACTAATTGGTACAATAAAAATAAAACACCACATATACATTGGTGACTTCAACAATAAGAGTTGGTAAAGCAAAATTAATTGGTATCTTGATTGAAGAAAAGTTTATAATAACTAAAATTAAAGTTGGTAATTTTAAATAGTTGGTAAGAAACATAAATAAAAGTTGTAACTCAATAGAAGAGTTATTAAATTTAAAAAGAAATAAACAAATCAAGTAAATAGCTCAAATGAGATTTGGTAATCCAAAACTAATTAGTAATTTAATCATACAAAAGTTTGTAAGTCACGCAAATAAAGGCTAACAATTTCATATAATAAATGGTAGATTTGAAATTCCTTTAAGAGAGGCAAACAAAAAGTGGTAAATGATAATAAAAGTTGATAAATTGAAAAAAAAAATGGTAACTTAAGGAGAGTTGGCAATGCAAAACTAGTTAATGACTTAAAAAGAAAATTGGTAAATCACTGAAATAAGAATTGGTAAATTTATAGAAGAGTTGAGAAATTTATGACACTGGTAAGAAAGACAAGTAAAAGTTAGTAAATGATAAAAATAAATCGATAACTAGTAAATTGTCAAAAAGAGTTCTTTTCATGAAATT
Source organism: Eucalyptus decipiens (assembly GCA_014182575.1). Classification (NCBI taxonomy): domain Eukaryota; kingdom Viridiplantae; phylum Streptophyta; class Magnoliopsida; order Myrtales; family Myrtaceae; genus Eucalyptus; species Eucalyptus decipiens. Next base: position 36,737,121 of record CM024619.1, read on the forward strand.
TAGGTGTCAATAAGGGCGTTCTTGCTAACTATTTCGTTCCCGTGAACAATTTTTACTTAGAAATAATTTTTTTTGTTTTGTTCCCGAGAATAATTTTTGAGCTTTTAAAAGTATTTGTAATTGTCCAAAATTTATATTCCTGAGATAAAAATATATTTGGTAGAATTCTTAAATTTTTTTGTTTCTTTTAATTTGTAAATACTTTTATTATTTTTTTCTTTTTCATTTTCCTTTTCTCTTCTTGTTCCTCCTTTTTGTGGCCGGCGACCAGCTGGATGAGGTTTAGAGAGCTTGCTAGAGTCTCACTAGTGACTAGGCAAGCCTTGTGATGGCCTAGGAAGGCCTAGCCTCGCGCTAACTAGCAAGGCCGAGCCTCATCGTGGTTGGGTGAGGCTCGATCTTGCCTTGGCTGGGCTAGGTCGCCAGACATGACCGAGGTCGGCAACTAGCCAAAGGTAAGAAGAATAAAAGGAAGTAGAAGAGAAAAGAAGAGAAAATAAAAAAATAAATAAACTTGATTCTATGAATTGTTCTTGGGAATAAGAAACAATTGTTTTCTGCTTTTTGATTATGTTCCAAATTTATTCTTGGGAACAAAAAAAAATAGATTTTTGTTCTTCTCAGACAGATTTTTATTCTTTTTTTGTTTTCGGAAATAAAATAATAGAATTAGTTATTCTCAAGAGTATTACCAAACAGGCCCTAAGTCACCTATGAGCCATCGAGAAATGAGATGATTGGTAACGTTTTCCACCAACAATTCTTTTATAAACTTATCGATTGTTTCAGGAATCTATTAGCAGCGAAAGAACAAAATCCAATTTTACTGGAAACGAAATAGTTGAATTGTCCCTAAACTCGAGGAGAAGAGACGACTTGCAGTTATTGTTAGCTTCATTATTGCGTTTAATGGTGACCCAAAAATTGTATAGGTGATTGTCCTCATACAATTCGCAATGACACTCTTAACGGGTTAGTTTGAAATCTTTTTTTTGAAGTGGGGGGGTCATGGCTGAGTCAAGAAATGAGTATATTAGATTGGACAAAACCTACTCTATTAATATGATTAAAATTAGCATTCTTCCCAAATAGTTAGGTTTGGTATACCCTAGAAATGAAATATGGCCAACTCGACCAAGTCGCAAGCAATTCAGTCTCTTTCTCTCGATTTATGACCACGTGATACAAACGATAGGCATGGCCCTTATAAAAATGGGAATCCTGTCATGTCGGCTGATGCGCCCATCCTTCGCATCCTTTTAAACAACGCTTTCCAGCTGCTCAGTCGACATGCCATCGATCGAGCACCGAGCCTCGGTTTTGCTAATGAACGAAGACGGTGACTGCACTGGCATGGGACCATGCCGTCCCACCACATTAAAAAAAAAAAGGAAAGAGGAGTTGAGTGACCATTCCCCAACCAAAGCACACACCGAGCTGACGCAAGCCAGCGTTGATTTCCTCACGTTCTCTTTCTTTCCCCCTCAGGGCATTAACAATCTGCACGTGTTGCAAACGTCCCGTCAGGGCTTGTGCTAACGCGAGGGTCTGCAAGAAAAAGGACACGTGGGCCGCCGTCGTGGTCGATTTTAAGCCATTGGTTAATCATATAATGTAATGGAGGGGGGCAAGACAAGCTAATGTAGCCTTGCCAAACCTTAGTGTAGCCTCTTTTTTTTGGGTGAGAGCGGCGTTGCCTCTTATATTTTCATGTTTTTCGCTAATTCGAGTGGTGTTGTAAAAGTAAGTAATTGAATAACAAAATAAATATGATATAGAAAATAAATTTGATATTGGATTTACGTCATTCGATTTGCTCCATTAAAAGAACAACATAAAATTTTCCAAAACTATATATCATTCAAACATTTTTAGTATTTTTTAGTCCTAACCTCTTGAGAAATCTATCCGAATTAGAAATCCAACCATAATTAGAAAACTGCTCTATTCAGAAAGTTATTCAAATTAAAAAATCCTATTTAGATCGGATTTCTTTCACAGCGAAATATATTATCAACTGATGTTATTATTTAGAGTGGAGGCAGAATTGAAACTATCTTATAATGTTAATTGAGAGTGAACTTATCAATATTCGTGCTTTAAAAGTTTCGTTATCTTCATTGGTAGGATTCCATTCTTGTCCAACATGTTATATTGGCAAGTTTTATGATCCTCACCGGGATGGCTACATCTACGAGTAGAGACAAGAGATATCTGTTAGGAACAAATTTCAAGTAGCTTCCAAATTTAACAGCAGCAAAGCCTCACTATAGGGCTTTCAAGCCATCTGTGAAGGGCTTGTTTGGTAATCGGCCAAATGGTTTTTATTTCTATTTTCTTGTTTTCAAGAGTAATTTTGGAACGGAATCGCATTTGGTAAAAATTTTATTCCCGGGAATAGATTTGGAGTAAAATCAAGAATAAAAAAAATAAAATTGATTCTTTGTTATCATGAACAATTCTAGAATCAAGTCTACCTATTTTTTTCTTTTTTCTCCTCTTTCTTCTTATTCTTCTTCCCTCTCTCTTGTTCTTCAGGTGTTGCTGCTGCCGCCATTGCCGTTTGCTGCCGCCACCACCTCCCGTTGAACGTTGCCGTCCGCCACCGGCGAGTCGGGCCTCACCCAGCTGCCGGCTTGGCTTAGCCGGCGACACTCCGATGAGGTCGTCGGCCTTCATCTGGCCGATCACCGATCATCCCAAGGCCGACGGCCACCTTAAAGAAGAAGAAGAAGTGGAGAAAGAAAGGAAAAAAATAAAAAAAAAAAAAAATTATATAAAAAATAAAAAAATGATATGAAGTAGGAATTGAAATTTGCTATATATATATAATACATATTTAATTTTGTATTTAATTTATTATTTAGTATTTATATTTATAGTTTATACTAAAGTTTATTATTTACTATTTATTAAAAATTTGCTCAGTTAATATTTTTATTACTTAGTATAAATATAATTAATCAATAAAATTTCTATGATCTCGATAAAATTTTAGAATGGAATAGAAATATAAATTCGAATTCTTTTGAAATTGAAAATATAATAAAATATAATATTATTTCTTCACTCATAAGAAGATAATTATACTGGTGAGTGATCCATGAGAATTCAATATTAAATTTACACTTATCTAAAAAAAATAATTAAAAAAGAATTGGAATGGAAATTTTATATAATTACCAAATGTATTTCTATTCTTTTTCTATTCCGAATTAAAAAATTTGTACAGTTATCAAACGCGTTTTTTTTTCAAAAATTATTTCTAAAAACAAAATAAAAAATAATTATTTTTTATTAAAAATTATTTCTAAAAATATAATAATTACCGAACGCCCTCTAAGGTCCGAAGAAGCTCCCTTCTCCCTTCCGGGAGATGTTCCGCTCGATCAGGAAATGTTCCGCTCGCCACCTATGGAAGCTGCTTAAATGCCTTCCTACCTTTGCTAACTGTGGCTCCTGATCGACGAGATAGATAATGATTACTCCTGAAAAAGCAGGAACCCTAATTCTTTCCTGAATCATGAACCCCTAATCTTTTAACCCTAAATCTGTACGGCAACCCCCCTCTTTTCTCTCTCTCTCTCTCTCTCTCTCTCTCGGCATTATTCTAGTTCAGGAGAAAGGAACGTGGTCTCCTGCCCAACAGCGCACGTCAACAAGGCAGTGAGGTGCGCGGTGCATCTCGGCTGACTTGTCAGCATTTTAACGTACAAAGTGGACGACAGTTTAACTTGGGCTGGTCTTGGATCACGATCCGGAAATAACATGATCGAGTGCTGTTTTCGCACATTTTGAAAAAAAAAAAAAAGAAATAAACTTTGACCCTCGTTCTCCATGTGGCGAGTGAACACTTAACCTATTCAATTTCTTCACGGCGCCACAATTGTTTGCTAACTTCACTTCCCCGATTATATATTCCACAACCCCCCCTCACTCCACTTCACACACGAACACTGCTCTTTTATTCGTAAAAGGCGACTAGTTCCCTCTCTCTCTCTCTCTCTCTCTCTCTCTCTCACCCCCTCCCCTTCTCCATCCCAAAAGACAAGAATGATGACGAGCAGCTTGCAAAGTTGGCCCGAGCCGATCGTCCGGGTCCAAGCCTTATCGGAGAGCGGCATCCCGCGGATCCCTGAGCGCTTCGTGAAGCCGCCCTCCGAGCGGCCCTCGCCGATTCCCAACTTCGCCCCTCAAGATCGCGACCGCGCCCGCGATGGCATTAATATACCCGTTATCGACCTCGCCGGCATAATGTCGAGCGCCGACGGGCCCACCCTCCTCCTCGAGCGCATCTCCTACGCATGCCGGGAGTGGGGGTTCTTCCAGGTGGTGAACCACGGGGTGAGCGAAGAGCTGATGGGGGCGGCGAGGGAGGCGTGGAGGGAGTTCTTCAGGCTGCCGGTGGAGGCGAAGCAGGAGTACGCGAACAACCCGAGCACGTACGAAGGGTACGGGAGTCGGATCGGGGTGGAGAGGGAGGCCACGCTCGATTGGTCCGACTACTTTTTTCTTTACTACTCGCCTCGCTCGGCCAGGAACCCTAGCAAATGGCCGGCAATCCCACTCTCGTGCAGGTTTTCCTTCCGCTATGTTCATGCCTTTATTGGTTCTCACAGATTGACAGTTTTCTTTTGGGTTCTTACATAGTCTGTGCACAATATTAGGTATATTAAGATTGATACGCTAAACTCAATATATTGAGTTATAAGTAAGAGTTTTATGGGATATTGGTTAGGGCTCGTTCACATGTTTAAATACAGTATACCATAATTTCAAATACAATATAACACATCATTTAATAATAACTCGATTTTATCATGTCAGTTTTAAAATTTTCATTTACATAACGATAGTCCCTTTTTGAGTAAGAATTTTATTGTTCAAACAAGAATGAAACCAAAGTCCAAATCATCTGTCAATTGTTATGTACTGTCGATGCTGGGTTATTTTTTTAATACTCTTCACGAGTACTTATTATTTACTAGATGACCTAGTGTCAACATATTAGGTTTTCTCTTAAACCCAATCCGATCCGATCAATTCAAGGATAAGTTCCTCTTATCCGATCTGGAAATCAGATCGAAAGAAATTCAAAACCAAAACACCTAATGGATTCTATGTAGTGTGGTCACTATACTATACGATAACGATCATCTTCCCTGAGGATAAAAATTAGGCCACGGGACCCAACATGATGTGATGTAAAATTGTAGACGTAGGTCACAATACACCATATCCGCGAGTAGTTTTATCTATCATTTAATTTTGTGATTCTAACTATTCCACTCTTTCATCCGCCGCAAAGTCAATGGTGGATGAAGCCACCTACAGAACTTTTCATGTTTGAGTGATGATGGAGTTCTCCTGTGTTTATACCTTTTTTAGGAAATCTTTACAACTAGGAAAATCAACCGTGTTTCTTCAAGTTTTATGCATTATCTGGGAAGAGCGGTGCAGCGGTTTGGCTGCATTTTTTCTTTTTTCTTTTTATCTTTTCTGAAGAATCATCACAATTTTCCATCTTTTGGAAAACTACTAGACGCACGCCCAAGATCCGCCTGATCCAACGGTGGATATGCATCGAATCACGTGATTTGAGTGCAGGCAATAATTGCTCATACCCCTTTGGCCCGAAAATCTAGAAGATTCCCCAGCAGGAGCGACGGTAGAAAGTGGACATCATGTCATATCCAGCTCAAAGGCATTAAAACGGCGCCGACATTTCCCTCAAATTAGACCCTCCTTTCCTTGTCGGCAGGTCGCCGACCTCGTTAATCTCGTTGAACATAATTTAGTAACTTGGCTTCTTAAGCCACATAATAACAGGACAAATTAAACCTCCATTGTGATCAGAGAGGACAAAGGTTGATGAGCATGAACGGAAGGATATAGGAACCAGGATTTGTTGACATCTTTAGCTATTAAGTATATCACGTCATTTGTAGATCATTTATGTGTTGATGCCGTTTTTTAATAGAAGACTTTTGTAAAGTTGTGTAGGATCATGGCTAACTATTATTATATCATCTATAAAGTAGATGAACTATAGTTGATTATTTTGGGAATTTAAACAGTTAAAAAGATCGTATGATATTCAAATATCATGATACTTATTTAATAAGTATATTGGTTGATTCAACGCAGGAAGCTCATATCAGAGTATGGGAAGGAAGTTACGGAACTATGCAAAAGATTATTGAGCTTAATATCAAGAAGCTTGGGATTTGAAGGAGACTACTTTGAGAGAGCGTTTGGAGGAGAGGAGTTTGGGGCATGCCTGAGGGCCAACTTCTACCCAAAATGCCCTCAGCCTGACCTCACTCTCGGCCTCTCCGCACATTCCGACCCGGGCTTCTTGACCTTTCTCCTCCCCGACCCGCACGTGGCAGGTCTTCAGGTGCGACAAGGAGACCAGTGGTTCACGGTCGAGCCCATCCCTAATGCTTTCATCGTCAACCTAGGTGACCAGATGCAGGTGCATCCCTCTGGTTCCCTCTCTATATATGTGGCGAAACAATACTTGTCCATATATTCCGTACACTATTAACTTCAGAACATTAAATTCAATGCATGACCTAAGACGCATGTGGGCTCACCGCCTTCAAACCTCCTCCCTTATTCTTGAACAGGAAGCAACATAGAAGTGCTAACTCTCTTTGCTTCTGCGTGAACGTTTAGGTGGTGACAAATGCAATTTACAGGAGCGTGGAGCATAGGGTGATCGTGAATTCGGCGAAAGAGCGAGTCTCGTTGGCATTCTTTTACAACCCCAAGAGCGACCTCCTGATTCAACCCGCCGAGGAGCTCGTGACCGAGGACCGGCCCGCCCTCTACTCTCCGATGACTTACGAGGAGTACAGAACTTACATCAGAACAAAAGGTCCTTGTGGCAAGTCACAGCTCCAATCTTTAATGCGGTTACCCACCAAAAAGTTGACACCATAAGAAACTTCTGAGGGCAATAAGTATGATCCGACGAGGAGCACTTCTGTCCCACCTCGCAGCATCTATGAACGTGAAGTTTGGCATCGTCGCCGCAGTCGATTTTAAGTCCTGATTGTCAAGTTGTGTGTGTATGTTTTAGTAGTGTGTAACGTGTTCTTCTAAGATCGATGTTGTTAGAAAAAACCTGTCTTAAATGGGTTAGTTCTTCGATAATCAATCGCTTATTTTAGGTATTCGTGAGAATCGTAGAATTCTAAAATCCTTAGTTACGAGAAAATATTTAGCGGTTGCTTCTCACTATGTCATCATCCCACGTGGAGTGCATTTTTTTTTTTTTTAATTTGGCCAATCATCACTTGACGAGTGTATTCCGATATGGAAATAAATAAAATAAATTAAAAATCTTTTTTTTCTCTCTTTTCCTCCTCCTTCGTAGCCACTTCTCCAGCTGATCTTATCAAATTCCAGCCCTCGCTCCAACGCAACCCCCATCCACAAGCCCTCCAACTTGCCGCGGTGGCTGTGCCAGCCGTGATCTGAGTTCCCTCCCTTCGCCAGAGCCCAACAACAATTGGGATCTCGATCTTGCTCGTCGCAGCGATGGACGAGGCTTTGTTTCAAATTTGGAAGTCGGCCATCGGAAAGACGAAAAGAGAGGGAATCGCGAGCAAATTGTGAATTTCTTAGTCAACTTTAGCATTCAAGTTTGGGTTTCTTTTGTTTTCCTATTCTGGTGATGAGTTGCAATGAAAAAAAGGATACCTTTAGCTTTCAAGTTTCTGGGTTTCCTTTATTTTTTGCCCCAGCTTCCATAAAATTCCCATAACCCAGCTTCCTTAGATTCCCCATAACTTAAGTTGTTTGCAGCCATGTCTTCTACGTTTGGCCAAAAGGACAAGCCAAGAGACCTACTGATTTTTTACCCGCGTTGCTCTATAAACCTCTCCAAACGTCAGATCTTTTGGCTAAAAAGACAAGCCGAGAGACCCACTGCCCCTTTTTGTCTCAAAGATTTTTCCCCAAATTTTTGTTCTCAAGAGATTTCTATTTTTCCAGATTTTTTGCCATTTGCTCAGGCCAAAAACGGATAAAGATGATCGCAAAGACGATGGAGATGGAGGACTCCTTCCGGCAAAGATGAAGCTAACAACAAGGATGATGGAGGGATGACTTGGTTTGAACGCGCAAAATGTTGGCCCGGACCGGCGTCGGCGGTGGACGCGCGAAGGTGACTTGAGCCGGAAGAGGACGAAGAGAGAGAGAATTGATGAGCAGATTTTCAATCTTTTGTGATTCCACGTCAGAATACATGTGTTAAAGAGGTGATTGGTTAAACTCAAAAAAAATGCACTCCATGTAGGATAATGAAGTAGTGAGAAGCAACCACTGAATATTTTCTCCTCAGTTACGTATGCAACATGTTCTCTGTAGTTTTACACTGTGTTGACAATATAAAGATATATGCATGTATACGGTAATATAATGTGTTTTAAAGTATTTCGTAACAATTAAAACTTTCAGAGGTGTAAATTTTCTACACAATCAACTTCAATCTGACATTAGAGTTAATTATCTTAGTTCAATTCCACATTTATGTCCCCAATCTCCACATTCAGATAGAATTGCAATCATGACACACCACACGCTTGTACACAAACTCGAAGTTAATTTTCTCAGTACTTTATATGTGATTTGAACCCTTCAATTTAAAATTGTGTGATTCTGATATCGTCTTTCTTTGAAATTGATGGCTGTTATTGCGTCTTTGAATACCAAAAAAATTTACTATGAGAGTACACAATTTTTTTGCTCAAACTTCTCAGGCTACAATTGTGAATCGTATGGACCACTAGGGCTAACAATTTTTTTTTTTTTGGACAAAAGGAGATACTGCATTCATTCATGAGAAAAACAAGTCTTACAAGACATCGATGGATAGAATTCCGAACAGAGAATTTCCGAAAGAGGAAGAGGGGAGAGCTCACCCAATTTACGGGAAGTTTTCTCGCTCGGTGTGATCTGGCCACCCAGTCAGCCGCCCGATTTGCTTCATGTGGACAATAGAGGACCTGGACTAAATTGCAAAGAATCAACATTTCTCTGCATCTTCCCGTAATTTCCTTCAAATTCCATGGAGGTTCGGCCCGGCCCGTTACCATCTCCATCAAATTAAAACTATCACTCTCACACACCCATCGAACCGGTTGACCAGAGAAGCTCCCCACGTGCGAAGTTACTTTTTCCCTCAAGTACAGTAGCCCGTGCAGGAGAGAGAGGGCTTTGGCTTGTTGAGATGAAGAAGCCCTAGCTTCGAAAGCAAAACCCTCGACAACCATCCCCGTAGAATCGCGGATGATTCCAGCGATTGAGCAAAGAAATTCGCCTGGAAACCACGAAGCATCAACGTTGATTTTCAACTCATCCCCTTCCGGCGGCTTCCACCGACCAGGTTCGACACAGGTTTTGGGTATTTCCCTTTTTCGATTTTGCCATCGACTGAAGCTTCGTTGCTGTTCTTGTGCAAGATCCACGAGATCTACTGTTTGCGGGGGCTTGGCTCTGAAAATGAAGTTATACGAGACTTCCAGATATTCCACAACACAGCCACGATGAGTTCTTTCTCCGGTAAGCCTTTCTTGCCTTTAAAAGCCTCCATGAGCCACTGGTCGAACCGCTTGATGTTGCTGGGAGAGCTGATAATATTAATGCGTGGGTCTGTCCATATGGATGTTGTCCATTTACACAGCAAAAATAGGTGTTCTATGGTTTCCATGTGCTTGGAACAGAACGGGCATAAAGGATCAGGAAGCAATTGCCTTCTGTACAAATTCTCCCGTGTAGGTATGGCATTTTGACACAGACTCCATAAGAAAATTCTCAGCTTTGGGGGTATAGCGATAGTCCAAATTCTAGTCCACAATGATCGTCGAGGTGTGAAGGAGCAGGATACTAGGGCTAACAATTGAATGAGCGATGTTTTAGAAATATTTATTTAACCGAGGGCCTGAGAATATGAGATGTCCCCTATCACAGGCCCATAGCATGAAAGCAGCTTCTATCATGCATCCCACGCAAGCTTAAATTTTTCACTTCGAAAAATCACATAAAATTCTTACGGTAAAATTTATCATAACTGAGTTGCAATTATATGTCGTATTTAGTGGCCAAAGATGTAAATTGATAAAATCAGAGTGACATTTCTCAACCCACGACATTTTTTCTCATCTATAAAGTGTAAAAACCAAAAGTTTTGGATTATCTTCATCTAAATAGATGCACAAATTTTGTTTACTTCTTTCCTTTCTTATTGTACATTTAGAAAATGTACCCTTTATTCTAGCTAGTTTCAAATGGATTAAACTAGTAATATTAAGAATAAAAACGATCAATATTTAATGTTCATAAAATTGACTTAGGAGTTGAAGACAAAATACTTTAAGCTTATTTGAAAGCTGCAAATCATAATGAAATAAATCTATGTTTGTCGTTGTCTTGGTAAAGTGTTCGATTAATATTATATGCTCTTAGATCTTATCTTATATGTATCGACAATTATATAATAATATCTTTCTCCGTACTATTTTTCTTGTAAAAAATCGTGATTTATTTTTAAATGACACAATCTGCTTTCATAGGGTTGCTTGTCTCAAGTATGGGTGAGAAACCACTATAACTGTGTAGCTGAGTTTTGTTTGGCCAAATTCCTCTCTCTTCAAAATTGGAGAAGGGAAAGATTAGATTGTCACTGCCTATTCTCTTCTGATATGTTCCCTCTTCTCCTTCCAAACAAAAGAAACTGTCCATCGTATTCATCTCCCTTTCTCTTCCCCTCCCGATTCATTCTGCTCACAGCTTTCCCTCCGGCGGAAGCTGTATTTCCGATCTCGATCTCATGTGAATCTTTTCTAGGCACTTAAGTTATAATAAACACAAATTTTATTTCCCAAGTCTCAAGATGGAAGAGATGCATCTCTCGCCATGATCCATACTTAAATACAGACTGGTCATATTGAACTTAGCTTCGACTCACTTAGATAGCTCTCAATTTCAAACGCTTTCATCAATTACATCCATGGCTGCTCCAAGGTTCCAGACGAGATCATGACCGGAAGATCTCCAGTCCAATCCAGAGTGACGTTAACCATTTGGCCATCAGACAATGCCTTCTTCATGTCATCTCCCAAAGCTTTCTTGATGAATGCTGATGGGATGACGATCTCTTGAACATATTCAGGACCAGGATAATATTCCTCAGGAGACTCCATGTTGAACAATGCCTCGCGTCTGTCATCAGCGATGAGAATGGCGGCCGCTCCGGCATTCTGTGCGTTCCATGCCTTCAGTGAGAAGAAGCAATCTGCCACCAATAGCTAACTCATTCGTGAGTTTGGATGGGGAAAAACGTATCATCAATGTGTTTGGTCTTCGAACTCCAGAAAAATTGCAGCAGTGGTCTTTAAAGCGTGGATATCTTTAGAATATATTAGTCCTTGACGTTTAAACACTGAATAGTTGCTCTTTCTTAGCTGCTCTCAAATGTTTGGTTGCCTAAGAACTGAGCCTGAAATTGAGGTTTCTAAAGAGATAGAAACTCTCAATCGTCTTTGTATATGATAAAAAAAACATTGAACTCCCACTTTGAGTAATAAAAATAGGATTTTGTCAAAAAGTGCCATTTGCACTTGTTAAATATTCAATTAAAGAAAGTTTGTCATTTCTAATGCATGTCTCTCTCATATTATGTGTAATCAATGCATTGAAAATGAAAATATATCTTTAAGAAATATGATTAACAAGTGTCTTGAGAGCACCCGTTGATAAAATCCATACGAATATAGAGCATTTGATCATATTCAACAATAGAAAATGTTCAATATTCATCATAATTTTCTCAACCATAAAATCATATACCACCACCATCGAAAACACAATAACAAAGAAAGATAAAATATTGATGTACCCCACGTCGGAGAAAGTGGTTTAGGCAAAGGCACAATCATGTTTTAAATGTGCAGCAAAGTAGGTTCAAACTTTCAGTCATAATTATTCATGAGTAAGCATTAAAAATGATGCACTGAGGATGCCTTTGATTGATCAATCTACGAACAACCACACATGAATCACTCTAATTGATATGATACTTAGTGTCTTCTTGTTTCTACCTCAACTTCTAAAAGTCATAGATTGATACGGAATCACCAGCATAATTAGATGCTGGACTAGGGAATCCAATCACATCGTTTCACGTGAAACTGGTTAATGTCTCCACCATCAGAAGATCATTGGCATACTGAATCTATAACTTCTTGTAGATCGAGTCTGGACATTTACTATCACGAGGCTCAATATCACCCTCTTGATATAGTCATAGCTCATGATGAAGATGATGTTGATGATGATGATGATGAGATGCTTGCACGGTACCTCCTCGATCAGCAAGTAGAAAAGTAGGTAGTCCTCCGGAATTGGAATTGAAAGAGAGACCAAAGTCGCCAAAGCTCTTGCATGCCTTGCGGTTGGATTTCGGATCAACTATGGTGCCAGCCATCGTTCCTCCACGCTTTGGGACTCCAAAGCTTCCGATCGAACTGTCATAAAATCCCTTCATCGATTCTGGTGAAGTCACCTCCAAGCTGTTCTTTGCCACTGTGAACCTTCCAGAGCAAGACTCGTAAAAGATGCACCAAACCCAGACCCAAATCATCAGCTTTTCCCGCATCTTGAATGACCCACTCAATTTTCTCCGAATCAGGCCTTGGACAGATCAAGAAGAGGCACTGTATTTATCTGTTTCAATCGGGGCATAAGACCGAGGAGATTACGACAAAATCAGAATGACATTATCAAGGTTAATCAGTAGATTCAGAGACCAGGACTTCTCAGCCAATAACAACATGGGAATCTCCGGGGAAAACAATGATGACCCTTCATTAAATGGATTCTAGCGTATGTACCATGTAAAAATCATGACACTTGGTACGTGGAATTCACGTTTCATCGACTCATAAGAGTCTTAGGAGATTCCGACAAGTATCAGAATGATATCATCGAGGTCAATCATTTGACTCAGACTCGAGGAACTCTTGGCTGTTGACGATATGGGTTCTTCAGGTAAAAACAAAGATGACCTTTCATTTGGGGAATGCTTAAATGGATTCTAGTGCCCATTCATGTATCATATGAAATCGTGACAGCTAATACGTGGAATTCACATGACGGATGTATTAGAATTCATCCATGTCCCTCCTGATTTAGATAGGTACTTCCCCATGCCCAAGATATATGCAACTCTTATTATGTTTAACATGAAAACATCAACTACTATTTGAGGATTCCGTTTGTTTTGCTAAAAATAAGTAATTTTAAAAATATTTTTTCTAAAAATAATCAATTATATCACTTGAAACAATTAATTGATGGAAAAAGTTTTTATTATTGACAATAATTTATTTCTCAACCTTTTCGGGGATGATGTGAATAGCTTTTTTCAATTATTTTTGTAAGTAATACAAGTAATCATTCTTAAGAAAGTGTGTCTTCAAATCATTTATTTTCTGCAAAATAAATAAAGTCTAAATAAAATAGTTTTTTGGGACAATTGGCTTCATCCAGTGACCCAGCCAATACTTTAGTGGTGGGTGCAAAATTTTGCAATATTCTTGACTTAGAGGTTCAATGAATAAATACTGTGCAATAAATCAATGAGAAAAATGAAATAATATTAATAATTTCTTTTTTGATTAACATAAATTGCTAAAGAGGATTATTGAAATGATTTAGTCAGGGAAGTGTTTTAAGTTTGCTTCTCAAGTTCTATGCCAAAATCTAATTATCACATTCGTATTTCTCGTAAAATAAAATATCTTTATCTTATAAAAGTCTTTGAGTTCTTAATTGTGTCAATTGTAAATGATGTTATTTACATTTCATTTGTTTCATCAAAAAGTGATATCTTCATAAACAAATTTCAAGAAGTCAAATTTTCAGAAAGTGACAATACTTTCCGATTTTTTATTGAAACTTGAAATTGAATTGAAAAATATTTTATGTCATTTGATAAAAAAATTTGAATTATTTTTCCTAATTAGACATACAATACTCGAGCGTTTGTGACTTGTGGATGAGTAGTTAGAGCCCAAGCATTGGCACTGGATCCCGAGCCAGGCTATGCCTCAATGAACTCGGGCCTGGACATCCAAGTGCTAATCTTAGGAATAGAGTCTTGACCCCAACCATTGGGCTCAATGGATTGGGGCACAAATGTGAGGACTTGGGCTTGACGTTGATGGACTCGGGCTTGGCCTCAAGGTACTAGGCGTAGGCAACAAGGTCCCAAATTCAACATCATGGACATGACTTGGGCACTGAGGACCCAAACACAAGCGTCAAGGTCTCAAACCCAGCTTCAATGGACTTGGTCTCAAGCATAAGGACATGGACACAAGCACTAAGGACTCAAGCCCAAGAGTGAGGCCACAAGCCAAGGCGCTAAGGACCCAAGCATAGCCGTCAGGGTCCCAAGCCCAACCTTGATGGACATAGGCCCAAGTGTTGAGGACCCACTCTCGAGCCTTGGCCTCAAGGGACCTAGGTTCAAGCTCGAGGAATCCGAGCATGGGTGTTGGGGTCTAGAGCTTGAGCATCAGGGACTTAGGCATAGTCACTAAGGTCCTAGGCTTGGCCTTGATGGACTTGGACCCAATGTCATAACCCTCCCAAATGGGTCTCAAGGAAAAAACTAGTTTAGAGGTTATGTTGAGTTGAGGACTAGTGGTCCTCAATCGGCTTAGATTCTTCCAAACCTTTAACTTGGGTGATGTTGGGATTTTTACTTAAATTTAATTATCCCTATGAACTTTTACATGAGAAGTCGACACTAGCTTATTAGGGTCTGTTAGAAATCAAGTGAGATATGAGAATATATCTCAATTTCTATGCAACAAGAAATCTAAAGTCCAGAATTTTATTACACTAGTTATCTAACTAGTTCCTGTCATTACCTAAACTTGATTATTTGTCAACTAAGTGTCATGTGCAATTTTCAAATTCAACTTTGAGCCCCAAGTTCTTGTTCGCTAAGTTTCTATATAATATTATTGTATTTATTATGGTCCTAGAATGTTACCTAACCATTCAACTAAGAAAATGAATTACAAGACAAAAAATGATAAAAAGAAATTTAAAAAAAAAATCAAAAACAGTGATGAAAAGTGAATAAAATAGTGAAGTGTAGTAAAAATAACTGGATATAAATCGGGCAAAAAATGTAATGTGGCATTTTTATTAAGCCCTAGGACAATAACACCATGAGCTAATTTTAAGCTAATTCTAGTACTAAAATCTAACAACTTAATCAAGCCATTTGTTCTAACCAGTTTTCCATTTTATTTTTTTACTTTTTAGATTTTTTTTTTATTTTTCTGGAACAGGGACTCGGGCCGGGCCATGGGGGCCTAGTCTGGGTGTACGGTCAAACGTAAACTCGGCCCATATGCAAAGGTCATATTTGGATCACTCAAGGACATCAATGGGCTTATTAAAGTAAGCCCATACCACTGTCAAAAAAAAAAAAAAAAAAACGTAAACTCACATCAATAAACTTGAACCCGACTTCCAAGAACTCAGCTCAGACCCTTTTTTAGCCTTTCAAGCCCATTTACACCAAGACCATTCTAGGCTTTCTTTTATTAAATCTAACGTAAGTCATTCTATGACAAGATCAATGTTGAGCCCAGATTTTATTTCATTAATCACACTAAACCCATATTTTAATATAGTCAAACCGAACCCTCATTAAGTCCACATTGAATCTTGTTATTAAGAAGCCCATTTTTATTTTCTTATCTCTATGTTTTCTTCATCTAGATTATTAGTGCTCTTCATCAAGTTCATCATCTTCTCTAGGTTATTGAAAACACACAAATTTACTAAGCTAGAAGAACACCAACACATACTCTATTATCAATCAAGCATACTATTCCAGCTCTTCATCATCGTCCATGCCCAACTATCAGGCAACCAACCTCATTCATTCGCAATTTGCTGAGCCACTATCCACCTTCATTAACCATTGTTCACTACTCTTTTAACTCAAAACCACAATCAACCAAAAAAGAAACTCAAAATCGAGACATAGGAAAAATTGAGTTTCCGTGAATTTCCAAAACATGACGAGCTCTTGTTTAGAAGGGAAGCTATGGAGATGGCAATAAAGGTGATGAGCTGTTGCCTGTGGCCATCAAGAGGGTGCTCGATGGAGATAGAGTGAGGGAGAATGTGTGAGGTTTCATAGATTCGTTGATTAAGAATCAGTATCCTTTAGAATTGAAATTTTTTATGGCAATGTTTGCCAATACATATGTTGCCAACTCTCTAAATGCTCACTCTTGTGACTGAAGTTTCACGATTCTTTCCTAAATCTTTTTTTCCTCGTAGAATTGAGATCCATCGAGCGAATTTGAAATTATAAGATGATATCATTTCTAAGAGCCATCTATGCTGAATTTCTATGTTGGATCTATGTCAAACAAGTCGATTGCCATGTGCATTTTCATGTTAGCAATTTAACTGGTATATTGGATGGAAACTAATGTACTAGTTTAGATTTTCGTAACATAAAAATTAGTTCGGAACAAATATATCGGGAGTATAGCCATTTAAGGCTTTTGGTGTTATCATCTGGAATATTTTGGTCAATTGTCATGTGATTTTTTATGGCTGAGTTTATATTGTTGATGAATTCGAGATTTCATTGGGACATTTTTTTAAGACTGTTTAAAGTTCTCAAATGATCAATGGCAGTCTTGTTTTTCCCTTAGTGCCTTTGTCCTAGACAAAATAAATAGTACTCCCAAAGGGGACACTTGTTTTATCGTCACTACCATTCAATTTTCAAAGACATTAAAAAAAAAAAAACAAAGCAAAAAAAAAAAAGAATATATGCTCTGGAGAAGTCTACATGAACGGCTTTATCCATGCTTCACTTGAAAATTATAATTAGCTAGTCTCTCGAATTAATACCGTTTTTGCAGTTTTTTAATGGAAATATCTATCGTAATTTCTCCCAAAAAAAAAAAAAAAAAACAAAAACAAAACATTGTCCCTGGATGGGACCTCATAAACCTTCCTAACAAAACAATGTCAATTTGACAAAATCTTTCAGGATAAGAGAGAGAGAGAGAGAGATGGCTATTCGATGGAACCACCTCTCGACAGCGTGCAGGCTTCCTGGGACTCATGGACGGCATGAATCATCGCACCAGCAGCACTTCCTCGCCCCTCCAAGACGCCCCAATCCTCATCATCCACTAACACCAAATGCGGTCCCATCGAGCAGCGCCCGGCAGCTCATCGAGTCCGGGGCCATCCGCCCCATACCGCCGAGGGAGGCGGCGTCCGCCGTCGTGGACGGCGACTACGTGATGCTGGACATCAGGCCGGAGTGGGAGAGGGAGAAGGCGCGCGTGGCCGGGTCACTGCACGTGCCGCTCTTCGTGGAGGACAGGGACAACGGTCCCCTGACGCTGCTCAAGAAGTGGGTGCACTTCGGCTACATCGGGCTGTGGACGGGCCAGAACTTCACGACCCTGAACTCCGATTTCGTCGAGCAAGTGGAGGCGGTGGTTCCTGATAAGGATGCTCGGATCCTCGTAGCATGTGGCGAGGGACTCAGGTGAGGCAACTGATGGGCCCAATCTGGTCTCGCTTCCTTACTTGTTTTTGTGGCTATGCTTGCATCCGATTTTCCTTGTTTCAAGTTTAAATATCTCTGCTTTTGACGAACAACGATTAGAAGATACCTATGTGGTTGATGGTTGAACTTGGAGTCAACCTTACTGAGGCATTATTAGTTAAAATTAGGAGTGAGCATGGTTTTAAGATAAAATGAAAATTGGAGTATTAGACCGATAGGCACCAGTTCAATTCTAAATTCTAAGATATGTAGACTAGTCATAGATTTCAAAAATTAGGAGTCTATGCTAACAGATAGATTACAAGTTTTTAGGTAGAACCCAGAATAAGTATTTGTGTTTTTTTTTTGTTTTATATTTTAGTGTGATTGTATAGAATTTCATAGCATCCAATATTAAGTGCGTAATTTGAAACCACCAATCTGAGCTTCTATTTCTAGCAATATGCATAATTGAAACTTTTAATTTGTTAATATCTCATAATTTTCGTATGTCTAAATATGAGTTAAGATTAGGGTAATGATTCACCTTAATCATTCAATTAAGGTACAAGTAAAATTTAGATAGACCTTAAAATCGACCTTAGAACCTCTGACAGGGTAGATTCTATGTTCCAAAAATTAGGAAACTTGTTTCGAGGGTAGGTTTCTAGCTTCAAGTGGAACTTGAACGGAACCTAAAATCGATCACCCCTAGTTAAAATCTTATTATGACTAGACCAATCAAAATAGGTCTTAAAGCCATATATGACCCATTTAAAACATAAATGAGTCAAATATGGATCACTCAATTTTGAAAAGCCTACCTTATATGGGTTTTAAATTTAAAGGCTAAAATAAATGGGTTGAGTTCAAAACCCATTTTCAATCCACTAAGGTCATCCACAATCTCTCTTCCTCTTCATCCTTATAAAATAATTTTATTTTTCTTTTCTTTGTTCTTTTTTCTTTTTCTTTTTTTTTTTTTCTTTGTTCTTCCCTTTTCCTTCTTTCTCCCTTTCTTCTTCCTCCTTCCATCTTCCTTGGCCGATGGCCATCATGGCCACGACAAGGACCAACATGAGGCACGAGCTCGAGGGAGGCCAGCAAAGCTCGAGCCTGTCAATCTAGCAAGGCCAAGACCTCACCAATGTCTAGCGAGATCGAGATCTTACCGATGTCTAGTGAGGCTAAGACATCGCCGATCCTCGTCGATCTACTCATCAACCTTTGGCAAGCTCGACCTCACCAGTTGGAGCCTTGCTCAAGGCCAACGAGGTTCAACTTGTCAGAATCGGATGAGCTTGAGCTCACCAACCAACAAACGAGGATAAAGAAAAAAGACATAAAAATAAAAAAAAAATTTTAAATAAAATAAAATAAATATTAAAAGGAATGCACAAAGGAATATCAAATAAGATTTTTCATACCAAACAATGGAAAATATTTTTTAATTAATTTTCAAATTTTAGGTTAACAACAAAAAATATTGTTATTTTCCAAAGATGATAACTTCCTAAAAAAATTTTGAGAAAAAAAAAATGGAGCCTAAATTTTTTTACAAATTATAAAAATTATCCACTAGATTTGTATTAAATGAAAGTGTTTTAGCAATACATTTTTTTTGTTTTAATCATAAGAAACAAGCTTTTCTAGATTTTGAAGTATTTTAATAATATAATCTATAAATAATATATAAAAATAAGTTTTCTTTAATTGAGTTAAATATGAAAGTGTTTTAACAATATGAGTCGGGTCAGATATAAGTCAAAAAACTTACAATATGCATAAATGAGTCATAATGGGTTAACAGATCAATTTGGGTTAAAATTTTTATAAACCCAACCTACCCATTTAATAGGTCTTGTCATATCTAGGGGTGAGCATTTTCAAGTTCCATACAAGTTTCACCTAGAATTAAGACCTATCCGTTAGAACAAGTTCGTCACTTTTTGAAATCCGAAACCTACCTTATATATCCTAGAATTTGGAAAGGATCAGTTCTAAGATCTACCCATGTTCTACTTATATTATTGATTGAACAAATGTTGTGAATTAAAACATTTATAAACAACCACTTCTTGTTACAATTCGCTAATCATAAAGACATATAAAAAATATGAACATTAATAAAATAAAAATCTCAGTCATAAAATAGAAGCTCAAACTAATGTTTTTAGATTATATACTCATCATCGAACAATATGGAATATCATAAAATCGCACGAAAATATAAACCAAGAAAAACATTAAAACTTATTTCGATTCTAAGTTATAGATTATAGGTTTCAGGTTCCAAGTTCCTCCGACCAAGAACCTAAAACTTACCGGTCAAAACAGGTCCCTTATTTTGTAAAATTTGGAACTTATCGTGCAAATCTTAGAACTTGAAACCTACGGGTTCCCACCAGTCCGATTCTCAAATTCCAAGTTCTACTCTAGAACCATGCTTACCTCTAATTATGACATGAATTCAAATGGTAAACTCTCTTGCTTGCCATTTCGATGATAGTACTCTTAGATGAAAGTCAAATCCTTGGATGCTGTTATATGAAAGAGAGCCTAAGAGGACACTACGTCGGATGTAGGGGGGGCTGGTAGATCATTGGTGCAACGTCATCTTTTGTGTTGTTGCTCCACAGATCGATGATGGCGGTGTCAAAGCTCTACGATCATGGCTACCGGAACCTGGGATGGTTGGCTGGAGGATTCAATCGTTCCAAGGAGAGCGATTTCCCAGATGTTGAAGGTGCCGAGAAGTTGCAGCATGCCACAATCGGGGGCGCGTCGTACTTCTTTCTTCAATTGCTTATTCTCTTGCAAGCTGTTGGGAAAGAATAGCTACTGAAGATAAACTCTTTGTGGTTGTTCTCGAACCACATGTCTTTGTTACTTCCGCTGAACATTCGGAAAATGAAATGGAGGAACCCACAAATTCGTGTATCGCTCTTTGATTATTCTTTCATTGGCAAAGGGATCTGCTGCCAAAATGAACTACAAGCCTCTATATGCTGTTACAAATGTCGAAGATGAACGATGTTCACAGACTGCATCATGAACTCATCAGCAGTTACTCGAGAACACAAACGCGACATAATGAGAAGCCCCCCCGGCCTTCACTGTTTCGAGTACATGGAAAGACTATTGCTCGGTTATTAGATGTAGAGTTACCAACTCAAGATGGAATATTATCTAGCCGGATAACACTTTCAGATGACATGATTTCTTCAAAGACTATGAGTTCAGGCCACGGTGAAGATGATGCAAACCTCTTGCCGTCTCCGATATTTTATTGCAGAAGTCCTCCAAATGCATCTTACAAGACGGAAGGGAAGCGGGGGAGAGGGACAGTGGACTTATGTTTATCATTTGCTAAATGAGAATATTATCTAGCCAAGGCACAATCGGAGCCCACTTTCAAATGACATGATTTTTTCATAGACTATGAGTTCAGGCCACAGTGCAGATGCAAACCTCTTGCTGTCTCCGGTATTTTATTGCAGAAGTCCTCCCAAATGTATCTTACAAGACAGAAGGGAAGCAAGAAAGAGGGAGAGGGACAGTCAACAACAAATCGAACAGGAAAAAAAGAAAATACCTTCTTTACTTAGGCAGGACAAGAGAACTGGAACAAAGAACATAAACAAATCGAGCCACTGCTGTCAAAGTAAAAAAAAGAAAAAAAAATGTGAATTGACGCAATTCATAAAAATGAATTGGTACCAAAATTCAATCAATCCACACAATATTTGACCATTTACACATGCAGAGACTGCATAACAAAATCTAGCACTACCAAAAAAATCACATGCCGGCTTAGGAATGCACAAATCACTAGTATTCAAAATGCCTGCTGTTAAAAGTGAAGCAGCACCAACAGCACAGATGTTGAAGCCTTTCAATAGCACCATAACTACCGTTGAACATCTTAGCAAATATGCAATTTTAATCAGAACTCGGCATAAAAAGGAGGAAGAAGAAGAAGAGGCAGATCTTGAAACTTTCAATAGCTCCAAAGGACCAGCTTTCAGGTGAAGTCCTTCAATTCCATC
The DNA here is from genome assembly GCA_014182575.1 of Eucalyptus decipiens. Lineage (NCBI taxonomy): Eukaryota > Viridiplantae > Streptophyta > Magnoliopsida > Myrtales > Myrtaceae > Eucalyptus > Eucalyptus decipiens. The sequence continues at coordinate 36,758,790 of CM024619.1, forward strand.
CACTGTGAGACACGCACCTTATTCCAGCATATCAACAACAATCTATCCACGGTATCAAAATCAGCAGCCGGCCCAATCCCAATCCCCACAGAAACAAGGAACTGTTTTTTGACCCATCTAAATCTGCCGAGCTAGGCAGGTTGGTGTAGAAAGCACGAGAACCTACTCATCCACGTAATACTTAGACCAGTTGGGCTGATCAAAACAAGGAACTGTTTTTTGACCCATCTAAATCTGCCGAGCTAGGTGGGTTGGTGTGGCAAGCACGAGAACCTACTCATTTACGTAATGCTTAGACCAGTTGGGCTGATCAAAAACAATGGATTACGTGAATCAGCCAAGAGAATCGGATGGTCAGGGGACCGTAGACCATCCTTGACAAGTAAACACTGCTCTAACTCATACCATCCATTCTTCAGCACGAGGCTTTAAATAATCCTCCGCACTAAACTCTCATAATCCTATTAATGCACATGTCAAATCCCACATAAAGAGCAACGGCAGAGAGCAGACAAGTCAAAACTATACACCAGATCGATGCAATGCAACAGTTTCATACATACTTCATTTTCCTAAGCAAAGCACAGCTTAAAACAGAGAACTTGAGCAGCAATTAACGTTCTTGGCCTAAAAAGAACATATTATCACTTTGGTACAACATGTCCAGACCCAGACAGAAATGACAACCACGCAAACCCAATAAACAATCCCAAGGAACCCCCGTTGAATCACCAAGTATAATCACTCCCATGACAAATCCTCCCAACATTTAACCTTGTTATTCCCAAAGAACAGAGTAGCTCTGAGCTAAACGCCTTACATGTCCCTGACCAATCCTCCCATCAATCCGACCGGCTGGCGAACCTTTCCACCTTGGAATCCGTCAAATTTAACCCCACCATGGCTTCCCCTAATCCGCAGCTCACCTCCGCCAACATCTCCGGGTCGCTGTAGTGCGTCACCGCCTGCACAATTGCCCGCGCTCTCTTCGCCGGGTCGCCGCTCTTGAACACCCCCGAGCCGACGAACACCCCGTCGCAGCCCAGCTGCATCATCAGCGCGGCGTCGGCCGGGGTCGCCACCCCTCCGGCGGCGAACTGCACCACGGGCAGCCTGCCGAGCTGCTTGGTCTGCATGACCAAGTCGTAGGGGGCGGCGATCTTCTTGGCGAAGGTGAACACCTCGTCGTCGTCCATGTTGCGGAGCACCCGGATGTCGCCCATCACGGAGCGCACGTGGCGCACGGCCTCGACGACGTTGCCGGTGCCGGCCTCGCCCTTGGTGCGGATCATGGCGGCGCCCTCGCGGATGCGGCGGAGGGCCTCGCCGAGGTTGCGGCAGCCGCAGACGAAGGGGACGCGGAAGTTGTGCTTGTTGATGTGGTTGTCCTCGTCGGCGAGGGTGAGGACCTCGCTCTCGTCCACGTAGTCGACGCCGATGGCCTCGAGGATCTGGGCCTCGACGAAGTGGCCAATCCGGGCCTTGGCCATCACGGGGATGGTCACGGCCTGCTTGATCTCCTTGATGAGCTGGGGGTCACTCATGCGGGCGACGCCGCCCTGGGAGCGGATGTCGGCGGGGACGCGCTCGAGGGCCATGACGGCGCACGCGCCGGCCTCCTCGGCGACGCGGGCCTGGTCGGCGTTGACCACGTCCATGATGACGCCGCCGCGCAGCATCTGGGCGAGCCCCACCTTGACGGAGAAGGTCGACTTCTTCGCCTCCGTCAGGGCCCCGTTCCCGTACACCGCCACCACTCCAGTCCCGGCCATTTCGCTCGCCGCGGGCGTCTAGAGAGAGAAAGTGATAGAGAGAGAGAGAGAGAGAGAGGATGGAGAAGATGGCTAATGGCAATGGAGAAGGTGGCGAGGGATTTGAGGTGGGAGGGGCGGCTTTTGAATGGTTCGAGGAGAGGAGGAGGGTGGTGTCGCTTCGAGGTGCGTGGTGCGACGAGAGCCGTCGGATTTGGGGGAAATGGTGGGATGGGTGCGGGACGACGATGGTTGGCTGATATGGAGCGGCGGCTGAAATGTGATCGGACGGTGGTGACGGCACTGACGAGCGAGCGAGGGAGGGGAGCGCGGTTGGATCTGCTGAGCGGCTTCGAGTATTTAAAGGGGTGGCATTTGGGGCTGACTAGGAAAATACGGGAAAGTGGATCCACTTGGCGGTTCCGATGTGGCCGTGGCGGCTTTCGCATTATTTTATAAAAAAAAATTAATATCACAAAAAATCTTAAATAAATACTTTTAAATTAATTTTTCTACTACCAAAAATTTCAATCAAACTAGTCAGACATAGTTATAATGTATGTACCCCAAACTAATTTTTTTATCATCAAAAAGCCCAAACATATATTTATAGCAAATTTATCTTCCATTAATTTGTTAAATTGGATTAAACAAAAAAACCACAAATTGATGGATATATGATAGTTGAAAGTAAAACTCAAAATTAATATACACATCAATTATCACATATCATTTAATTCAGTAATTTAACGGTAAAATTTAAATGAAACTAATGAACGGTTAATTATTAATTCTAAGTAAATTTGTCACGAAATATACTAGTTTATGATTTTTCATTATATTAATCCTTACAAAAAAAAACTACGTAATCTACTTATAAAAATATTATGTACTTCTAATGAAACTCAATCTTTTTTTCCCTCTTCAATTATTTACTTTACACAATAAAAAAAATTTAAAATATCTTTTCCCTATGCAATTTCTTTAAATTGTGCAATTTTATCAATAAATCATTTCATTATTTCATGAATAAAATATTTCATAAACTAATTTTCTTTATCTTTTAAATATCAATTTTTTCGCATATACATAATGGCCGTGCACGTCAGATACTTGTATATAGATTATGCTGAAGATCTAGGTGGATTCAATTGGAAACATGATGCATTTATTCAAATTTTGATTGGTAAGTCATCGCATAGTTACGAGTACATCGATTTTATGCATTAATTTTAATGTGGTTACACCTAACATGCTTCAATAATAAAATCATCATTGATTTTGTGGTGCTTATCATTCCTTAATAATTTCTCTGATAATTTTTTTCTTACATTAGATTTGAATTGCAAAATCCATTAATTTCTGCATCATTTTATGACATGTTTCGTATTAATGTTGCTTTATGATTTTGAGCAAATCATGTTTGTCGAAGACAACCCTAATGATTTTGTAGAGACATGGCAAGCCCATTGTTACAGTCCCACCAACACTAAGAGATTTTTTTTTTTTTTTTTTTTTTTTTTTTTTTTGGGTCAAGCAACACTTGAGAAGTTAGAAAGGCCTCTTCATATGATGATTTTTTCTAAGCGTACTTTTAATCTTTTATCTCATATTTTTCTTTAGGGGCATATCTACTGCTATATATATAATTTTCAATTGTGACCTTATTACGTGTCATAACCAAATATATAGAAGTTCTAATACTCATTTCATAAAAAGAAAACCTTATGGATTTCTTTTTTCCATCAACTTCCAATTCATCGCATTTGTAATTTGATTTCTTCCGCTTATATATATCAACGAAGCATTGGATTCACTGTTTATTTGATTTATCTTATTTTTTTCTTTTTTCTTTTTATATCACAAATACAATCTACTTATCTCTTAGTCAAGGGAAACTTAAAGTTTATGTATCCATCGTTTGATCATTTGAACCAAAAGCTCAATCATGAAATGTTCTGGCCTTATACTATATCAAAGTATTTGATTATTGATATTGTTTCGAGACATTACTTTTTTAACTGGTTCTTTTCTATTATGAACAATGCCAAAAAAATGAGTATATGCAAAAAAAGCCACAAAATAGACTCAATGGGTATTTGAATTTGGTTGGATAATAAGTAATAATAATTTCATACCGTTTCAATTTACTCGAAATAGAGGGTTAGCTCGATGTTAAAAGTCCAAAAAAAGAAAACGAATCAATATTTTCTTGTCATACAAGAAAAACATGAGGAACATGATGTCAGGGCTTACATGATTTTGCGAAATTGGGGCTAAGAAAACGAAGGTGGGTGTTTTTTAATTATTATTATTTGTTTAATTTTACTTCATGAAAGGACGCACTTTTCGTGGCCCTGTAATTATCTGGCGCGGAATCGAAATAAAGCACGTCGAATAGCGACGAAGAAAAAGGGAAAATTATGATTTTAAGAGGCGCCAGTGCGGTCAGGACAGGGAACCGCTTGTTTATTTATCTTTTCAGGACAAACCATTTTCGGCCCTTCGCATGGCATCCATAGAAAATGGAGAAGAAGTGTTCAACTTGTCTTCTTTTGCTACATTCATTTCTCCCACCTCTTCTGCATTTTTTTAATGTAAAAAGTGGGCATTACCTTTGACGGTCCGAGGTTTGTCCCCTTCTTTACTTTTTTTGGTCAAAGTCTGCTGCTTTTCTTACTGAATTAAAGTCTCTTTCTCCCACTTTTCGTGAACCGTGACCGTGCTTCCCAAGGAACTCCATAATTGCGATTATTACTAATACCGAGCAAAATCTGTCCCATCGGAATCGATTAACTTATACTGTTAATCGAATTCGGGTCTCATTTCAGAACGGAGCAATTTATTTTTCTTTTTTCTCTTACATTTTTTTCATTTTTATTTATGTAATATGAAAGTAAAGAAAACAACAAAACCCCTCATTTTGCCAATTTATAATAAATGAACACGTAAAATGAAATAAATATTAAAAAGAGCAAAATACGCTACCGTGATTAATTAGTTCTAATCCAATTCTTTGATTCTAGATTCATTTCTTGTCGGAACCGGCAATTAAATTACACAATACTAATTCTACTTCTTTTTTGAAGTTGATAACTGCGAGAACTTGATATCGGACTAGTTCGGTCCGATTTTTAATTATACCCTAAACTCATGCTTTCCCTTAATTATTACATTCATTTGTCATCACCCTCCATTGTAATGACTGTTCTAGTTGGGTGTCCTTCCTAGCATCTTCCCAAAGGAGTGTTTAATCATCTTTGTATTCTAGTTGGGTGTCCTTCCTCGCATCTTCCAAAAGGAGTGTTTAATCACGACCCTCCTAGCAATTTCCCAAAAGGAGTGCTAAACTTCTATCTCAGTGGAAAAGTTGATTCACAATTCTTATATCTAGAGACAAAAAAACAGAAAAATGATTATTGATTTCCACGTTTGTGGATTCATGTTCACCCAAATCATATTAAGATGTAAGCCATCATATGAGCATGAACACATTGACCATTTCATTTTTTACATTCATTATCGTATACTTATAGAGATGCACTTCCTTGGACCTAGATCAGTCCTTAAAAGACCTATAGAAAAACAGAGGGGAGAACCCTCCCGGAGAGAGTGACCCCTTATGCCCCTCTTGCAAAATGATGGGGCTCTTCCCCATTCTTCACAAGATTCACGGCAATGTAACAAGTTGTTTACATATTTGCCCTTATAGATTATTCATATGAAGGCTACTTTTATGTACACACGTCAATTGTGTCAATTGCACAATGGTCAAATGTAAGTATTCTTTTTAAGATGACAGCAAATCAATGATACTCCCGTAATTATAGTAAGCTCATCTATACATGTTGAGCTATGTGTGTCGGTATCAGAATATCATCCGTAGCTTGGGATTTTGCATATGGATTAAGTCCCGGCTCATGAGGTTAGGATCCATTTTGGTTCAAAAGATGGGGTGTTGATAAGTTCTATTCCAATTTGAAGATCAAATCAAAACATTACTTTTGTCTGATTTCTGCTTAATGTAATCAGTTTAGCCGTCTAAGAATCAAACCAGGGGACTGATATGTTCCTGCCTATGGATAGACTACATGAGCTGTCCATATTTCAAAGGTGGTTCTCCTTTCCCAGGCCAAGAACCAAGAGAAAAACATTTGGCACTGCTTTATAAGAGTAGTGAGAATGATGCAGCAGCTAACTCAGACAAGCTTTGCTGTGATCATAACAATGGGTGCAAGATTCAACGCTACATCTCAGAGTCATCTCAAAGGAAGCATGTGCAGAAGGGGCTTCGGCTCAGTCGACTGGATAAGCTCAAAAGTGCAACAAGGTGTGATGAAACTAACCTCATAGCAATTGCCATGGCTCTTGTTGATGACTGTTTTCCAATACAGGATTAGGCCCGCCCTGTAGCATAATCCTTGCTATGCACAGGAGAGAAGGTGCCAACTTTGTTTCAAAAAAACAAAAAATATGTATTCGGTAACAAAATCTTTCCGAGGTTACAGAGCCTACATTATGATATCTTCACATTGCTATAACAAGAAACAGCTTTACAAGTCAATAAAGCCACTGGAACAAATGGGGACATGGTCACATCTATTGTCAAGAATCGCTCAACAACAATTAATTGATCAGTGCCATTCACCAGAAAGAAATCACTGGAGGCAGCGCCAAGGATCTGCTTGCCGGTGATTTGGCCAAGGCTTTGGTAATCCATCGAAAAAACTGGATCTTCCTCAATGTTCTCAAACTGTAAAAATTTTCCTCACCTTCTTCATGTTCCTCCGACAGATAGGGCATGTACCAGCTGCCTCAGCTATCCTGTTGCAATTAGTTTAAATTCATGTGTTAAGGTCCTTATATTTTACTACAATTGCATTGCCATAACGTCAACTAAATCTAGAGGAGTAAGTAAGAAAAGACCAACTGAACAGCGTTTTCCAACTAATTTATTCAGAACTTGAGGAAGGTGATATGCTAAGCGTTACAGCCTATTATCCAGTGTAAACAGCTTCTGACCCAAAAAAAAAAAAAAAAAAAAATCCAGTGTAAACAGCTTATTATATTCATATACTCCCAATTGGCCGATACCCAAACGTTTCAACATCTACTGAAGAGAAGCTTAAGCCATTTCTTCCACCCATCTTGAACAAGATGTGACACTCCAGCAAATTCAAATAACAGAAGGAGGATGGAAAACAGTTGAAAATATGCATCCCTCTCCTCTCATTCATCTTTTACTCCTTGTGTTTCTTTTACGCACAGCAGAACTTAGATCTTCATGGAGCTCGTAAAGCCCTATTGACAACCTTGATTTCCTTTTATCTACTAAACCAAATAGGTTGCTAGTGTAAATGGGAAACATTTTGTAACTTCAAAAATAAGATCAGTTTAGAGTGCAGTTACCTTTGTCCACATTCAAAACAAGCCACACAGTGTCCACAAGGAAGAAAGAAGCAGTCCCTGGGAGCATCGAAGCAAATTCCACACAAGCGCCGTGTATTATTACCATTTTCACCATCTCGCAATAGCTTTCCTTCAGGAGCTCCTGCCGCCAAAAGTTCTTCTATATCCTCCTCATCATGTGAATTGGAATCATAGGATGACCCCCAACTAGAGAGATCATCATCTTTGTATGATAGAAGAGTGCTCTCTGAGCTTCCATTTGCCCATATGGTGCTCCAGTTGCCTCTTCACGACTCCACCGAAATTTGTTCAAGAAATTGAAGGCTAGTAGCATGAGCACCGTCATTCCACCTACAAAAATCAATTTCCCAGAGAAGTGTCAGCAAAGTTTAAAGGCGATGATAGGAAAGGATAGAAAGTGAAAATCACTCGTACCAATTCCAACAACATATGTAATCCATCGCGGCCCATAGGACAGTCTTACATACCAGTCATCGCTGGGTGTTCCCTGCAGAAAAAGACAGCCAATTATAGATCTTGATATATAGGGTGTAAGAGACAATCAAGTAATTCAAGATCCTCATGTAACAAAAACCTAGCAGGGCCTCCGTATGGGCAACCCCTTTCAAAATGATCTATACAATAAGTTAAAAGAACACAAAACGATACTAGTCAAGATTTAGTAAGTTCTTACCTGTCCTAGACCAGGTGAAGCTATGACAGCAGCATTTCCTTCGGGGAAAAGAACATTTATACTACATTCGCCGTGGGAGAATGTACACTTGTAATAGGCTGAGGTCGTGTTATAGAGGTAAGCCGTCACTCCAAGGTTCAATTGAACCTGTTGAACATAGCAGAAGATGAAAAGTGAGCGACAAGGATAAATTGGAACAAATAAATATGAAAAATTCAAGTATCCTAGCAAACATCACATGTGAAGGGTACAAATATCTATGATTTAGTTAGGTCCTTTTTGCTGCACTCATCTATGTATTGTTATTACTGCCATGAGCTTGAATTCTAAACTGTGCCCAATAACGGTATTTTCTCCCACCAGACTTAAACTAATTTTGAACCGGGAAGTTTGAATGGTTAAGCCATTACTCTGCAGTACTCACTTCCACATAGGTGGTAAGTTGTCCCAAGGACTAGATTGTGCCATCTCCTAGTCCATTCAATTTTCTCATCCTTTTCTCCTTGGTTGATATCATTATTAAACTTAACATCACAATGCACAAATATAGAGAGGAGAGCTGCCCCCATGTCACCACGTGGGAGGGGCATTGGGACGTCTAAATGGAGATTCTATCGACTTGTTCCAACCTAGGATGATAAACTCATGACTAGGTCTTACTTCACTACCCATAAACAGAAGATAACTTCCTTCGTAAATGCATGAATGCGATGTGCTAAATTAACCAAGCAAAATCACATGTCTCTCTTTTATTTAGCTTCATTAGTTTTCTGTGAACTTCATGATGAAAACTTAATACGGTGGTATTTATCCTTTCTAAGAAAATAAAGTTGCATTCTGCAACTATTGTAATCATAAACTCAGCAGAGACCGACACATGACAGATCAAGAGCAGTGTCATTGTATCCGTATGCAAATCCAATTGAGTCAGGAACTTGTCTTGCTGTAGTCAATTATATAGTAATGAACATATTCTGTGCAAAAGAATGACAGTTACATTATAATTAATTGAAAGTCTAGTTCGTTTTTTTTGCACAGTTATGGTTTAGAGGCTATATCTCACTTCAACCTCTTTCTGCAAGTGTTTAGATGTTGCTGAGATCGAATTGTCTCCTTAATTTCAATCTCTTTCAGAAGAAAGTTGACCAGTGGGGATATACAAATGGCAGACAATAACCTCATCTGCCAATCAGTAGAAATAAGTAAAGGATCTCTTTCACTTATTATGCTTCGCCAATATTTATACAGCTCAGAGTTCAATCAAATCATCATTAATGAGAGAAATTTCTACCATCTCCAACTTTAGAACCGACTGTCCATATCCCAAGACATGGAGATTATACTATGCGTATCACTAAACACATACAACTATCACCATTTTCCTCATAATGAATTTCCTTTAGTCTCATTTAATAGGAAATGGTGACAATTTGACAATTACAACTGTCCGCTTTTTCAAAAATTAAAGGGAATCATGGGCCTGTTCTGTTTAAAGTGATCACACAACATGCACCACCAGAAGCTGGAGACATGAGGAAGTAGTGAAAAGATCAGATATATGGATTTCATTATGTTATTCAGAGTTCATTTTGCTGAAGCTTTTAAAAAGAAGAAAACAAAAGATAAAAAAGTCACATTAAAACTGTACTTGATCTGAACTGTGATATTCTGAACTTAATCATCTTTTGGAGAATGCGAAAGAGTGATGATGTAATACTAGATTATGCTTGGAAGGCGAAACTAAAGAGAGAGCGAGCCTGATAGCTGCACAGGATTAGATGAACTCAGCTGCTCTAGAAAAGTGCAACTAGCATAGATTTCCGAGCATCACATCATACAATAGTTATCAACTGAATCGCAAAAGATGAGGGTTACATTCCTCTCATCAAACGAGTGGATCTGTTTTAGAGTGTTAGATCTAGAAGAATAGAGATATATAATATTCAGGGAACAAATAATCTCCAGTTGGAGAATGTTCAGCTTTGGAAGAAAAACTAGAATTTAGCTAAGGAATGAACTATGTAACTCACAGTGAACTTAGCACAAAAGTTGTCCACCTCCCCAATTATGTAACATCTCCATTAAATAGGTAATGGGGTCTATATATGGAGGAACTGTTTTTATTATTAAGTGGAACTCTAATACCAGCACCTTCAGAAGAGACAATGGCCTAAATGTACAATAACAACCGTATTAATGTCTGTACAGGCTTAAGCAAAATAACTACATAATCCGATTGAATCATGAGCATCCAGATAAAAATGTACTTCATTACCTGATAGGCAAGTGTACTAATGTGAAGGTACGACAAGATACAGAAGCAACAGGCATCAGCAGTACTAATCAATTAGTTAAAACAAGGTTTATGGTTGCTCCAGGCCACTTCCAGCTAAATATCTTATGAAGCAAAAGGTTTTCTGTCCAGTCTGGCAGTTAAGTCTTAAGGAAGTGTGAAAGTCCGAATGAAGTCAATGCAAATCAGTCTCATAAACAACACAATATAGCAAGCATTCATTCATGGGTAAACTAAACATTTTCCACCTCAAGGTTATCTATGCTTGACAAACCCACAGCTGGGAACGTAGAATTTCATGAATCATTCCACAATTACCTCCACTGCTTCCGTGTTCAAGTTGCCAACTGCAATATAGTAACTGGAGGATTGATATATGTTTTGCTGTATCATGCCAACCCCTGAGAAAAGTTTAGAGAAGACATTTAGTATGCAGTAGCCGAAGCAAAATTTAACAAACTCTCAGAACCTTTCTAACCGTGAATAACATTCCATGATAAAGTGGTGTTAGGATATGTTGGGTCCTCAAGCCACTGGGCAAGGCCTTCATCGCCTGCAGTTGCAAGATTAATAGTGTTATTGTCAGTGGAGTTCACAAAAAGAGATAAGGAAGTCAGTGTATGTGGCAGACGAATGATGGTTTACTGTTATATGAGATGTATGAGAATTTTGAAGGAAAAGAATCCTCTAACCGACGCAACAATTAATCAATTAGGAGAATGTCAAAAAATTGTGTTGGCACAAGGAAGGCAGCGAATTCTAAAAGGCAAAGAAAAAGAAGAAGAAGAAGAAAAAAGAAAGCACGATGACATAGGTAACAATGCTTGCAAGTGTTAAGTTTTGGAAGCTAACAATGGGATATGTTGATACTCCGAATTTACTAATAATTTTGTCCTCGCATTGGATACAAATAACTATCAGAACTCACAACACATGGATCCCTGACTCATGTTTTGGGGAAAAAAAACTCCAACGACCATTTCATTCACACTTGCTTGTGTTCAGGGATCTATTTAAGCACATTCTGGTAGCATTCACCTACATCTAATGAGTAGTGGCTAGTTGACACAAAGCTTCCCCTTATGAAAGCACGACAACTTGCAATTTAAGTAGTTTCTGTTTAAGGCTCAAAATTTAGGGGATCGATTGGAATATTTTCTCATAGACTCTTCTTTCACCTTGTATTGGCTCCTTTTGCTATGCAATGATTAAAGTAGGTAGGTACATATCAATCTAACAAACCATCACAGTAAACAATAAGAATATTAACACGATGCAAATAAATCTGTTCATCAATGCAAATAAACCTGTTCAATCTAATTCACTCTTTCTCTGTAACATCTTGTCACTGACACTAACAATCACCATACTGAAAATTTCACTTGACTGTGAGCAGAGCTTCCATGATTAATCTAAGTCATCAAATTGCAGATGAATGACGACAAAAGTTAGGGCAACAACATTGCAAGGTGGGCGAATTCCTTTGAGTTTACCTTGAGCAATCACAAAAAATACCGAGGAACCTGCAGAGCTCACGTTGTAGGTAACATTAATTTGAGACCCTTTATTCAAGTAATATATCCACTCCTGAAAAAGAAGACAATAGGAAATTGATGTCCTGAAGCGAGAAATAAACAATCTAAGTAACATCCATTTTGGAATGTGAAAAAGCCCTGCCTTGTGCGAGTCAGCCGGAACAGAAGCATTTTGAGTTTTGGACCAAGTGGCAGAAACATCCAGAGGAGGAGCTTTCAAAAACCCATATAGAAGTGGCCCAGGCTTGGTATCATCCAACTCCTCCACCTAAATGGAAACAAGCTATATGAAGGGCAGCACTAAAAGTCAACAATTCGACGCTGCAACGAGAGAAACAGTCCATTACCTTCAGGGACTGCACAAAAATGGGATTTGGCTGTACGAGAATCGAGCTGTTTGGACCGAGCCTTATGCTCACGGAACCATAAACTCCCAATATCAGAGTCATAGACACTGCAATAATTCGAAGTATGATCATACACCAAGGGAGGCAAATGCAAACGACAGTAGAAATCAAACCAAAAATAGAAAAATAAAAATGGCGAAGCATTTGAATGGCCAGTCGCGCAATCCGAAATGCGAACCGATTACAGGAGCCGATACGCACCGAAGAACCAGAAGGTGAGGACCACGATGATGCAGGACCAGGTATCGTCCCGGATCGCCGCCGCGCCATCGTCGAATAAGGCGAAATTCCCCCGGTACGTAATCCCGATGTGTTGCTGCTGCTCCACCTCGGGGATCCGGTACGGAAGCTCGTCGATTCGCTCATGCTCATGCTCATGCTCATGCTCGTCGTCCTCTTCGCGGACCGGCACCGTCGAGGACGAAGCAGCGCCCGAAGCTTCCCTACTGGACGTGGAAGGAGCGGACGACGAAGAAGGAGAAGGAGAAGAAGAAGTCGGATTCGAGCTCTGTCCCTGATCTTCCATTCTGTAAAAAAAGAAAAAGAACGCGAGCTGAAAACAGAGGATCGGAGAATCGGTTCCTCCGGAATCGATCGGAACCTAATCCTGACAGCGAGAATAGATTTGGGGGATTAAAAGCACGCACCTGCTGCGGCTGGATATCCGCGTCGAGAAGAGGCCATCGGAAAATGCAGGTGAGCGGGGGAATGTGGGCAACCGCCACCAATCGGTCGTCTCTTCTTCGCGGGGGACTGGTAGTTGAGGAAGAGGGGCGGTTATAGGAGGCGTCGGGCTCTGACCAGTGACCAATGGGAAGTGAACGGGATGTTCCCGCTCGCCCCAGCCCCAGTGGCGGATCGGTAAATATGAGAGCCCCCTGTGCTGGCGTGGCGGGGGATGGTTGGTGGGATTAAGGAAAGCTGTGGGTTAGTTAGGTGACGTGGATGGTTATGAGACTGGGAGCGTCTTTGACTTTCCTAATTTGGTTCCAACGAGCTGAAGAGCTCTTTCACATTTCACGACAATGAAAGAGAGGACGGAATTTTCGCCCCAAAAAATTTTAAAGAAAAAGACCCGTCATAAATAGAGATTTTGTTTAAGATTTCAAAATTTTAAATTATTAAATGAAGACTTTATTTGTTATTTAATATTCCCACAGTGATATATTTCGGTTGTTAACTAGAGGTAGATAATTTTGCATAATTTCGGATGTGAATATGAAAAGGAAAGGGTGGAACTAGGTGGAGAAATGAGGAAGTACATGATTTGGATTAATTTAATATTTTTTTGCTCAAATTTTTAAAGTTTTTTTGTTAATCTTCCTAGGTCTGGAGCGGCCTGTCTAACCATGCTCAAATTTTTATCCAGGCCCAGATCCCAACCTAGAAAAGTCATAAGGGGTCATTCTCCCTAGAGAGATTCTTCCTCCGTTTCCTTCACGATGTGAGAATTTGAGCACTGTCATTAAGGAACTAGGTGGAGAAATGAGGAAGTACACGATTTGGATTAATTTAATATCTTTTTGCTCAAATTTTTAGAGTTGAAAATGTTATTATTTTTATGATTCTTATACTGTGGTTAGTATGTTTTCTTCGCCGCCCTGTCCAAAGGATAACATACAATGGTCTTCCGCATGCACAGACTGACGCGTAAAAATCAGCACAAATCACCTAACCACTTTTTTGTTTTGCTTTTACTAGTTGCCTTCTTTTTTTTTGTCTATAGATACCATTTAGGTTGTTGGTTTGACAATTGCCGTAAGCGTCACGGTTTCCATGTGCTTCTTCCATCTTCTGTGCATCCAAGCTCTGTCATTTGCTGCATTAAAGAAGCCATGAAAAGCTTCCCTGACATTATTGGGTGCACGCGATGATAAATAACAGGATTGATTAGTTTCAATCTTCAAGAGCAATGGATTTTTCTCCCTATTTCTAGAAGAAGGTCGGGAAGATCATTGTAATGGCGCAAGACGCAATAATCTTCGAGATTGCTGTCTTAGAGATTTGGGTAATTTTATTAACTATTTGATTAGATTCTACACAATGTTTTGTGAGATTTGCTGTACTTTTTGAATAGTTTCCAAATGAGTTTGATCTAGGTTTCTCTAGGATTTTTAGGATGCTACGTCGGAACTTTGTTCTTTTGGTCAAGCAGCTTTCACTTTGATCGATTAACGAACTAAGAGAATTTTCTAAGTTGTGCTTTTGATGCGATTGCAACTATGATTTTGTGATTCTATTGTAAGTTAAATTCCCCCTTCCCCGTTTCCATGACATTAGGCGGTGTTTGAGAAAAGTTAGTCGTAGGAAGGCAAAGCTTGACGCTACCTACTTTGAGGACAATCATCTCACTAACAAAGATCGCGGGATTAGGGTAACAAAGTGGCGCCGTCGATCGCACCCATGGTCAATCATTTTGTAAACTTGTTTTGACGGTGAAGTAACTCACATCCAGCTTAGCTACCCAAAGGAACGCAATTCATATGGATATCGATAAGATTTTGGTTGGAGAAATATTCATGTTGATTATGATAGCTGCAACGATCATGGTGGTCGTGATGGCTGATGTAGACACCCAATTTAAGGTTTTATCAAAGTGGAGTGGAAAGAAGACATCAATTAAAAATCTCACTAAAAGGCATAATTTGGTTGGGCTCCTCAAGAGGTTTACCCAATCTCCTCAGATTGGATGGTTAGGTATAAAATTAACGTTATTTTCAACCATGGTCATGCAATCATGAGGTGTCAAGAATTTTGTGATTTGACCCAATTTATTAATTCCATTTTAAAGATCAAGTCTCAAGCTTTTCAATACAAAGATGATCGGATTTTTGTTGCTTGAAATATCATTTTTTTTGTTACAAATATCGATATATTCATCATTCACGAAATTATTTAGACTATAAAATTATTATCGATAAAAAAAAATTCATTAATTAATTTTTTAAGAAATATAAATAATTATTTTAATATAAGTATTTTTCAAATCATTAATTTCTCATTAAGCAAACAAAACTTTTGGATAATCTAATATTGATAAGTCTATTCTTATTTAAAATTCTAGAGTGCTGCCACATCTCACTTTAGGGAGAATACTTCTGATTTGCGTCTCACACATATTCTACAATCCACCATATTTCTTTTCTTATTTTTATTTCTTCTATCTAATTGCTTTCCCATTTGCTTCTTACGTGCACATGATTTAGGCATGTGTAATATTGTCTATAACGGTTTGTAGTCTCCTTATTTTCATCTTATAAAGTCACGGCAAGTGATTATTTTGAGTCATTCATTCAAGTTACACTCGATAGCTTTTTTTTTTTTTTTTTTTTTGGTAAACAAACATCTTGTAAAAAAAAAAAAAACTTTCAAAACTTAAAGTCTTAATGAAACAGATGTAAAGTAGCGAATAAATTTTAGTCAATATTGACATTTTAATATTATAGCGTTTTCTATGTTACTCACGTTACATTTTTTTAATATATTTCTCAAGAAGTTATGAAGTTCTATTAGCAAATTAAATACCCCCTTTTATCATTTAATTTTATTGATTTCGTTTGTACCGTAGTCATCTTCCCAATTACTTTTTTGTATATGATTGAAATCTCCATTAAACTATGTCTATTCCTCAAACAAATGTGATATATGCATGTTAATGAAAACACCAAGCGGAAATATGAGAATGAAATTCTTCAAGGTTTTCCTTTTATTTGCTAGGAAAATTACACTTAATAGAATAAAACAAAGTCTCCAAGCGTTATTTTCTTTCGTCAACATGATAGTTGTACATTAGTCTCAATTTCAAAATATAATATTATTGTCTTTTGAGAACCCGTTGTACAACACTATAATATAGTTTTTTTTAGCTTATTCAAAGAGTGATATCATCTTAATTTAACTCACGCTAGACTATGGTTTCAATCCATAAGTATAGTAAAAAAAGCTTAGTGGATTCAATTTAACTAAAAACTAACAACTTTTACAACATCTTCTAGTACTCTCACACATGCTTCACACTGATTATCGTTAGAAAATTTGTTAAAATCTTCTTTAATTACAGAAAATTCTTTTCTATTCTCACACATTCAATTTTGCATAAATATCACAATAAATACCACTGAGTATGAATAAAAATTACAGCCCTATGAATTAGCTGAGCGGTTGGACGACGGAGTATGCGGGAGGGTGAATAGGGCACGTGATAAGTAGCGCAAAATAATTTTCTCTAAACTTTTTCATCAAGACTTTGATTTTGATTGGAAAAGATTTCTCTTGCAAATGCATTTAAAGCTCGAAAATCTTGTCTTTCGATGCGTGTGTGTGTGTCTATAAGTTGTCAATTACGGGCAAGCTATGCTTTTGTTTTTGTTTTTGTTTTTGTTTTTGTTTTTTTGTTTTTTTTTAATGCTTTTGTTTGTTGAAAGTATCTTAAAAAGTTGCAGCGTTGTTTCAGGTCAGTATGCCACCTAAACAAAACCCACGGCGTCCACAAAAAACAGGTCATCTCCGGCTGTGTTCCGACATGATGCGACTAAATTAAGGTTTTGCGCTTCCGCATGCTTTATGGGTTTCCCGCAAAGCTGTAATTTACCAGACGACAGATTGGAAATGAAACAGAATCGACAGAAGGACTTGCCGCTCGACCCCCATATATAGATGGGTCTCTTGTGGAAGGGCCATTTGACATCATTCTCTCTTCGCCACAGCAAAGGCTAAGAGAAGAATGGCGGAGTTAAAGAAGCAAGTGAAGGAGAAGGCCATGGACTTGAAGGAGAAGGCCAAGGACCTGAAGAAGCACTTGATCAAACATGGCCGGAAGGCGGTGGGCGCTTGTAAGAAAGGATGGGACAAGCTTCGAAAGAAGATCAATGTCTGATGATCAGGATGGGGCAACCTTCGAAAGAAGCGCAGTGTCTGAAGATCCCGCACGGTTCTGAGTCGTGTCTTTGTTCCTAGAGAACACTGATCGACTTTTAAATTTGCCATGAGTTGCTCTTTTTTTCGGTTTCGGTGCGGAGGTCATTATCTAGCCTTTCCATCTGTTTCCAATGATTACATGTAATCGTTTGAACAATGGATTGCGTTAGTTTTTCACTTGCATAATAATGTATTTTATTGATGGCCATGGATTTGTTTATTAATTAAATTATGTTTCTCTTTCCATTAATTTAGCTTTACATCATGTGGCAAGGAAAAATGATAAAGATACAACACCGGTGACATGAAAGGACCGCCATGTCTAAAAGCTATTTCCATATAAAGATTCATCAACATGGGAAAAGATCTTTGATTGCATGGATTTCATACGACTTGAATTCGTTATGATTTGCTCAATCAGAGCAAGACGACAAGCTTTGTGAATTCTTCATGGATTGTTCGACTTAAAATTCCTTTTTTCTAATGATTGATGGTAGGTTGCTATGGTAATTGCACTGATCAAATTTCGCCCTTTAGATCTCGGAAGTCCATATTAGCTGCGTTTCTTCATAGTGAGGGACGAGGAAATTTGGGCATCGTGTGCTTAGTTAAAGTGTTTCTCCATACAACGAATGCAGTTCCTTGTTGCTCGATTTCACCTTTGCCTCCGTTGCATTTGTGCTTGACATTATGGCTCCGGCCAAAAGCTGGGCTGGGTGTTCTTCCCTCGCAAATTCTTGGCCCGAGGTCCTTTCGATAGAAAAATGGCGAAGGTTAGTTCCATTTTCCAAATTAATATTATGATCGTTGCATCAAATCAATCATATGTATGTTGACGACTAAAGTATAATATTCTTATCCCCTCATTCAAAAATGAAATAAAAAGAAGGCTCTTCATTTTCATCTATGGATGGACAAAAGAAGAATCGTTAATTAAATGTCAATAGCTTTCCTTTCATTTCAAACAAACCTAAGATGTCATGTATCTTAATTTATCCCGCACTTCTTTTTCCCTATTTTCTACATTAATCTTTAAATCTAGTTAGTGAAAAATCATCTTGATTTTCGACTGATTTTCAAAATATAGAAGTCTACTCTTAACTGCTTTTTCATTCAAATTGATCGATTACTATACCGTTTATGAGTTCATTATATAAAAATCAAATTTAGGAGGAGAGATATAAATATTATAATATTATTGTCAGGTGGTGCGTGGTTAATCCTAATTTTGATGTTATCCAATCAACTTTTGATAGAAATGATCATATCCTAGTTATTAGAAAAAGATAATGATATCGAAATAATATGTTTAACCGAAAAGTATGCTACATAAAAAATTTGTCGCATGAACGCGGCGAGTATTCTAGTCGTCTCGTGACAATTCACTCCCAATATCTCATCCATTCCTATTAGACTTGTGGGGCCCATCGCTTGATCAAAGCTGAGAGAAAGCTACAAAAGATTTTCTCCCAGCCTCGACCTCAGCCACATAGATCGCCATTTTTCAGCGGAGAGAGAGTAATTTAAAGAAGGTCTCTTTTCTCTTCAGTATTGCCGGGGCCCACATGCAGATAAGGAAAGATAAGCCCGAAACTCCATTCGCCGTCAGATGGATATGCACTCCCATCCGACGTCCCATAACCTCCACCGTAGATTATCAAAATTCTTCTTCGAATCCCAAATAAAACCACCGGAAAAACGTACTGCGATGATCACACCGCCACATCCTGAGCCTCTGGGTCTCCTCCTCCTCTTCTCCTTCTTCTTCCCTACAACTGCCGATGGCCGCCGTGACGACCGCCGCCGCCGCGTCCTCATTCATCGGGACCCGCCTGCCGGAGGTCCCGAGCTCGGGCCGGGTCCAGGCCCGGTTTGGGTTTGGAGCCAAGAAGGCCGCGCCCAAGAAGGCGGCGAAGCGGAGCTCGGACAGGCCGCTGTGGTACCCGGGGGCGACGGCGCCGGAGTGGCTTGACGGAAGCCTGGTCGGCGACTACGGGTTCGACCCGTTCGGGCTGGGGAAGCCGGCGGAGTACCTGCAGTTCGACCTGGACTCGCTGGACCAGAACCTGGCCAAGAACGAATACGGCGACATCATCGGCACCCGCTTCGAGAACTCCGACGTGAAGTCGACCCCCTTCCAGCCGTACACCGAGGTGTTCGGGCTCCAGAGGTTCCGCGAGTGCGAGCTTATCCACGGCAGGTGGGCCATGCTCGCCACCCTCGGCGCCCTCGCTGTCGAGTGGCTCACCGGCGTCACCTGGCAAGACGCTGGCAAGGTCAAATTCCTTTTCCCTTTCTTCGTTCCTTCTGGAATTAGATGATGTAAAAAGGAAAACGATAGAAGATCGTGCAGATGCTTAGATCTGGCATTTTCATCTGTGTAAAGCCCTCTGTTAACCAATTCGTGTCAGCATAACCTCGTGTTCGTGAGCTTTATTATAAGACTCCAGCTCTGCATTTCGTTGCCGGGTGACAAATCTGTAGAAGCTCATTATCTGTGGCCTTTTTGTATCAGGTAGAGCTTGTTGAAGGGTCGTCTTACCTCGGGCAACCTCTTCCATTCTCCATCACTGCGCTGATCTGGATCGAGGTCGTGGTGATCGGGTACATCGAGTTCCAGAGGAACAGCGAGCTCGACCCCGAGAAGCGGCTCTACCCGGGAGGCAAGTTCTTCGACCCGCTCGGCCTCGCAGCCGACCCCGAGAAGAAGGCCACCCTCCAGCTGGCGGAGATCAAGCACGCCCGCCTCGCCATGGTCGCGTTCCTTGGCTTCGCCGTCCAGGCCGCCGCCACCGGGAAGGGGCCCCTCAACAACTGGGCCACCCACTTGAGCGACCCCCTCCACACGACCATCATCGACACCTTCACCTCCTAGAGTCCGAGCTTCAACTTGTCCGGAATCTGTCAGCGATTTGAAGATGAAATGTTTAATGCTATGGTCTTTAACCCTGTAAAAAGAAAATGAGTTTCATCACCCTTTACCCTGTTAAAGTAGAATGCGATGTTAAATAGCTAAATTATTTGGAAGCCAAACCGGAAGATCTCTTAACTAATCCGATCCTATCCATGATTCACTGGGCGGTGCAGCATCAATTTCTATTGACTCCTCCTATGCTGGGAGCGTCACTGGCCCTGAGCAAAGAATATGTTGGCTGCTAAATTGAAGAACAGCCCTCGCTAGCTAAACGCCACTTGCGCGACGGTATTGCGAGAATCTATTGAGTGAAAATGACTTCATTATTTTTGTTTTTCTATCAGAAAATTATCGCGACAAACTCGCGGGAGTGAGGGAGGGAATAGAAGTGATCGCTCGAGTCAAATTTCGAGACATGCGGTTAAATCGGTAGTGTGAGTCCCTCTCAGACCAAATGACTTTCTCAAATTCAACTACTGGAGGATCCAAAGAGTTATTAACGATTAACATGGCCAATTTATAATCGTGGGAGCCTTAATCCCCACCCCCCCCCCCAACAACCCGCGCGGGGGCTCTCCCATCGTTGTTCTCTTTTTTCTTTTCAATAATTCTCTTTGATTCATTAAATTAATTATCGTATATTTTTCCTAGAATGCTGAAATATCTACGTTGAGTGATGCTACTTAGCTATTTCAATTACCCATTATGTTGAACGGAGATTACCATCCGTCAACATATGTATGCCAAAATTGACAGGAAATCAATCCTTTTAGGCCCTAAGACTGGGCAATGGGCCATGCTGGCCCGCATTAGGTTGATGGCTATGCTTAGGTCGTGCCCAGGTTCACTTAGTAAGTGACATGTGTCGTATTTAGCCTCATCCGTTAGAGACTTCGAAATACTTTAATGTGTGCCTCCTCTCTCTCTCTCTCTCTCAATGTGCCATGAGAAAGTCCCACCCGCACTGCAAAAAACACACACTCTCTCTCTCTCTCTCGTCCATGCTGCTTCGACCTCAATCCTAAAACCACTGAGCAAAATTCCCTCGCGATGGTTTTCTTGTAATTCATACCTCCGTTATCTCTCTTCTCCAATGACCTGTCTATCTCTAGCTATTGTCTCAGTCCGGCTGGGTTTTCATTTTCCTCAAGTCCTTGCATTTGCTCGAGGTCTCCATCTCCTATTCCCGCCACACGATTTTGATTCGTAGTTTTGTTGTGTCCTCGATTATCAACTAGCTTTAGGGTTTTGCCCTGGGGGGCCTCCATGGTTTCCACCATGACCAAGTTCTCGCTCTCAGTCGCTCTCTCATCCCTTGGAGAAAATGTCGTATAGGAAAGAAGAGAGAGAGAGAAAGAGTGCTTCGTTCTTTGCAGTGCATGTGGGACCTTCTCATGCACATTGGATGAAGAGAGAGAAGGAGGCATACAGGTTGAGGCATTTCAAACTCTTTGATGGATGGGGCCAAATATGACCCGTATTGCTTACTCAATGGACTTGTGTAAAAATGTTTAGTCATCACTAGTGTACCCAATATTTTCTCATAGGCGGCTAGCTTTTGAGACTAGAGCAAAGAATTCCCAATTTTTATAGATTCATCCCCTTCCTCTCTTTTTAACATTTCTTACTATTCACTCACATATCAAAACTGAAAGCTCTTTTTCTCAATAACCTTTTTATGCGTTTTTCATTTTTTACCATTTCTTTACAAAGATTTAATCACATTCACAGTTCTACGATGAAGGACAACAACAACAACCATATTCAATTATCCCAACACAATTCGGACTTTACCTTGCAATTAATATGGGTTTTGCTTCATGAGTACAAAGACAACAATGTATACATGCCAGCTCCAATCCCGGGCGAAAAGTATTAAAAAAGTTATAAACCTATTGCATTGGTACCAATGCAATCATAAACTTTTCAATTGGACTAATTCAGTTTTAAACCTTTTAATATTGGTACCAATTCAGTCCATCTGGCCAATTTTGGCCGGCCAGCATTAACGTGGACGTCGAGCGGTGATCGGATGCTGACGTGACAATTTTATGATTTTTTAAAAAAAATTTCAAATGTTTTTATTAATTTTTATTAATTTTTTTTTTCGTCTTCTTCCTAGCGGTGGCCGATGAGGGCCGCGAAGCCCTCACCTACCGCCGGTGAGGCGGCTTCGCCCGAATCTAGGCGAGGCCATGGTGGCCATCGCTAGGGCGGAGGCGAGGGTCGTGGCCCTCACTCAGCCTCGCCCAAGGCTACCTCGCCTGCGGCTTAGCCCAAATCTAGGTGAGACCAACCTTCGCCATCGAAGCAGCTGGTGGGATTGCTCGTGGCTTTTTGCTCATGGAAGGAGAAGAAGAGCAAAAGCCGGCGACAACAAAGTGGAGGAAATCGAGGTCGGGAGTTGGGCTAAGCCGCGGGCGAGGCGGCCCTGGGCGAGGTCGAGCGAGGGCCACGACCCTCGCCGGCGGCTGGCAGGGCTTCATGGCCCTCGCCTCCACCTTGGCAATGGCCGCCATGGCCTCGCCAACCACAGGCGAGGCTGGCCTCACCCAAATCCGGGCGAAGCCGCCTCATCAGCAGCCTTGGGAGAGGCCGGGTGAGGGCCACAACCCTTGTCGGTGGTAGGCAAGGGCTTCACGACCCTTGCTCAGTGGCCGGCGAGCCTCACCGAAGGCTTGCCAGCCATCGCCAAGAAGAAGCAAAAAGAAAACGAAAAAAAAAAATTAATAGAGAATTCGAAAAAAAAAAAAAAAAATCATAAAAATTGCCGTGTCAACTTTTGATCACTAGTCGACGTCCACGTTAACACCGGTCAGCCAAAATTAGTCAGATGAACCGAATTTGTACCAATATTAAAATGTTTATGATTGAATTGGTCCAATTAAAAAGTTTAGAACTGAATTGGTACCAACGCAATAGGTTTATGACTTTTTTTATACTTTTCCCCCAATCCCGGCAATAGGCCAAATTCTTTACAGTAAGCCACAATGATCGACGATTGGGAAGAATCGCAAGGGCGAATATCATAAGGTAGTCTCCGCCAAGACGTTTTCCTGGATGACACCCCTACCTCCAAATAGCCCCAAGCAATAGGGGCGCCAACTTCGCAAAGTAAAAGGTCCCGTGTTTGAAGGACATTCAGGCTTGAGGTCGATACCAATGATAACGGGAAGGCCATTTACCTCGCATATTGCAAGTATTTAGTTGGCGAATCGGCAAGTGGGACAGGCCATTTGAGGCACCGATGCAGACATGAGAAATAGATGTCTAGTGCCGACGGGAGCTTTTCAACAACGACACATATCGGAAGTCCGTTCAATTAAGACGAGGCAAGAAATCAATGGAAGCTTGCATATAATGTTCTTGTTGCCAATCAACCCTTCCGCTTCATCCACTATGTGCAGGCAGCTCTACAATATCAATTCAAGCCCATTTGGAACAAAACACGAGAAACCACAAAATTATTGTACGAAGAGTAAAAGGCCATGTTGGTGCATAGGCTGTAGATTTACAGACTAGCCCTACCACGTGCGAGTCGCGATCGGCCACATCGGTTATGAGCCACGGTAGTTTGATTATTTTGTCTTCGGTCGTGTTTTTGACTAGTGGCACCTTTCTATTGGTCTTAAAAAATGAGAGAAGAGGTAACCACGAATATTAGAAGAACCTAAATATTCGTTATGAGATGGTGAAGCTACTGACTTTAGGTCTGTTCTAATCGATGTGATATATCAAATGATAACTCTCGGATTTTTTTAAGTAGTACTTTGAAAGTACTTGCTATTTGTGCATTGCAAGCGAAATTCTTTTATTATTAGATTTGGTCTTTCAAAGGCTTGAAGTGAAAGAATAAAGTCCTCACAAGAAATTGAATAAAAAGTAAGAGCCTTAAAGTGGGATAAATCATGTGGGGAAAATGAAAGATCATTTTCCTCTAATTTTTGGAAAAAAAAATACTAAAATGCAAAGGAGAAAAAAAAAAAACTTCAAAACCTGACCTAATCTGATGCATTGACTTGGGATAAAAATGGTTCAAGTATCAGGCGCGCTTTCATTTTAGGACTTGTTTGGTAATTATTTTGTTTTTGGAAATAATTTCTACTCAAAATTAATTTTTTTATTCTATTCCTTAGATGAGTTTATGAAGATTTGAAGGTATTTGATAAATATCCAAAATTTCTATTTCCAAAATAGAAATGTATTTAATAAAACCCAAAATTCTTTTGTGTTTAGAACTTCTTTTAATTTTTTAATAATCCTATTATATTTTTCTCAATATATTTCTTTTCTTCTCTTTCTTCTTTTTTTGGCCGATGACCTAACCGAGGGTGGGCAACGTTTTGACGAGATTGTCGACCAAAAGAAGAAGGAGAATAAGAAAAGAAGAAAAAAAAAAAAAAAGAATTTAATTTTGGAGTTATTCCCATGAACAAAAAAATGATTTTTTTTTTTTTTTTTTTACTTTCAAATTTATTCCTGAAACAAATTTATTTCTGAAAATAAAATAAAAAAAGTTATAATTTTTTTTAAAATTTTTTATTCCAAAAATAAAAGAATAGAATCCGTTTCGCAACATGACGTTAACAGATGAAACTCACGTCCCAACTGAAAAATCTTCCTGCTCCTCTCCCCGTTAAATGCCTTTCAGAATTCGGAGAAAACCCACTCTCTCTATGAACCAGAGGGAGGGAGGGAGGGAGAGAGAGAGCAGACGACGGCTACGACGGCTACGACGGCGAGCCAAGAGAGAAACCGCCGCAATCCGTCGAAACCCTAGCTACGCGGGCTCGATTTCTCCGGCGCGCGCTTGAAATTCCGCGATTCCCTTCACCGCTCGGCGGCGATTTCGGTCGGAGCGAGCGAGAGAGCTTCTATGAGCCGTTTCCCGTCCAAGGCCGTGGTGTACCACGGCTTTCTCCGGCTGGGGGAGCTGGACGTGGTCCCGGCGAACGGCCACGGCTTCCGGTTCCCCGACAACGAGATTCGGATCCACCGCATCTCCCCGGTCAGCGAGAGGTGTCCCCCTCTCGCGATCCTCCACACGGTGTCCTCTTCCTCGGTCCGGTGCAAGCTCGAGTCGTCCTCTCCGGTCGAGCAGGCGAATCTGAACAGCCTGCATGCCTCTTGCTTGTACGAACTCAAGGTCTCTGTCCGCGTCGAATCGTCCGATTTTAGATGCTCAAAACCACGCTGCTTCCTCTTAGTCTTGATTGATGATACGAATACTGTTCTAGGTCTTTTTGTTGTAGAGAGGGCTTGGTTATGGTCAGGCCTTGCATTGTCTCTGCTGCGTGTTGTGTTTCTGTTGGTGTTGGATTGCGTGAGTGAGAGCTCTGATGGATGAATCTGTTTTGGCAGACTGCTGTAGTGTTGCTTGGCGAAGAAGAAATGCACTTGGTGGCAATGCGTAGTAGGCAGAAGAAGTCCCCATGCTTTTGGTGCTTCTCGGTTCCTTTAGGTCTTTATGAATCCTCTCTGGGATTGCTCAATCTACGGTGCCTCGCGATTGTGTTTGATCTTGATGAGACGCTCATTGTTGCCAACACGTTGAAGTCGTTTGAGGACAGAATTGAGGCTCTCCGAGGCCGGATTGCGAGGGAGACTGATTCGGTGAGGATGTCAGGAATGTCAGCTGAACTAAAGCGGTATGTAGATGATAGAGTGCTATTGAAGCAGTATGCAGACAGCAATTGCGTGGTGGACAATGGAAAGATGTACAAGGCTCAGGTTGAGGAGGTCCCTCAGCTTTCAGATAGCCATGAGAAAGTTGTTAGACCAGTAATTAGATTGCAGGAAAAGAATATCATCCTCACTCGCATCAATCCTAAGGTTAGAAGATACTTTTGCTGCTATTCTTGTTTAGGTTTTTTTACGTGTTGTTTCGTCTTTTTATGTGTCATAGCATAAGCTGTCTCTACTGGATGGAACACTGGCTCTGTGGAGGCTAATGACTCTTTCAATTGATGTCCTCATGCACCATAGGCGTGTGTGTTGTGGCAAATCAGAATTAGGACTTTTCTCTTGCATCAAGGATAACTGTTTTGAATGGGTCAAGGGATTTGAAGTAGGAAAAAATTGACTGCCGACTCATTTACTCATAGAAAGAATGTTGGCTTCCCTTGTTTAGTTCATTTATCTACAGTAGTGGCTCTTGCCATGATGTTTTCTTTTTTAATTTGCTGGCATCTGTCAAAAGTTGGGAGTTCTCATGGGCCTTTCTAGTGAGCAAAGACATACTGAGTTCAAATGGTTATGAGCAAGGCATGTTTTATATTCAAGTGTATGCTACAATCTAGGTTATGGCCTTTAACAGAAGTTGCTGATTAAATGCTTTTGCACATTGAGAACGTGATGTACATAATAGTGGGCTAACTTCTTCTGTCATCAAATTCAATTCGCCTGTCCATTATTCAGTATTATGCTCTAGTAGGCAGGTTTTGATTGTAGAGGTTCCATTTCTTGTTTCTATTTGCAATGTCTTGTTCACCCAACTAAGAAAAAATGTGCTCACCAGATAATGTCCACCGGTGATATTTTTAGCTGAATTATACGTTTCAAGATATAGAAAGCCATGTGTATGTTTCTTGTCGGCCTCTTTATTTCCTTTATGCAGATCCGTGACACCAGTGTGCTAGTAAGATTACGACCTGCATGGGACCACTTGAAGAGTTACTTAACAGCTAAAGGACGTAAGAGGTTTGAAGTTTATGTGTGCACGATGGCTGAAAGAGACTATGCTTTGGAGATGTGGAGGCTTCTTGACCCCGAAGCACACCTAATTGATAGAGAGCAAGTCTCAAACCGTGTTGTTTGTGTCAAATCAGGCAAGTTGTCTGCTAATGTACAAACTAAGATGCTTGTAGGAGATGGTTTTGCAGAGTTTGTGAGTTGATTACTATATTATGAATAAAAAATTTGATGGTTCGTGCTCGTGCAGTAATTTCTCCTTTCAGTAGAACCTCACATGCTAATCTGGTTATATGTGGAGTTACCAACAGGAGAACGAATATGCTAATGGCAATAGTGTGAGTCAATGGGATGTGTTACATGTACACAGACTTATTGACACTTGTTTCAGACATTTATTGGGTTTTATGATACTACCTCCTGTAGTCCCACTAACTTTTGTCCCCCTGGCTTTGCAACCCTATTATTAGATTTTTTTTTTCTTGTTTTGTAAAATTCCATATATAAAATTCTTGAGTGATGATTCACATATGCGAGCTTTTGATTGCCTATCTCCTCTAACTATATGTTCCTCATTTTCACATTACAGCTTAGCTGTCTTCGTTCCCAGTAGTGTCTATGCCTAATATGTTATGAATGGCAGGTTCAAGGAAATCATTGCTAAATGTGTTTCGGGATGGTAATTGCCATTCCAAGATGGCAATGGTGATTGACGACCACTCAAAAGTTTGGGAAGATAGGGATCAACCACGAGTGCATGTAGTTCCTCCTTTTGCTCCATATCATGCTCCTAAAGCGGAGGTATTAGATCATGAATTCATTATGTCTGTTCCAGGTAGTCCTTTTATCGTTTTGTGAAAGAAAATTCCATCGAGCCTCTTTTTGTGCCAAAATGTCATCATGTCAGTTGGGCTGATATGCATGAGAAATGGGAAGACAGTCACTCAAACGATTAAGGGTTATTATTTTATAATTTCTACACCTTGTTTGGTACTGTGATTCTAGCTAAGAAATTGGAATGAAGTTGACATTGCCATAAAGGTAACATCATAGAAAGACCATTAAGTAGGGCTCGCATTTGCCAATAGAACAGTAATTTGCTTATATATTTGCAATAGTTTTTAACCATAAAATTCAAACTGCAAGAAGGTATACCCATGTACGTAACTGTCGCAAAATGCAGTATTATCTGCATCATTCACCATTTTTTACGAACATTATTTACCATTTTCCAATTCCTTTTATCTAATTTTTGATAGCCTTGTTCTTATTATTGAAAAGGGGTCCTAAGTGATATATGAACGAGGATAAAGGCCACTTCTATATTCATTGTTCATGTTTTTTTATTGTTTATTTTTAGTTTTTTTGGGCATGTTGTTGAGGTTTCATTTATGCTTATGAATAATATAGATGAGAGTTTGAACACACATATTTTCTTTTGGGGATTTGTCAGACTGCAAATGCCATTCCGGTCCTTTGTGTGGCAAGAAATGTGATATGCAATGTCAGGGGTTACTTTTTCAAGTGAGTATCTAGATTTCACGTAAAGTTTATAAAGCCATCTACAACGAAAGATTGGATTTGAGTCGCATTCTGATCTCTATGGTGTATATGATTGAGTTGTGATATTTCTTATCCAGGGAATTTGATGAAAACCTATTACGCAAAACCTTTGAACTATTTTATGAAGATGAGGTGGTTGCATTACCCCCTGCCCCTGATGTGAGCAATTACTTAATGTCAGAGGTATTTGAAACTGATGTTTTCAACATGGAGTCATTAGAGAAATCTGAAGGTTTGTTAAAGTGCTCATCTATTGTTGTCATCTATCCTTAATGTCAGGACTCTGGTTTTGTTCCAAATGGTGCTGCAAATTCTCTACTTGCCAATGGAGCTTGTGGTGCAGAATTTGATAAAAGACTTAATTTTCCGGTAACCTTTGATATAGGCTCTGGTCACTTTTCTACTTATACAGTCATTTGAATTGGGAGTTCTGGGGTCCTGATTTTACCATGAACGAGTCCAAATTACTTTTTTTCCTTTGTTTTCCTTTTAAGGGTGAAAAGCATGCTGTTGATGTGTCTAATATCCCTGTAAGAGAAACTTCGGATGGAAAATCCGGAACATCCCAGCCAACCATTACATTAGTTCCATACACCATTGGTCCCCATGCTTCAAGGACACTCATGCCATCTCAGAGTATGATTCTCCACCGTTATGAACATGCATGTCTCCAAGAGTTTGTACCTAATAAGGAGTTTATAAGCGTACAATCTTCTGATATATATAATTTTTTTGGTTGAAGCTGGTTTGCTTGGTAATCCTGCCAGACAAGATTTCAGCTTTTCGAATCATGAACATGACTTGAAAAGGAGGATTCTCACTATGAAGCATGGTCTTGACAAGAAGAATCACGGCTCTAGTGAGGCCGCTCTCCTGTCTAGACCACCAATGCAGTTAACTACTGCCAATATGCAACCACATGGAGGATGTCTTGAAGAAGACTCAAACGAAGGCCATATAAACTCTGGAAGTTTTGGCTTTTCTCAAGAAGCTGATTCACTGAACTTAGATAAGGAGGGCTCATCAGAATCAGCTCGGTCAAAAACTTTGAAATTTTAGTACCTCTTGTTTCCTCCCTAAATCATCTCAGGTGAAGGTAGAAGAGGTTTGCTTTTAACTTGTGTATAATGTTTAGTTTTCAAGTTACTTCTATTTTTGACCTAGGTTTCCTTTTCACCAGGTGTGGTCTGGACATGATAAAAAAGAAGCGGGAGCCAGCAATATGGTATACATTTTTCCTTTTCCTTTTCACTCGGTAATAAGTCTAACTATCTCAGGATCACCTTGGCCTTGGCTTGCGTTTGACAGTTAAAGATAAAATCCAGAATAGGATAAATTTTTTTTATCTCGTGTTTGGTATTTGCTCAAGATAAAATAAAGTCGGATATAAAGAAAATAAAGCGATAAAATTATCGAATGGAGGAGGTGAGATAAAGGTAAATAGGATATTTAACATTAATAATAGTAAAGTTATTTTTTTCAAATAGCAAACTTATTAAATTAACAAAATTAAAATTATATTTCAATATAATAATATTTAATATAGTAATATTAAAATAAAAAATAACAATTTAGTTATTTTAGTTTAATTTAATTTTATTTATATATACGAATTTAATTCTATTTTATAATATAAATTCAATATATAAATATAAATATATGTTTATATATACTATGTATTTTATTTATATTTATTGCATATTTTAGCTATTTTAGTATTATATATATTAGTATAGTTTACTATTTAATAAAATTTCATTAGAGAATGATGGATAGGGAAGAAAAAAATAAAATAAAAAAATAATTGATTGAAAAAGAGGAAAATTAAATAAAAAATTAAATAAACATAAAATAGGTAGGAGTGTTGCAAGAGATTTTTATCATCTCCTTTGTAAAATTTTTGGTTTATATATACTGATATGTCATTTATACTAAAAAATATATATAATATAATGTGGATATATCTCGACTTTATTAGTGCAATCTAGGATTGTCAAATGGGTAGGCCAAGTCGAGTTTGGGTTGGGTTATAAATGGTTTAGTTCAAATTGACTCATTTAACCCGTTTGACCCATCTGTTGTAATGTAAATTCTTTAACTCATACTTGACCTCGACCAATTTAATTAAACCTAAGAAAATTTATTTTTTATGATTTTTTTAAATGGTATTGCTAAAATATTTTCTTGCAATAAAAATCTAGTGGATAATCTTTATAATATTTTTTGAAAAAAATAAGCCTTCATTTGTTTGTAGGAAAATATTTTTAGTAAGTATTTTTTTTTTAGAAAATTACAATATTTTCTTGTTTTTGCCTGAAATTTGAAAATAAATTAGAGATTTTTTTTTGCCATTTAGTATGAAAAATATGATTAATTTTTTCTATGTGCACTCCTTTTAATATTTTTTATTTTTATTTTTAAATATATTTATAATTATAGTTATTTTTTAAAAAATATATTTATTTTATTTATTTTTATTTTTCTTTCTTCTTTGGCCAAATGTCAGTCACGACAATGACTAGTGACCAATCATAGGCGAGCTCTTAGCCTTGCTAGCCTTAAGTAAGGCTTGGCTCTAGCCTCGCTAGATTCGGTAAGGTGGAGCTCACTCGAGACCAGGGAGGCTTGAGCCTCGCCAAAAGTTAGTGAGGGTTGAGCCTTGTTGATCTCACCCAGATTGGTGAGGCTCGAGCCTCACTAGTAGTTGGTGATCTCAAGCTTATCGACCTCCAATGAGCTTCTCCCCCCTTGTTTGGTCGATCACTATGTTGGCCATTGGTTGAGAAAGATGGAAGATAAAAAAAAAAAAAAAAAAAAAAGGGAAAGAAAATTAAAAAAAGAAAAGAAAAGGAAATATAAAAAATAATTATAACTTTGATTTTTATATACAAAAAATTATAAGGCTAAAGAGGGGAAGAGTGTGTGAGCTTTAAGTTGAAAATGGGTTCTAACTCCAACCCATTTAGACCCATTTATTTTAGGATTTCAATTTTTAAACCCATGTAAGTAGACTCTTTAAGATTTAAGTAATTCATTTATGACCCATTTAAATAAATTGTATTATTCAGGAACGAAAATCCGTTTGATAATTTTTTTTTGTTTTTGAGAATAGATTTAGAACGGAATCAAAAAATAAAAATAAGTTACTTTTTTGTTCCTGGAAATAATTCAAGAATCAAGCCTAACTTATTGTTCTTTTTTTTCTTTCTTTCTTTTTTATTCATCACTAGCCACTGTTGGTCACCACCACCGGCACCCGCTATAGCTGGCAATTGATTGGGTGAGGTTCGGCGAGCTTCGTTGGAGCCTCGCTTGGCCATCGCAAGCCTCAACCTCGCAAATTTTGGCGAGGCTCGACCTGGCCCATGTGGCGCGAGGTCCACCTTGCCTAGCCATTGGGGAGGCTTGGCCTCATGCTAGGGTGAGGCCGACCTTGCGCGACTTGCCACTATCGTGGCTAGTAACCGACCACAAAAAAGGAGGAAGGAGAAAGAAGAAAAGGAGAAAGAGAGAAAGAGAAAAATATAATAAAAGTATTAGAAAAATTTTAAAAAAATTAAAAATCCTACCAAACATATTTCTATTTCTAGAATAAAAATTTTGAGCAATTACCAAACGCATTTAAATGCTCAAAAATTGGCCACGGGAACAAAATTTATTTCTGAGTAGATTTTGTTTTCGGAAACAAGATAGTTATCAAATGAACCCAAATAGTGAATATGATATATTCATGTTAAAAATCTAGATAAGCAAAACGTCCACCTCAGAAGGATATGACAGTTTGACGACTCCATTGGGGACCGATTAAAATCTATAAAAAACTTAGGTCTGAGTTTCTCTTTTTGAAGCATTTTTGTGTGATCTCATCATTGCCCATGAAGTACCAGGTATGCTCCCAATTGCCATTTGGATATTTTTACTGGTTGGATTTATAAGTGAACGAGGGTTTGTTAACCTTTGTTTTGTAGGGAGGTATGAGGATGAATGCTTTAATTCCGAAAAGTTATTATAAGCGGTGTATGCATGATATATCATATCTTGTCGTGCAAGTTCCATATGTTATACTGCATTTTTACACCTTCAATGATCCAAAGCCTTGAGTTACCCTCTAAGAAGCCAAATATGAGGCAAAAAGAATTGCACAAGTAATATAACTTTCATATAATGCTAACTTAAGTGCCATAATTTGTTTTCCAATTGCTTGAGTTCATATAATTTTTTAATCAATCACTTGAATATCATTGATTTTTAAAATGTTTACCATAAGTGTCATGACACGTTAGATTTCTAACACTTGGATGATTTTTTTTTTTTTTTGGGAAGTTATCACATTCAAATGAACTTTTTTTAAAAGTCATGGCAACCAAGTGATTGAAAAAAAAAATTGAATGACACTTAAGTGAACATCGTACATAAATTATTATATTCGTGAGATCTTTACCCCTAGATAGGATGATTTTGACAAAGGCAGAGCCTGGTTGCAAGTAGTAGGTGGTAGTGAACCGGCTCAGCCTCACTCATCCGCTTGGACTCATTTTTTATGTTCGAATGGGAGTCTCAAGTATCCCAATGTGTCTCACTTGGTAGGCGTCGGACCTCACAAGTTATGCCATGTCTTTATATTTTCGCTAACCTTTACCCTCTTCGTGATTTTTCATCAGTCTTTATCTCTTTGTATTTGTTTAAATTTCTTCCTACTTCAAATAATTTGCGATAATCGACCAAACATCCTTCGTGATTTAGGTACAAAGCAGAAGTGCAACATACGGATTATTCCCACTCCCAATAGCATACTCTTGAAATGGTGGAAGAGACTAGATCAAAGTGGCCGCAATTACACTGACTCAAAAATTGGAAAACTTGTGTCCTTGCTTCACCTCGTGACCCACATCAATCTAGTCCAAGCGTTGGCTTCACTTTTGGAATCTCGTGATGTTTACATTCATGTTCGGTAAACATGAATGGTCCCGAACATAGAGTACAATGTTGTCATAGGAGTTACCTAATCGCTAAACTTATTAAAAGCGCGTTTGGTAACGTTTCTGTTCCGAGAAACAATTTTTTAACAGAAATATATATATATATATATATATATATATATATATATATATATTTTTTTTTTTTTTTTTTTTCGGGAACAATTTCGAGTATAAGAACGCACTTGGTAACTGTAAAAAATTTTTATTCTAGGAATGAAAATGCATTTGGTAAACTTATATAATTTTATTATGTCTTTTAATTTTTTAATGTTTTTATTATATTTATTTATTTATTTTTTCCTTTTTTCTCTATGTGGCCAATCGCGGCCACGACGGCGGTCGGCAACTAGCTGGGCGAGCTAGTCGGAGCCTCATTAGGCCACCGCAAGGCTCAACCTTGCTAGATTTGGGCGAGGTCGAGCCTCACCGGTGGCATCGGTGGCCAGGCAAGGTCAACCTCACCCAGCCACAGCGAGGCTCGGGCCAACGAGCCTCGCCGTGGCTTGGCATATCCGGGGGTCTATGACGCTCCGGCAAGGTCGCCAGTCCTTATCTAGCTAGTGGTTGGCGTCGGCCATGGCCAAGGCCGGGGACCGGCCAAAAGGAAGAAGAAGAAGAAGAAGAAAAGAAAAAGAAGAGAAAAAAAGAGGAGAGAAAAATTGTTTTTTGGAATTGTTCCCGGAAATAAGAAATAACTTTTTTTTACTATTGTTTATATTCCAAATTTGTTCCCGAGAA
The DNA here is from genome assembly GCA_014182575.1 of Eucalyptus decipiens. Taxonomy (NCBI): domain Eukaryota; kingdom Viridiplantae; phylum Streptophyta; class Magnoliopsida; order Myrtales; family Myrtaceae; genus Eucalyptus; species Eucalyptus decipiens. Next base: position 36,792,680 of record CM024619.1, read on the forward strand.
CAAAAGTTTTATCAAACGCATTTCTGTTCTTTTTTTTTCCCCGAAATAAAAGAGCAAAAAATTTTGTTCCGAGGAACAAAAACAAAATTTGCCAAATAGGCCCTAAGCCTCCAATCGGTTTAGAGCCTACAGTCGTCTTAGCTGAATTTTTTTGGAAGGTAAAATCAATGAGATAAATAAGTTTTTGAAACCTTATAACAATAGTTGTCCACTCATCTTTTTCGTCGAACATCATGCATATCCGACAAAGCAACCTATGTCTCGGCCCTCTAGGGTGTTTCTTTTAGCATTCTTTGGTTTGGTAGCTTTTCCTCATGCTAGGGATGCCATGAATCCGTCGGTTGCACATCTAGTTAGGCAAGTTTGTGGTGGAATGAATTTCACCAACATGATTGGCAGAAACTTTCCGATCTCTCACACGATTTAAGAAAAATAAAGGAGGAAGCTTCCATGCACTGGTTGCTTTGGAAATATGGTTTCTTAACCACATCAAAAAGTTTATTGTCAACACGGATCTACATGAGATTAGCGACCACACTTTTCCAATCGAAATTTTTTGGCAAATGTGAAAGTCGTTCCAAAAAGAACTTGATCCAAATGGATAAATTTTTTTGAAAAACATCTCCCCTGGAGAATTCCTATGGCATGTTAGGTGGGCTCAATTACATATTACATGTCTTACCCACCAATCAGATAATCCGATCCCCTTGATGGGATTCACGGGGTGAACATTCTACTATCCCTTCTAGGTTATTCGACAGTACGGTGCTCTTCAGAAAATTCCACCTCCTCTAAGGTCGAATCTATTCAATTGGACCTCACCCAAAAGGATCTAAGTGAATCTTAGCCATGCGTCTCTCGGAAGAAAGTGGATTACATTGAAAGTGCATGGCACGACTGTTGCTCGCAAGAGATTACCTATGTTGGAGTAGAAGATATTGAGTGCATATTGTGTGCACCATGATAACGCGACGTATGTCCAAGTGGTCAAACCATTTTGAACTGAGCCTTCTCTCTCTCTCTCTCTCTCTCTCTCTCACTGCCCCCTCTTTCCCTCACTGAGCTTTTGGCCAATTAACAAACCACTGCTCCGACCGATGAACTTCATGACAGCGGAGGCGAAGGTGGAGGCAGCACGGTAGCTCATTGGATGAGGGCTCGATCGTGACTTGGAGAGAGAGAGAGAGAGAGAGAGAGAGAGGGGCATAGCTAGGACCTCTCTGGAGAACCCATTGTATGACGAGTTTAGTGTCACGAAGAGGCTCTCAAGCTCCATGAGCACTTTGGGGAGCGACTTGAGTGAGTTGGAGGACAAGTCCAAGTGGGCAAGGATGTGGAGGTTCTTGATTTGGGTTGGGATCGGATTGGAGAGTGAGTTTAGGGAGAGTTAAAGAGAGATGAGTGAGGTCGCTTTGAAGAGGAGGGAGGGGATGGGCTTGGAGAAGTCACTGCCGGCAAGGTTAAGCCGTCTGAGCGAGTTGAGGAGGCCAAGCTCGGAGGGGATGTAGTCGAAGAGGTTCTTGCCAGCAAGGAAGAGGTATGTGACCTGGCCACGAGTGCAGGCAATGCCGGAGCCTGAGGGGTGGCCCGGTGGTTTGTCGGTCAGCTGAAGGCTCGGTGGAAGAGAGGGGCTGCGAAGAGAGAGAGAGTTGGGCAACAGAAGAGAGAGAGGAGAGAAGAAAGAGGACTCTCCAGTTCAAAATTTGGCCTGATAAGTTGGGCTTCACTTTGACATGTGTCACATTATCAAGATACTTTTTGTTTGCCACGCTGGTATAGAAGATGTACCAATATTTTCTCACGCTGGAGAGTTGGAAGGACAAGGGAAGGAGTACCACGCATCCCTAGACTACATCAATCGCCAGATCCTGAGTTCTTGCCCTTCGTACCAAAGAAACTTGTGAAGCCTACTCATAATGCTCTCCAAGCACAAATTGATCAACTCGAGCGGGAGCGGGATGAGGTCCAAGCTAAAGTCTCTAATCTGGCCTCGCTGGATAAGCGGCTTCGTGAAACTTATCAATAGCCTAATTTTATCTAAATCAAATTTCATGTATAACTTACTCCAAATTCAATAAAGAAGACTATTTTTTTTATAATTCATATGGGCGTGAGATTGATTGTCACAGATTATTCTTTCAATGGTGCCTTTTCTTGTAGTGAAATCTTGTCAAATGACTTAATTTTTAGTAAATAGGGATGTGAGGAAAGGTCCCGTTGCCTTGCTTTGGTCAAAAGAGACGGTTTCATTGAAAGTATACATTTAATTCGTGTGCTTATTTCCATCTGGTTCACTTTTAAAGGTAAGACTATCGACACGGTTGCTCAAAGATCTCCATTACACGATCATTTGAGAACGGCAAAGATGGACTCAAAGAGTAGACTAACCAAATCGTCGACCTTGAGAATTGGACGGATGAGATTGCCACTTTGTCGGCACAACTTGCCCTACGCTTCGACTAGGACAGAACATTTCGCCCCATGAGCGCATGCTACGGCATGAGCATGAAGCCACCTACCGGTGCTAATCCAAAGGGTAAAGCGGTCTTGATGAATGACTTTTCTCCTATGCTGAAGATCGACGGAGTTCACAAAGCTAGCTACATTGAAGGAGGAAGACAGGCGGATTGCTAAAGCTAGAAGAAACTCTGTCGGTGGAAGGTTTTAAGGATGAAGTTTCCAAGAATCTTTCGCGCTCTGCTAAGCTCAAAGTATATGACAAATTCGAAATACTTGAGTTCGACAGGTTCGAAGGCACCACCAATCTTAAGATCCACATGGAGTATTACTCAATAAAGAAGACACGTTATGTTGAAAAAAAGCGTTGCTTCGTTGCTTATGATTCAGACTTGCTAAGAGAGTCCGACCGGACTCGCACTGGGTGGTTGGTCATGGTCATAGCCAATACGATGGAGACGTTGGAGGAGCTATTTGATGCCTTATTGTAGCAATACAAATTCAGTATTGACATTACTTCGCCCCTCAATGAAGTGGCATGTGTAGAGAAGAAGAATACCACGTCATTCAAAGCCTAAGCTCAAAGATAAAGAGGATTGGCGGCACAGATTCGCCCTACATCGACTTAGAAAGAAATTATTGATCTTCTTTTCAAGATACCGCCATTTGATTTCGTTAGTCATATGGCTGCATCATTTTTGCTAAGTTGGTGCCGGCGGGAGAATGCATCGAGGGAGTTATCCCTGATGGTGTATTGACAAAGCCAAGCGGAACCGGCAAAAGACATGCTGCGAAGAAGGATAAAGGTTTAGTTGCTGGAGTGAACGAGCGTATATAAGCCAGCTTGACTAGCTTCCATGATTCTCCCCACGACGAACCAAGGGACGGCCTTGCTTTAGCCAAAAGAAAAACTTGAGGACATGACGGTAAACGCCACTTCCTAGGCCTTTCTCCCAGCTTCTGCTTATTTTCTGAAAACCAACTAGTTACCAAGGGTGCAAATAATAAACATTTTGTTTTTCTATTTTTATCTTCCTGAGAATAAGAATGGAACAAAATTCCATTTAGTAATGCAATTTCATTTTCTATTTTAAGATAAATTTTTAGCCTAGAAATTAATTTTAACTGAAATGAGAAGTAGATTCTACTTCTTTAATTCTAGAATAAATAAAAAAAATTCTTCTTATTGCTCACTCCCTTGATCTCATGTGCATTCTCCCTTTCTCTTGTATCCCTATCTCTCTCGTGCACAGACTCGGCCAAACTTCTCGCCACCACTGTCAAACGTTTGTCACCACAACCGTAGCTTTGCCTCTCGTCACAACTTTGACTCTATCGCAACCCTAGCCTCCATTGCAACAAGGTGAGTCTCTCTCCCTCTTTGTTGTCATGACCTAGCACCACCTCTCTTTGTTGTCCGATTTGCAACCAATTTCTGTAATTTTTTTGTTTTTGGAGTCGATCCTTTTTTACGTGCTTGCAAATCATGATTTTTGGAGTCAACCCTTGCTCATTCGCAACCCTAGTGTTCATTGGCATTTTTCACATATTGCTTGAATTGGGTAGAATTTAGTTTATTTTGTTTTATTGTTTCTTTGTTTCAATACATACGTGGGTACTATTAAAACTCGAAGCTATGGCCTTCGCAAAACAAACACTTGCGAACCTCAATCCTTGAATATGATATATGCATGCGGTTACATTTTGATTTGCTGCAACTTCCCATGATGATAGGGCCACTATTCTCTGTTCACTTGAAATGAAAAGGATCCAATCATCCACCAAACCTGCTTTTGTTTTTAGTGATGGTTTACATATTTACCCCTATCATGGAGTTTATGTAACTCTCTCCCAACCTGATATATTGTTTGCAATCTTGGATTGTACGACTCTTTGGGCATTTTTCCTCTTTTTTCAAATTTGATAGTGATTAACTCTAAAAACATTAGTGTTCCTCTTTTTGAGATTTTTATGATCAATTGTTGTCTCTAAAAACATTAGTGTTCCTCTTTTTGAGATTTTTACGATCAATTGTTGTCTTCAGCAGCATATACAATCTGATTGGGGTTGTTATCTTTCAATTTTCTTCACTTATTTTCTTTTATAAATAATCATAGAATATTACATTGATGTGATCTTGACATCAAAATTTCTACATTTGAATTGGTGCACCATCTCTAGATGTTTAGTGCCATGTGTACTTTTTGCTAATTGGTTCATCGTGCTAATTGGTGACAATTTTTCTATTCATTTCAACATGTTGGTCTGTGATTATATGATCAAGAGTGGGTTATTTGTGCCTATATTCACTGTAATGGAGGTTGACATTTGTTAATTATAGATTAATTCAATATACCTTGGTGATACTTTGTAATTATTTTAATTGCCTTTGATGTTATTGCAATTGCAGTTGATGAGTTAGCTCATTTGATATTCAACTAGTTAAGGTTAAATGGCATCCCACATAGAGGTATTTATGATAGAGTGGACCAAGCCTTTGACCAATCTGTTTGTAAACTTGTTGGTATAAGAGGTAAAAAAAGGAAAATCACATCACCCGTACCTACAACAAAGTAGGGTGGAACAAATACATGCGAATTCAAAAAAGGTACAAGATTCCACTTCAATTTAATTCAGTTAAAGAATACGGTAAACAAACTGAAAAAATAGTATGATACTTTTAAGAAGTTTCTTTCACAATCTGAATTTAGATGGGATAATGTAAACAAAACAATTGTTATGCAGGATCAAAGTATATGGGAGTCTCACATCAATATATCACTTTATTTGGATCATTTTGTTTTTATTGTGGATGTAAGCTTTCCTTTTATTGCTAATGTATGTCATTATTGTGAAAATTGTAGGATAATGGGGAATGGGCTAAATTCAGTTTGAATGGGTTTCCTTAGTATACTAATATGTGTATTGTGGTTGGTGATACATATGTTAGGGCAGTATGTAACGAGAAATGTAAAAGACTTGGTGATGTCGGATGGAGATGACAATGGTAATGGTGATGGTGATGCGATAGGTGATAGGGAGGAACACAATGGATGTTCCATATTAATGAGGGAATCTTTACGCCTAACGTGGTTGCCACCCTAATTCCTAAGAAGTATAAGATGGATAGGACTCCAAATTCCAAGAAGAGGAGAAAGAGTAGCACATCTAATGTTGTAGCATTTGCAAAGTCATTTAAGAAATGATTAAATTCAAAATTAGTTAATCAACAAGTGGCTCTGTTACCTCACATGCCTCATCACTTGTGGACCCCAACTACATAGGAGTAGTGATTGTCATCCTAATGGCATGCTTGACTTGAAGTTGAATGGTGAGACCAAACATCCTTATTGTTACTAGAAGATAGGCTTTCATCATATCTTTATCTAAAAGGAGACTTGGATTTCTTAAATTTCTTTAAGTAGATATTGAGAAATATGCTATAGATTTGACTTATGCATTTGAGATACTGTGGTTTTTTTTTTTTATTATTATGATGCAACTATGATAATGTTGTGACTATTGTTGATTGTTATTAGATTCCTCACTCATTTATTGTGTTCATGTTCTTTTTTTCATGTGATGGCATTGGCAATATGGATGGGAATGTAAGTAGCATGTATAATAGTTAGAATCAACTCTCTTTATTTTATTATCATAAAGAATGTATCTTCTTTTTCATTATTGATGAGATACTTTTACACGAAGCATGTAAAGTATTGTAGGAATATCTAAGAATGTATTAAAAAATTCTTTAATATACTAAAAAAATATGGGGAATGTTTAGTTATGGCAACTTGATCCTAATTGGAAATATAAAAGATAAAAGGAGGAGGAGAAGGAGGAGGAGGATAGGGAATGAGACCATTATTTTGAATTGCAATTGAATGATGATAAGGCAGACTTATCTTTTTAGTATGGGAAAAAGCCATCAAAAATCCCAAACTTTGTCAAGAGTGATAAATTTATCCCAATTTTTTTGTGAAATAAAAAACCAAAAACTTCTTGACCGTGATACATTTACCCCAAACTCTATGGCCAATGGCATTTACGTCTTTTTTTTTCCTTTTTCTATTTTTTCTTTTTTCTTCTTCTCTCTTCCCTTCATTGGCCATGGCGGAGGGAAATTGGACTTAGGCAAGGGCCGTCCTTGCCTAAGTCATAGATCAAACGAGGGCGACCTTTGCCCAATACCAAATCTTGCCCAAGCAAGGGTCGAGGGTCACCCTCGCTTGGCGTCGTGCGAGGGTTGCCCTCCTTGGATCTAGAGAGGGTCGCCCTCGCCCATCCAAGCCAGGCAACCCTCGCTCAATGCTGACAAGGGCAACCCTTGTCTAAATCCAGCTTTTCTCCGTTGGCCACGGCGAAAGGAAGAGAGAAGAAGAAAAAAGTAAAAATAAAAATAAAAAATAGAATAAAATACGAAAATACCTTATAATTTGGGATAAATGTGTCATGTGGATATAAATTTAGGGTTTTTTATGTCAAAAAAAAAATTGAGGTGTCATTTTGGGTAAAATTTGAGATTTTTTTTCTTTTTAGTATAAATAGGATAAATTTAGTCATATTAAGGTGGAATTGGCGGCACTCTAAAATTTGTCATTATGCGCATTCGCCGCCCAAGAGGCAAATCGTCCGTACTGACAAAGGCATTTTCGTAAAATCAGTTGAAACACGAGCCCTCCAACGTAAATTCATTTCCGATTTCGGAGCGAATCCCCGCAGTTAGAAAGAGAGAGAAAGCGCGCGCGCGACGAGAAGGTCCACGAAGAGGTCGCCGAACCAGAGAGAAACCACCGCAATCCGTCGAAACCCCAGCGACGCCAGCTCGATTTCTCCGACGCACATTGGCGATTCTTCCCTCGTTCCAACGCTCGCCGGCGATTTCGGTCGGCGCGATCGAGCGAGAGAGCTTCCATGAGCCGTTTGGCGTTCAAGGCCGTGGTGTATCACGGCTTCTTGCGGCTGGGGGAGCTGGACGTGGTCCCGGCGAACGGCCACGGCTTCCGGTTCCCCAACAATGAGATTCGCATCCACCACATCTCCCCGGTCAGCGGGAGGTGCCCCCCTCTCGCGATCCTCCACACGGTGTCCTCTGCCTCGGTCCGGTGCAAGCTCGAGTCGTCCTCTCCGGTCGAGCAGGCGAATCTGATCAGCCTGCACGCCTCTTGCTTATACGAACTCAAGGTCTCTGTTCACTACGGATCGTCCGATTTCGAATGCTCGGAAGTCACTCTGTTTCCTTTTAGCCTTTAATGCTGTTGAACGTCTCGTGTTGTACGGAGTGCTTGGTTATGATCAGGTCTTGCATTGTCTCCGCTGCGCAGAGTGCTTCTGTTGGTGTTAGGGTGCGTGAGTGAGAGCTCTGATGGATGAATCTGTTTTGGCAGACTGCTGTAGTGTTGCTTGGCGAAGAAGAAATGCACTTGGTGGCAATGCGTAGTAGGCAGAAGAAGTCCCCATGCTTTTGGTGCTTCTCGGTTCCTTTAGGTCTTTATGAATCCTCTCTGGGATTGCTCAATCTACGGTGCCTCGCGATTGTGTTTGATCTTGATGAGACGCTCATTGTTGCCAACACATTGAAGTCGTTTGAGGACAGAATTGAGGCTCTCCGAGGCCGGATTGCAAGGGAGACTGATTCGGTGAGGATGTCAGGAATGTCAGCTGAACTGAAGCGGTACGCAGATGATGGAGCACTATTGAAGCAGTATGCAGGCAGTAATTGTGTCGTGTATAACGGAAAGACGTACAAGGTTCAGGTTGAGGAAGTCCCTCAGCTTTCAGATAGCTGCGAGAGAGTTGTTAGACCAGTAATTAGATTGCAGAAAAAGAATATCATCCTCACTCGCATCAATCCTGAGGTTAGAAGATACTTTTGCTGCTATTATTGTTTAGTTTTTTCACTTATTGTTTAGTTTTTTTATGTATCATAGCATAAGCTGTCTCTAACGGATGGAGCACTGGCTCTGTGGGAAATAATCACTCTCTAAATTGATGTTTTCATGCACCATAGGCATGTGTTTTGTGGCAAATCAGAATAGGATTTTTTTCTCTCATCTGGGAGAACATATTAAAAATTAGCAAGGGGTTCGAAGCTGGAAATAGATGACTATTGACTCGTTTGCCTCCAGAAAGAATGTTGGCTTCCATTATTTAATTCATTTATCTAAAGTTGTGGCTTGTGCCATAATAATAATAATAATAATTATTATTATTTTTAATTTGCTGGCATCTGACAAAAGCTGGGAGTTGTCATGGGAAATGAGCAAGGCATGTTTTATATTCAAGTGTAAGGTACAATCTAAGTTATGGCTTTCAACAGAAGACACTGATCAAATGTTTTTGTAGATTGAGAAAGTGATGTGCATGATGGTGCACTAACTTTTCTTGTCCTCAAAATCAATTCCTTTGTCCATTTTTCACTATTGTGTTATTGCAGGCTGGTTTTCGATTAGAGAGGTTCCACCTCTTGTTTCTATTAGCAATGCCTTGTTCACCCAATTAAGAAAAAGTCATACTTACCAGATAATGTCGAATGATGGTATTTTTAAGGTTAATGCTGAATTATACGCTTCAAGATGTAGAAAGCTTGTGTATATCTCCTGTCAGCATCTTATTCCCTTTATGCAGATCTGCGAAACCAGTGTGCTTGTGAGACTACGACCTGCATGGGACAAATTAAGGAGTTACTTAATAGCTAACGGACGTAAAAGGTTTGAAGTTTATGTGTGCACAATGGCTGAAAAAGACTATGCTTTGGAGATGTGGAGGCTTCTTGACCCTGAAGCATGCCTAATTAATAAAAAACAACTCTTGAACCGAGTTGTTTGTGTCAAATCAGGCAAGTTGTCTGCCTATGTACAAAATAAGATGCTTGCAGGAGATGGGATGTACGGAGTTTGCGAGTTGATTACTATCTTATTTGTTAATAGTTTGATCGGGGTGTGATTTACCAATTTGCATATAGTGTCCACTTCGGTTTTTATGGAAGAACTGTGTGAAAAGGACTAAGCCTTTCATTTAGTTGCACATTATCCCATCTCTCTCCAGACTAACGTGGTAGTTTCCCTTTAGTCCAGATTCATGTCTGGGGGAGATGGGTGCTCTTTCTTACAAGTTGCGTGTTTGTACATATGGGCCTATACATATGCTTATGCTTAAGCGCTGGTGTAAGAAGGCAAGCAAATTGATGATTTGGCATTTTTGTTGTTCTTAACTCTTAGTGCTCACTACACCACATCGATGTATCACGCCATAATTCATATAATCGAGCCATTGCCAGATTCTTAAGGAGATCAAATTGGTGAAATTTCTAGTGAATTACTTAAAAAGCTGGATAGCTATTGAATCAGTCCTACCACAATAGACATTCCATTTTCTTTTTATTCTAATGCAAACAATATAGTTATCTTAATAGAAATCGTCTAAACAACCAGTAAGGTATAGTTGCTTTCCTTTTAGTCTTGATTCCAACCTTGAATACTATTGTTGTTGCCCAGCATGTCTACTTTTGGCATGCTCCTTAAATATATGAACACTGGCGTACTAATGCGACATGCTTGGCCAATTTATTGCTTTTCATTTTTATTATAACATCAAAGTTTATCCACTCCTAACCTCATGTGTGTACTTTTAAGTCAATTCTTGCATTATTGCTCACTTGACGAATGCATTTTTATGGGCCTGCTATCTTCAAAGTCCACTAGGACAGATTGACAACATAGCTAATAGAACAGGTTTGATCCATTGCATCATATAACTTGCTTGTACAAAACACACACACCCCCCCACCAAAAAAAAAAAAAAAAAAAAAAGAAAAACTCACACACATGAAGAGAAAGTACTGTGAAATTTTTATGTGATTAGCATATCCTCCCCTTATATGAGCAATGTGCTCACTTGTGAAAGTTTTATGTGATTATTCAACAGTTTTCTCTGAAGAGGTGGGACAATCTATGTAGTGCACATGGAATGAGATCCTAATATTGAATGCATGCGTTTCTTAGTACTGACTTTAAATGATGTGAACTTTCTTATTGCATGAATTATGTTGCTTGTGGAAAGTTTATTTGACCGATCAGAGAGTCGCTTTAGATTCAGTGGAGTTCATCAAATGGCATTGGCGTTAGTTAATGGGATGTGTTACCTGAATACAGACTTAATGACATCTGTTTTGGATATTTATTGGATTTTATGATACCACCTCTGGCAATTCCACTAACTTCAGTCCACCTGTCTTTGCAACCTTTCCATTAGATTTATTTCTTGTTTCATTAAATTACATAGTCACATCTTCATTAATGATTCAAGTATACCACCTTTTGATTTCTATCTCTTCTAACTACTAGGATGCTAGTTCTTTTACTTAGGCAAATTATAGTGAGCAATTGTTCCTCATTTTCACATTGCTACTCAACCTTCTTCTTTCTCAGCAGTATGTTGTTATGAATGCCAGGTTCAAGGAAATCATTGCTAAATGTGTTTCAGGATGGTAACTGCCATCCTAAGATGGCAATGGTGATTGATGACCGCTCAAAGGTCTGGGAAGAGAGGGATCAACCACGAGTGCATGTAGTTCCTCCATTTGCTCCATATTATGCTCCTCAGGCAGAGGTATTAGATTATTAATTCATTATGTTGTTCCGGATAGTCTTTCATTATTTTAGTAAAAGAAAATTCCACTGAACTTTTTTGGTGTCTAAATGTCATTATGTCAGTCATTCTATACTGACTTGCAAGAAAAATGGGAAGACAGTCACGCAAACAATTAACGATTGTTATTTTATAATAACTTCTAGACCTTTTTTGGTACTGGAAAACTAGCTGAAAAATGGGAACAAATTGCCATTGCCTTTCTTGGCGCCTTGGGTCAATTTGAATGAGGTGGATGAAAATCAAAACTTGGAAGGAAAAATTCTTTGTTATTATGTTTCATCAACAGGGGGGAAAAGAGGTAACGTCATAGGTAGACCATTAAATAGGGCTTGCATTGGGTGACTTCTGCTTGGAGAATATTTGGAACTGTATCTGCTTATATGCTTATAATAGTTTGAAACCGTATAATTCAAACTGTAAGAAGGTATGTTCAAATATGTAAGTTTTGCCAAATGCAGTAATATTCAGATTTTACGTTTTTTATTTGCTATTTAATTCATCTCAACTCCTTTTATCTTATTTCAATTGCTTCATTCTTATTAATGAAATGGATCCTAAGTCATATATGGACGAGGATAAAGGCCACTTGTCCAAATGACCTTAGCCATATTCATTATTTAGATTTTTTGAATTTTTTAACTTTTTTGGTCATGTTGAGGTTTCACTATGAATAATAGAAATGAAAGTATGAACACACATTTTTCTTTTTGTGTATTTATCAGACTGCAAATGCTGTTCCAGTCCTTTATATGGCAAGAAATGTAGCGTGCAAGCTCAGGGGTTACTTTTTCAAGTAAGTATCTAAATTTCAGTCAATGTATGTAAAGCCATCTTCATCGGAAGATTGGATTTGAGTTGCATTTTGATGTCTGTAGTGTCTGATGAGATATGATATTTCTCATCCAGTGATTTTGATAAAAACCTATTAAGGAAAATCTCTGAAGTATTTTATGAAGATGAGGTAGTTACTTTGCCCCATGCCCCTGATGTGAGCAATTACTTGGCGTCAGAGGTATTTGAAACTGACTTTTTCAATATGGTCAAATTTGAGAAATTTGAAGGTCTGTTTAAAGTTCTCATCTATCGTTATCATGTGTCCTTGATGTCAGGACTCTGGTTGTGTAACAAATGGTGCTGCAAACGCTCCATTTGCTGATGGAATACATGGTTCTGAAACCGATGAAATACTTAATCCTCCAGTAACCTTTGATATTGTCTCTGGCCAGTTTTTTACTTGTAATTTATTTAAATCAGGATTTTTAGGGTCCTGATTTTATCATGAACGGGTCCAAATTACTTTTCTTCATTTGTTTTCTTTGTAGGGTGAAAAGCATGCTGTTGACGTGGCTGGCATCCCAGTAAAAGAAACTCCTGATGTAAAATCGGAAACATTCCAGCCAACAATTGGAATAATTCCAAACATTGTTGGTCCCAATGCTTCAAGAACACTCATGCCGTCTCAGAGTATGATTTTCCACTGATAGGAACGAACGTATCTCTAAGAGTTTGTAGTTGATACGGGGTGCGCAAGCATGCAAATTTCTGTTATGTTACAGACTTTCTTTTTTTTTTTTTTTTTTTTTTTTTCTTTCCTTTTTGTAGAAACTGGTTTGCTTGGTAATCTTGCTAGACAAGATTTCAGCTTATCGGATCAGGAACATGACATGGATAGGAGAATTCTTACTACTCATGGTCCAGATTTGAATAATCAGGGCTCTGGTGAGTCCCTTGTGCTATCCAGACCACCAGTGCAGTTACCTTCTGCCAACATCCAACCGCAATGAGGAAGGCCTGTGGAAGAAGGCTCAAACATAGGACATGTAAATTCCAGAAGTCCTAGCTCTGGAAGTCAGCAATCTGGTATGAAACATTCTTTTTCTATCTTTTGCAAGAGGAATCATTTGCGCTCGCTTAGTAATTCATCTGCCCATCTCGGGAGGGTCGCGATAGTTTGGCGACTTTACTAGGGACTAGTTAAAAGATATAAAGGACTTAGATTTGGTTTTTTCTTTTTTAAAATGTTTTTGTGTGATCTTATCATTGCAGATGGAATCTCATGTATGCCCCTAACTGTTGTTGAGATGTTTTTACAGGTATGAGTTCTAAGGAGAGGAGTGTTTGCTAACCCTTATTTTGCAGGGAAGTGCATGGATGAATGCTTTAAGAGGAAAAAATTTCTGAGGCAGTTTATGGATGATATTCAATGTCATGCATGTTTTACGATTTAGCACTAGACATTTGCGCACAAATCCCGCGATCTAAAATCCTGAGTTGCACATTAGGAAGCCAACTAGGATTGTATTGAGAAGGCCGAGCCGTCTGTAAGTCATAGGCAGTATTGAGCCAGCTCAACCCTGTTATCTCATTTTTCCGTTAGGATATGGGCCTCAAGCCTCCTAGTCTATCCCAACCAGTAGGCGTTAAATCTCAGAAGACATGCGCATGTCTCTATGCTTTCGCTAATCTCTGTTCTCTATGAGTTTTCATTGTTCTTTTTCATTTTTTGATAACCGAGGACTCCACCATGGGCCTCCTGTGTCCGGACGGCACCAAAGGGCCGGACCCCTATACCTCGGGGGAGACTAGCCTAGCATCCCACCGCTAGGGCCCCCACTTAAATCGCTAGCGATCGTGGATTTCGAACTCTCGACATGAAGGAGAGACTCTCAACCAACGCAACTGCCCATAGCCCCTATATCTCTTAGTATTTGTTTACTTTTGTCATTAATTAAATTTCTATTTCAAATAATATGTTATGATCAATCAAATGCCCTTCATGATTTAGATAAAAAGAGGAGGTTCGACATCAAGATCATCCTCGCTCCCAGTAGCATACTCCTGGGATGGTGGAACAAACTAGATTAAAGTGGTCACCATTACATCAATACAAAATTTGGAAAACGTGTCCTTCCTCCATGTCGAGACCCACTTCAGTGTAATCCAAGCATTGGCTCGCTTTTGGAATCCCGTGACATCTACATTCGCATTGGGTAGAGATGAATTGGTCCTGACTATTGAGGAATATTATGTTGCCATAGGAGTTACCCCAATCGCTAAGCTCATTAGACCTCCCATCGGTTTAAAGCCCGGAAGTGTCTTGGCTTCATTTTTTAATATCAAAGCCAATGAGATAGAGAAGCTTTTGAAATCTAATGGCCATAGTTGTCCGCTCACCTTTTTAGTTGAACATTATGCATATCCGACCAAGCAATCCATGCGTCAGTCCTCTAGGGTGTTTCTTCTAGCTACTTTTGGTTTTGTAGTTTTTCCTTATGATAAGAAAGCCATGAATCCATTAGTTGCACATCTAGTTAGGCAAGTATGAATGAATTTCACAAATATGATATTGGCTAGAACTTTCTTATCTCTCACCCGTTTTAGGAAAACAAAAGAGGAAGTTTGCATGCACCAGTTGCACTTTTGCAGATATGGTTTCTTTCCCACATCAAAGAATTTGGTCTCAACATGGACGTACATGAGATTAATGACCACATTTGCCCAATCAAAAAGTTTTTGGAAGAATCAAAACGCATTCCAAATTGGTCTTATTCCGAATGGATGAACTTTCTCAAGAACATTGCTCCTGAAGAAATCCTTTGGCATGTTAGGTGGACCCAATTTCGTGTTGCCCGTCTAACTCACCAATTGGATAATCCAATCCCCTTAATGGGATTCACGGGGTGTACATCCTATTATCCCCTCGGGGTTATTAGACAGTACGGTGCTCTTCAGGGAATCCCTCCTATAAGGTCGGACCTTTTCCAATTAGAACTCCCCCAGATAGTTCTTAATGTTCCTCTGTCAAGCATCTACCAAAAGAAAGTGGACTGCATCGAAAGTGCTTGGCATGATTGTTGCCTGCAGGAGATTACATATGTCGAAGAGTTGCAAGGATAAATGAAGGAACACCACGCGTCCCTAGAGTACATTAACCGTCCAGTGGATCCCGAGTGCACGCTCTCCATACTGGAGATACCAGTGAAGCCTACCCAGGCTCTTCTCCAAGCACAAATTGAGCAGCTCAAGTGGGAGGGGGAAGAGGCAGAATCTACTGCTTTTAATTTGGCCATGCAGAATAAGCGATTGCGATAGTCCGATCAATGGCCTCATTGTGTCTCATTACATTTTGTTGTACAAACTACAAAGTATGTTGAAATCAATGAAGATGGTCATCTTTGATGATTCATATGGGTGTTGGATTGAAATTATTCTTTCAATGATGCCTTTTCTTATAACAAAATCTTGGCAAAGGATTAATTTCCTCCTAAACAAGTATGTGGGGGAATGGTACCGTTTCTTTGCTTTTGTAATAAGAGAGGACGTCAATGACAGTACATTCTTTATTCATGTGATTATTTCTATCCGGTTCATTTTCGAAGGTAAGACTTTATCATCACGGCTGCTTGAAGATCTCCAATCCGCACTTGTTCAAGAGTGGACACAGACGAACTCTGAAGAACAGACTAACCGAATCGCCAACCTGGGAAGTTTAATGGATGAGATCAACCATCTGTCGGCACGATTCGTTCACCGCTTCGATTAGGACAGAACACCTCCGCCCCCTCAGCCCGATGTTGTGGCATCAGCATCACGGCAACCTGTCGATGCTAATTCGAAAGGTAAGGCAATCCTGATCAATGACTCCACCAGTGCTAATGATATGCGGAGTTCACACAGCTAGCTGCATGTCACGACCCTCCCTCGCGGGGCTCACCTTGAGGGGGGCGGGTTTAGTGGTATGTCGAACAGAAATGGGCGATTTCTCTATATTAAGGTGTTGGCGCTTATTCGGCGCTTGTTTTTCTAAATCCTTACCGTACGCAAGGTTGAAAGTTTCGATATGATTAGACAAAAAGATTCCAACCTATATGGAGTTGCCACCAGCTTAGTTGGGGCTAATTAGGGGTTGCGTTCCACTTCCTATAAACCAACGACCTAAGATTGTGGCTTTGGTTGCGCTATCGTCTAATTAGAGCCATTTCAGTGTTTCATTAACAACAATGTAATTCAAACAATCATGTAAATTTTTAAGTCCCTATGTACACTCCACTCTGTGTTCATGCATGGTTGTTTGCCAAATTAGTAATAATTCAAAGGCACACAAATCATGATAAACAAATCAATGCATCAAATGATATAAGGAAATCAACACATCAAAACGACATAGCAAACGATAATAAAGTATGATAAGAGAGATGCGAGAAAGTAAACTCGATAAAAGCCTGGTAAAGAACATGTTTTTGCTATTTGAGCTCCAGGATATGATTCCCATGAGCTTGATTTGAAATTAAATTTAAGCCTAGACTTAAAAAGAGACTAATCTTCTAAGAGACTCTCACGGCTCTTGGGATATGTGGGACCTCGCGATAGATTTCCCCGTTTATCCGCCAAAAATAGAACCGCCATGAATCGATGATGAAATCCGTCCATCCATGGTTCGGTGATGAATTCCAAATTAACCGGGGCCCCATTTTGACAAGAGACCCGAGGGTATCCCGAGAGTACCAAATCTCTGTCTCTCTTTTTATTGCCTGACTTTAGACTAACCAAGGATATTCCTGGCATATGAACCTACCAAATTACTCTAGAGAAACTATTCCAAATCATATTGAGATAACATGAAAGAGATCCTCTACTTAACTTTTAACGTATCCATTTATTTAAAGTGAGATTACCGGATATTCGAAGGAACTTCACAAAAGCATGAAACGGAATCTATGCTTAAGTGAGTCTAAAGACTAATGAACTACTCCCTAAATTGGCCCAAGATCCCCAAGGTTATATCAAACCAGCCATTCAAGGTTCGCCTTGTCATCAATAAGCATCAAAAGGCGCAAATCAAGCAAATTTCGGCAAGAGTAGAAATAAATTCGACTGCTCAACACCCTTGCGAAAAATCGGGCCTGCCCCCATTCACCTAGACTGATGGTTATGTTTGCCAATCTTAGCATAACCTCTGACAATAAGTTTTAATGATTCAATCATTATTAGAAAGCTATAAGGTTGCGCTTCATCGTCTGAATTTGAATTAAGATAGGATAGAATAAAGTTGGATTAGAAATCCTTTAAAGATCCATTAAATTGTAAAAAAAATCTAATCACATATTTTCTGCAATTCAAGATAATAACAAAAAAAAATGAAAATCTCGCTTGCCTAGCATAATCTTCCTCAATATCCAGATCTCACTACTTGAACTCGCTCACTAGTATCTCAAACCCGCTCTCTCTAGCTCCCTCCGATTCTTCTCCTTCACTTTCAATTTCATTAGATCCACTGCAATCTCCACCTTCAGACAATTCAGACACGGGTGAAGATGAGTCTCGAGTTGTAAAGAGCCTTGTGAAGCCACTGGGGAGGTAGAGATTGCAACGATCTAGTAGACGAGGTAGCAAAGGCCAATGAAGAGTTGAAGGCCGGCGATGTGGTGGATGACACTGCGCATGAAGCTCAGGTGCCACTTAACGTCGAAGCCGGCAATTTAGGTTAGCGAGGGGTACACAGGACTTGAGTTTTTCAATAGCGCTTGGCATGGAACATATAACTTAGGCCTTTCACCCTAAGTCATTGGAGCATGATTGGCTAGACGGCAACGACGATCTGCAGCTGATTGCATGGTGGTCAAAAGTGATGATGATTGGTTACGTGGAGGGAGTCCTTACGCAATGACCGGAAAGCCAAATGCGTCACTCCATTTAAAATATTTTAAAAAATATTTAATCCAAGTTTATTCCACCCTCTAATCCCAATTTTTTATTTTATTTAGGCATGTGCTAGTTTATTTGGTGCAAAGTGCATCGCCAGACACTGAATATGATATTTTGTTATCTTATTCAGATTCAAATATGAACTTTAAATGCTTCTCAAGAGTCTAATTTTATTTCATGAGCCGTTGACTTTTTCTGATATGGTCCATAAATTCATGAAATTGGCAATTTTAGCCCAACCAGTCACTTAAAACTCTGATGTAGGCCCCATCTAGAAACTGGTGAATAGAAGCTCAATTTGATCCGCCAAATGATCTTCAAAATTTACGAGCCACCTTGATGAATTGAAGCTCATTAATCCTCTTTAACTTGCTAGGTTATGAATTTACCGCGATGGGTCACTGCAGTTTTTTAACCCAGTTATTGATTATGACCTGAATTACAGGGGACCTTGCCTGACCTAATGAGGTACAATTTAGGTGCACGACCTATTTAATTAAAGCATTTTAAGTCCTCTTCAATTCATTGGTTCAAGGTTTTCCTTAATTTTACCCTCAACTATATGAAATTTTCCAACAAGCATTTCATCTAACACTAGATGCTCTAAAGCCTTAATCCAACCATAGGGGTTCCAAGTCAAGCTCAGTCAGCCCTATTCAACACACCTTCAACTATTTCCAGCAATATCAAGCGTGGCAACGACACTATAGTATTCAAAATCCACGTAATCATCAGAACAATCCATCATTTGATCAATGCCTTTTAATATGAGTAAATCTCATAGATGCGGAGTAAATCAAAACATCAAATTAGACACAATCAACTGATCAAGTACTGTCAGCATACTTAATTTCAGTTCCAGCAAGATTGAAGTTCAGCCAATGCATGATTCCTTCCTTAATTGACATGAATTTCGTCTCAGCACTTCCTCTTATAAGAATATATACATGGATAGTCAAAATAACATCTAATTGATGCCAAATCCTCATCACCGATGATCAACTCCATTGGTCGAGATTTTCATAATTGGGCCTGAGGTCCCTAATCCTTATTGTTCCTAGATCATATGTGTAGAGAAATGGAACGGAGAAAATAATGACACGACAATGAAAGAATGATATTTTTCTCGTCAAATGTCAAATTTCTTGGTTTGACCAAAAAAGTCAGTCTGACCAATGCATGAAAATATGACCGAAGGGCAGAGACATCTGTATACAATGCTATTGTGAAATGCTACCTACATCTGGGTAAAATGTCATGAACCTAGTCTCTATATGTAAGTGGGATGTAGTGAATGCAGATATAAACTATTTCGGGTTGAGGATCGGGTTCCATCATGATTAGGGATCTTGAGCATCAGGTGTGATGCATGTTTGACTTATTGGCGAAATTCAGATATAAACATTACAGAGAAGAAAGGAGGAGGGAAGTGGATTGCTAAGCTTGAAGAAAAGCTCAGGCTGTTGCACGGATTTCAGTATGAGGTTCCCTTGGATCTCTCGCACTATGCTAAGCTCAAGGTCCATGATAAATTCTAAGTGCCTCAGTTTGATAAGTATGACAACACCGCCTGCCCTAATATCCACATGCAGTATTACTTGATAAAGATGATATGTTAAGTTGAAAAGGTGTTGCGCTGCTAACGTTTCAGACCCACGCTTCAGAGGTTCGTCATGGTCAAAGCAAGTACGATGGAGATGTGGGAGCAGCTATCTGACATCTTTCCTATCGCAATACAAATTCAATACCGACATTACTCCGTCCCACGATGATTTAGCACATGCTGAGAAGAAGAAGACTAAGTCATTCAAAGCCTTATGCTCAAACGTCAAGAGGATTGGCAACACAGGTTTACCCTGGATTGATTAAGAAAGAGATGATAGATTTTGTTTTAGACGCTGTCGTTCAATTTCCGTTCTCGTAGGATTGGATCGGGCAGATTCATGAGTCCCTGGACTCGTGAACATCTTATTTGCGCCCATTTAGTAATCTGGTCAACCATCTCGAGAGGCTCGTGACGAGTTGGAGGGCTTGAAACTCTCCTTATTCCATATTAGGAGAACTCGAGACTAGATGATGCGGTCCAAGTGCAACAGAAAACGGCGCGATGATGACAAGTTGGCTCCAAAACACATATGCTGCACCTGCCGGTCAATTCGATATGATGAGTTCCGCACCTTGGATGAAGAACGTGCCTCCATCGGGTAGCGTCTAGAAACTTGCAATCTTTTCTTCGTTAGGAAAAAAGCAACCCATTTGCCTTCCGCTAAATCTTTAGACCAATGAGCTGGAGACGTATTTGGGAACAAACTAATCCAAACACATCAATAGAGTAGGTCAAGGCTACACTACATTGATCTGAAATGGTGGGAGAGGCAAGCAAACGCTTTTCCCATTTTCTCCACCATTGCTTGTGACTTACTCATCCCACAGATGTCAGATATTCGGAAGTCATGTTCAGACTAGCCAATGCATCATAAGAATTAATAATGTCAACTTGCCTGCGAAAAATTTAGAAATGTTTGTTGCACGGCATGATTGGTTTTTGCAAGAATTGACTTTAAGTGAATGTGTCCAATACAAACATAGGGGTAGTGATGACACCATATAATCGGAACCATGATTTATGACCATAATCACGGTAAGGGATACCATCAGTTTTATGTAATTACTATTAGGACACCACCAAAACGTAACTTTTGTTCCAAATTTATTTCGAGATGTCTGCGTATTGCAATTTGATTTAATTGAATGAGTTTTCTTTTCATTAATTTCCCTCACTTAATTTCTCTATTATTTGTTTATATTTGGAAAAAGATTCAATCCATTTATACTTTTTTGGAAAACAATTATTTAAAAGAAAATCTTAAGTAATCAGAATCGGGCCAACCTTGCCCGAGCCCCACATGTGGGCCGTTATGGGCCTAAAAAAGAGAAAACTAAAGGCTTTCGACTACAAATGGGCCATGATGTGGATAAGTTCGGCCCATGTCCGTCTCATAAGTAAACGTCCGAAAGGCCTTCATGACCACCGGTCCAACAAAGCCCCGTATTTCGTAAAAGCCACGTCGTCCAAAGTCGCTGGACTCTGATTCTCTGCACAATAGATATGTCGTTGTTTTTTATCTGTAACACTGAATTACTGTACTTCAATAAATTATCCGTCAAATTGTATTATACTTCACGTAAATCTTTCTTCTTCTTTTTTGGGGTAATTGAGAATCCGCCCGAGCCCCCTTTCACTTACGCTATTCGAAGTCTCAAGAGCGTTAGTAACTTGGAGAGACTGACCCAGCAATCCTACAGTCGGAGCCCCACGCTTAAGTCATGAAACTGTTTCGGAAATTCAAACATTTGACCTCGAATAATCTCGAGTAAGTCTTAACCAGCACAACTATATGTGGTGGGGTTTTACGTAGATCTTCATTTTCAATAAATTTTAAAAAATGAATTTTTTATTTATATCGCTAGTAGATGTATAATACAAGACTCGCTAACGGTTAAGAAATAATTAAAATGAAGAATAAAAAAAAATGTTGCAATTTTCACATTCATTAATTTGGGAAAGTTGACTTTTTTTGCTATATAAACTCATGGTATTGAATGGACATGTATAAATCCTGCTAAGAAGCTACATATACTTCTTGCAAAAAAAAATTATCAATCACTTATAATTTATAGTTATGTGCGATTCACTTATAGGCAAATCTTGAGGAAGAGTTTTGGAATTGTATCCCCAAATACATAAGTAGTCGCGCAAAACGAAAAAAATTGTCCGGACAGACGATGGCATTCTCGTTATATCCGCCGACTCCACGCCCCATTATGCACGCTTTCTCCCCCAATCCCCTATAAATTCCGTTTCCGAGTTCGGAGAAAACCCACTTCATGCGTCCCATCATTTGAATCCCGCAGTTGGAGAGGGAGCTTAGAGGGAGAGAGAGAGAGAGAGGGAGGGAGGGAGAGAGAGAGAGAGAGACGACGGCGGCGGCGACGACGACGACGGCCGACGGCGGAGGGACCACAGCAATCCGTCGTGACCTCAGTTGCGCGACCTCGATTTCTCCGACGCGCATTTGCGATTGTGCTGTTCTCCTCTCAGTCCGGCGCTCGCCGCGATTTCAGTCGGAGCGAGCGGGGGAGGAGGTTCTATGAGCCGTTTGGCGTTCAAGTCCGTGGTGTACCACGGCGATGTGCGGCTGGGGGAGCTGGACGCGGTCCCGGCGAACGGCCACAGCTTCCAGTTCCCCAACAATGAGATTCGGATCCACCGCATCTCGCCGATCAGCGAGAGGTGCCCCCCGCTGTCGATCCTCCAGACGGTGTCCTCGTTCTCGGTCCGATGCAAGCTCGAGTCGTCCTCCCCGGTCGAGCAGGCGAATTTGATCAACCTGCACGCCTCGTGCTTCTACGAATTCAAGGTCTCTGTTGGGGGGCGACGAATCGCTCCGTTTTTATATGTGCTCGAGAAGCCACTCTGTTTTCCTTTTAAGTCTTAATTGCTGTTAAGAATGCTTTCGTGCGTCTTTCATGCTGTCGAGAGTGCTTGGTTATGATCATGTCTTGCATTGTCTCTGCTGCGTGTAGTGTTTCTGTTGGTTTTAAGAGTGTTGTGTGAGTGAGAGCTCTGATGAAATGAATCTGTTTCGGCAGACTGCTGTAGTGTTGCTAGGCGAAGAGGAAATACACTTGGTGGCAATGCCTAGTAAGCAGAAGAAGTTCCCGTGCTTTTGGTGCTTCTCCGTTCCTTTAGGTCTCTACGAATCCTCGCTGGGATTGCTTAATCTACGTTGCCTCTCGATTGTGTTTGATCTCGATGAGACGCTCATTGTTGCCAACACAATGAAGTCTTTTGAGGACAGAATCGAGGCTCTTCGAAGCTGGATTGCTCGGGAGACTGATTCGGTGAGGATGGCAGGAATGTCTACTGAAATGAAGCGGTATATAGATGACAGAGCGCTACTGAAGCAGTATGCAGACAATGATTGTGTCGTGGATAATGGAAAGATGTACAAGGTTCAGATGGAGGAGGTCCCTCAGCTTTCAGATAGCCATGAGAAAATTGTTAGACCAGTAATTAGATTGCAGGAAAGAAATACTGTCCTCACTCGCATCAATCCTGAGGTTAGAAGATGCTTTTGCTGCTATTCTTGTTTAGTTTTTTAATTCGTTTTTCCTTTTTGTGTTATAACATAAGCTGTCTCTAATGATGGTACAATGGCTTTACGGGGATAATAACTCTTTCAATTGATATAGTCATGCACCATAGTCATGTGTTTTTTTTTTTTTTCTTTTTTTCTTTTGGCAAATCTGAACTGGAACCTTTTCTCGTGTCAAGGAGAACATATCTAGAATTGATCAAGGGGTTTGAAGCAGGAAAACGTTGACCATCAACTCATTACCCTTAGGAAGAACGCTGGCTCATGTTATTTAATTCAACTTAAACAATGGCTCGTGCAATAATGTTTTTTTCCTTAAAATTGTTGTCATCTGACAAAAGCTGGGATTCTCGTGGATCTTTCCAGTGAGCAAAGACAGACTAAGTTCAAATGGAGATGAGCAAGGCATGTTTTATATTCATGTGTAAACTACAATCTAGGTTATGGCTTTTAACAGAAGTTGCTGATCAAATGTTTTTGCACATCGAAAAAGTGATGGTTTTGATGGTGGGCTAGCTTTTCTTGTCATCAAAATCAATTCTTCTGTCCATGATTCACTATTTTGTTATTGCAGACAGGTTTTGATTGAAGAGGTTCCACTTCTTGTTCCTATTAGCAATGCCTTGTTCACGCAATTAAGAAAAATGATATCACCAGATATTGTCGAATGATGTTTTTTTAAGGTTAATTCTGAATTATACATTTTAAGAAATAGAAAGCCATGTGTGTGTTCTTTTTTGTAAGCATCTTTATTTTCTCCTTATGCAGATCCGTGACACCAGTGTGCTGGTGAGATTACGACCCGCATGGGATGACTTGAGGAGTTACTTAACAGCTAGAGGACGTAAGAGGTTTGAAGTTTATGTGTGCACAATGGCTGAAAGAGACTATGCTTTAGAGATGTGGAGGCTTCTTGACCCCGAAGCACACTTAATTAATTCAAAACAACTCTTGAACCGTGTTGTTTGTGTCAAATCAGGCAAGTTGTCTGCTCATGTACAAAATAAGATGCTTGCAGAAGATGTAATTGAGGATTTTGCGAGTTGATTACTCTCTAATGAATTAATAGTTTGATGATTCGTCCTTGTTTCATTAGGAATTCACATGCTTTTATCCGGTTATATGTGGAGTAATCAACAGGAGAATGAATGAACTAAGTTTCTTGGTTAGGGTTTTTTTTTTTTTTGGGGGGGGGGGGGAGAGGGGGTTGGGGGAACGATTTACTGCTTTGCATTTGGTGTCTGTGTGGGTATTAATGGAAGAACTGTGTGAAAAGGACTAAAGCAGGTCATTTAAGTTCCGCATTATGATCCAAATTAATGTCTGAGGAAGATGGGTGCTCTTTCTTATGAGTTGTGTTTGTATGTATGGGTTTATGCATATGCTTAAATGTTGGCGTAAGAAGGCAAGAAAGGTGAAGATCCGACATCTTTGTTGTTATTAACTAATATTACCCAAAATGAAATATTGATGTATCATGCCATGATTCATATAATTGAGCCATTGCCAAATTGCTTAAGGAGATTGAATTGGTGAAAATGCCAGTGACTTACTTTGAAAGGTAGATACCTATTGAATTTGTCATACAACCATAGACATTCCATTTTTTTTTATCCTACTACAAACGATAGCTATCTCATATGAAATCATTTAATGACCAATGAGGTGTAGTTGCTTTCCTTTTTCTTTTTTTTTTTCTTTTTTTTTCCTTTTCAAAGCTTGAACACCTCGCTGTTTCCTAGCATGCCTCTTTTCTGCACACTTCTTAAAGATTTGAACAGTGGCCAACTGATTCGAAATGCTTGGAGATTTATTGCCTTTCATTTTCATGGTAACATTAAAGGTTATTGACTCCTAACATTTGTGGTTGTATTTTCTAAGCCAATTTTTGCTTTATGGCTCACCTGATGAATGCATTTTCATTGGATTGCCATCTTAAAAAAATCCCTAGCATCGATTGACTTCATAGCTAGTAGAAAGAGGTTTGATCCATTGCATCATATAACTTGCTTGTGCTACTCGCCTCCACACCCCATGCGGGGTGACTTAGCTTTCTTTTTTCCCCCTTACCTAGCCCATGTGAAGGTATGCTCAGGTTCTTTACAATAATTTAAAGTTTAATGGAATAACCTTGTCTATTTTACCCAGAGAGGTCATAACTGGAATCAGTGATTAATGCATGCCTCAGCCTTCTGTTCCTGTGTTCAAAATCTAATTAAGAACTTAGGAGAGAAAGTATCGTGCGAATAGGATTAGTATATACCAGCTTTATAGGAGCAATGTCCTCACATGTGAAAGTTTTATGTAATTATTCAGCAGCTTTTGCTGAAAATGTGGGCCAATCTATATAGTACACATGAGATGAGATAATTATATTGAATACCTGTATTCCTAATTACAGAGTATGTACAACGAGAACTTTTTTATTGTCGTGGATTTTGTAGCGCGTGGAAAGTATATCTAACTAATTAAAGCATGGCTTTAGATTCAAGGAAATTCATCTAATGGTGTTCGTGCTGGTCAATGGATGTGTGCATATAGTCAGACTTAATAACACCTGTTTCGGATATTTATGGGGTTTATGATATCACCTCCCACGGTCCCACTTAACTTTAGTCCGCCTGGCTTTGCAACCTTTTTGTTAGGTCTTCCGTTCTTGTTTCATGAAGTTACATAGATAAATCTTGGTTAATGTTTCAAGTGCCACATTTTGATTGCATATCACTTCTAACTACTACATTGTTAGTTCTATTACTCAGGCAAATTCTAGTGAAGTACTGTCCCTCATTTTTATGTTTCTACTCCACCTTCTTCTTTTCCCAGCAGTATCCTAATCATGCTTAATATGTTATGAATGGCAGGTTCAAGGAAATCATTGCTAAATGTGTTTCAGGATGGTAACTGCCATCCCAAGATGGCAATGGTGATTGATGACCGCTTAAAGGTCTGGGAAGACAGGGATCAACCACGAGTGCATGTAGTTCCTCAATTTGCCCCATATTTTGCGCCTCAGGCTGAGGTATTACATCATTAATTCATTATTCTCTTCCGGATAGTCATTCGTTATTTTAGTAAAATATTAGTAAAGTAAAATTCCACTGAACTTCTTTTGGTGTCTAAATGTCATTACGTCAGTCAGACTGATTTGCATGAGTAATGGGAAGACAGTCAATCAATTAATGGTTGTTATTTTATATGACGTCCAGACCTTCTTTGCAACCGGGAATCTCACCAATAAAATGGGAATCAAATTGCCATTGCCTTTCTTGGCACATCTGATCAATTTGAATGAGGTGGACAGAAATCAAAACTTGAAAGGAAAATTTCTACGTATTATGTTTTAATAGCAGCAGGGAAAAAAAGTAACGTCATAAATAGACCATTAAATAGGGCTCACATTTGGCAACATTTTCATGGAGAAAATTTGGAAGGGTAACTTGCTTATATGTTTACACTAATATTTACTGTAAAAAGATATATTCAAATATGTAAGTGTTGCCAAATGCAGTGATATTCAAATTATTTACCATTTTGATTTGTATAATTCATACCGATTCCTTTTGTCTTATTTCAATTGCTTCATTCGTATTAACGAAAGGAGAATTAATGTATGAACGATGATAAAGGCCATTGGCCTTAGTTATATAGATTGTTCAGAAATTTTCAATTTTTTGGCTTTTTTGGGCATATTGTTGAGGTTTCATTTAAGAAATAGGGTTCCCTATGAATAACATTGATGAAAGTATGAATACACATTTCTTTTTGGGTTTTTATCAGACTGCACATGCTGTCCCAGTCCTTTGTGTGGCGAGAAATGTAGCGTGCAATGTCAGGGGTTACTTTTTCAAGTAAGTTTCTAGATTTCGGTCAAACTGTATAAAGCCGTTCACAGCAAAAGATTAGGTTTAAGTTGCATTCTGATCTCGTGTCTGATTGAGATATGATATTTCTTGTCTAGGGAGTTTGATGAAAACCTATTAAGGAAAATCTCTGAAGTATTTTACGAAGATGAGGTGGTCACTTTACCCCATGCCCCTGATGTGAGCAATTACTTGATGTCAGAGGTATTTAAAAATGACGTTTTCAGTATGGACTATTGGAGAAACCTGAAGGTCTGTTTAAAGTTCTCATCAATCCTGATCATCTGTCCTTAATGTCAGGACTCTGGATTTGTACCTAATGGCGCTGCAAATGCTCCATTTGCTGATGGAATGCATGGGGCAGAAATTGATAAAAGACTTAATCCTCCGGTAACTTGTGATATATGCTCTGTTCAACTTTTCTGCTTATTCATTCAGCCGATTCTGGATTTTTGCTGTGCTGATTTTATTATGAACAAGGCCGACTTACCTTTATAATTTGTTTATTTTAGGGTGAAAAGCATGCTGTTGATGTGGGTGGCATCCCTGTAAAAGACATTCCTGATGTTAAATCTGAAACATCCCAGCCAACGATTACTATAATTCCAAACACCGTTGGTCCCAATGCTTCAAGATCACTCATGCCATCTCAGAGTATGATCTTCCACTGTTAGGAATATACGTGTCCCCAGGAGTCTGTACATGATATGGGTGTACAAACATGCAATCTTCCTTGATGATACGGATTTTTATGTTACCATTTTTTTTTTTTTTTTTTTTTTTTTTTGTAGAACCTGGTTTGCTTGGTAATCCTGCTAGACAAGATTTCAGCCTTCCGGATCGGGAACATGACTTGAAAAGGAGAATTCTTACTATGAAGCTTGGTCCAGACTTGAAGAGCCAGGGCTCAGGTGAGCCCCCCCTCCTAACTAGACCACCAATGCAGTTACCTACTACCAATATCCAACCACACGGAGGATTGCCTGTGGAAGAAGACTCAATCAAAGGACTTATAAACTGTAGAAGTTCTGGCTTTTCTCAAGAATCTGATTCACTGAAGTTCGACAAGCAGAGAGCTCATCAAAATCAGCTTGGTCACAATCTTCCAAGTGTTAGTACCTCTGGTGTGCTCTCTAACACATCTCAAGTGAAGGCAGAAGAGGTTTGTTTGTAACTTATGTCTAGAGTTTAAGATTACAAGTTGCTTCTAGTCTTGACCTTAGTTCCCATTTCACCAGGGGTGGTCTGGATCTGATCAGAAAAAACTAAAATTGTCTTCTGGAAGTCAGCAATCTGGTATAGAACTTTTTCCAACTTCCTTTCTGGTTAATAGTAATATGCTAGTTTTTCTGTTGAGTCTTCTTTTATTTTATATCAAGTTGTCTAATTTGCCATGTAACTGTATTTTGTATCTATAAAGAGGTCTAGATGTTTCTTTTTTGGCCATTGGTCTAGATGTTATGTTTAAGTTAGCCTTTCCAGCATCCCTTCATGTCACTCATGATTTAGGCAGAAATGCTGTAAGGTGTGTCATGGTTTAAACATACGTTGTACATTTCTTAAAATTTTGTTAATTTAGACTATTATTATTGTCACTGATGGATTGGGATGAAACTTCGAAAGGCTACCAAGGGTGATATTTCTGTTTTCTCATTTCCAAGCGGTATTATTGACTGGGTGATATCTGGTGCAGAGATTGGTTTACCTCAAAATCGGAGTGGTCCTAATGACAGAGATATTCATGCTGATGCTGGAAAAGAGAACTTGCTACAATTGTCATTGTCTATTGCAGTGCTACAAGAGATTGGACGGAGATGCAGTTCAAAGGTGAGCTTAATTTGTATCCATCTTCCTTGATATTTGATCTCAATCCTCTTTTTTTGGGATTTCAACATAGTTTCCCCTTCAGGTAGAGTTCAGGTCGATCTTGAGCACCAGCAAGGATTTGCAGTTTTCTGTTGAGGTCAGTGATTTTGTAATCCTATCTTTTCTCGGAACAATATCCTTTACTATATGCGTTATTTATTTGCTCCCACATTTGTGTGATGCATTCTATGGATCTATCTTACCTTATTTTAGCAAAAAGAATCAGCATTTGGATGTTTATATGGTAAGCACTTGAAATATATGCTCTCTTGTGTGCTTGGACAGATATGTATTTTCCTGTGACATTGCCCCGATTGTTTTAACGTAGTTCTAGAGCTTGACAAACTCATTGCAGTCGTCTATGTCGCTTCTTTCTCACAGGTCTTATTTACTGGTGAGAAGATAGGTGTTGGAATGGGTAAAACGAGGAAGGATGCTCAACAACAAGCTGCCCTAAATGCTCTTCAAAGCTTGGCAGGTAGCTAGCTTCTTTATTGGGCCTTCAATATATGATTAGTAGATAATTCTATTCGTTTTTCTTAGGGCAATAGGAGTATGGATATTGTTGCCTTGGAGGATGAATTTGAAATGAGAGACTCGCTGCTATACATTACTACTTTGGTGTGTTTTTGTTGTCTATGTAGAAGGTTTCTGGGGCTATGGGGCTATCTTGTTAATGCTGTGTAAGTTTAAACTGACTATGTTGTAACTAGATTGTCTATAATACTTGATCAAATTGCAGAGAAGTATGTCACTTATGCCAGGGGCCATTCACAAGAAGTTGACAAAAATCTCAATAAGATCTCTCAAGGGAAAGATAATGGTTTTCTGTGGGATGTCGTCAGTCCTGGGTCGCATGAACCACCAAGAGAAGACGAGTTTGCTAAAGAGGGCGATACTGAAGCGCGATCATCTTGATGCTTAGAAATGTTAATTGCTCTCTCTCCTTAAAAGGAGTTGGTGATGCTTGTAATTAGATAAGGTTACCTGGGCAGGAAACTGAGAAATTTTAACCTGAGGATCAGTGTTCATCTTTTCCTGATTATGGAGCTAAGATCTGAAAGAAAGCAAGCTGGCTTCATGCCTCCCAATGTTGAGCTGGCTATGTTTACTGCTGGTTCTGTGGTAAGTCCGTGTTCTGTCTCTAGACACTAGTCTCTACTTTTAATGATCCGTTTAATGCTGCTATCCTGTTATCCGGGCATGCTGCATTTGATTTCCATGGTGCTACCGTGTCCTTTTACTTTTCCCCTCTGCTGAAGTAGAAAAATGGCTGTGCATTTTCTCCACTTATAAAACTGTTCTGGTGGCTAGGACTGGCAATTTCGGACAGGATCTGTAATGTGAAAGGTTGCCGAACTATTGCCAGTCCTAACTATCAAAGCAGGTATGAGAACTTTGAAGAGCAGGACCTCATTCATTCTCCTGCAAATATTCCCATCTCTGTAAGGTGCATGTTGCGGTTTTGCAGAGGGGTGTACTATGGGTGAGTTGTCATGGTTCACGTTGACAACCGATTGAATGTTTTTTTTTCTCCAATCATGAGAATCATGTTGACTAGTTTTCCGCAGATTGATTTGTGCTCATTGTTGCTCCTTTCTACTCTGCTTAGGCATGGTCCATCATGATTCTCCTTGTTGCTCCTTTCACTGAAACTCAACCATTTGTGAAGATATTCTCCTTAAATTGAGGGCTCAAACGAATTGATGGAAAATATTTTTACTAACAAAAATGTTTTATAAGTTATTAAGAATGAAAACTATTTCCAATGACTAATTTCTTTAAGCGATACATGTAACCATTTTCAGGAAAATGTTTTTGAAATGCCTTCCTTCACTTTATTGGAAAACATGGTTCTTTTTGTTGATAAATCTGATTTGCTTCAGTTTTCTTGATCTTGTCCAGGCTGCATGATTCCTTCCAACACCAAGCATATACCCAAGGACTGGGAGCTCCCGAGTGGGGCAAAGCTATCCCCCTTGTGGCAACAGCTGCAATAATAGCATATCACAATGTGATCGGGAGAGGCGGAACTGATGCTGGGTGCAAAGCCTAATACTTGACATGTCTACTTGTCGCAGCAGCCTGGATCTTTCAGAAGCCTTGCAAAATTGGATAAGGTCGCCATCCAAATGCGGATCCTTGTGGAATCATCCTGCGATATCTTGATTCTCGGTTTAAGTGAGGAAAACGGCAGTAACTCAATTGTACTGGGC
The DNA here is from genome assembly GCA_014182575.1 of Eucalyptus decipiens. Taxonomy (NCBI): domain Eukaryota; kingdom Viridiplantae; phylum Streptophyta; class Magnoliopsida; order Myrtales; family Myrtaceae; genus Eucalyptus; species Eucalyptus decipiens. The sequence continues at coordinate 36,823,598 of CM024619.1, forward strand.
AAATTCTTTTTGTATTATGGTCTTAGGAAAGGTGGCTCTATATTCCTTTATTTTGTCACTTTGCTGTATATAGATGGAATACAATTTTCAAGTTCTTCAATATGCTGTCTATATGTTTCCGTCTCTGTTTTATCTGCTACGCGGACTTCTCGCTGGTCCAACTGATTGTGGTGTCGCATTTATCGAGAATTCATGTTCCGCTTGTTATTTTCTCTCTTGACACTACTCCTGAGACATTTTAAGCGCATGATCGAACCGGAGTTTTTGGTCGTGGTCTTAGTAGAGATCCTACCATGATAGCAATTGACTCACGGCAAGCAGCGAGGAGCTTTACCGCGCTTGCTGAACTGGCCTCTTATGGATTCAGGCTTTCCTTTTCAGCGAAAACGGACCCCAAACAAGTTCGATAAACTAGTTTAGCGGTGATACCACCCGTGATCTTTGTTTTTAGGGGTCAAACTTCTTCCTGCTCATCTTCTTCCAAGCTGGCCATTGCGGCAGGGGCTTGTGTATTAGCCACCGTAACGAATTTGGGAGAAGGCTTTGAGTTAATTAAAGTCTCCTATCTTTATTTGTTGATGGACCACTCTAATCGAAGTATATGAACTCTCATGTCTACCTTAAAATTACTACCTTAAAATTTCGTTTGATAGTCAGGATAAAAGTCAAGATATTTAATGATTTCTGCTCAAAATATGACAAGGTCGGATTCTATGAAGAAAGTTAGATATATATAAATGAATTCAGATAAAGATAAATGAATCCTTGATATTTAAACAACGAAATGCACAATTTTGTGAGCTATATATAATTGACACAGATACCTATTTCAGAACCATTTCATTTGTGCCATGTAGTGATTTTCTCGAACTAGGAAAAAGAAATCCTAGCGACACTCACCACTCTCTCTCCCTTCTATCTCACATTGCACTGCTTGCATGCCTTAGCCTATGGTGCCACTTGATCCTGCTATCTCTGGCATGCCAATCGCTTGACTTTGCTTAGGGTCAATGATGACCCATTTATTGATAGAATTTCTTACGAAATTGATCCCCTTGGGCAATTTTAATAATATCAAGTGTTATTCTATATTGACACTTTTAATTTCTCGAAATTTAGCTATGGTTAACAAAAGACCAGGAATTTTCAAATTATGAATCAGTTATAGAACAAATGGCCTAGGACTGCAACAAGCTACCTTAAATTGCAGCTGACCTTGATAGACCTGAAATCGAGGCAGATCAAAGGTCTTTGAGCTTGAATCAATTTGATGAAGTACTTGAGAGAGAGCCCTTGATCAAGATCTAAAGCTGCGACAAATCCTAAAGTTACGTGATTACTTTTCTAGGAAAATTTGATTTTGTTTCTTGGCAATGATAACAAAATAGAGAATTAAATGAATGCGGAACTGCCTAAATTTCGAAGTATGTACTACGATCAAAGAGTAGGGAGGTTTTCCATAATTTCCTAAAGGTGAAATTTGTTAATTGTTAAGTTACTTTCAATACCGACCAAAAAAAAGTTGCTTCAAATATGGAAAGAAGAGATTGAGGGTTTGAATCCCATCATTTTCTCCAGGAATTGGGATAGAGATAATTTAATTTCAAGTATAAAAGTTTAAAAGTGAGAATTAGAATAGGAATAAATTAAGACTAATAAAAAAAAAAGTTAGCAATCAATTTTTCTTTTGCAAAAGCCAAATATTTCCCTTGACAATTTATCTGGCACAGGATATATACCTCCATAACTAATACCGTATTAAAGGGAAAAAGAAGAAGATATTTTTTCACGACACAAAATACAAAATTGAGGGCGGGGTTTATCGTTTTCAGCTCGAGCCATCGAACACAAACCCCGGTTCCGATCCTCGGTAAGGTTTAAGCATCGCCGGCGGCGGCGGCGACGACTGCAAGTATGGGCGGCGCCACCAGGTTCCTGATGCTCCTCGCCACTCCGATCCCTCCGCGCTGCCCCTCCCTCCTCCGCCTCGCTCGCCTCCACCACCACCACCGCCGCCATCTCCGCCACCTGTCCCCTCTCGCCTCGCTCTCTCTCCACCACCGCATCCTCAACGCTTCTACCGACCAGTCCCTTCCACTGCGAATCACGTCCTCCTCGCGACATCTTCATGCTCAGACGAACGCCGTCAGAGACGATCATTTCTCCGGCTCCGCTCATCCGTGGCCGGAGTGGCTCCGTTTCGTCAGGAGCTTGTCCGCCGGTGGCTATTTCGGTGAGGAGGGATTCGCTGCAGCGGCGGCGCGGGGGATCGGTGGCGAGGCCGAGTTCTTGGTGGGCGCGGATTTGCAGGAGGAGTTCGTCCGTGCGGCTGAGGCTGGCTTGGCCTTCGCGCGCGATCGGCCTCATCTTTTGAGGTATCGTCTGTATTAAGATTTCCATGTTCTTGATAGTTACGTTTTGTCTAGCGATGCGTTGTATTCATGCCCGACGTTGGTCGTATAGGGCACTCTCGAAGAGAGATATAGACGTGTTGGTCGAAAATGGTGCTCCTTTCTTGTTCAAGAACGCTGACGATTCCATCAGGAAAATGAGGGCGTTCGTGAGTGGCGACGAAGTTGGTGTAAGAACTCATTTTCACCAATTCTTTTGCTTGAAATTTTGTTGTGCCGTTAGTTTAATTGCTCTTTCGTTGTTAAATATGCGGACAACTTTGAAATTTATGGTACCGAATTCTGCTTGCATGCTTAGTAATTATGTTGTTGCGGTTAACGTTGGCATCTGATTTTTAATGTGCTTTTTTCTTGTTTTTTGTTGCACAGATTGTTGATGGCAGTAAGGCGCAGACAATTGATTTGATGAGGTTTATATTGAGTTATGCCGGCAGTCCCCTCACACCAGAAAAAAGTTACTTCAGTAACCAAATTTTAATTGCATCTGTAAGGAATCTGCTCCAAGAGGTGGCAAATTCAAGTCATATTCCTCCATCAAACTTTGCTAGTTCTCTTGAGAGCCAGTTCTCTGGTGGATATGGACAAGTTCCTAGGCCTCGTGGGCCTAACATTGAGATGAAAAGAGGTGACTGGATTTGCCCCAGGCAAGTGCTTACTTCTCTTTGTCACTGATGAATTCTATTCTTGTTATGATATGACATGCGAATTGAATCTCTCTCTTTTTGACATTTATGAGCAGGTGTAATTTTATGAATTTTGCAAGAAATATGAAGTGCCTTGAATGTGAAGAGGCACGACCAAAGGGGCATTTGACAGGCAGAGAGTGGGAGTGTCCTCAGTGAGTATTTGCCTATTGTTTTTAATGAAAGGTTTTGTGGATAGATATCATTAGTATGAGTCCAAAGTACTGAAAGTAGTGTTTTGTTTTTTCAAATGGTGGTAGATGTGACTTCTTCAATCATGGGGGGAATCAAGTATGCTTGAGATGTGAATGCAAGCGTCCCGGACAGATGTCATCCACAGTCCCCTCTGGATTTGGTTCAGGTCATGGTACTGTTGATGATGCTAATAACGTCTACATTGAGAAGAGGTTAGCTGCCAACGAAGGGAAGGCACAAAGGTGGTTCAAAAAAGTTTCACAGCTAGATAGCCCTTCAGCTGTGAACAGTGCTATGACAGATGAAGATTTCCCTGAGATTATGCCACTGAGAAAAGAAGTGAATAGATTTGTTGTGAGCATGAAGAAGACGCCTCCGGATAGGAGGCTGGCCAACGCTCAAAACAGAATTAACTTGACTGCTGAGGTAACTCCAAATGTTGATGGTAACCAAATTTCAGATGCAAACAAGAGACTTGATTCACCTTTTTCCAACTCACCATCTCCACAGCAAGGACAGCCTGGAGGAAACAATTCTGGTTATGTTGCTTTTAGGCCTTTACCTGATGATATGTTTGCCAAGAAACCTGGAATTTCTGAAACTGAGGCAGACAACACGGTGACAGGTGGGGCTGCTTCTCTTGCTTCAAATGCTGGAGATTCGGGTTCTTCTGCTTCTGAAGTCAACATCACAGGTAAATCAGGAGCTGGTATACCACCGTATCATGGGCCAGTTATCAAGACTGAGAGCCAGGATAAAGAAAGAGGAGGAGAAGAAAAATCTGAGAGATGGTTTAGGCGAATTGCAGAATTACATGATGCCCAAGATTTGCCATCTGCAGTTTCTGACCAAGACTTATCTGAGACGATGCCAGTGCATAAGGGAGAGAACCGATTTGCAGCTGGAAGGATGAAAGATCGTTCTTTAACTTCTCAGACATATAAAAGACGTGCCTCAATGGAGCGAGCGAGCAATACCAACTTTGTTCCCTTTGTCCCATTCCCACCTGGGTATTTTGCTAAAACAGAAAACCAGCAGCCTAATGGGGAGAATGCTACTGCTAAAGCCTCTTTGGAAATGACATCAACTCTTGCATCTCCCCGGACAAATGATTCAAGTTCAATGCCTCCTAATGGCAATGTTCAACCAAGGGAAAACCGGCGAATTGATAGTGGGAACTGGAATACAAAACCTCCTGTAGAGAACTTAACTCAAAATAGTTCAACCATGACAAAAGGGACACATAATGTTGGGATGCTGCAGGACTTGAATAATCCTCAGACAAGTAGCGTGAGTAGTGGAGGTGCTGGATCATTTCAAGATGGTAAAAATACAAAAGAGACAACAAATCAGGTGAGCAGTTCACGCCAACCATCAGAAAGTTTCAATGTGAGAGAGCAGTGGAAAGGTAGGAGCTTGGAGGGTTCAGCAGTGAAAGAACCTGATCCTCTGGACATGTCAGAGGAGGCAAAGGCAGAAAGGTGGTTCCGACGCGTTGCCCAGATTAAGGATATTTCAGAGCTGAGCCAAATACCAGATGAGGATTTCCCATCAATAATGCCAATGCGGAAAGGAGTGAACAGGTTTGTGGTGAGCAAGAGGAAGACACCATTAGAGAGGAGGCTGACTTCTTCTCAGTATAGAAGGAACCTCCCTGTTGTGACCTCTGATCCTGTGAAAAATGAAGAATAAGTGACATCGAGATTGTCCAATTGTTGTAATGCTTCATTAAATCATTACTTGACAAATTTTTTTAGCTCAGTAGTTTTTGGGAAAGTAATTCTTTAGATCAACAAAGTGAGCAAAAAAACAACCAGAGGCCTCAGGTCTTCTTTGTACCTCTTGAACCTTTGCCTGAAGGCCCGAAGACCAGTGATGAAAGCAAGCTGCACGTGGAGAAAATAGAAAGATTGAGGTCTTGGCAACTTCATCTGGCAGGAGGAACTTTTTTGGGAAGATGGAGGGTACATGTTGATGCTGAGGTGGTGTCATTGAGGTTGCAACTCCTATGTGCCTTCGTCATGGACCTGTGAGCTGAAGCTTTGCATTGTCGTGAAGAAACCTGTTGAAGGTGATCTCAAGCAGTGCACTCTTTCTTTGTAGTCACATGGTGCTTAACCGTGATTTGGTGTTATGTTCCTCCTATGGTTTTAGGAACTATTTGATACGACAATAGGATGAGGATAGGACATCGTTAACAATAAAAAGTAATTTTTTTTTTTTACAGGTGAAAGTACTTTTTTTCCATGGATAATAGGAAGCATTTTGATGGTTCTTTACTTAATATGTTGTAATTCAGAGATTTTATTTCGCCTGATCCTCTTGGATGATGATTATAATCAAATGGAGATTATAGCCTGCCCAATAGTAAGGTTGGGAGAGAGTGACCTTTTAATTAGATAAGAGTAATGCTAAGCATGTTTAGGCAAATTAACAGAAATGCCATTTTTTCCTTAAACCCCCGTTTGGATAAAACTTCCTCGAATCACTCTTCTAATTCGCGAATTACAATCATGGACATCAGCCATATTTACTCAAGTTAATTTTGCATGTGGGTGACGTCCACAACTAGTAACCCACCAAAATTTGTACACATAGTTACAAAATTGGTGTACTTAATGATGTGTCACACAGCAAGTTAATATTTATCAGGTTGACCATGTTCCACCAACATAAGTCCACTACTTTGCTTAATAAAGTAAAATTTTGAATTGACTAAACATAGACCTGAGGCACAACTTTAAAATCTGTTTATTGGAAAAAATTGCAAGTTCGTTTTATTAATGGAGTACATTCTGTGTACAAGAGATTCGTCTTTCAATTTATATCTTAAGAAGAAGATTTATAAGAGGAAGATCATAGCCAGGTACTTTATTTGTTAGAAATCAAGTCTTATTGTTGTTGCTCTTGTTTGACATGCTGCTATCTTTCACTTTTGAATGTGGCTTGCTGGAAATCTTCATCAGTTAAGGCTGGTGCATATATGTGAAGTCACATTGACAAACCAAGCGGTTGAATTTGATAAGAGAGTCCGGTGGTAGCTCAACGGTATGCTTCTGTAGCGTCAAGTGAATATAGCCAGTAATTCAGAATTCTCTCTCTCTCTCTCTGTTTTTTTTTTTTTTTGGGGGCGGGGGGTGTGTCGGGTGCGGCTTGGTGGTGTGCTGTGCTTCTGTGGAGGGAGAGTTGTGCATGACTTTGAGAGTGCTAATACAGGTGACATAAAATCTATGAAATGTAACTACTAATTACTTCCAACCAACAATGGTTGTAAGCAATTGCATTTTCTTAGAACACATAATGCTTCCTTCCCTTAGGTTTTAGTATCTGGCAGTTTAAAATGTTCTCGTTTTATTTCATTGCATTTAGTTCTTAGTGGATTTGTTTATGCCAATGGCAACAGCTGTCAACGGCACCCCCTGACTAAGTCTAGCAGTGAACTGATTAATACTGCATTGTACAATGTACATGAGCAGATATGAGCTTATTGTTCTTGAACCAGTGAGGGAGGACTAAATTTAGGCTCATATGGTTCTGGCCTAATTACTTCAATTAATTAATTGACTCTCTATAAGCCTTGTGATGTAGTCGTCCTCACTGGTCCAAGGTCAGTTTAACCAAATTTTTTTTTTTTTTTTAAGTCTAAGTTTTTTCCAAGTTGAATACATTGTCAAGGTCAAGAGATGCATATTACACAAGCTGTGCTGGAGAGAGGGAGCTTGACGTTTAGCAAGCTTCTTCAATTAACTGAAGGATGAACTCTAGCTGGCTGCTTAAAGTACTTGCCTTGCTGACCGACGAAGAGGCTTTTGTTGCTAGCCTTTAGTAACCTAAGGTTATGTATGACTGCTCAGAGTGTCAGGCATAGAAGGACCAGCTGCTTGTTTTGTCCAAAAGTGTGGAGACCTTTACACTTTCATGATTTTCAAATTCCCGATTTAACACATGGAAAATTTATGCCCAATCCTCCTTCTCTGCCCCTTGTGCCTTTAACATGTAATTATAATAGGAGTTTCCTGATTTTCTTTTCATTAATAGATTCAGGAGTAGATAAAAAGCCAAAAAGCTCAGAGAAAAGTTCGGCAAAACAACCCAATATGGAATTGAATATGTCATCGGACTTTGTCGATCTTGTTGAAACAAAGTGAGTTATGCTTTCTCTTTTCTAGTCCCATGCTTCTTGATTCAACTTGAGGTCCAAGCACCTGTGTTTTTCGGCTTCGTTGCGTTTTGTGGAATTTCCGGGTGGTCTTGAGGGAGGCTCAGATCCTCCAGCTTTCCATCACGATGAGAAGGAAAGATTGGCTCACGCATCTATTGCAGAAGAAACAAGTGAAACAACTTTGGTTAACGCGGTATTACTTGAAATAATGCATCAGTAGCAATGTTCTAGAGGATGATCAGATGCATCAGAAACAAGTTATTACTAGCAAATGTAGCTAGGTTGATTAGATGCTAATCAGTATTACTTTATCTCATCTTTCTTGGTGAAGCCACATCTTTAAAATATTTTTTCCTGTAGAACTTTCTTTTGAAATTCATAGCCAATATTTTCCGTTGATTTTTCAATTCAATTTTGTCATTTCATAATCTTCTTTTATTTGATAAAATTTGTGCTGACTAAAGTATACTTTATTGCAGGAAACTTTTCAAGACTTAGTATAGTGTTTGATTCAATATAATCCTGAAGCTCCTTCAAAAGCTCATTCAAAAACTTAATATAGCGTTTGATTCAAAAGTTATTCTCACCAATTATAAGGTGATAAGAATCATCTTCAACTATAAATGGGTATAAATAATCGCTGTAATTCATTTAAACATATACGAATAATTTAAAATTTAAAGCAACAGGCCCTTTTTTGTTTTGCGTGTTTGTTAATCCGTACTTTATATATAGTAATAATTTCGATCATAACATTCATCATTAATTATGCATCTAGTCATATTTATTTGTAAAGTGTGAGAAATTGTGTACCATATTAGGAATCTACTTTTCACTCCATAAATATGATGTAATTATGATTTTTATATTTGCTAAATTTTATTTATATTTATTTGCTAATATTAATTTATTTTTAAAAACAACTTGTCATAAAGTAATTTTTTTTATCAAGTAGATGGTGATATAACTTTTGTTATGATCGTCTAACATCATATATTGATGAAATATGTGCAATCATGTGGAATTTAATCCTCAGCCTATATATAGGTATTTCATAATAGAATATTTATATAAATAAACATTTTTTTTGAAATATTTATTACCAAAACATTCAACCTATATATACATATAATATCAAATCAATATATGCATAATAATTGCTTTTGCAGAACTAGAGATACTCTAAAATATGCGCAATATAAATTGTCAAACGTTTAATTTCTACTTTTAGTTTTTCCTTTCTTTCTGTAATTTAGATGCAAGAAAGCTTCATTAACATCTAGTTTTTCTACTTTAAATTTTCGTTTTTTTTATATTATAAATGCAGGAAAGCCTTATTTTTTTTTTTTAAAAAAAAATCAGCTTTACTTTTATATAGATACTTCAAAATAAAACAAATACATATACACATATACAATTATCTTATAACGTTTATTACCAAAACATTTGCGATTAGGGATGACTTTTGTTATCTAATTTTATGCAAAGCAAAGGAAAATTTATATAGTAGGATTAACTGTATCCCAGAGGCACCCGACTTAAAAAAAAAAAAAAAAATCGTCCTTCCCTTGTAGGGCGTAGAGTATAAAGTATTGGTTGAAGATGCAATGGCGTGATTTCTCAGACCATTAACATTATAAATCCATCTAGGAAAAAAACAAAAAACAAGAGCGCCACATTAACTGCGGAAAAAAAAACGATTGAAAACCCCACAACGTACGCCATGTGCATAAGGAAAAAGCTTATCGAGGGTTATCTCATAGTAAGGCTTCTAGTTCCCAGGTACACCTCGTAACGAGTACAACGTTGTACTCTTGTTCCCTAATTATGTCAAAATAACGATGCCTTCTTGTTTTTTAGCCAAAAAAAAAAAAAAAAATGATGCCTTCTTGCTCACAGAATCCACATTGATCCTCTAAATCTTGAAACCCTACGAGGCTTCTTCAATGCAAACCGAACCCAGCGGCCTATCCGAGCCTGTATCACAGATTACAAAGATCCTTTAAATGACGCATGTGCAAAGCTCGTTATGAGCGTTCGCACAGTGCATTTACTGCAGAGAAAAACGTAGCGAAAGTTTAGAGAAAGGTGTCGCGTTGACGGGTACTCCAATGACACTCATTAAGCATATTAATAAGAGGAAGTTTCCGATTATGAAGGGTCTAACTAAATATCATATAAGGAAGGTTTCGTGCATAGAAAACCGTACATTTTCCTTACGGGAGGATTTGAGACATCTTCTAGCAAATTCCCTTTCGTATTGGAGAATTTTGCGGGATTGGTTAAAGCATCCAGGATCAATTATTTTACAGAAGACGATAAGGGCAGAGATGATTGTTGGTTAAACTGTAATCGTACGATTGAAGGACGGTTTAGCATCCAAAATTTCGACATAACTCCAAAAATGATGGGGATCACTACTTCCATATACACACAGTAATACAACAAGCATTTCAGCTAGTTCTCTTGTCTGCGGCACTACAATAAAACTATTGCTAGAGAATATAGCACACTCTCGATTATGCACGCAACACAGTTGTACAAATACATGCACGCTACTCCACCTATAGTACAAAAATCCAAAGCGCACTCAAAGGACAGGTAACGATAGCATGCGTCGTGGAGTTGCCTCATCCATCTGCACAACGAACAGCAACACATTTCCGGTATATTCTTCGATGCCAACTGCCCGCTATTGCAACCCCAAAGTTGCTAGAAACTTCTGCAATGTCCTACGGCCCCATCGTATATCATTCCTCAATACATTATTTAAATTCTCAGGGTCGGTCCTCCCTTCTTGGCTGTCTATGTGGATAATCTGTTTGTGTTTATTATCAAGCTGTCCTTCCGCCAAAGTCAGTGCCGTTTCTTCTTGGGATGGACTGCATCCAGGCTCTTGCTTTAAACGCAAATGAAGTCCTCATTAGAGAATCTTCCGAAAAGAGAAGCACACAGGTATTAATGCACACGCACCACAGAAGAAAGCACAACTCATATACCCAAGTGTGCTTGTGCGCACCCGTGCACACACGTGTGAGAGTTGAGAGAGAGAGAGAGAGAGAGAGAGAGAGTCACACACATCAAAATCACAGATGAGCAATGTCATCTGTGTCATAGACATCAAATTTATAGATGAACAATATCGTCTATGTTGTGTGATAACAACAACCCAAGTTTTCCGTTAGGGCCTTGCCTTGTACATGGCAGATGATCTGAACGTACAGATGCATTTATTATACTGGATATGTCAGTTCATCATCCGTGCAAATGTTTCAAGAATTCAACACTAGTGCTTGTGGTAATTACATAAGTTGGGACAGTTGGTTTGTAGAGGCAAAATGAGCTTTCTATGCAGCGCAGTGGTATAACATAACTGTTAACAGTTCCACTAGGATAGAAGCCATTGAAATATATTTTAAAATTTGACCGATACAGAGAACATGTATTCCGAAAATTCAGCTTTGCTCCCGATTATTAAGCAGGGAACAGTGGTTCTTATCATTTATGAAGCATTTTCTCTTCCAATTAGTGGAGATGATTGCTAGATTCAGCTGCCCCTGCTTTCAATCATGTGGAAGAAAACATCCTTATGGAACTTATTTTTCATGAGAATACAAGCAAACCACAGAACACTTCCAATGCCTAGTAAAATCTTCAAACCCTAGCTGGTTGCGGTCAATTGACAGGAGATGGGGTAACTTTTCTGCCCAACGCAAACTGATAAAGTGGGAAGCAATAAAGCAGAGAATGCTCACACACTCGTCAAGCAGTTACCTCTGGTAATTTTGAACTTATAGCCTCATCAGGTTCACCAGAGGCATCACCTGCATTGCTTCGCCCTTCTTCACATCGATTTGACTCTTCTGTTAACACCATTGATAAGGAAGTCAAGCCAGGAACCAGTACAGGAACTTCATCAACTGTAACTAGGTCACTATGGAAATTCATGTTTGTCGAGTTATCGACTGTGGCTCTGCCATTGTTTCCGAGAACTTCGTGCGACATGGTCAGGTCCTCACCGGGGTAACCACTTCTCTTTTCGCAGTGCACATTGTTAGTTGCATCATTTGAAGACTGCTCCTGCTTTTGGAGGATATTATCTGCATAAAGAGCCGCGGGCATCTCTTCTACCGGAGCAGCAGTGTCAGAAAAAATTAAGTCATCATGTGCTTCCACCAGTGGATTCTCCTCGGGAGCATCATTTATACCAGCAAAAGCTGATCCATTGCTGGCTTCTAGCATCACTTTTTCTCTCGATGGATTTGAGTTCTCTACTACTATCAAGCTTTCTGAACCATGAGTAGGCTCTTCAACCTGAGAGAAGCTGTCTGCCAGTTCTTCCTCCATAATCTTTTGTAAATCAGCATTTTCCCAATCTTCATAGATACTGATTGTTTTATCAGTATCCCAGATTTGTAAAATCCGATCAGGATCCGGTTGCCACTGTATCTCGCCATCTCTTTGTCTTAATATGAACTTGAATTGAATATCTCTCCCAATGGGTATGTCCTATCCAAACACATTGTGGATATGAATAAAGCCCTGACAATCTACTATTGTTAGTTGAAAGAAAGAAAAGTCAAGTTTGTCTAAAATAGAAACTTACCAGCTCTACTGACCATATGTGTCCATCTGACCAGTCCAGTGGTACCGCACTTGATGGGTCCCATGATCCCAAGGCCGGATCATCCCCTATTACAAGAAATTGTTCTCCAAATTGACACTCTCTCTGCACCTGAAATCTGACGTGCACTTTCCTCGAAGAATCTAAAAATGGAGACAGAATTAACGAAATCTGGAATTTATAATATATCAGATTAGTAATGCAAAAACCTACATGTCTCTGTAGTCTCATCTTCTGCTGTCTCTAGTTCTGCTTGCAGTAGTGGATGCTGCAAATATCAAACATAAGTTCCAGCCGTGACACCATTTCAAGAACATAAGAAGCAACACTTTTTTCTCATAAGACCTAATATGGATGTTTTACACATCCCATCTTGTACCGTTCCTTCAATATTCTACAGAATGTCAAGGACACCAGCTTGAGCAAATAACTAGATATTATGGAAGAGAGCCTCTCGGGTCCATTGGAGAAACATTTCGTGCTCTTTCCATCGACTGCTTTACTAGAGAGTAAGTTGGAAATACTAAAAGCGAAAGTAAGATATCTGCTGAGTTTATCCGACTTGTGCTACCAAACCTCTAGGAGCCACTAAATTTCCTAGCTTTTGCATTTCAATACGAAAGATATGCACTGATATATGCCGACATGGGCATATGAGGAAGTTTTTACCCGATTAAAAAGGTTATCGTTTAGTATATTGTAACAATTCCCAGAAGAGCAACATACGTAATGAAATGAACAGGGTCAAAGCAGAATTCTGTCGAGCTCTGCTTCCATGTCGCTCTTATATTGACTTTTCCTTTCTTTGTTTTGTCATATCTAAGGTGGAATTATCGTTTCCGGAGAAGTGATCCAAGTTTTAAATAGGACGCCTCCATAAACGACAAACGCACAAGCGACACCATTTCGCTATAATTTAATCATTTATCTTGTCATCCATTGACCTTAACTCAACCGTGTTTGCCACTAAAATCTAAGCGGAGTAGTAAAAAGTGCCTTGCCTGCTATGAATGCGAAGGAAAGGAAAAACGAGAAACATATAAGCAACAACTTTCCACTTCTCGTTGCCTGTAAGCAAGCTAATTTTTCACCACAAAATGCCATAAATCATGTTCAAAATCAAACAGAATAGTAAATGATCTAAATAGTAAATGATAGAGAGAGAGAGAGAGAGAGAGAGAGAGAGAGAGACCCCGATGTTTGACGAGAGAGAAGGAATCCGACCGACGAGCCTGTGCTGAGCTGCGGCCAAACGGAGGAATCCGAAGTCGGCGAGCTTCTGGACTCGCGCGAAACGAACGTCTGCTCTGGCAACGACGTTCTCGCCGACCGGCGACAAGCACGCGCCGGCTCCGTCTCCGAACCTGTGGAGCAGAATCTTCGAGCTGCGACCAGCGAGAGCGTCCATCACTCTGCTCGCTTGGCTCGCTCGGCTCGGCTCGGCTCGGCTCGGCTCGGCTCGCTCGCAAGGCTACTGCGCGAGGTCAGGGAGGAAGGGGGAAGCGAGAGAGAAGGAGAGGCGGAGGCAGAACAGGTGGAGCCGAGCTTCGTCGGTACGTGGCGCTGGGTCTTGTGGAGGGAGTAAATCGTAATCCGATTCTGGTGGTCGCAGTCGGCAGAGAAGCAGGGGCGGTTTGGTTTATATAGCGGTGGGGCCCCTCGTGAGAGACGATTGGAGACCGCAAGCAACGGATCTGATTCCACGTGGCGTGTCGAACGCATCAACGACGTCCGAATCTCTAACAGACTCCGGACCTTCTCGATCTAGAGAGAAGGGGGGAGAGATTATAGAATGCAGAGGGGGTGGGGTTTCGATCGTTAACCGCCTCGAATCTGCGCCCTCCATTTAAAAGCGGGACTTTGGGAAGCACGCGCGCAGTGGCGCCACGTGTCTCCTGTCCCCTTCAGGATCTAAAGGCGCTGAAATTTTGGGGGGAGCCGGCCTGGACCGACGAGCCACGTGGAACAGTCACGAGGACGATGATGTTGACTTCACTCATTGTTCTCCCTTTCCTTTTTCTTTTTTATCATTTTGGACCTAAAAATCGATTTTTTTTTTTTTTTGGCCAGGACCTAAAAATCGATTAGACTCTTTCACTTATGGAGAGTCAAGAAGATTATGACACTTTTAAAATCCGTTTTCAAAAAAATATTTTCTAGCATTTGATTCGTTTAAAGAATGGGAAAATGTTTTCCTCTTTAAGGAATCGGAAAACATTTTCAAAGATATAATGAGGACCCGAAACTTTATACCTAGACACGAAAATCCTAGTGTTGTTTCCAAAGGCCTCCCAAGACCTCAATCCTCGGGCCTAGGCCACTAATACCCAGTCCATCGAGGCTTGGCTCGAACTCTTGGTACCTATACATTATTTTTTACTTTTTATATATTCTTTTCTTTTTTTTTCATTTTTACATTTCATTTTCTTTCCTTAAGGCCTTGAGTGTCACTGGCCTGCGATTGTGCTCAAAGCTTGCCAATCGACAAGGCTCAAGCTTACTTATCAAAAAAGGAGCAAGAAGTACAGAATGAGAAAGTGAGGGCCTCGAGCCTCGTTGGCCTGTGGCAAGTTAGATGCTCGCTAGTCTGGCGAGACTCCAGCTCACCCGACAACCGACTAAGGAAGAAGTAAAAATAAAATAATATATAAAATTAAAAATTTATCTTAAAATAAAAATAATTAAAATTTTAAATTTTTTAATATTTTTCCCATCAAATTTTCTTTACCAAATGACAAAAATTACTTTCGAGATCTTTTCAGGTTTCAACCAAATACCAAAAGACCTAAAAATGTTTTTTAGAAAGTATATTTTTTTTCGCGAAACAAACGGACCCTTAATGTCCTTTTCTCATGCTTAACAAAAGCAAAGCTTGCATTGTGGAACCAGTGAAAAAATCACTCCACTTACTGAAAATAAGCCATCAAATAAGGAGTGGTTTCTTTATCGTTCATAAACATTTTTTTCTACCTTATTTAGTAATATAATTTCAATTTAATTAGGCTTAGATATGACTTTTGCTACAACTTTTCCCGACCTAGAAACATGCTGACGGTGAGTCATGAGCAAATGATGCTAAATTCCAATGCGCGATATTCACTATACTTCATTCTACTTTGAGGGAGAGATCTTTAAGGAGATGGGAACCCATTTGATGCTAAAAAAGATTATTTACAAGAAGCTTGGCTAGAGATTTCTTATAAAAACACTAGTCTTGCTTAGTCAATAATTAGAATATTTCAACTTCTTTTTTTAATTCCATGTATTATTCTTATCATGCACATAAAGGTGGGGAAATCTTATCAAGGTACGGAATGTATCGTCAAATATTCAATATGATTTTACAAGATCTAGTTTTGTTGAAGTAATGGGTTCTAGCCAAATGAAAGGATCTTCTAATCAATCTAGAGGTCATTTCGATTCCATTAATGATAAGGAATTGAAATATCACACATCAATCACGTTGGTAAATAAAATATCTGCCCATAAGATGACTATTAAATTGTTGGACGGTGGGAAACAACACTCTAAGTCATTTTTTATGTTACTTTGAAGGATTTATATATCGTTATTTTGGGAAATGACGAAACCTATACTGTTGGGGATTAATTAGAACGAAATTGAATTACTTAAGTTAATGTGAAGAAGTGCAGATGTTGACACTCTTTTGCAAAAGAAAGGCCAACGCGAGGCCCGACAGAGTTTCATCTAATCATTACACATTAAGCCCAATAGAATTCAAAAGATAAGCTAAGAAAGATAGGCGGAACCAACGATCTAATGCCCTAAAAAACCTTCCATTTTAGGTTAAGTATCAATTCTAACCCTAAATTTCTGTTATACCATAAAAACCTTCAACTTTAGATCAAATTCCAATTCTACCCTAAACATTAAAAAAAAAAAAAAAAACCTCAACTTTTTTTTTTTTTGTCTTAAAAAAACTACCAATTTTTACTTAAGTTCCAAATCTACCCTTGTTAACCCTCCATACAAAGTTTCTCTTGACAGCCAAGAGATTAAGAACTTTTGAACGAGTTGTTTAAGCGTTTTGCGCCGAGTGTCTCGAGCATGAGCTCTCTGATTGCAAAAGATGAAAAACTCTTGAGCACAAGAGGCTGAAGACTAAGCACAAAATCGAAGATGCCCGAAGCAAAATGGAAGGGAGACTCTCTCAAGAGTAAGAGCAATTGAAGAAAGCCAACCCTAATTGCTCTATTTTTTACTCAAATTTCTAATCTAATAAGATATCGTTTGGACTGGCATGGAAATTCATCTTCAAAAGACATTTTCTTAAATATGAAATTTGAGAAAAAATTTATAGCAATGACGTGAAAATGCCATGTCATTAAGAATGATTATCGACAAAGGGTTAATGAGGGCAGACATGGGACTCAAGTAAAAGTTGATATTTTTTATGAGACAAAAAAAAAATGGGTTAGAATTATGATTGAACTTAAAGTTGGTAGTCTTTTATAAGACAAAAAAAATATTTATAGTAAAATTGGAATTGGACCAAAATTTGAGAATTTTTTACGAGACCAAAAAAGCTTATGGTAATATTAGCAATTGAGCTAAAATTGGGTTTTTTAAAGAATATTAGGTCGAGAAACAACAGGTTAAACTTTTTATTAAAGTTGATTTCACATTCTTTGCTTGTGCTTGTATAGGTGATATGGTTTAACTGTAGGAGATTTTCTTTCTTTCTTTTCTCTTTCTTTTTCAACAAGAAATCCCACTATCATTGTTTTAATTCTTCCTGATCGATACCCTCATGGGCTAAATCCGATCAATTTCCTAGCCAAATTGCTGTCCCAGAAGACATGCGACTTTCACAAGGCATCAAATCAGGGAGTCATGTCGAATCTAACAAAAAAAAATCTTAAAATTCGGAGAAGAAAAAACGAAAAAAAGTTGAGAAAAAAGAGAAGGTCATCGACCCTCCCTCAGCTACCTAGCCTTCTAGCTGCGGAAACCAAAGAGTCATTGAGTCCATCTTATTTTCCCTTATGTGGACACTAGAGATACAGTAATTCAAATAATCACACCTAAACATGTGGAACTTCAGTTGCGGAAAAAAGGGCCTTGTTTTCTTTCGATCAAGGATAGGAATCCGTCGTTCACAAGTGTCATTAATGCTCAATGTGTGATTTTAGCCAACAAATATATTTAATACCAGAAAGGGATAATCATAGAACAAGTTAGGAAACTTGTAACATTCATGCACTTGAGTCCTTAACCTTTTGTGTCATTCATTTAACTCCTACAACTTGTCGTTTTGTATACACTCTGGTCTTTTCATCAACTTGATCGGTTTTGAATAGATTGAAAACTTACGTGGCACGTTCTTATTAACGGTTCCTTATGGGGAAGGGGAGGGGAGGTTCAGCAAGGGCCTGCGGCCCTAATGGCAACGGCCATGGGCCTTGTGGGATTGGCCCACCCAATTGCAACCGTTCCCCTCCTGTTAATTTTAATTTATTTTACTTTTCAAATTCGATATTTATTTTCGGTGGTTGTAATTTTTTTATTTTTCATTTTTTCAAAAAATTGAGGCGTTTTACGCAGAAAAAAGAGAAGCCACACAATTGATGCACGCGGTCATATTGAGTCAAAAAATTCACAATTCCAACGCATGCAGAGAGAGAGAGAAGGGGAAGGAAAGGAGTTCACAAGATGACAGAGGTAACCCTTGAGTTCACGATCTTTTTCTTCGCGGTGATCGCTCGTAAAATATGCAAGGCCACGTCCTCAAGTTGACTTGGAGTCTTGTTGCTGGGTTTCCATGATCTGCACGTAGAAAGGTCAAGGAAGAAAGAGAGAAGGGTGGCCAGAAGAAGACAAAGGAGGGAGGTTCGCTCATTGAAAATCGTGAGCGTGGGGTTCTCATCTGGCTCTCTCTTGGGGCCTCACGATTAGGGAGATCCGCAGCAAAAAGAAAGGAGGAAAGGAAAGAAAGCCAAAGATTCACAACGATCTGCTTGGTGGCGCTTCCTCGTCTCGCCTGGTCCTGCTGCATGCATGCCAACGTAGAGTCGACCTTGATCCCCCGACGACCCATTTGCTGCTTTGATCCGTGCCGCGCTCGATGAGCTGCTGTCCATCTAGGGCGCGACGCCACCGTGCCGATCCGTCCCTATTGTTCCACAGCCCGTGAGTTGCCGCCGTGCCCTGCCTTGAACCAAGTGATCCCGCAAAGTTTCTTTTTTGTAGGTCCATTGGCACGATCCCCGTCGACGACCAGCTGTGAGTTGCCCACCGTCTGCAGCGAATCGCTACCACGAGCCACCGCTAGTCGCCACCACCTAGCTACTGTTGCCATTCACCGTCTAGGCGCCAGTTGCAATCTCCGTCCAATTGTGTTTGGTCGAAATTTGGAAAGTATATTCTCAAGAAGTTAGGTAATGTGTTATCTTTAGTACATTCCGCATATTCTACTGTTTTATTTGAATGATTCAGTATATTGAATGATTCGGTATATTTTGATATATCATGGTAGATATTAGACATATTCTATTGGATACTAAAATATTCTGTTAGATATTTACTTAAGTAATGTAATATCCACAAAATCCTAAGATATCCTCAAGTTAAGAAATTTTCCAAGCCTAACAAAGTACCTGAATGACCTTCCGATCTCTAACTACAAGATACGATGCTTAAAGTACGGAAAATCTTTCATCCTATCCATAACCATTTGGATATGGTAGTTGATTTAATCATTGTCAAATTTGAATGGATAACCTTCCATTAATATTCATAACCCCTTGGATATGATCATTGGTTTATTTTGATCCTTATTGAGGTAGACAACATAAGATTGTGGATTGTACCAGACAGCATCAATTTGATATTATATGCTCCACTTATCCGCAGACTAGAAGTTCACTGATTGGCAAAACAATCATGCCATTGCTTTCGAATCCTATTCCGTGAACAAAGTAGGTAAACGAGGGTTGTCATCAATTTTTCAATTAATAGTTTTAAAATTTAACCAGCAGATTGTCAACCTCGTTCAATCTTATAACGTGTTGACAATTATGTCTTCTGGTTCCTTAAGTAAAATATAACTTGTTCGATTAATCTCATTATAAAGAAAACATTAGAGAAGGAAATTAAATTAGGGGCCGATGATTCTTTCCAAGTATGGAATTGGGGATAGTCTTTGTATTCAACGAGAAGTAATGGCCTGAACATGCACGCATAATATAATGAATTAGTAGGTACTAATGGACATACAATCCATGTCATACCAATAATGGATTAAAATGGAAGGAGTATGGTGGGGTATGCTCCTATGATTAACTTCATATTATCTAATCACGCGCTACCTACCAAGCTGACAAACCATCGAGTATGATCTAATAATAGTAATTTGACCATTGAAGATGAATACACTTTTGTTGACTAAACTAATTTCCAATTCGGAATGAGTCGATCGGTGAATGAACAACGATGTGGCTCTTCTGTTCTTTTGTCGAAATAAAGTTTTATTGGATTCAATTAGGCAAATCAGAAGGGTACATAAAAGATTTCAAAGTGCTTAGGGGTGAAGAGAGACCTAATTTTGTGGCCGTGAATTTCTCCTATGGGCATTTGCGATTCACTCTGCGATGGAGTTGGCCTCTCTAGGGCATGAGCCACCTCAAATTTTGAAAAGTGAACTAACAGATCACAAAATTCAGCGGAAAGTACACAAACTTCCCAAGGGACCTGATCAGAGCTATGAACTGCGTTGACTACCTCTAAGATGTATGACTCAACTACCATCGTTTATTGCTTGGGGACAGAAGGAAAGTTAGGCTTTGAAGCAGAGCACAAGCCTCCACTTTAATTTTTAGTAAATTTATATATATATATTGTTGTTGGTTTTAAGCGCAAATGGATTTAATTCTTCGTCTACATCCCAACTCATCTTTTGCTTGAAATGGCTGAGAATTTCAGCTAGCGTGGCCCTATTCATTTCGTGAAAAATGAATGATTTGAAAAATATTTTTCTAAAACTTGAAATAATTAATTAATGAAAAAAATTTCATTATCAACAACAATTTTCATAAACGATGAAAAATTTCGTTTATCTATTTTTGTAAGAGATACAAATAATTATTTTTAGAAAAATATCTTTTAAATCATTCATTTTTTGCAAAACAAAATAAGCCTAGATAATTGATTTTTACTATGCTCCAACTTTTCTCAGCAAGGAACTTTGAGGCTTGCATTATAATCTAAGGTTGAACTTGTGAGTTGTGAAACAAAAGTATCATAGTTTTTTTTTTCTTGTCATTTTATGAAGTCCCTAATTGCGGTCGAATTCTTAGGGAAATTGTTGGACCTAATTGTTGCTTCTGCTCTGTGTTTCTATTTGACGCGAAGGGGCTTCATTCAAAGGTGCCAAGGAAGAAGAAAAGAAGAGAAAATGAAGAAGAAGATGAACTAGGGACTCAACTGGAGGAAGAAAGAAAGAAAGATTAATTGCCTTTGGACAAAAACGCCCCGATCATATCTTAAAAAGGGCATTGGCTCTTTATTTAACATTATATTGGTTACTTCAGATTCTTATTTAAAATAAAGTTCACTTTAATCCTCTATCGAAAAAATAGCTATACCTCAAACCTTTATTTGAATTTTTTTTTTAATATTTTGTTTCATAAATAACAATTTGTAAAACCAAATACAAGTGAAGGGAATGACTAATCCCGATAACGCGGATTCGATACCAAATCAAACCCCTAAACGCAAGCGGAAGACGAAGCCCGGAAATCACACGCATCACCGATCCTAAAGCACACCACGGATTCGAGCGTACCTTTTAGCCACGATTAAACACCGATGTTGATGGAGGAAGAAAAACGGTCCTGTTCGATCCGAGGGGGCAAAAAAAAACTTCAAGCGTCTCACTGATTTCGCTTTGAAGAACAACGTGAGAGAGGGAGAGCGTTGAGAGAAAACGTACGTCTTTTCTATTTCCAACCGATACGTTTTCTCTCTCTCTCCTCCCTTTTATACCTTCCTTTCCACGGGCCCTATTCCCGTGGGCCGGGCTTTCTGGGCCCAACTTTGGCGGATGGGCCTTAAGCCCAAATTGCCCAAATCAAATAAAGCCTTCATCTCCCACTCGCACATGGTGGTCCAAAACCAACATGGGCGGACAGGCCCTACTCAGCCCCATCAGAGAATAATCCAATATAGACTCTCTCTTAACATGGTGGGCCGAACAGAATTCTCTTTACCTCTCTTCAACATTCATACTTGGTGAATAATCCGTGCGACCAAAGATACTTTGAGAGCTCGTTGCTATACATCTGTTAGGAATATATAGCAGCTCATAATGGGCATCACAGTCCGAATAGATTTAGTATGCAGTACCCTAGATCGATCGATCACATTTATATCTCTCTTGATCTCTTTTAAACAATGATATATATATTGTATTCACAATTATAATTATCACAAAGATAGTTATAATTGGTCGACCAGTGAATACAAAACCACAATGTGATTCTCCAAAATCGATCTTCCTCTTTCCTTCAAACTCTCAATTTCGATTCAGCTTACTTTTCTAGAAATGTCCCATTAGATCGAATCAAACACATGACCATTGGCAACATCCTAAAATAGCAAACACTAAATAGAAATCTTGAGAATAAGTAAGAGTCATGAGGGGACAAATAATTGAGGAACTCTTTTCCTCAAGAGTCTCACACGTCATAAAAGTTGAGATCAAACTTTTGCCACTCTTATTGGTCGTATCATGCATACGTAGTATGAAATACGTATTA
Source organism: Eucalyptus decipiens (assembly GCA_014182575.1). Taxonomy (NCBI): domain Eukaryota; kingdom Viridiplantae; phylum Streptophyta; class Magnoliopsida; order Myrtales; family Myrtaceae; genus Eucalyptus; species Eucalyptus decipiens. The sequence goes on from CM024619.1 coordinate 36,845,449, forward strand.
CGGTATTAACTCATTTCCCATGGAGCGTATATCTATACTGTTCAATACCGTACAGATGATAGTTCAGACATACCCAATGTCTAACTTGAGTTCACCCATCTACTCATTCACAAAATCCATCAGAACTCACATCTGGCATCTTAGACTAATAAAGTAAAATATGTGGGGTATTTTACTTTCGGACATCACAACTATTATGTCCTCATCTTAACACTTAGTTAAGGCGACATGTGTATTTTAAGTTTGAGCTCTCGATTATCACCTAGATAATAAGCTTAAATACGTCTCATCCCTATTTATCACATAGTAAATAGAGGCGATCACCCGTGTGAGTGGGCTAATCTTATATCTGTCCGACATACTCCTCTTAACTTAAAGTAATGCACTGAGCATTAAGGTGCATAAAGATCACATAAAGATTCATAGGCATTAATCAATGAAAATCAAAATTTCATAAATGTGAACTACTCGGAAATTACAATCCAAGACATCGTACTCTACGCAATCCTAGAGATTTTACATGACCACAAAACACATCTCTAGGTATTGGCTTTGTCATAGGATCTGCTACCATTCTATGCGTAAATATGTACCGCAAGTTCACATCCTTTCGTGCAACCATATCTTTTACAAAGTTATACTTGGTATCCGTATGTTTGGTCTTGCCATGATACTTTGGATCTTTGGTGTATGCTATAGCTGCTTGGCTATCACAATTAACCAATAATGGATTTGCAGCTTTCTCAATTATACCTAAATGATCCAAGAATCTCTTAAGCCAAACTCTTTCTTGTACCGCTGCTGATAATGCCATGAACTCAGCTTCCATCGTGGACAAGGCTATACACGTTTGCTTCTTACTGCTCCATGATATGGCGCCATTGCTCAGTAAGAAAGCATATCCTGAGGTAGATTTTCTTTCATCTAAATCTCCTCCCTAATTAGCATCTGAATAGCCTTCAAGTTGCAGATCCTTTCCTTGGTAATTCAACTTGAAATCAACAGTTCCCTTTAGATACCTCAGTATTCTCTTGACGGCTTTCCAATGTGCTGGACCTGGATTGGATTGGTATCTACTCACCATTCCAACTGCAAAACATATGTCGGGTCTTGTATACATCATAGCGTACATCAAGCTCCCAACAGCACTTGCATAAGGAACATGTTTCATTTGTTCCTTCTCTTGTGGAGTCCCTGGACACAGTCTATGGCTCAACTCTTCACCTTTTGCAATAGGAGTGTCTATGGGTTTACAATCTTGCATACGAAATCGTTCAAGAACTTTGTTTATATAAGTTTCTTGCGAAAGAGACAACGATCTCTTCGAACGATCTCTTGAAATCTTAACTCCAAGAATATATGCAGCCTCACCCATATCCTTCATCTCAAAGTTGGAAGACAACCAACTCTTGACGGTATTAACAAACTCCATATTGCTTCCGGCAATTAGTATATCATCAACATATAATGATATGATCACAAATTGATCATTGGATCTTTTGATATATACACAATGATCCTCATTAATTATTGTAAAATCATATGCCATTATGGCGTTATGAAAACGTATATACCATTGCATCGATGACTGCTTAAGACCATATATCGACCTCAAAAGTCGACATACCTTTTCTTCTTGGCCTTTCACTATGAAACCAACAGGTTGTTCCATATATATTTCTTCCTCTAATTCTCCATTGAGGAAAGCAGTCTTTACATCCATTTGATGTAACTCAAGATCCAGACTAGCCACAATTGCCAGAATAATGCGAATTGAGGTAAATCTCACTACAGGAGAAAACGTATCTTCATAATCAATTCCTTCATATTGATTATACCCCTTCGCCACAAGGCGAGCCTTATACCTTTTTATCGAGCCATCAGCCTTTCGCTTTATTTTGAGAACCCATTTGTTCCCAATAGCTCTGCGTCCTTTTGGAAGATCAACCAGTTCCCAGACTTGGTTTGATTTCATTAACTCCATTTCCTCTTCCATTGCATTAATCCATTTTTCCTTGCTAGGGCAATTTAGAGCCTCATTAATGTTTCTAGGCTCATCCTCATCTTGTGGAGCAACCATAAAAGTTTCCCCTTCAATGCCAAAACGTCGACGGGGAATACTTTGGCGACTTGTTCGCCGTATGGGAGATTATACACTTCGCACATCATTCCCCATCATGCTCCCACTTGGATTAGGTAATAATGATGCCGTCTCATCAAGTGGTTGTAATTGGGAATGAGTAGAATTCAAATCATCACTTCTCATATTACTCCCACTTGGACGAACTCCACTAAGGTCATTATCTTGATCCAAGGTTTCAAATAGGGAACAATCTTCCCTATTTCGCCCTTCTTAGGAAATTCATCCTCTAAGAATGTGACATCCCGTGATTCAAACTCGTTATACTCCCACTTTCCTGCTCACCTATGAACACATACCCTTTTAGTGTTCCGAGTACCTTATAAAAATACTCTTCTTTCCTCTGGGACCCAATTTCCCAAACTTATGAGAGGACTCGTGTGTAGGCAGCACAACCCCATGGCTTAAGAAAACTTAAGTCCGATTTTCTACCTGTCCATAACTCATATAGAGTGGAAGCAACTGATTTGGAAGGCACACGATTAAGTATATAGGCAGCAGTTAACAACGCATCACTCCAAAAGGCGATAGGTAAGTTCGCATGTGCCATCATGGTCCTAACCATTTCCAGTAGGGTTCTGTTTCTTCTCTCTGCAACACCATTTTGTTGAGGAGTATACGGAATAGACAAACTGTCTTTCTATTCCTTTTTCATCACATAATTTTCTGAACTCATCGTATAAATATTCTCGACCTCAATCGGATCTCAATGCTTTTATTTTCTTGTCTAATTGATTTTCTACCAAGGTCATAAACCTTTTGAAACAACTTATTGCTTCGGATTTGTGAGAAATCAAATAGACATATCCGAATCGAGTATAATCATCAATAAAGGTGATGAAATAAACAGCCTCATGCCTTCCTCTCACATTCATTGGACCACAGACATCAATATGGATTAAATGCAGAGGAAATTCAGCTCTTTTCCCTTTCCCAAATGGTTTCCGTGTTGTTTTCCCTTCTAGGCAATGCTTACATATAGGCAAATCGACTTTTTCAATGTTGCCCAACAAGCCCTCTTTGGCTAGTCTATTCATACGTTGTTGGCCAATGTGACCAAGCCTAGCATGCCACACATTCACATCATTATCATAGGTATTAGAAGACGTGATAAGGGAATAACACACATTTGCATTAACATAATCAATATCCAATACAATGAAACCATCAAGAAAATAACCACAACCATAGTAATTTGTATTCAAAAACAAATCCACACCCCTACTACAGAAGTTCACACTAAAACCTAGTCTAACCAATATTAAAACAGACACTAAATTCCGACGAATCTCCGGAGCATACAAAGACATCATGAAGGAACAAAGTGCGTCCACCACGCATGTTCGGTTGGCGGTGCCAATTCCTTTCACTTCAGCTCTGGAGTTGTTTCCCACATAGATCCACTTAGTTCCGTTGGTACTGTCGGGAATTCCACGAAGGATCCTCTATCCTTCGCTACATGGTACGTCGCTCCCGAATCCACAACCACAAAGGATTAGACTCGCCAAGAACACAGAACTCGACACAAGAGTAAAGTTCTAAAAGTACAAGGGGTGCATACCTTCTTTGGCTCACGACAGCCGCGAGCATAGTGACCCTTCTTGTCACAGGTTGTAGCATTTCACCCTTGCCAGCTTCTTCATGCGAGGACGCTTTCCTCGATCATGTTGGTTAAACTTGGGTTTCTTCCCCGAAGGACCAGCTTCTTCCTTGCCTTTCCCCTTATCAAACCAGGGTAGGGCGCTTGCGCTTGGAGCCCGAAGCTCCACTTGAGCTAGAACTAGCATGGTATAGTTCGGCATCCAGGCTTAAACGCCAAGAGGCGGTCCTCTTCCACTCAAGATGACGCATTGCATCCTCGAAGGTTTTGATAGACTCATTATGGGTCGGTGCACCTTCATATGCTCCCAACTCGAGGCAAGGAACGGATCACCGCTTGCACTCCGCTGCTCATCTCGTGAGGACATGGCCAGCATCTTTCAGCTCGCTTATCATGTTTGACATCTTTCTAAGATGTTGCTTCATGGTCTCGACCATGAGGCTTCTTATAGGAGTCAAACCCGATAGTGAGCCGCCTCGCCTAGTCACCGAAGTATGACCAAATCTTGCTGCCAATGCCTCCCACATTTCCTTAGCATTGTCGAAACGCCTAAACTCCCGCATGACATCATTTTCCATGCTGCTCGCAACGTGATGCGAGCGAGAGAGTTCTTTCATTTCCAAGCAGCAAAAGCTTCTTTATCTCTTTTGTGCTGCGCGTAAAGATTTCCCTCTTCGGTTCAACCATGGTCGGGTTAAGAGCTTCAAGTGCCTCTTGCTCTTCCAAAGACATATTGGATTTTTATGTGCCATATCTCATAGTTGTCACCATTGAGCTTTTCACCTTTGTTCAGCTCGGCAACTATGCTCTTTGTGGCTGAAACCATTGATCCAACACATCGCACAAATATGCACGAATTATTAATGCCTATCATTTATGCATCCCTATTTGCATAAACCCATCATATTAATGAATAATTTCAAGTAAGGTTTTAGAATCAAAAGGTCACTACGTTTCCAATCATCCTCCAAAAATCCTAACTTAAAATTATCATTAATATAATTGTCATATGCAAAATCAATTTTTATGAAGCTACAAAAAAACTTCTAAAAACTACCCACAAACTAATTACCCACAAAGAATCCA